>CM054802.1:20514635-21114635 GCA_028984105.1 Lavandula angustifolia | reverse complement strand
TTTTAATTTACTCCCAATATAATCCCCAACCCTTCTCATAACTCCATTTAATTTCCTTCAAAAAAATCAACCAACAATCAAAACATATATGAAACATGGCGATCAACACCTATAATCACAATCACAGTGTATCTGATTCTCCCCCAAAAACGCAGCAAAGCGAAGATTATGTCCACGCCTTAGAAGACGAGCGTCGCAAGATTCAAGTTTTCCAACGCGAACTCCCTCTCTGCCTCCACCTCGTCACACAAGGTTTTTCATTTTTACATATATACCACAGAAATGGAGGAAAATTTTGAATTTTTTTTATTTCTTTCTTGTTTTTGTGCGCAGCAATTGAGGCATGCAAGAAGCAGCTATCTGGTACAGCAACGGAGCAGACAACAAACGACGCCCCAGTTCTTGAGGAGTTCATTCCTTTGAAGAGCGGCGAAGAACAACAATCTAAGGAGCCCACCAACATTGATGAAGATGGCAACAATTGTAATGAACAAAACTGCAAGAAATCGGACTGGTTGAGATCTGTTCAGCTGTGGAATCAACCCCCAGATCCACCCTCCAATCATGAGGTAATCTTTTTTTTTAATTATTATTATTTCAATTTCTTGCAAATTTGAAATCATTTGAGCTAAAACATCTGATTTTTAGGACTCACCGAAAAAAGTGGATGTGGTGGAAGTGAAAAGAAATGGGAGTGGCGGTGCATTGCATCCATTTAAGGAGAAAAGCCAAGTCGGGACTGGACCGATTAATAGGTCGTTGCCACCGGCATCCACCAGCTCATCGGCGGGGACTGGCAGCGCTACTGATGGGAATAAGAAGGTGGACAAGGAGAGGGAGTCCAATAGAAAGTCAAGGAGGTGTTGGTCAGCTGAGTTGCACAGAAAATTCTTACAAGCCCTCCAACAACTTGGTGGTTCTCATCGTAAGTTCTAGAAACCAATGGGTTGTACTATGAATTAATGCAGTAGGTATGATAATTATGTGTTGAGTTATGTCTGAATTGTGATTATGCAGTTGCAACACCAAAGCAAATTAGGGAGTTAATGAAAGTTGATGGGCTCACTAATGATGAGGTTAAGAGCCATTTGCAGGTTGGTTTAATTTCCACTCTCTTGATACTTGTTTTTCATGTATAATTTGAGATTAAAAGGTTAAAAGTCGAAACCTTGGGTGCTCCCACAAGTTGTCTTTGGCTAAGATTCTTCAGATTTGGTCTATCTTCACTAGGGACCCAGCTAGCTAGATAGACGTGGAAAAGTACCGTTACACAATTTATAGTCTTGTGTGTCGTAGTTTACAAGTATAGTATGTCATTTGTTTAAAGAGTGTGACACATAGAGATGCATAATTTGAGATATAGAAATCTTCCCAGATATGTGAATGTGGGAGATCGCTACATTTGATTATGATCTTGTATGGGAATAACATTGTAAATTGCTTAACAAATAGTAGCTATAGTGGGGAATCAAGACTTCAACTAGGCTTCACAAACAAGATTTGATATTCTAGACAAATTCAAGATTCTTCATTTCTTCACATGATCAAGAATCTAAAGTATGTTTTTACTACTATTAGGCAAGGCATGGCTAAATCTCATTAGTTGTTTCACTTGCTTCAGAAATATCGTTTGCACACAAGGAGACCTAACCCTTCAACTCAAAACAACGGCAGTAGCAACACACAAACGCCTCAGTTTGTGGTGGTGGGAGGGATTTGGGTGCCACCGGAATATGCTAAAATGATGACAACGGCCACCTCCGGGGAGGAATTGCCTACTGCCACGAACAGAATCTATGCTCCGGTCGCCACACAGGCGTCGGCCAAGCCACTGCAGTTGGAGGAGCAAGGCAGCCGTAGTGAAGAAGGCGGAGTTCGATCAAGATCACATTCCTCAGCCACTTCCTCATCCACCCATACAACTACTGCCTCACAAGTTTGCTAAGTTTGTATTTTGGTGAAAAACTTGTATACATATTTATATCAATGTTTAATTATATTTTAAGTGAAATCATAGAGGAAAAAGAGGCGATTTTGTGTGATTTTCGTCCATATTTAGTGTGTGTTGATTTGTATTACTATTAATTCTTATAAGGCATGCATTTGATAGTGACAGTCCAACGATTGATTAACTAGGGATAGAGTTCCCATTATGCTGTACATTACAATAAGGATTATTAATTTATGGAGTGGTTAAGACTTTTACTTACACATTAGTTTTTGCTATTGCTATGTCTTGTCATCAATTAGATAAGTTTTTGAAAAAAATGCGTTTACAAGTATGCGTGTTTCGGAAGTATGTTGTAAATCTATATGGACAGGGGCGGATCCAGGATTTTTGGTTAGGGGGGGCGAAATTTATCGGTGTATGATACTTTCGGGGGTTCGGGGGCGGAGCTCCCGAGAAAAATTTTTAGGACATTTTTCTACGTAAGTCTAATTATACTTACTCTTTTTGGCTTATTTAAGAGATTATATTCTTCTTTCATAAATAATTGCTATATTCTTCATATTTATTCGAAAAATATCGTACACAATCTTATTTTGTCAGTCTAAATTTAGTTGGGAGAAAATTATGAAGATTAACAATATCTAGCTTAGGAGTTAATTAAGTATTTAAATGATAGTTTATTTACACTTGCTAATTTTATATCAATCAAGTAATTAAAAAAAAATGAAACATAATATATTAATTGCATAAAGTTATATATGTAACTCTATTAAAATAGATGTATAGAACTCTAAATTAAACATTGCTACTAAAATAAGTTACACTTAATATACTTTTTTAAATATTTTTAGAAGTTCGTAGTCACATTAACACTAATTCTTCATTGTTACTTTAGTTTAGGATAATAAATTTAAAAATTTCGGGGGGGCGAATTCGAAAAATTACGTGGGACAAACATATAAATTACTCGAAATAAACGAAAATTCGTAGTAATGCACGGAAATTCGGGGGGGCGGTCGCACCCACCCGCCCCCCCTTGGATCCGCCCATGTATATGGATGATCATCTATGTAATTTTTTGTGTCCCATTTTATGTCTTATTAATAGAATTGTAACACGTTGTTTTTAAGAATTATTCCTAAAATAATTTTTATTCTTAGGATTAGCAAATTCAAATAGCTGGGGTATATAAATATACGTGGACATGGAATGAGATATGAAAAATGAAATAGAGAATCTTCATTGCTGTTAATCTGATTGGTTAACAGATCGAACCGAATCAAACTTTTTTGGGCCAAAGCAAAGAATTTTGGTTTGATATTGGATTATCATTTTTTGTATTTTTGATTTTCAATTCGATTTACGATTTAATCATTGATTAACCAAACCGAACATAATCAAAAATATTTTATTTTTTTATAACATATAAAAAGTGTAAAAAACTATCTTCGAGGGAAGTGTGAAAAAACTGTCTTCTTCTTCCCTCGATACTCACATTTTCCTCTTTTATTTTTCTTTTTATATTGTTCCTCCCTCTATGTGTGGGTATTCTTAAAGTGTTAGTTTGTATTTAGTTTTTTAGATTGTTAGATGTAAGATTGTTAGGAGTAGATTTTATATACATGTTTTACTTTCGGATGCATTTTAATCTAAATATTTTGTTAGAATTGTTATCGTCAATCAAGATCATGCATTTTTTATATTCTATTTTTTTTTGTCCTCTTTGAAATTTTGGTTAAAAAACCGAACCAAACAGAAGTTTCTTGGTTCGGTAGTAGTGTTCGCAAAATAAATTATCAAACTTTCAGTTAATCATGGTTTGTTTCGATTCGATTTAACCAAATTGATACCCCTACTTAAAAGTTCATATTTCTACGGACTAGGCAAACATGATGATGCTAATCAATATGCTCTCCGAATCAACATTATTCATATATAATAATTTGTAAACTAGTATCATAACCTCCCGACTTACTTTGTTGAATAAATTTTAAAAGAGCGATTCATGTTATGTCGTCCGGCTCATCTAATTCAAATAAGACATTATAGGTGATCACCCTTGTACCTCCAACTATACTTAACAATCGAGTCAAATCCAACATTTATAATTACGGGATGAAATTTAAAAAAAAATCAAAAAATATATAATTAGATGGTAGCACCCTCTATATCTGCCTCTGCAACACTTGAAATATTCACATGACATGATTGGGACAAAATAAATGATGGAACCCATCGAACAAGTACACAACCTGTCCAGAAAATAATAAAACTCTTAATTATAAATGTGATTGTTAGGTCAATGTTGTGGTGATGCTATTCCCACTTCCCATTTCTTGTTGAGTTCTTTTATCAAATAATTCTGTGTGATGAGAAAGCTAAGAACGTGGTTCAACAAACGAACAATGCTATGAACATCTTTGCATTTTATGTCCAGTTACACTACTTGATTTTTTTTTTAATTTTTATTTTTCTAAATGTGTTCTAGCTTTTCTCGATCAGATCATAAATCAAAGTCAACCCTGGTAAAATAATTATAAAATAAAACATGCATAATCAAAATCTATCCAACTTACAGTAGAAAAATATCTGGACGGTTTTCACATTCCAAAAAAATAAAATTATAGATTTATATTATAACATGTATAAACAAAGACGTGGCTAAGGTAAAGACAAATAATTGAAGCCAACGTAACGTCAAAAGACGAAGTTTGTTTTATATTGGTAATGACCTAAATTCAAGAATATTCTCGGTGCAATAGAAGCATATTACCGTTAATTAATCTCTAATGGCATAATTAATGGTTAAACTATTGTTAGTGTAGTTGTTGGTCCTGAGACGTGGTTCAGGTGTAGAGGGAGGGTGAATACACATGAATGCAAATTTATTTCTCAAACGCGAAGTCAGCTTTAGCTGAGTTTGCTACTGAACAGAGTCAGAGCCAAATATGCTTTAGATCGCGTGGGCAGAAGATCTTCTATTGAGTTCAGCTCTACTGACTTTAGTCAGTCGAACAGTCGTTCAGTATCAGAGTGTGTGCGGAAGTGTAGGCCCTATTAAACATCTCGGTTAGAAAACACCGGTTTTTATGCTGAGTTTTGTGAAATACAGTTTGTATGCAATATGAGCAGTTAAATAACAGTAAATCAACACAACGATTTTTAAAGTGGTTCGGACACGCTGGGTCTTACGTCCACTGTCCTGACCAAAGCAGGATACTTGATATATTTATACTGAGCAAGTCTCAGTTGGTCTGTTCACTGGACAGACGCAAACCTTGAAATTTATACTGAGCAAGTTCTCAGTGATCTGTGCGGGAGACAAATTCTCTACTTATAGTCGTAGTGACTTTTACAAGGGTTCAAACTTGAAGAGTTTGAGTCTTCTCCAACTGAGAGGAAGTTCTTACAAATAAGAACGGTTTCACAAGGATGTGAACTTCCTCGAGGTTTCTAAGCTAAAGATATTACAATGAGATTGCTTAGATAAGAGAAGGGGAACAAAATAAAACTCTAAGTGATGAACTAAAGGTGTTCTTCAATGGACACTAGTTCTTCACTGGATTCGGCTTGAGATTGCTAAGAGTTTTGTGCGTAGATAGCTTGGGTTCCCGGTGTCGTCTCTGCATGGCGACTTTTCTTATTTATAGTCGTCGATGGTGAATAGATCCGTTGGAGGGAGGTCTAGCCACGTGTCGATACGACAAGGAAAACGGCTCCTTTAATTTGAACGTTGTCAAGCAGGTACACTGTAGAGATTCTCCTCTTTTTCAGTTTCAAAGAAGCTTTTGTCAGAGTAGATGGTTATTGTCGGCTCCTTATTGGTTGAGGTAGATGGATAGTTGAGACTTGTCAAACATCAAGGTTGACTTCCTCTGAATCATCAGACCTGCAACTGAATTGTCTTTCCTACTGACGTTCTTCTGAGCATTCAGTGTATGGGCACGAGTCATGGGCAGATTCAGCTGGAGGTTGCTGTCCAACTGACTTCTTCGATCCTGAGTTCTTCAGCTGAGTGAGGTCTTCTACTGAATCCTGCAGCTACTGAACTCTATCCTACTGAGTTCTAACAACTGAACTCGACTAGGCTATATAGATGCGAAGGTACAATATTCAGCTAGGGTTTTGGGATCTATCAAATTTATCAAGTCTATCAGATCTATAGATTCATCTACTGAATCCTTATCCCAACAATTTCCCCCTATTTGATGATACCAAAACCTATTACATCTTCTATCACAGAAAACATGCTAAGGTTAAGACTAATAGCTACTGAACATAATATCTATTACAATCCAGTCAACCATACTGCTGACTAAGATACAGAAAATGAGAAATCAAAGCAGTCACAAGTAAAGGATTATCAGAGCAAACTTATGATATTAAGTCATGTATCAGAGCTAAACTACAATAGTTAAGAATAGCTGAATGTAACAGAGCATAACATCAGTTAACGTAGTTATAGCATGCTGGTTCTACTGACATGTATCAGAATTTATCAGAGCATAACAAGTTCAGCACATTCTCATAAAAACAGGACTGATACAAATAATCAAAGTTCAGAATAGATCATATAGTAGCTAATCATCAAATGTAAGTTCCGCATTTATCAATCATAACCTAAGATGCAAGTTCCCCCTACGAAACAATTTCCGCCTTTTTCCCTTATATCATAAAAGAGTTCTTTCCCCTAAGCATCAGCAATTAATTAGAGAAGAGTAAGATAAACACAATTAATCAGTAGGAAATGATTCTAAGGCAGATAGGCACATAAGTCACATAGGTCAGATACGATAAGATAAGTTAGATAGCTGATCACTGAGGTGATCAGTCGTGCTGAAAATAAAATACAGCCTTAAAGACAATGAGTTATTATCAGGGCCAAAAGGTGATATTGTCATATATGTTGAAGAAATTACAGTACAATGACAAGCTATCACTAGAAGCTAGACTAGGAAGGAAGGAAGGATCAACTGAGCTTCTTCTTAAACTGTTGCATCCTCGCCCAGAAATCAGCTAACTTCTTCTCTGGGAGCTCAAGACCATAGCTCTTATAAACACGGGTCTTCAAGATCTTGATTTCCGTTAAGTCTTCTTCTATATCCTCTCTCAGACCTCTGTTGTAAACAACATTCTCGATCTCTTCGTCTATCTCCTTTTTGCAAAGATTGTCAGCGTGCGTCATAGGAGGAGGTAGAGTTCGAAAAGGAGGTGCCTTCAGCGGTTGACCCATCTGGTCGAGCAGATTTTGAATCTCAGCTAGGAGTGTTGGATTCATGGTGGTCAGAAGATCTTTGAAATAAGAATCTGCATCTGAGGAGGGATCTACATTCCCAATCCTCCACACATGGAATCGCTTGATGAATTCCACCTTCATCTGCTCCCATTGTTGATTAAGCTTGAGAGGCATCCAGTTGTCAGTTCGTTGATATACGATACGCTTCACCTGACTCAGGGGTTCTCTGCTCCTGAAGAAGCGGGAGGAACGAGGGATACTCCTATCCTTCACCGGTACCCTGTCCCTGGCTTCTTTTTCTGTCCTCAGCCTGAGGGTTTCCAGGTCAGCTAGGCGTATTCTCTCTCTCACCTCTCTGATCTGCCTAGCCTCAGCTGTTCTATCCAAAGCCCTATCACACGCGTCCCAGATTTCTTTCATTTCCTGTTCCTGCTCTTTGGAAGGGACGGTAGAGGGAACATGAGGTTGTTCCTCTGAATCAGCAGGCGACTGAGTTTTTGACTTGGAACCTGAAGCTCCGCCTTGCTGATCAGTTTTGGACTTTTGGGTCTGCTGAGCTCTGGCAACTGCTGATCGAGCCGCTGCTGATCGAGACTGTTTGGAGGTTGTCGATCGCGTTCGTGCCGAAGCAGGAGAACGGATCTGAACTCCTTTGTTCTTGGCAGCTGGCTTCTGTCTTGCCTCTTCTTCAACTAGTTCTCGCGCGAGTTGCTGATCATAGGCAATCTGCTCTTCTCGCGATTTGAACTTAAGCTTTTTCTGAGCTTTGGGTGGGCTAGGGTTAGCATGTGCCTTGCCCTTACCCTTAACATCTTTCTCTGGTGCTGGAGGTGGTGAGCCTTCAATTGGCAAATTCTCGAGATAAGTAGTCACCTCAGCCACCGCTTGCTCAGTTGCTCCTTCAGTTGCCGGCACTATAGCCTTATCAGTTTTTGAGCTCGGTCCGCCCTACAGTTGATCTTCAGCTTTCAGAATAGATCTGAGTTGAGCAGCTCTCGACCCTTCCCCCTTTTTGGCATCATCAATGAGGGTGGCCAGGGCAGTGACCTTCTTGGTCAACTCTGCTATGGAATATTTACAGATGTCATTCTAGTAGCGATGTCAGTTGCGACATCAGTGTAAGACTCCCACCTTCTGTCGTGCTCTTGATCAATTGCTTTCAGGAGAGCATCTTTGGACTTGTCAAACTTTGTGAGGCAGTCTTGACTGCAGCTAACGCATTCTGTTCAATCGTCTGGAAGGAGGCATGTTGCTGAGTCAGTGCCTTGGTTACACTGTCAGCTGTAAAAGCATATCTCTCCTCCACAGCTTTCTGGACGCGACCTGTTACAGCCGCCACTTCCTGAGAGAAGGATTTGGCTTGCGACTGTAAAAGATGTTCGAAGTGAGCGTTCAGGTTGGTCTTCTGAGCTGCAAGTGCCTTAGCGAGGATCTCATCAACGTTTACAGAAGTTGGGGATCTGACCCTCTGCACTTCAGCTGTCAGGTTAGTCAGCGACTTGGTCTGTGCCTCCGTGAACCTACTCCGTGTCAGGTTCGTATTTTTGTGAGCTTGTCGCTTAATAACCTTGTTGATGGACTCAGTTGAGATGTCTTTGATCTCAGAAGACTGATATCGGCACTTCAGTTGCTGCTGGTGCTGAGTCGAAGACGGAGTCCGAACGATCTGGCCTGATGTAGACGGCGGTTGTGGCTGATCATTCTTGGGTGTGTTGCCTTCAGTTGATTCACCCATATCTGCATCCTTAGGTGGTTGTGGCTTATCGTCACGAGTAGGTGATGGAGGGGGAGACGGAGGAGGCTGAGTTGATGATGGCTCAGCTCCTTTAGTCCGATTGTGCAGCAGCATCAACATAACTGCACGGAGATCCTCCAATGAGGAAATGTCTGATGGCTCCTAATAGCCTATTTCCTCCTTGAGCGTCTGCTCCTCCTCGAGCAGAGTGTATAGGGACCTGACCCGAATGGTCTCCTCCAGCAGGTCCCATTCCAAGAAGCGGATCCGCATCTGAGTCCTAGCGCGGATCGCTATATCCACGAGATCAGGATGAGAGCTGATCTCTGGAATCTCTTCAGCTACCTCGTCTGTTGCCTTCAGACGGGCATTGAGAACTTAGAGTGGTACTGAGGAAACCTCAGTGGTTTGAGTATCAGCTAGAATGTCCGGCTGAGTTTCCTCAGTGAAGACCGTTTGAACCTTGTCCCTTATAGTAATATCGTGCTTGTCAGACCCAGAGTCCTCTATAGGGATATGTTGGTCCCGAGAGCACGTTCAGGTGTAGAGGGGGGGGGGGGTGTGAATACACCTGAAACCTATTTCTCAACTTGAAACACGAACAGTCATATTCAGGATGGTGTCGTACAGAATGAATTCAGCAGACCAGACAGCTGTTCTGAATCGTGTTAGGCAAAGAGATACTGACTCTACTGACCTGCTAACTGACTGAGTCAGAATTCAGTATCTTCAGTTGGAGTTCAGTGGTGCGGAAATGTGTAGGCCCAAAACAGTTGAGTGGAAAACGTTTTATCAAAACAGTTTCGAGTCGAAGAATAAGCGCTTAAGATCGCCGAAACTTAGTTGAATGATTTTAAAGGATAATTTTCAGTATGAATAGTTAAAATCAATGCAACAGTAAATAAGAGAGCAAGCGAGAGACACAGAGATTTTTAAAGTGGTTCGGATACACAGGATCCTACGTCCACTGTCCCGAAAGATCAGGAGGCTATTTATTATACTGAGTTAGTTTCAGTCAGCTTGTACACAGGACAAAGCCGCGTCTTGAAATTTATACTGAGCAAGTCTCAGTTTACAAAGGTATCAAACTGAAGCGTTTGACTAACTCTCCAACTATGAAGGAGTCCTTTTACAATAAGGATCAGGTTCAAGGATGAACTCCTTCGTCTAAGCTATGGATATAATCAGTTGAGCTTAGGGTTAGAGGGATAGGGAACGAGAGTGTTGCTTCTAGAACGACGAACAGTTGAGTTAAGCTTTAAGTTCGTGTAACGTCGTTTGGATACTAGAGGCTTTGTATATCGGTTCAGCTTGGTTCCCTAAGAGCTAGATTGTAGTCTTTCACCGGAGAAGTGTTCTTCGAGTTCTTGCGAAAGACTTAGGGCTTTTCGGTTTTGCTCGTTTGAATGCTCGTGTGTTCTCCTTTTTTGTGTGTTCTCGTGTTTTCGTTGTGAGCTTCAAATCTTGAATCATCCCTCTATTTATAGAGAAGAGATTAGGAAAGATCCGTTGGAGACGATGATCCCTTTATCTCACTCTTTTGGTAGCTAACGGCTCTTTTGAAGTAGAGTGAAAGTGTCCTTTCCCTCCTTTTCTAGAAAGTTGTTGACTTGCAGCTTTAGTAGGTATAGGACAGGTGTCTGCTTGTCATTCGTCGAGGTTTACAAAGCAGTTGAGACAGAACAAACTTCGAGGCATACTGAAGTTGACTTCTCTCTTCCTCGTATTTGACTATGCTGATTGCCATTCAAAAGATCTGATAGTTCAGAAGACTGTCTGGCCGGTGATGAGTCTGATCTTCGATTTAGTAGCAAATATGCTGAGATGGCTTTACTGAAGATCAGCTTTGAGTACAGTGAACTACTCCTGCTGAGTTCAGTTCTACTGACTCTATTCGATATCTTTGCTCCCGCCGAGTCCAAGATCTCTTCGAGTCTTCTACATCTGGTGCTGAAGCTGATAATCTACTGAACGCCTGAACTAGAGCAGAGTGTCTACTGAGTCTGAACCCTCAGAGATATACAATTACAACGAAATGGTTCACCAATCATGATAAGGTTTTGGGATCTTCAAATCTTCATAGATTCACTCAGAGCATAAGCCTACTGAGCGCGTATCAGTACGGAAGATAGAATCATTTCCCACTAAGTATTACAGTGCTGAGGATAGAATCATCACCCAACAATTTCCCCCTATTTGATGATGCCAAAACCTAACACCATCTATGCTAACTAACACTAAACTACTAAAAAACAGAGCTCCTTACAATTCTACAAGTAGGTTCAGCGGAGTTGTTCTTCAAGTTCTAGACTACTGAAGGGAGCAGAGCAGGGAGTCAGAATATAGAGACTAAGCATATCCCTGTCTTAACAATTTCCCTTATTGCAAGGAAGCAATTTCCCTTTATATCACAATAACTAGTCTATCAGAATCTCAGCAGCTACTGACAAAGAATATACACAATGAGTGTGTGAGTCAGTAATCACTTCAGTGATTCTGAGTGTTAAGTATAAAATAGAACATGGCTTATATAGACAATAAGATATTGTCAAAGCCAAAAGAGATATATATATATATATATATATATATATATATATATATATATATATATATAATGTGAGAAAGTTTAGTACATTACATCTCTTTCTAAGCTAGGAAAGTTAAAGAAGAATCTAAGATCTAGGAGCGCTTGTACTGCTCGATCCTATCCTTGAAATCTTGCGATTGAGTCTCGGGAAGGGGCAGTCCATATATCTTGTAGGTAAATTTCCTTAGCTTCAGAAATTCAGCAAAGTCTGCTGGCTCGTCTTCTTCGAGAGATTTGGCTCTGGCAGCATCCTTTACTTCTTTTTCAATCACACCATAGTGAATAGAATCATCAAGTCTTCTCGGTGGTGGCGGACTCGGACTTCAATATTCTCTTTCACAGCATTCTGCATGTAGACATACAAGTCAGGTTCAGTCCTCATCATCCATTCAACATAGGCATCAGCCTTTGCCTTGTCTGACCAGAATCTCCAAAAATAATTCCTCTTGATGAACCCTATCTTCAGTAACTCCCATCTCTGAGTGTACTGAGCTGGCATCCACTCATCAGTCCTTGGCCATCTATGTATCTTCAGATCTGTTGGTTTCATGAACTTCCTATATCTGTATGGAATGTTAGCTTTGGAAGGAACCCTCAGTCTGGCTTCTTGTTCAGTTCGGACTCTGAGTGCTTCTAAGTCTGCCATATGGATTCTCTCTCTAGTAGCTTCAATCTGTCTCGCCTCTTCTCCTCTGTACAGGTACCGATCCATCTGAGCAAAGATAGCTTCTATCTCAGCATCGTGATCTTTTGAAGTTGTTTAGGAGGGCTTGTGAGGCGACTGATCTTCTGAGTCAGCAGGGGTACTTGATTTTTCTTTGGACGTACCCTGCTTCTCAGTGTCCTTCTGCTGTTGTTGCTGCTCCCTATCATCATCATCTTGAAGTGTCAGCTGTCTGGGAGGCAACCTAGTCATTGTTGACTTCTTTCCGCCGTGAGCTGGAGCCTTTGTCTTTCCTTTTACAGTTTTCGCTTTAGGCTTGTTGGCTGTTTCAGCTTCGGCTATCTCCCTAGCCAACCTTTCATCGGCTGCTATCTGAGCCTCCTCCTCCTTACTGATATACCTCTTAGTCTTCTTGGAGGGAGGGGTGGGGAGTTTTAAGATCTTCTTACCTTTTCCTTCAACTGGAAGTGGGAGAGGTGCCTCTTCCTCTTCAGAATCCTCCTCCTCAGCATACTCATCAACCTCTTTGATTATGTTTAGAGGAGTTTGGGTTGCCTGAGTTGCTTGTTCCCTGGATCCTGAGCCACTTGGGCTAGTCCCTGTTGAGATTCCAGCTGAGACACCCTGGGCCTCACCAGTCGGTTCAGTAGGAGCAGTTGTCTGAACTGAGCTTGCTCCTTCTACTGACCTTGTCTTCAGTACCTGCTCCTTGGTCTTTTGAGCTTTCTCTTCCCCCTTAGATTTATCCTCCAGGGATTTCTTAGGTACAGTTGTCTGGGACTTCTTTTCCCCCTTTTTGGCATCAGCAATTCCAACCGGGGTAGGAGCTAGTACCTTGGTGTTCAGGCTTTTGTACGAGGCTGACAGCTCATTGAGTCTAGAGTGGATTGTAGTCAGCGCCTAGTGCAGCTCATTCTTCTCAGTAATTAGTTCATCCTTGTATAATTTGTGAGAATGGTCAGCTGCGGCCTTGAACTCGTTTAGCTTGGCCTCAACCTTATCTTCCAAGGCCGTCTGGATAGAGTTGAGTCTGAGCTCATGGGCCTGGGATATGGTTGTGATAGATTCAGTATGAGAGTTTTGGGTGGCCTTGAATTTGTCAAATAGTTGATTCTGGCCTTCCTGAATCTGTCTTAGCTGAACCTCGAATTCAGTTCTCAGCTTAGCCAGCGCTTCAGATATAATGGTGGAGATATCAGGGGTGGCTGATGATGTCACCGAGGTCCTCGGCCCACCCGAATCTCTGCGCTAGTGGCTTGGGCAGTCTCTTTCCACACTTTGTGGACTGCTTTGGCAAGGGCACAGTTCTGAGTCCCTTGGTTTCTAAGAGCCTTCGCCATTGCCTTGGATCGTCGGCCTTTGGGGCTGGGCGCTACTTCGAACTTAGATTTAAGCAAGAGTTGTTCAGAAGTACCAGCCGCCGACTTCTCAGGAGCAAGGATTGTGAGAGGAAGCTCAGTCTGAGTAGAGGTATCCTTGTCCTGGTGAGTTCCCTCATCAGGCTTCTCAGGGCCTGAATCACGGGGTGGGTCCTGACCATCGTGGTCGACCCATCCGAAGGGAGCCGAGCCGGCGACCTGGCCGACGGTCATTCGGCGGGGCCAACATTGCTGCCCTTAGGTCCTCCGAGTGCCAAGGTCGGCGGCCGTGAGTAGCCTTATCTGCTGCCTTATGATCAGGCTCCTCTTCATGCGGTTGCTCGCGAGTGTAGTGAAGAATGAGGCGTAGCCGATTGGGCCACTCCCTGGAACCTCGAAGCATATGGAGTCCGGCCTTGTTTGGCAATAGTCACCAGATCAGGGTGGCCAGAAATCTCCGGTATATGCTCAGTAATCTCCCGGAATGCTTGAGATAGGATAGCTGAAGCTTCCATTCCGACAGATTCCTATTCAGACGCCGTCTCCGAATCTTCAATGTCTATCGGAGACATCTGTTTCTTAGCAGAAGGTAGACTGCTGAGTGGTGGAATGTCAAGGGGGCTGTCCAGGGTTTCCAGGTCACCACTCGGGCTCGCCCGGTTGGAACCCCTTGGTCCACTTCTACTGCCTGTTCAGTGGAGACGGCCCTCTCCACTGACTGAGTCTTTTCTGAGGACTCTGACTCATCAACCAGCTGCATTGGCTGTCGAGTCTGTTCAGCAGTGGCCTCTGGGACTACCTCTATTTCAGTAGGCACAACGGGAATAGATTTCCTCAAGCGCTTCGCTGGTGCCTTAGGAATTTTGCCTTGAGGAGACCGCTTCTTAGTTGGCGTGGTCTTCTGAGGCGTCGTCTGCTGAGCTGAGGGCCCTGTCCCTATCTGCTGAAGGGCTGCTGCCCTGTTTTGGAACCTGACCTTCTTCACGTTAAAATAAGCCTTATCGTTGTACGTGATTTGGTCATCTCCGCAGAAGTCCTCAATCATTACTGACAGCTTCAGACCATACAGAAGCTTGCCTTTCGTGCTCAGTCTGTAGGAGGCTTTGTCAAATTTGGCAGCATGGACTATGAATTCACGGAGAAAGAATTCAGTCCAGTTGATCTTGACTTGGTCATAAATTGCCATCGTCAGCTGTATCTTGGGCCTCGAGACTTGATCGAATGAGCCAGCTTGGCTCGTCATCAGCTACGTAACAATGTACGCTAGAGCGCGGTACTGAGGCAACATTACGTTCTTAGGGAAGGCAGCTCTAAACGCAGTGGGCTTCCCGCAGAATATCGATTGGTAGTCGTCCACCATATCATCGTTGTACCCAACGGTGCTGACACCTTCAGACGGTAGGTTGAAGCTTATCCTCAGAGCTTCTTTAACTGACATCTGCTTTATCTGCAAAGCAGCTTCGCCGATTGTATGGACAGTGAATCTCCCAATGACGTCGCCAGCTACTGAGTCGGAGTTTAGGTAGATCTCAGCAACTTGTCTGGGAAGGAAGAACGTCGGCTTCTTGGAGAGAAATCCCTCCAGTCCAAATGCCCGAAGAGCGTCGAACATCTCTTCTATGTAGTCCAGATCACACGCACCGAACTCCATGACTGGTTCGCACCAGACACGGTCTTTTTCAAGAATCTCCTTCATGTTTGAGGGAGCGGTTACTGAGACGTTTGAACTCGCCATTATATCTGTCACAAGAAGAGTTTATCAGTATCGAGTTTAATAAAACAGTTAGTATACCGATGCTGAAAAAGAAGGTTATCGTGACAGATCTAATAATCATACCAATGAAAAAACTGAGCGTTTAAGAAATATGCAATTAGGGTTTGCTAGAAAGATCTCAGATTTTTCGGAGTAAAGTATGCTAATGGCAGTTTCTAAGATATGATCGAAAATATATATCTATGTGAAGATGAAGAGTTATCGATCAATGGCCGAGTTTAAACTTGCTTTAAGAGATGAACGGTCAAGATTAAATAGCATATTATAGGTAATGATCACAAAGCCGCCTAAGTCAAAAGCCAGTTGTAACTTGCCTAAGTAGTAACTATGATACGACATGCATTAAATGCGTGGCAGAGTTTAGCATACTTATGCATGGAATGTCGTGCATTAAATGTAAGTCGTTAATATTAAATAACAATCCTTGAGATATTAAGTACGATGCTGATTCTGAGCAATAAATGCATATTACAGTTCTATTAGTTACTACTGAGTAGAGATACGCAAACCTGTCAGCTGAACATCGTAGTCAGTTGATACCTCGTGTAGATGGTTGCTGAGTCTCTACGTACTGAATTTACTCAGTACTGAGAGTGAACATTCCCCCTCACTGAATGCTCCTCTCCTGAAACCTCTTACTGACTGGAGTCAGTAGGGTCCAGCAGACCTAGCTCTACTGAAAGTTCTCTCGGCCCGGATTCAGCTAGAGGCTTGGTCAGTATATCAGCCCTTTGATGGTCAGTATGGATCTTTTCCATCCTGATATCCTTCTTTTCGACATGGTCACGAATGAAGTGATGTCTGATGTCCACGTGCTTGCATCTTGTGTGAAGTACAGGGTTCTGAGTGATTGCAATGGCACCGGCATGCATCGCGAGAAGATTGGTACTTCATTCCGAATGACGTCATAGTCTCGTAGGCCTTTGTCTCGGCCCAAAGGATTTGGGCGCAGCAACTTCCGGCAGCCATGTATTCAACTTCAGTAGTTGACGTGGCTACTGAGTGCTGTTTCTTTGAAAACCATGAGATCAGCTTACTGCCAAGGAACTGACACGTTCCTGAAGTTGACTTTCGGTCAATTCTACACCCTGCATAGTCAGCATCAGAGTAACCAGTTAGTTCTATATTATCATCAGCTGGATACCATAAACCCATGTCAGGTGTTCCTCTGAGATAGCGGAGAATCTTCTTTGCTGAGTCCAAGTAACTCTGCTTTGGATTCGCCTGAAATCGAGTACAGACACCTACAGCATAAGTTATGTCAGGACGAGTAGCTGTTAAATATAATAAAGAACCAATTATAGCACGAAATTCAGTTTGGTCTACTGATACTCCCTCCTTATCAAGATCAATTTTCATGTTTGTGTTCATCAGGATCTTGATAGGTTTGCCGGATGTGCAACCGAATCTTTTGATGAGGTCTCGAGTGTATTTACCTTGATTAATGAACGTCCCTTTTTCAGATTATTTGACATGGAAACCGAGGAAGTAGTTCATTTCTCCCATCATTGACATCTCGAATTTGTCCTTCATCATCTGTTGGGTGATGATTCCATCCTCAGCACTGTTTCAGTTAGTGGGAAATGATTCGGTCTTAGACACTGATCTTAAGCTCAGTAGCCTTGTGCTCTGTACTTGTCTGAAGATTTGAAGATCCCAAAACCCTATCTGAATGATGAACCATTCCCTTGTATCTGTTTTGTCTCTGAGGTTTCAGACTCAGTAGACACTCTGCTCTGGTCAAGGCGCTCAGTAGCTTATTTGCCTCAACCGGTGCGAGAAGACTCGATGATACTTGGACTCAGGCGAGCAAGATATCGAGAGAGTCGGTTGAACCGAACTCGCGGGAGTAGTTCACTGGACTCGGAGCCGATCTTCGTAGACTTATCTCAGAGAGCCTATCTACCGAATACAAGGTCGACTCAAAGAACGGCAGATAGTCTTCGGGATCTGTCGAATCTTTTGAAAGACAATCAGCATTGTCATGTACGAGGAAGAGAGAAGTCGGCTTCGATCCTATCTCGAAGTCCGTCTTTGTCTCGGCCACTCCATCCACCTCGACGAATGACAAGCATACATGTGTCTTCTCACCTGCTAAAGCTGCAGTCAACCTTTTACCTAAAAAGGTGGGAAAGTACACTGTTACCTACACCAAAAGAGCCGTTTGCTACCAAAAAGAGAGAGAGAGAAGAAGATCGTCTCCAACGGATCTATTTCAATCTCTGCTCTATAAATAGAGGGATCATTCAAGATTTGAAGCACGCCAAGAACACGAGAGAGCGCGAAAACGAGCGAATTCCAAAGAACAAAGTCTTAGCAAGAACTCGAAGAACAATCTCCGGCGAAAGACTACATTCTAGCTCATAGGGAATCAAGCTAAACCGACATATAAAGCCTCTAGTATCCAATCGACGTTACACGAACTTATAGCTTACCTTCAGCTGTTCGTCGATCTAGAAGCTACTCTCTCATATTCCCTATCCCTCTAACCCTAAGCTCAACTGTTCTTATCCATAGCTTAGACGAAGGAGTTCACATTTGAACCCAATCCTTATTGTATAAGGACTCCTTCACTGTTGGAGAAGTTTGTCAAACACTTTAAGTTTGATAGTGTTGTAAGCGAGACTTGGATCGCATATAAAAACCAAGACGCGGCTTTGCCCAGTGTGCGGGCGGCGAGACTAACTCGGGATAATAAATAGCCTCCGATCATTCGGGACAATGGACGTAGGATTTGAGCGATATCCGAACCACTTTAAAAATCCCGTGTCTCTTCTTGCTTTCTTAACCGTTGCATTGATTTTACTATTCATACTGAACATCATATTTAAAATCAATCAACTTGTCTCAAAGATACTTGAACTTTTAATCTATCGAACGAGACTTAAAACGTTTTCTCACAAAAAACCGATTTGGGCCTACACTATTCCGCGCACCGAACTCTTACGTAGATACCGAATTCGACCTAGTCGGTTAGCGGATCTCAGCCGAGTCGATACTCTTAGCCTTTAACTCGATTCGGAAACGGTTATGCAGTCTGCCGAATCAAGCTGTTTGATCGGACACCATCCCGAATAGGACTGTTCAAGTTCGAAGTTGAGAAATCGAATAAGGTGTATTCACCCCCTACACTGGACCGTACACTCGGGACCAACAATTGGTATCGGAGCAGGGAGTTCTTTAAGACTCTTGTCACTTTGAGACTCGGTCTATTCGAGACGGATCCGGAGGAAAACGTTTTCACTGCATATCACTCTACATTCATATCTATATTCTTCATGGCTGATATGTCAGGTATAAGGATGGTACCCATGTTCTCGGTGGAGAATTATGGAGTATGGCGAGTCAGAATGGAAGCACATCTGACATCCCTCCATGACAGTATGACTGAAGTGCTTGAAGATGGACCTATTGTTCCCATGATCGATAGTGTCGTAACTCAGGACCAAGCTCAAGGAGGAGGAATGGTGACCGGGAAGACGATTCCCAAAGACAGAAGTCTCTTCACTCCTGAGGAGAAGAAGCTTCACAACTTAGACCGTGTTGCCAGAAACGCTATACTGACCACCCTTAGTGATTCTTATCTTGGCAGGGTTCAGGAATGCAAGACTGCAAAAGAACTCTGGGATGCTCTAGCGCTACTGAGTCGAGGGACTCAGAAGATTAAAGTGAATAAACTAGCGCTTGAACTCCAAAAGCTGGAAAGCTTGTCTCTCATGCCCGGTGACAAAATCGAAGATCTGAACGTCAGATTTACCAATCTGATGAACTCTATCAATGGGCTGGGAAAGACATTCAGCAACCGAGAGATGAATCTGAAGATTCTGAGGGCACTGCCGGACGGACACTAGACACCTTTTGCTACTCTATTGCGACATTCGACTTAGATGCTTGTGTCTCCCGACCATATCTTTTCGTAATTACGGGCGAGGAGTTTGAGTTCGACGCAGACCTCAAAGAAAGCGAGAGCTGAAGTCGACACAAAAATCGACCATGCTTTCAAAGCATCAGTCAGCACAACATCTCCAGCGGATGAGCAAAACGACGAGTAAGACGGAGCCTTCACTCAATGTTCTACAGGAAGGAAGTCTCGCT
This sequence comes from Lavandula angustifolia, assembly GCA_028984105.1. Lineage (NCBI taxonomy): Eukaryota > Viridiplantae > Streptophyta > Magnoliopsida > Lamiales > Lamiaceae > Lavandula > Lavandula angustifolia. The sequence continues at coordinate 21,095,235 of CM054802.1, read as the reverse complement.
AGAAGTATGCGCTGCTCGCTGTAAAGTATCAGAAGGAGAAGGAGCGACGCAGAAAAGTGACTAAAGCCTATCGGGAAACGAAAGGTAAGTCAAATTATATGTCGAAACACACTCCTGACTCACAATCTTCTGAATACAGAAAGAAGGATGACTCAGAACCGTCAAAGAATAGCGAAAGCAAAGAAGAAAAAGTCATCACTTGCTATAATTGTAAAAAGCCGGGACATTATCAGTATGATTGTCCTGAGCTCGGTAGTGCTGAACGCGTAGCACGTAAGGCAAGGAGAGAGAAATTCGCCCAGAAAAGACAATCCTACATAGCTGGCGAAATCTCAGATGACTCAGAAGAAGTCGACTCCTTTATGGATTCATTGGATGATGATGCAGCTTTCATGGCCCTAGAGCTTGAAGCTGAAGAAATAACTGAAAAGTGCCTAATGGCAGGCGAAGAGGATGAGGTAAACTCTCTTGAACCAGTCAATTCCTCTTCACACTGCACACACGACACTATTTTAGGTGCATATGAGAATTTGGACGTCGCGACCGCATACGAAGAACTGCTCGACGAACAAATTCAGATGAGTCTGCAGCTCAGCAAGACTCTTCAGGAGTTGGATACCCTGAAACTAGAGAATCAGAGACTTTCTCAGGAGAGTCAGGTTGCTACTGAGGCCGAAGGACTTGTGTTGAGACTCAGGGAGGAGATAAACTCTCTCGGTGGCCAAGTCTCGAGCATCAAGAAGATCGGATTTCGGTTTTGACCAATGACTTGACTCGAAAAGATATCGGGCCGAGTCTGGCTGAAGCAAGAAATGTCGGGACTTCGAGGCCGAGCACGCCACACTAAAGAAGAGGGATGATGTCGGAGGAGCCCGATGACCGAGAGGTATATGGGCGCCGAAAAGAAATTGGAGGCTATGCTAGCAAGCAACAAGCCAAAGCACTCGCAAGGAAGGACTTGGATTCGGCCAGGGAGCTTCCTCATACGCCCCAATACACTCGGAAGTACGGCTTGCGATAGGTTTGTTCAAGGGGAGACTATGAACGCAAATATACCGAACCCCCTAGCAAAGAACAAACGAGAAGATGAAAGCACCTCATCCCACACATCAGCATTCGACAAGAAGATCGGTGCCAAGAAACCCCGGTTCGGTCAAGGGGGAACCAAAGAAATCAAAATTGGCGGATCAAGTATGGACCTCCAAAGGCGACACATCCAGCTCGGTATGAGTCATATTATTATGAACCTATAGTCGAAGAGGCTCCAAAGGTCGAAGAAAAAGAAAGCCACACGGAAGGCTAAGGTCGGCGATCCACCGGCTCGAAAGATTAGGACTCCCGAACCTCGGAAGCCTCGAAGTCACCTATGACCGATCCGGTGGTCGAGATATGTTGACTCTAGTGGAAAGAAGATGTCCGAAACCACCGGGGTTGTTAGACAGATTTGGGTTATGAAAACTAACATCTAAGGACCCAAAATCAAAAATAAAGGGTACCTGAATATAATTCTGTTTTGCAGGTGCGCAGAGACCCATTGTATGTGGACAGCGGATGCTCAAGACATATGACATACCAAAGGAGTCTACTGAAGAATTATGTTGCTGAAGATGGACCCAGAATCGAGTTTGGAGATAATGCCAAAGGCTACACGAGAGGATACGACACACTCAGCATAGGAACTGCCAACGTTCCTAGAGTATCCTATGTTGAAGGACTTCAGCATAATCTTCTCTATGTTAGTCAATTTTGTGATAACTCGAATAGAGTGATTTTTGACGCTGGTTTCTGTGATGTTATTGATAAATCTACAGGGAAAACAGTGTTATCAGGTTCGCGCAAAAAGAACATATACGTGGTCGATCCGGAACTCAGTGAACACGAAGCTTGTTTGCTTGGCGAAGAATGAAAACGAACGGGGTGGCTATGGCATAGAAGGCTCAGTCATCTCAACTTTAAGACGCTCAACAAGCTAGCAAGAAACACTCTAGCAAGGGGACTACCGAATGAAGTATTCAGCAAAGACACTCAGTGTGAAGCATGCCTGAAGGGAAAGCAAACAAAGAAAGGAAATCCACCTGTTCCATCTCCTTCCACTGATGGAATCCTTCAGCTGCTACATATGGATTTGTTCGGTCCAGTCTCCCCAGTGACGATCAGAGGCAGAAAATATGCATTAGTGGTCATAGATGACTACTCGCGCTACACATGGTTCATATTCATTGCCAACAAGTCTGACGTCAAAACAGAGTTACCAACGCTTCTGAAAAAGCTCAGTGTCGAGAAGAACACCAAGATCAGAAAAATACGTTCAGACAGAGGAACTGAGTTCCTTAATTCCATGGTAGAGGAGTTCTGCAAAGTAGAAGGAATAGAGCATGAGACTTCAGCTGCACGCACACCTCAGCAGAATGGAGTTGCTGAACGAAAGAACAGAACTCTAAAAGAGGCAGCTAGGACTCTACTTTTAGACTCAGGACTCCCAACCAAATTCTGGGCAGAAGCTACTAGTACTGCATGTTACACTCAGAACCGATCTTTACTGACAAAGCAGCATAAGAGGACACCATATGAACTATGGAACGACAGGAAGCCTTCTCTATCTTATTTCCATATCTTTGGTTGTTCATGCTTTATCCACAATAATGGGAAAGATCAGCTGAAGACTTTTGATAGCAAGTCAGATCAGGGAGTATTCTTAGGATACTCTCGGGTCAGCAAAGCTTTCAGAGTATTCAACTATCGGACCCTTTGCGTGGAGGAAAGCCCTCATGTTGTGTTTAATGAGTTTGCTACTGAAGACAGGAGCAATAACTCAAATTCTGAATCCGAGGACATCGGTGACGGCCTACGAGGATCTAAGCGTAAAGGACAAATGCGAAAAGATTCAGCTATGTTGGGATGATGATTCGGACGAAGAAACCGAAGACAAATCTACCGAATCTCAACCAAAGAGAGCAAGTAGGCGAGCGATTGATTCTCCCGAACAGAATCAATCCCAGGTAACTCAGGTCGATGAGAAAACCGTAGAGGTAACTGAGACCACTACTGAGAATAACAACTCAGGGGGAACATCTAGTAATGTTCCTGAGCTGAATGCCCCTGAACCTGGTGACTCAGTAGATCATACTCTTATCACTGAAATTCTTCAACCTCAGAATAGTACAACTGAAATGCCTAACTCACCTACTATCTGTGTTGAACAAATGACAGATGAAGAGTTAAAACATCGTAGATCGTGGCTATATGCTCACACTGCTGATCTTATAATTGGAGATCCTTCAGCACATGTCAAGACAAGATCCAGATTCTGTCAAGGAGAAAGCGCATTATTTTCCTGCTTCTTATCTACTGAAGGGCCTCAGAATATTGAGGATGCACTTAAAGATGCTGGCCCGGATTATTGCTATGCGGGAAGAGCCGAGTCGGTTCACGAGAAACGAAGTATGGGAGCTTGTAGACAGACCCCGGCATCAACATGTCATTGGAACCAAATGGGTCTTCAAGAACAAGCGAGATGAAAACAACGTTATAGTCAGGAACAAAGCAAGGCTCGTGGCTAAAGGCTACTGTCAAGCCGAGGGAATAGATTTTGATGAAACATTTGCTCCAGTTGCAAGATTGGAGGCCATAAGACTATTCCTTGCCTACGCAACACATCAAAGATTCGAGTTTATCAAATGGATGTGAAGTCTGCGTTCTCGAACGGCGCATCGAAAGAAGAAGTCTATGTGGAACAACCGCCCGGCTTTCAGGCGGGGACATCAAGTATATAGACTCGAGAAAGGCTCATGACGGGTTAAAACAAGCACCCGTGGCTTGGTATGATACCACTGTCGAGTTTCTTCTTCGAAAGGTTTTCGAAGGGCACGATGGATCGCACGTTGTTCAAGCATTCGGCCGGAAGACGACCTATTACTCGTGCGAGATCTATGTAGATGATATTATCTTTGGTTCGAAGAATGTCATTATGTGTCGGCAATTCGAAAGAATGATGAAGGACAAGTTCGAGATGTCGATGATGGGAGAAATGAACTACTTCCTTGGTTTTCAAGTCAAGCAATCTGACAAGGGAACGTTCATCAACCAAGGCAAATACACTCGAGACCTCATCAAAAGATTCGGCTGCACATCCGGCAAACCTATCAAGATCCCGATGAACACGAATATGAAGATCGATCTTGATAAGGAGGGAGTATCGATGGAGGTCAAACCGAATACCGTGCTATAATTGGTTTATTACTATATCTAACGGCTACTCGTCCCGACATAACTTATCTTTGTAGGTGTATGCGCTCGATTTCGGGCGAATCCGAAGCGAGCCATCTCGGACTCAAGCAAAGAAGATTCTTCGCTACCTCGAAGCACACCCAACATAGGTTTATGGTATCCGGCCGATGATAATATTGAACTAACCGGCTATTCCGATGCCGACTATGCGGGATGTAGAATTGACCGAAAATCAACTTCGGGGAACATGTCGGTTCCTTGGCGGCAAAGCCGATCTCATGGTTTTCAAAGAAACAGCACTCAGTAGCTACGTCGACTACTGAAGCTGAATACATGGCTGCTGGAAGTTGTTGCGCCCAAATCCTTTGGCTGAGACAAAGAATCGAGAGACTATGACGTCATTCAGAATGAAGTGCCGATCTTCTGCGATAGTACCAGTGCTATTGCAATCACTCAGAATCCTGTTCTTCACACGAGATGCAAGCACGTGGACATCAGACATCACTTCATTCGTGACCATGTCGAAAAGAAGGATATCAGGATGGAAAAGATCCATATTGACAAACAAAGGGCTGATATACTGACCAAGCCTCTAGCTGAACCCAGATTCAGAGAACTTTCAGTAGAGCTAGGTCTGCTGGACCCTACTGACCCTAGTCAATAATAAGGTTTCAGGAGAGGAACATTCCAGTGAGGGGGAATGATCACTCTCAGTACTGAGTAAGTTCAGTACGTAGAGACTCAGAAAACCATCTACACGAGGTATCAGCTGACTACTATGTTCAGCTGACAGGTTTGCGTATCTCTACTCTATAGTATCTAATGCAACAATGATAAGCATTTATTATGGAGATTCAGCATGATTTAAATATCTCTTAGTTTGTCATTTATTGATAACAGATTACATTTAATACACGACATTCTATGCACAACTTTGCTGAACTCTGTGCGCATTAAATGCATGTCTTATCATAGTTACTCTTTAGGCATGTTTACAACTTGCATTGACTTAGACGGCTTTTGTGATCATTACCTTTTATAATATTGAATCTTAACCGTCCATCTCATAAAGTAGGTTTAAACTCAGCCTTAGATCGATAACTGTTCATCTTCTAGATATGTACACATTTCGATCAAATCTTAAGAACCGCCATATTCGCGCTTAACATTTCGATCATATCTTACCTCTTAAAAATCCGAGAATACCTTTGTGCAAAAACCCTCATTTGCTTATATTCTCTTCGATAAAATTCTCGGTATGCCTACATGAAGTTACTTATGTGCTGATCTTTATTGATTAGTATCTAGTATTAAAACTGCTTTTATTTAAAAATCGATATCGATAACAACTTCGTGTAATAGGTACAATGGCGGAAACCAATATCTCTATGATATCTCCAGCGGATATGCAGAACATTCTGGAGAAGGATCGCGTGTGGTTTGAACCCACCATGGATTTCTATTCATGCGATCTAGAGTATATGGATGAGATCTTCTCAGCTCTGCTCGAGTCAGGGCTGGAGAAATTTATGTCTAGGAGGCCTTCGTACTTCCTCCCGAGACAGGTTGCAGAACTGTACTTGAATTCAGACGAAGTGTCTGGAGACATAGTGGCGAGATTTGTTGTCCATTCTATCCAAGACGCCATTACGGAGCTGAAGCAGATGTCCATCAAGGAAGCCCTGAAGCGGAGCTTTGATCTGCCCTCCGAAGGAATTAGTACAGTTGGATACAGAGACGATCGAGTTGATGAATATCTTACCGTCTTCTGTGGAAAGCCCACTACTTTCAGAGCTGCTTTTCCGAAGAACAGCATGTTGCCTCAGTTCAGGGCACTTGCTTACATTGTCACGCAGCTACTGACAAGCCAAGCAGGGTCGTTTGACCAGGTGTCGAGGCCTAAGATTCAGATGATGATGGCCATATACGACCGAGCCCAAATTAACTGGACGGAGTTCTTTCTCCGTGAATTCATGGCTCAGACTGCTAAGTTCGACAAGGCATCGAACATGCTGAGCGTAAAGGGCAAATTGCTGTATGGACTCAAACTGTCCATCATGATCGAGGATTTATGTGGATCTGAGCCTATCACCTACAGTGACAAGGAGTACTTCAATGTGAAGAAGGTCAGATTTCACAACAAGACAGCAGCGCTTCAGCAGATAGGGTCAGGACCCTCAGCAGTCTCTCCGCAATCAAAGCCTCAGCAGGCTACACCTACAAAGAAAAGAACCCCTCCCGCTAAAACTCCTAAGGCACCGGCAAAGAAATTGAAAAAAGCCGTTGAGGTGCCGCCATGCGAGGAGGTTCCCGAAGTGCCTGCTGAACAGGCTCCTGAGAGGACTACTCAGCCCCTGCAGCTGGTTGATGAGTCCGAGTCTTCTGAGAAGACTCAGTCAGTGGAGAAGATCGTCTCCACTGAAAGAAACCAAGGGGATGCTTCGAAGCTCGGAGCGCAGATATTCGGCGCCTAGACATGCCCCCTTCTGTCCCTCCACTCGGCTCGGTCCCTCCAACCGAAGAGCGGACTTCACACATAGACTTGGAGTCCGAGGCCGCATCCGAAGGTGAATCAATCGGGATGGAAGCTTCAATGATCTTATCTCGAGCCTCCCGTGAGATCCTTCAACGAATACCGGAGCTTGCTGATCATTCAGACTTGATGATCATTGCCAAATCGGCAAGGCTCCACATGCTTCTTCGCTTTCAGGAGTGGCCGCATCTACTTCGCCTTGTTCTCCACTACTCCTGTCAGCAACTCCATGAAGAAGAGATGAAGTTGAGGCAGCAAATAGGCTACTCAGAGCCTGCTGACCTCAGCACCATGGAGAATCTGAGGGCCGCTATGCTTGCGATGATATATGACAAACAAGCAGAAGGCTCAACACCCTCAGATGGGTCAGATCATGACGACCAGGACCTACCCAAGGATTCAGGCCCTGGACAACCTGATAAGGGATCACTCCAGGACAAGGATACACATGCTGACATTCCTGATATTCCTCTCGGTATCCTTGGTCCTGAGAAGTCCAAGGCTGGTGCTTCGTCCTCAGCAGAGCTCGCTCGGCTCTTCTTTGCCGATCGACTTTCGAGCAGCGCCCAGCCAGACCGCAAAGAGATCTCGATCAGTGGCAAAAGCCTTAACTGCTCAAGGGATCAAAAATCGAGATCTTGCGAAGGCTATCCATAGGACATGGAAGCAGACTGCTCAAGCCACGACTAAAGAACTTCAGGGGCTGAAGTCTTCTGTCTCTCCATCAGCCGCCCCTGATGTTTCTGCGCTTATTTCAGAAGCGTTGGCTCAGCAGCAAGTCCAATTCGAAGCTCAGCTCAAGATCTTTCAGGGGAGCCAAGCCAAGCTACTTGATGAATTTTTGGCTTCTAAACTGGCTCATACTGACGCTATCACTGAACAATCCGAGGCCACTAAACAAAGACTTAAGAATATCCAACTGGCCTTGGAAGACAAGATCACTGAGAAGCCGAATGATGTAAAGGCCGCAAATTGAACTCTCTTACAAGCAATATGATGAAGTTCTAACTTCTGAGAGGAACGAGCTGCATGAGGCTCTGACAGACATCCACAATCAAATTCAGTCGCTGTCAACCTCCTTCAACAGCCTTCAGAACACAGTACTTATCCCTACCCCGGCTGCAATTGATGATGCCAAAAAGGGGGAAAGTAGAAGAGGGAAGAGTATTGAGCCGACCAAAGGCAAGAAACAGAGTACTGAGAAGCTGACCCCCACCAAAAGTCCAAAATCTAAGGGGGAAGCTACACTGAAGTCATCCCAGACTCAGACTCAGACTCAGAAGGGTGAGGCCCAGGGTGTCCCAATTGCGAGCACAGTTGAGACCGGCCCAAGTGGCTCAGGATCCCAGGCTACTCATGCAACCCAGACTCCTACTGATATCGTCAAGGAGGTTGTAGAGTATGCTGAACAGGAAGAGGACTCAGATGATGATGAAGAAGTTCCTCTACCTCCACCTGTTCAAGGCAAAGGTAAGAAAATTCTGAAACTCCCGACCCCTCCAGCAAAGAAACCCAAGAGATACATCTCAGCTGAGGAGGAGGCTCAGATAGCGGCAGATGAGAAGCTCGCTAGGGAGGATGGCGGTGCTGGAACCGGCAACCAAACCAAAGTCTAAGCCTGCTAAAGGAAAGACTAAGGCACCAGCACGCGGTGGAAAAAAGAAGGCGCCTGCTAGATTGCCTCCCGAAAACTCGAATTGAAGATAATGAAGATAGGGAGAGGCAACAAGCAAAAGGCACCGAGCAAAGAAGGTACATCCAAAACCAAATCCAGGTACCTCTGCGACTCACGAACAAGCTCCTCGAAGCATCAAGAGCAAGATGCGAAATTGAAGAAATCTTCGCTCGAGATGGATAGATATCTCTACGAGGAGAGGAAGCTAGACGAGATAGAGGCCGCAGTAGAGGATACATTTGGCAGACCTTGAGGCACTCAGGAAGCGTACTGAACAAGAGGCCAAGCTGAGAGTTCCTTCGAAAGCTGACATTCCTTATCGATACAGAAGGTTCAGGAAGCCAAACGATATGAAAAAACATAGATGGCTGAGATCAGACGAATGGATGCCTATTCAGTTCAATCAGAGATGGGAATCGGCCAAGATAGAGTTTATCAAGAGAAATTATTTCTGGCGATTCTGGCCTGAAATGTCTAAGGCTGATGCCTATGTCGAGTGGATGACCATTACTGAACCTGATCTTTACCCATATATGCACAGAGCAGTAACTGAAGGGGTAGTAGTCAGCGTTCCTGAAGCAAGAATCATTCCTCCACCCAGAAGACAAGACGACTCAGTACATCTCGGAATGATTGAACTGCGTTGAACAGAGGTCTAGAACAAGATGAACCAGCAGACTTTGCCGAATACCTGAAGCTGAGGAAGAACACGTTCAGAATGTGTGGAGTCCCACTGCCTTAAGATAAATCCCAAGGTTTCATGAATAGGATTCAGCAGTTTAAGGGTTCTCCTTCTTAGTTCTCCTTTTAGCTTAGCAAGATTTGTAATGTACTGAACTGTTTATCATATATATACAAATCTTCTTTTGGCTCTGACAACTACTTGTTGTCTAAATAGCCGTGTTTGCTTTATGCTTTAACACTCAGAATCACTGAAGTGATTACTGACACACACACACTTTATTTATTTACTTGTCAGTTTTTGCTCGGTTAGATCTCTGATAGACTAGACTTTCATAGAGTTATTATTTCTCTTAGGGGAAATTGTTGCATGGGGGAAATTATTGTAAAGGGGGAAATTGTTCTGCCCTGTCTCCCTCAGTAGTCTAGCACTTACCAGACAACTCCACTGATCCTACTTGTAATATTTGTAAGGAGCTCTATTTCTGAGTAAGTTAGTGTTTAGCATAGTTGATAGAACATAGATGATAGGTTTTGGCATCATCAAATAGGGGGAAATTGTTGGGTGATGATTCCATCCTCGGCCTTTGTTTCACTCAGTGGGAAATGATTCGGTCTTAGACAATCGATCTTAAGCTCAGTAGCCTTGTGCTCTGTACTTGTCTGAAGATTTGAAGATCCCAAAACCCTATCTGAATGATGAACCATTCCCTTGTATCTGTTTTGTCTCTGAGGTTTCAGACTCAGTAGACACTCTGCTCTGGTCAAGGCGCTCAGTAGCTTATTTGCCTCAGCACCGGTGCGAAAGACTCGGTGATCTTTGGACTCGAGCGGGAGCAAGATATGCGAGAGAGTCGGTTGAACCGAACTCGGCGGAGTAGTTCACTTGGACTCGTAGCCGATCTTCGATAGACTTATCTCGGCGGTCTATCTACCGAATACAAGGTCGAGACTTCGGCAACGGCGATAGTCTTCAGGACTATCAGAATCTTTTGAAAGACAATCAGCATTGTCATGTACGAGGAAGAGAGCTTCAGTCTGTCTCGAAGTCTGTGCTGTCTCAACCACTCCATCCACCTCGACGAATGACAAACATACACGTGTCTTCTCACCTGCTAAAGCTGCAGTCAACCTTTTACCTAAAAAGGTGGGAAAGTACATTGTTACCTACACCAAAAGAGCCGTTTGCTACCAAAAAGAGAGAGAGAAGAAGATCGTCTCCAACGGATCTATTTCAATCTCTGCTCTATAAATAGAGGGATCATTCAAGATTTGAAGCACGCCAAGAACACGAGAGAGCGCGAAAACGAGCGAATTCCAAAGAACAAAGTCTTAGCAAGAACTCGAAGAACAATCTCCGGTGAAAGACTACATTCTAGCTCATAGGGAATCAAGCTAAACCGACATATAAAGCCTCTAGTATCCAATCGACGTTACACGAACTTATAGCTTACCTTCAGCTGTTCGTCGATCTAGAAGCTACTCTCTCATATTCCCTATCCCTCTAACCCTAAGCTCAACTGTTCTTATCCATAGCTTAGACGAAGGAGTTCACATTTGAACCCAATCCTTATTGTATAAGGACTCCTTCACTGTTGGAGAAGTTTGTCAAACACTTTAAGTTTGATAGTGTTGTAAATTGAGACTTGGATCAATATAAAAACCAAGACGCGGCTTTGCCCAGTGTGCAAGCTGACTGAGACTAACTCAGGATAATAAATAGCCTCCTCATCATTCGGGACAGTGGACGTAGGATTTGAGCGATATCCGAACCACTTTAAAAATCCTGTGTCTCTTACTGCTTTCTTAATTGTTGCATTGATTTTACTATTCATACTGAATATCATATTTAAAATCAATCAACTGTCTCAGCATACTGAACTTTTAATCTACTGAACTGAGACTTAAAACGTTTTCTCACAAAAACTGATTTGGGCCTACACTATTCCGCGCACTGAACTCTTACTCTAGATACTGAATTCTGACCTAGTCAGTTAGCAAGATCTCAGCGAGTCAGTACTCTTAGCCTTTAACTCGATTCGGAACGGTTATGCAGTGCGACCGAGCTGCTTCGGTCGACACCATCCTGAATAGGACTGTTCAAGTTCGAAGTTGAGAAATCGAATCAGGTGTATTCACCCCCCTCCCTCTACACCTGACCGTACACTCGGGACCAACATCATCTTTTCAAATTGTTGGCACATGATGAAATTCTTAGATCTAAATATAATGTCATCTACATAGATCTGCACAAGTAGTAAATCGTCTTCCAATCGAATGCTGAATAGAGTGCGGTCTACTGTGCCTTTTGAAAACCTTTCTGAAGAAGAAACTCAGATAGGGTATCGTACCAAGCCCTGGGTGCTTGTTTTAACCCATACAGAGCCTTTCTGAGTCTATAAACCTGATGTCCCTGCTGAAAGCCGGGCGATTGTTCCACGTAGACTTCTTCTTTCAGTACGCCGTTCAGGAACGCAAACTTCACATCCATTTGATAGACTCTGAATCTTTGATGTGTTGCGTAGGCCAGGAATAGTCTAATTGCCTCCAATCTTGCAACTGGAGCGAAGGTCTCATTGAAATCTATTCCCTCAGCTTAACAGTAGCCTTTTGCCATGAGTCTTGCTTTGTTCCTTACTATGACGTTGTTTTCATCCCGCTTGTTCTTGAAGACCCATTTTGTTCCAATAACATGTTGATGCCGGGGTCTATCAACAAGCTCCCAAACGTCGTTTCTTGTGAACTGATTCAGCTCCTCCCGCATAGCTATGATCCAGTCAGCATCTTTCAGTGCATCCTCAATCGTCTGAGGTTCGTCAGTAGACAAGAAGCAGGAATATAAGGCGCTTTCTCCTTGACAGAATCTGGATCTTGTCTTTACTCTTGCTGAGGGATCTCCAATAATCAGATCAACAGTGTGAGCGTCCAGCCACGATCTACGATGTTTCAGTTCTTCATCTGAAATTTGTTCAACACAGATAGTAGGCGAGTTAGGCATTTCAGTTGTACTATTCTGAGATTGAAGCATTTCAGTAATGAGAGTGTGATCTACTGAGTCACCACTTGGAGGGCATTCGGCTCGGGAACATTAATAGATGTTCCCCCTGAGTTGTTATTCTCAGTAGTGGTCTCAGTTACCTCTGGGGTTTCTTCATCGACCTGAGTTACCTGGGATTGATTATATTCAGGAGAATCAATCGGCTCAGCTACATTTACTGCTGGTTGAGATTCAGTAGATTTGTCTTCAGTTTCCTCATCTGAATCATCATCCCAACAAAGCTGGATCTTTTCGACTTTGTCTTTTAGGCTTAGATCCTGTAGCTGCTTACTGATGTCCTCAGATTCAGAATTAGAGTTATTGCTCCTGTCTTCAGTAGCAAACTCATTAAAAACAACATGAGGGCTTTCCTCCACGCAAAGGGTTCGATAGTTGAATACTACGAAACCTTTGCTTGACCCGAGAGTATCCTAAGAATACTCCACCGATCCGACTTGCTATCAAAAGTTTTCTACTGATCTTTCCCATTATTGTGGATAAAGCATGAGCACCCAAAAATATGGAAATAGGATAGAGAAGGTTTCCTGCCGTTCCATAGTTCATATGGTGTTCTCTTATGTTGCTTTGTCAGTAGAGATCGGTTTTGAATGTAACAAGCGATATCGGTGGCTTACGCCTGAAATTTGGCCGGGAGTCCCGAGTCTGCGCGAGTAGAGTTCTAGGCTGCTTCTTTGAGAGTTCTGTTCTTTCGTTCAGCAACTCCATTTTGCTGAGGTGTGCGAGCAGCCGATGTCTCATGCTCTATTCTTTCTGCTTTGCAGAACTCCTCTATTATAGAATTAAGGAACTCAGTTCCTCTGTCAGAACGGATTTTGACAATTTTGGTGTTCTTCTCGACACTGAGCCTTTTCAGAAGCCTTGGTACCTCTGTTTTGACGTCAGACTTGTTGGCAATGAATATGACCCAAGTATAGCGCGAGTAGTCATCGATGACCACTAAAGTATATTTCTTGCCTCTGATCGTCAATGGAGAGACTGGACCGAACAAATCCATATGTAGGAGCTGAAGGATTCCATCAGTGGAAGGAGATGGAACAGGTGGATTTTGATTCCTTGTTTGCTTTCCCTTCAGACATGCTTCACACTGAGTGTCTTTGATGAATACTTCATTCGGCAGTCCTCTTGCTAGAGTGTTTCTTGCTAGTTTGTTGAGCGTCTTGAAGTTGAGATGGCTGAGTCTCCTGTGCCACAGCCACCCCGTTCGGTTGTTGTTCTTCGCTAACAAACAAGCTTCGAGTTGTTCACCGAGTTCCGATCGGCTACATAGATATTCTTCTTGCGCGAACCCGATAACACTTGTTTTCCCTGTGGATTTATCAATGACATCACGAAAACCGGCGTCAAATATCACTCTATTCGAGTTATCACAAAATTGACTAACGAGAGAGAGGTTGTCTTTGAAGTCCTTCAACATATGATACTCTTGGAACTTTGGCGGTTCCAATGCTTTGAGTGTTCCAAATCCTCTTGTGTAACCTTTAGCATTGTCTCCAAACTCAATCTCGGGTCCTTCTTCGGGGGATATAATTCTTCGCCAGAGACTTTTTTTGATATGTCATGTGTCGTGAGCATCCGTTGTCCACATACCATGGGTCTTTGTGCACCTGCAAAAGCAGTAATTATATTCGGTACCCTTTATTTTGATTTTGGGTCCTTAGATGTTAGTTTTAGTAACCCATATTTGTCTTACGACCACGGTGGTCTCGCATAACTTCTTTCCACTTGAGTCAACGTATTTGACCACCGGACTGGGTCGATACCGACTTCTTAGGCTTTTCCGGTTCGGGAGTCGGGATCTTCTGAGTTGGTGGACTGCTGACCTTTGTCTCTTGTGCGATTTTCTTCTTCTTCTGACTCTTGGATCCTTTTCTGACTATAGGATCATAATAGTATGACCCATACTGAGCAGGATGTGTCAGCTGAGGAGGTCCATACTGATCAGCCCACTTTGGCTTGCTGGTTCCCCCTTGACTGAACTGGGGTGTTTTGGTGCTGATCTTTTGGCCAGAATGCTGATGTGTAGGATGCGGTGCCTTCATCTTTTGTTTGTTCTTGGCTAGAGGGTTCAGTATGTTTGCATTGATTGTCTCCCCTCGAACAAACCTATCAGCAAGTCGCACTTCTGAGTGTACGGGGGCAGATGAGGAAGCACCTTGGCTGAAACCATGTCCTTCCTTGCAGTGCTTGGGCTTGTTGCTTGCTAGCATAGCCTCCAGCTTCTTTTCAGCGCCCATGTACCGCTCAGTCATCAGGTTCCTCCAGACATCATCACTTTTCTTCAGTGTGTCATGCTCGGTCTGAAGTCCTGATAGTTGTTGCTTCAGTAGACTCAGTTCAGTATCTTTCTGAGTTAAGTCCTTGGTCAGAACTGAGATCTGATCTTCTTGATGCTGAGACTTGGCCATCAGAGAGTTTATCTCCTCCCTGAGTCCCAAAACAAGTCCTTCAGAATCAGTAGCAACCTGACTCTCCTGAGAAAGTCTCTGATTCTCCACTTTCAGGGTATCCAACTCCTGAAGAGTCTTACTGAGCTGCAGACTCATCTGAATCTGTTCGTCTAGAAGTTCTTCATATGCTGTACTGACGTCCAGATTATCGTCTGCTCCTGAAATAGTGTCGTGTGTGCAGTGTGAAGGAGAGTTAAATAGTTCATGAGAGTTTACCTCATCCTCTTCTCCTGCCATTAGACACTTTTCAGCAGTTTCTTCAGCTTCAAGCTCTGGGGCCATGAAAGCTGCTTCATCATCGGATGAATCCATGAAGGAGTTGACTTCTTCTGAGTCGTCTGAGAGTTCACCAGCTATGTATGCTTGTCTCTTCTTGGCAAATTTCTATCTCCTTGCTTTTCGTGCTGCTCGTTCGGCACTACGGAGCTCGGGACGGTCATGCGATAGTGTCCCCGGCTTCTTGCAGTTGTAGCAGGCAATGACTCTTTCTTCTTTGCTTTCGCTGTCTTTTGATGGAGCTGAGTCATCCTTCTTTCTGCATTTAGAAGTATGCGAGTCAGGAGTGCGTTTAGGCGTGTATTCAGACTTACCTTTCGATTCTCGATAGGCTTTAGTCACTTTTCTGCGCCGCTCCTTTTCCTTCTGATATTTTACGGCAAGCAGTGCGTACTTCTGAGCGAGACTTCCTTCTTGTGTGTCGTTGAGTGAAGGTTCAGTCTTACTCGATGCAGGAGATGCTATGCTGACTGATGCTTTGAAGGCATGGTCATTTTTGGTGTCAGCTTCAGCTCGCTGCTTTCATTGAGGTCTGTCAAACTTGAATTCCTCTGCTTGAAGTTCTGAAAAGATATGGTCAGGAGTAACAATATCTAAGTCAGAATGTCGTAATAATGTAGCAAAAGGAGTCCAATGACCGTCTGGCAGTGCCCTCAGTATTTTGAGATTCATTTCTCGGTTGGAGAATGTCTTTCCCAGCCCGTTGATGGAGTTCATCAGATTCGTGAATCTGACGCTGAGATCTTCTATGGTGTCTCCGGGCATGTGAGACAAACTCTCCAGCTTTTGGAGTTCCAGCACAAGTTTGTTGGCTTTGATCTTCTGAGTCCCCCGACTCAGTAGTGCTAGAGCATCCCAGAGTTCCTTAGCTGTCTTGCATTCCTGAACCCTACCGAGATAAGAATCACTTAAGGTGGTTAGTATGGCATTCCTGGCGACTCGGTCTAAGTTATGAAGTTTCTTCTCCTCAGGGGTGAAGAGACTTCTGTCCTTGGGAATCTTCTTTCCGATCACCATTCCTCCTCCAGCTATTTGATCCTGAGTTACGACACTATCTATCATAGGAACGATAGGTCCTTCCTCAAGTACTTCGGTCATGCTGTCATGAAGGGAGGTCAGATGAGCCTCCATTCTGACCCGCCATACACCATAGTTCTCTACTGAGAACATGGGTACCATCCTTATACCTGACATATCAGTCATGATGAATAATGATATGAGTGTAGAATGATATGCAGTGAAAACGTTTTTTCGGATCCGTTCAAGTAGACCAGTTTCAAGATAACAAGAGTCTTATAGAACTCCTGCTCTGATACCAATTGTTGGTCCCGAGAGCACGTTCAGGTGTAGAGGGGGGGGTGAATACACCTGAAACCGATTTCTCAACTTGAAACACGAACAATCCTATTCAGGATGGTGTCGTACTGAATGAATTCAGCAGACTAGACAGTTGTTCTAAATCGTGTTAGGCAAAGAGATACTGACTCTACTGAGACCCGCTAGCCGAGTCGAGTCGAATTCGCATCTTCGGTTTGAGTTCGGTGGTGCGGAAATGTGTAGGCCCAAAACAGTTGAGTGGAAAACGTTTTATCAAAATAGTTTCAGTTCAGAAGAATAAGCAGTTAAGATCGCTGAAACTTAGTTGAATGATTTTAAAGCATAATTTTCAGTATGAACAGTTAAAATCAATGCAACAGTAAATAAGAGAGCAAGCGAGAGACACAGAGATTTTTAAAGTGGTTCGGATACACAGGATCCTACGTCCACTGTCCCGAAAGATCAGGAGGCTATTTATTATACTGAGTTAGTCTCAGTCAGCTTGTACACAGGACAAAGCCTCGTCTTGAAATTTATACTGAGCAAGTCTCAGTTTACAAAGGTATCAAACTGAAGCGTTTGACTAACTCTCCAACTATGAAGGAGTCCTTTTACAATAAGGATCAGGTTCAAGGATGAACTCCTTCGTCTAAGCTATGGATATAATCGGTTGAGCTTAGGGTTAGAGGGATAGGGAACGAGAGTGTTGCTTCTAGAACGACGAACAACTGAGTTAAGCTTTAAGTTCGTGTAACGTCGTTTGGATACTAGAGGCTTTGTATATCGGTTCAGCTTGGTTCCCTAAGAGCTAGATTGTAGTCTTTCGCCGGAGAAGTGCTCTTCCAGTTCTTGCGGAAGACTTAAGGCTTTTCGGTTTTGCTCGTTTGAATGCTCGTGTGTTCTCCTTTTTTGTGTGTTCTCGTGTTTTCGTTGTGAGCTTCAAATCTTGAATCATCCCACTATTTATAGAGAAGAGATTAGGAAAGATCCGTTGGAGACGATGATCCCTTTATCTCACTCTTTTGGTAGCTAACGGCTCTTTTGAAGTAGAGTGACAGTGTCCTTTCCCTCCTTTTCTGGAAAGTTGTTGACTTGCAGCTTTAGTAGGTATAGGACAGGTGTCTGCTTGTCATTCGTCGAGGTTTACAAAGCAGTTGAGATAGAACAAACTTCGAGGCATATTGAAGTTGACTTCTCTCTTCCTCGTATTTGACTATGCTGATTGTCATTCAAAAGATCGACAGTTCAGAAGACTGTCGGCCGTTGCTTGAGTCCGATCTTCGATTCAGTAGCAAATATGCTTGAGATGGATTTATTGAAGATCAGCTCTAAGTACGGTGAACTACTCGTGCGGAGTTCGTTCTACTGACTCTATTCGCATATCTTTGCTCTGTGCCGAGTCCAAGATCTCCTGAGTCTTCTACATCTGGTGCTGAGGCTGATAA
Organism: Lavandula angustifolia; assembly: GCA_028984105.1. Classification (NCBI taxonomy): domain Eukaryota; kingdom Viridiplantae; phylum Streptophyta; class Magnoliopsida; order Lamiales; family Lamiaceae; genus Lavandula; species Lavandula angustifolia. The sequence goes on along the minus strand of CM054802.1, from coordinate 21,077,576 downwards.
TCTACTGAACGCCTGAACCAGAGCAGAGTGTCTACTGAGTCTGAACCCTCAAAGACATACAATTACAACGAAATGGTTCACCAATCAAGATAGGGTTTTGGGATCTTCAAATCTTCATAGATTCACTCAGAGCATAAGCCTACTGAGCGCGTATTAGTACGGAAGATAGAATCATTTCCCACTAAGTATTACAGTGCTGAGGATAGAATCATCACCCAACAAGATAGGAGAGGAGGATGGCACATCGGAGACAGCTTCAGGGTCTTCGGTCTCTTCGCCTGAATGGGAGCTGGGGACTGAAAAATTTCCAGCGGACGCTTAGAAGCAGGTCCCTTCCCAATCGATTTCTCAGCTGATGCGGCAGAGGTGAACTTCATCAGCTTTATGTCAAAATAAAATGTGTTGGCGAATGAGACGTTTCTGGGAAGCTCGTCTTCAATCAAGATCGAGACCTTGGTCCCATAAAGCAACTTCCCCTTTGGGATCAACTGCATCCCCTCTTCAGCGTCAACATATTTCTGCGACTGAGCTTTGAACTCAGCCCGAAAGAAAGCATTCCAGTTGACCTTAGCAGCGTCAACTAGAGCCATCATCAGTTGGATGCGAATTCTGTTGAGTTGGTCATACGAGCCTGCTGAACTCGTAAGTATATGGTTGACCATGTACGCCAACCCTCGGTACTCAGGCAGCAGCTGGTTCTTCGGAAACGCTGCCTTGAATACACAGTTAGATACGCCGCTGAATCGGTAGAGATACTGATCGATCTCCGATTCCTTGTATCTGGCGACAGGCGATCCTTCGTCTACCAGACCAAAGCTGTCGTGGAGACTCTTAGATATATCCATCTGAGAAGCCCTGTCCTCCCACTGATTGGCGAGGACTTCTCTCTTCACAATGACTGTAGTGATGTCATTGGAGTCGTCGTCTTCGCGGTAGTTGAGAAAGAACTCCGCAACCTGGCGAGGGAGGAGATGACGCGGAGCACGTGAGAGGATCGGAAGCAGACCCGACACCTCTCCAAAGCATTGAACACAGGCACCATGCAGTCCACCCCGCAAGTTCGGACAGACAGAACTGGCTCAAACCATTCGCGCTTCCCGGATAAAATATCCTCCATGTCAATGGGAATAGACACGTTTGTGATGGGTACAACGGATGCCATAGTATAACTGAGATCTGCAAACATAAAGATGAGTACTCGAAAAGAAACAAAGTTAGTTACAGATTCAATATAAGAATTACTTACCGAAGAGAAAGTGCTAAAATGCAATAGAGGTCTAAGTGTAAGTATGAGAGTAAATGCAGAGCACGGATTCTTCATTAATGGCGGAAAAAGTAAGGCAGTTTTAGAGATGAGTGAATATATATACTCAGATTTAAATCTAAGGCGGTTTTAGCTACACGGCTGAGATTAATCAGGTTTAAAATAGTGAACGACTCAGATTGAATGTTATAATAGGTTATGATTCATGTGCCATCTATAATCACACCTACTTATCTCTAACGCCTAAGTGGTAAGGTGATAAGACATGCATTTAATGCGCCGCAGTCAGATTTATGGAATGTCCTGTATTTAATGAAAACGACATAGTCAGTGCAATACGATGAACATTAATGGCGGGAAATAAATGCTATGACATGCTGAATCACCACAAACTGAATTTAATACTCGTAACCTGTCAGCTGAACATCGTAGTCTGCTGATACCACGTTTGTCGAATGCTGAGTATTCAGCTGTACTGAAGATAGGTTCCCCCTTACTCAGTACTTCTCGGATCATCTACTGAATCGTATCAGTGGGATCCAAAAGACCTAGTTCTACTGAGAGATCGTTGAATCTGGTCTCAGCGAGAGGTTTGGTCAGGGTATCAGCTCTTTGCTTATTAGTGTGGATCTTCTCCATTCTGATATCCTTTTTCTCGACATGATCTCTGATGAAGTGATGACGAATGTCCACGTGCTTGCATCGTGTATGTAGAACTGGATTCTGAGGGATTGTAATAGCATCTGGTACTGTCTCAGTAGATTCGGTACTTCATCTTGATGAATGTCGTAGTCTCTCAGCTATTGTCGAAGCCACAGTATATGTGCGCAACAGCTTCCGGCAGCTATATATTCAGCTTCAGTAGTGGACGTTGCTACTGAGTGTTGTTTCTTTGAGAACCATGATATGAGCTTGCTACCGAGGAACTGACAAGTTCCTGAGGTTGACTTTCTGTCGATTCGGCAACCTGCATAGTCAGCATCAAAATAACCAGTTAGTTCAAGGTTATCATCAGTTGGATACCATAATCCAACATCAGGTGTTCCCTTCAGGTAAAGAAGAATTCTCTTCGCTGAATCGATATGACTCTTCTTGGGGTTTGCCTGAAATCGCGCGCATACACCTACAACATAAGTTATATCAGGTCTGCTAGTTGTAAGATATAATAAAGAACCAATAATAACACGATAGTCAGTTGAGTTAACAGAATACTCCCTCTTTGTCAAGATCAATCTTGAGATTGGTGTTCATGGGTATCTTGACTGACTTGCTGGATTCGCAGCCGAACTTTATGATGAGATCTCTAGCATATTTCGCCTGATTTATGAATATTCCCTTCTTTGATTGCTTGACTTGAAGTCCAAGGAAATAATTCATCTCTTCCATCATTGACATATCAAACTTTTCTTTCATCATCTGCTCGAATTTATGACACATAGTCAGATTCCTTGATCCAAAGATAATATCGTCCACGTAGATCTGCACCAGTAGGATGTCTTCACCTGACTTGATACTGAATAGGGTGCGATCCACTGTTCCTTTCTGAAAACCTTTCTGAAGTAGAAAGTCTGAGAGCGTATCATACCAAGCCCTGGGTGCTTGTTTTAACCCGTACAAAGCTTTCTTAAGTCTGTAAACCTGATGTCCCTGCTGAAAGCCGGGCGGTTGTTCAACGTAGACTTCTTCCTTCAGTACGTCGTTCAGGAAAGCTGACTTCACATCCATCTGATAGACTGTGAACTGCTGATGTGTTGCATAGGCTAGGAATAGATAAATAGCTTCCAATCTTGCGACTGGGGCAAATGTTTCGTCAAAATCTATCCCTTCTGACTGACAATATCCTTTGGAAATAAGTCGAGCTTTGTTCCTGACGGTGACGTTGTTTTTATCACGCTTGTTCTTGAAGACCCACTTCGTTCTTATCACGTGTTGGTGTCTAGGACTGTCAACAAGCTCCCATACGTCGTTTCGCGTAAATTGGTTCAGCTCTTCTTGCATGGCGGTGATCTAGTCAGCATCATTCAGCGCGCCCTCAATTGTCTGAGGTTCTTCAGTCGACGAGAAGCATGAATACAAGACACTTTCTCCTTGACAGAATTTGGATCGTGTCTTGACGCTAGCTGAAGGATCTCCTATAATAAGATCTGAAGAATGAGCATCTAGCCATGAGCGACGACGTCTTGTTACTTCATCTGGAATTGTTTTAGTACAAACAGTAGGAGTATTAGGAATTTCAGTAGTACTATTCTGTGTCTGATGTAATTCAGTAACAAGGGTTGGATCTACTGAGCCCCCTGAGTTATTATTTTCCGTAGAGGTCTCAGTTACCATATCGATTTCCTCATCGACCGTAGTTACCTGGGATTGATTATGTTTGTTGGAATCAATCTCCTCAGCTACATTGCTTGTTGTTGGGTGCTGAAGATCATCATCTGAATCATTATTCCAACAATGCTGGATCTTTTCAGTGTTGTCGTTTAAGCTTAGATCCTGTAGCTTGCTTCTGACCTCTTCAGCTTATGGCTAAGAGTTTGACTTCCTGTACTCAGAAATAAACTCATCAAATACAACATGGGGGCTTTCCTCCACGCAAAGGGTCCGGTAGTGAAAGACCCTGAAAGCTTTGCTGACCCTGGAGTATCCTAAGAAGACTCCTTGGGCTGACTTACTTTCAAAGACCTTTAGCTGGTCCTTTCCATTATTGTGGATAAAGCACGGACAACCAAAGATATGGAAATGCATAATAGAAGGAATTCTCCCTTTCCACAGCTCATAAGGCGTCTTCATGTGCATCTGAGTCAGTAGAGACCGGTTCTGAGTTTAGCAAGCTGTGTCAGTAGCTTCCGCCCAGAACTTCAATGGAAGATCTGAGTCTGTGAGTAGCGTCCTTGCTGCTTCTTTAAGTGTTCTATTCTTTCTTTCAGCAAGTCCGTTCTGTTGAGGCGTGCGTGCTGCTGATGTCTCATGTTCAATGCCTTCAGCCTCACAGAATTCTCTTACCATTGAGTTCAGAAACTCAGTTCCACGATCTGAGCGTATCCTCTGAATTTTGATATCCTTTTCGACGCTCAGCCGCTTCAGTAGTTTTGGCAGCTCAACTTTGACGTCAGACTTGTTGGCGATGAATATCACCCAAGTATATCTCAAATAGTCATCAACGACCACAAGAGCATACTTCTTTCCTCTGATCGTCACTGGATTGACTGGCCCAAATAAATCCATGTGCAGCAGCTGAAGGATTCCATCAGTGGAAGGCGACGGAATAGGCGGGTTGCTTGACTTTCTTTGCTTCCCCTTCAGGCATGCCTCCCAATTCTTGTGTCTCTTGAATACTTCGCTGGGCAGTCCTTTGACTTTAGCATCGCGAGCTAGCTTGTTCATTGTTTTGAAGTTCAGATGACTCAGTCGTCTATACCACAACCATGTTGTTTTGTCATCTGACCCCGTGTGTGCTAGCAGGTAAGCTTCAGGTTCGGCGGTATTCCATTCAACAACATAAGATACCCTAGGAACTACTGCAGTTCCTATTTTCAGCGTTCTGTATCCCCTTGTGTAGCCTTTGGAGTTTTCACGAGTGAACTCAATTTTGGCTCCATCTTGCTGAACATAGTCGGTCAGTAGGCTCTTCTGATGTGTCATGTGTCTTGAGCATCCACTGTCGACAATCCAAGGGTTCTGTTGCACCTGCAAAACAAAAATAGATTCAGGTACCCTTTGGGTTCAGCTTGGGTCCTTAATGGTTAGATTTTAGGATCCAAACTTGTCTGACAGCCTTGGTGGCTTCAGACCCTTGTTGTCAGTAGTCTGCTCCACTGAACTCGAAGTAGCTGACTTCTAAGTCTGTTGTGGTTCAACTTTCTTCTTCTTCTTCTGAACCTTAGGGCTTTTGACTCTTGGCTCATAGTAGTATGATCCGTACTGAGCTGGATGAGTCAGTAGTTGGTGGTCATACTGTTCAGCCCACCTGACCTTCTTGGTTCCCCCTGAGCTTGACCTTGGAGTCTTGAGGCTTGAACCATGGGTCACTTTCCTGTTGCTGGACTGAGGTGCTTGTATCTTCTGCTTATTCTTTGTCTGAGGGGATGTAAATTCAGCATGTTGAGTTACCCCCTGGACAAACATATCAGTCAGCTTGTTGGAGCTCTTTTGCCCTGAAGTGGAGGCTTCGCAGGTGTAGCCAAGTCCTTCTTTGCTGGCATGTGGTCTCTGTGCTCGTAGAAGCTTCTCCAACTTCTCCTTCGCTCCAATATACTGCTCTGTCATCAAGGTTCTCCACACCTCATCACTCTTCCTTAGAGCTTCATTCTCAGACTTGGCTTGCGCGAGAGTTTCCTTGAGATTAGCAATTTCAGTCTCTTTCTCAGAGATGTCTTTGGTTAGCACTGAGATCTGTGCTTCTTGATCATGAGACTTAATCATCAGAGAATTTATCTCTTCCTTCAGTCTCTGAACAAGTCCTTCAGACTCAGTAGAGTCCTGACTTCTCCTTGAAAGTCTCTGATTTTCTGCTTTCAGGATTTCCATCTCCTAAATGGTCTTGCTGAACTGCTGGCTCATTTGAATTTGCTCTTCCAGCAAATCTTCGTACGCAAGAACCACATCTAGCGGTTCTCCTGCAACAGAGCTTGTGTCGTGTGTGCCAGGTGAAGAGGGGCATATAATGGGTTCAAAATTTACCTCAGCCTCTTCTCCGGCCATCAGACACGGTTCAGCATCTTGAGTCTCGATTGCCATGAATGCGGCATCATCGTCAGACGATTCCATGAATAGTTATTCATCACTTGAGCAATCGGACAACTCTCCGGCTATGTAGGCTTGCCTCTTTTTCATGAACTTGTCGCGTTTGGCTTGCCTTTTAGGTCTTTCTGCTGCTGAGAGTTCAGGACATTCATATTGGTAGTGTCCTGGTTTCTTGTAGTTGTAGCATACTGAGGTTCTGCCTTCCCTTCTGGTATCTTTTTGTTCTACTGGGGCAGCTTCAGTATTCTTGCATTCAGGTAGAGATTTAGATTCACTATTCGAGCGATGATTATCTCTCTTACCTTGAAATTTCTAGGAAGCCTTTTTCATCTTCCGACTGAACATCTCTTTCTCCTCTTTCTCCTTCTGGTATTTCACCGCGAGGAGAGCATACTTCTCAGCCAAGTTGTCAGCAGTGGGTATAGTTACTGAACTTCCAGCTGACTGGCTTGTTGCTGAGGGACTTGCTCCGGGAGTGCTAGCTGATACCTTATAAGCATGATCCATTGGCACTTCAGCTTCAGCACCGGGGGTGTGTGGGAGGTTGAACTCGAACTCCTCTGCTTTAAGTTCTGAAAATATATAATCAGGAGTAACAGAATTCAAGTCAGTTCTCCTCATACACGTAGCAAAAGAATACCACTTGGGCCTGCTAAGAGCCCGTAGAATTTTGGTGTTGGTCTCCTTATTGCTGAATGTCTTCCCCAGTTCGTTGATGATGTTGATTTGATTTGTAAATCGAGCGCTGAAATCATCTATGGACTCCCTAGGAAGCATAGTGAATGCCTTGAGTTTCTGCAGCTCAAACTCCAGTTTGTTCTCTTTAATCTGTGGAGTTCCTGGGCTCAGCACTGCGAGAGCATCCCACAGCTCCTTAGCTGTCTTGCAGTCGTGCACCCTCCCAAGATAAGAGTCACTGAGTGTCATCAGTATAGCATTGCGAGCGACTCGGTCGAGGTTGTGCAGTTTCTTCTCTTCAGGAGTTAAGAGGCTCTTATCCTTCGCAGCTTTAGGTCTGGTTCAGGCGCCGCCTGCTCCGTCTACAACGAGTTCGACTGAGTCGACCATCGAAACAATGGGGCCTTTCTCTAGAACATCGGTCATGCTGTCGTGCAGCGAAGTCAGATGCGCCTCCATCCTTCCGCGTCATATCGTATAATTTTTAGTAGAGAACATTGACACGGTCCTAATAACTGAAATATCAGTCATTGAAAGATACAGGATATAGGATGCAATGAAGAAATGCAAGATGTAGAGAAAATGGGTTTTCTAGGATCTTTGTTTGAGATAGACCAGTTTCAGAGAACAATGATCAGTTAAGAACACTGAGCTCTGATACCAATTGTTGGTCCTGAGACATGGTTCAGGTGTAGAGGGGGGGGGAATACACCTGAATGCAAATTTCTTTCTCAAACGCGAAGTCAGCTTTTGCTGAGTTTGCTACTGAACAGAGTCAGAGCCAAATATGCTTCAGATCGCGTGGGCAGAAGATCTTCTACTGAGTTCATCTCTACTGACTTTAATCAGTCGAACAGTCGTTCAATATCAGAGTGTGTGCGGAAGTGTAGGCCCTATTAAACGTCTCGGTTAGAAAACACCTATTTTTATGCTGAGTTTTGTAAAATACGGTTTGTATGCAATATGAGCAGTTAAATAACAGTAAATCAACACAACGATTTTTAAAGTGGTTCGGACACGCTAGGTCCTACGTCCACTGTCCTGACCAAAACAGGATACTTGATATATTTATACTGAGCAAGTCTCAGTTGGTCTGTTCACTGGACAGACGCAAACCTTGAAATTTATATTGAGCAAGTTCTCAGTGATCTGTGCGGGAGACAGATTCTCTAATTATAGTCGTAGTGACTTTTACAAGGGTTCAAACTTGAAGAGTTTGAGTCTTCTCCAACTGAGAGGAAGTTCTTACAAATAAGAACGGTTTCACAAGGATGTGAACTTCCTCGAGGTTTCTAAGCTAAAGATATTATAATGAGCTTGCTTAGATAAGAGAAGGGAAACAAAATAAAACTCTAAGTGATGAACTAAAGGTGTTCTTCAATGGACGCTAGTTCTTCACTGGATTCGGCTTGAGATTGCTAAGAGTTTTGTGCGTAGATAGCTTGAGTTCCCGGTGTCGTCTCTGCATGGTGACTTCTCTTATTTATAGTCGTCGATTGTGAATAGATCCGTTGGAGGGAGGTCTAGTCACGTGTCGATACGACAAGGAAAACGGCTCCTTTAATTTGAACGTTGTCGAGCAGGTACACTGTAGAGATTATCCTCTTTTTCAGTTTCAGAGCAGCTTTTGTCAGAGTAGATGGTTGTTGTCGGCTCCTTATTGGTTGAGGTAGATGGGTAGTTGAGACTTGTTAAACATCAAGGTTGACTTCCTCTGAATCCTCGGACCTGCAACTGAAGCGTCTTTCCTACTGACGTTCTTCTGAGCATTCAGTGCATGGTCACGAATTCCTGGGCAGATTTAGCTGGAGGTTGCTGTCCAACTGACTTCTTCGATCTTGAGTTCTTCAGCTGAGTGAGGTATTCTACTGAATCCTGCAGCTATTGAACTCTATCCTACTGAGTTCTAACAACTGAACTCGACTAGGCTATACAGATGCGAAGGTACAATATTCAGCTAGGGTTTTGGGATCTATCAAATTTATCAAGTCTATCAGATCTATAGATTCATCTATTGAATCCTTATCCCAACAGTAGTATTGATAAGCAACGATTTGATTGGTCAAATATATTCGATATTTGTTTATATTATATTGTTGGTGAGAAAAAGATACTCTGATCCCTTGAGAATCTTTCCTTTGTCTGAAGTATACTACTCCCATTTAGTAATTTATTAATACCTGGCTGCTAATTAGATTTTTAATAATCTTGTTACTCTCCACCACCGTATTGATTATTATTAAACCTAATATTTTTACAAATATTTTTTAATTATTGATTAATTCACCACAAAAGGTAGGTATTTTGATATCAAAAGTGAGATAACGGATCCATTTTATTGGGTAAAGAAAAAATTACAATAACCTTATATAAGAATTGAGACGTGCATTTCCTAAAAAAGCCTCGAAAATAATTATTCAATCTTATATTCACAAGTCAATATATTTGTTTTTCAATTACTTTTCAATTGTAGGATTAATACAGAGCACCAACACTTTTCAATTACTTTATTATTTTTCTTTGGATAATTTAGTACAAGTAGGCCGATTTGTTCTAGTACCCTTCCAAATGTAGAAAGGACCAAAGAAATTCGAGAATTTCCAAATTTGGGATGCATATATTATAACATATACCAACTTGATTAGTGAAAAATAAGTTATTGAAGTCCCTAATTAAAAGATTTCGAGATCTCGTATATAGTTGGGAGATAAAAGTGGCCTTTCGAGTGGAGGTTGGGACAAATGGCTCTTGATATCATCTAAGAACATAATTTCAAAATGACAAATATTATATTATTAAAACGCCAAAATTTACGTTTTTGGTAATCGAAATTCATTTTACGTCAATTTCTTGATCTAATTAAATTGAACTCAGCTGCACATGCATTAGTGCTCCTCTCAAGCTCAACATTTTATATTCTTCAAAGAAAGGATCTAGTTTCTGCAATCTCTTCCTTCTTCATCACATTCCTCTCTTTATTTTCAAACCCAATGCATTCTTGTTTGTTCCAACTCATGTGATAACATTAATTATAGAGATGCTTAGGCATATTCTCATATAATAACTTTAAGTTGTACAATGTTCTTATTTTCTTTATATGTAACGACATGTTTCAAGTTGAATATTGAATCAGTGAGGTATTTATTATTTGTTTACCTGACAGCTGACAGCTGGTATATATATTTTAAGTGTACGAACTCATTTGGTTCTATATAGTTGTATAAAGTCAGACACTCATCATACATAAATTAGATATTTAACATCCTAAAAAGTAATTATTGACTTTATCGTTCTTTGCATTCGCACGAACTTGTCATGATATTACTTGACGCTAATAGCTAGACACTAGTTTGTAACTTTCTTATCTTTGTTAGTCAGATTTCATGATCTTATCCTAGCTAATCAAGGATTAGATATGTTTGCCCCAACATATCACCAATCGACAGGCGACAGCTAATCAAGGAGTGATTAGTTAGTGTTAACGTTCTCCTAGCTATTAGTGATGACTAATTTCATGATTGGACCTATATACTACACATTAAATGTACTTCATTTGGAAAATTATGGCTTTTCATTACTCCTACAAACACTTTTATAAGAAGAGCCAAGTATATTTAGATAAATAGTGTGTGTGGATATAATCTAGAATATAGATAATATAATATATTATGATTTGAGATTTGATCACGGTTAGTGAATTGAATATATAATTCCAAAAACTATTTTTTTTTTGTTTTCAACTCAAGAAAAATCAAAATATGAAAAAATCGGAATGAACGACATTCATTGTCTAATGGATAGGACATAGGTTTTCTGAACCTTTGGTATATGTTCAAATCCTTTCTCGCGTATGTATAAAATTGAATCCGTTTGATTTCTAAAAAAGATTACTAATGCTGAACTTTTCGAGGAATCATTCATCAGTGGTTGTGAATGACTTATTTTTTCAATCTTTTCGACCTTGGTTCCGTATGAGCAAGTCAAAAAGATTGAGAAATAGAACCATCTGATTTAATTCGTTCTCAATAGCCATAAAATATCTTAGGGTGATCCTTTTGTCGACGGATGCTTCTATTACACTCGTAGTCTATGAAGGATGAGAACCAACTATGTAGCATCTACATCGAGAATTCAAGTATTGTATACGCCAATAGTCCAATCCATTCTCGGAACTACCCGTAATCTAAGAATTATGAATTCACGTATAATTTTTATATTTTATGCATAAAATTATGTAACTTACATTTTTGTCATTGAATGAGATATATAAGAATTATAAAATATTTTAGAACATATCCGATCCAAACCATCTAAATAGTAAATGAAGGATGCAAATTAATTCTTAATTTCTAATGCAGTTCTACACGATCCACTCCCTAGATAAATGTGCGAATTCTACGGTATATACTGACATTAAATTGAAGAACGCAAAAATTTGCCATCCCTATGGCAATTTAGCCCATGGTGCGAATTGTACAGTATATACTAATTGCGGACCCCGACCCGCAAAATTGTCATCCATATGGCTAATTGTTTCTGGGCCTTTAGTAAATCAACCGCAAAGCATAACATGGGTAGTAGAGAACAATCGTGGACTGTTTTTAATACTCCTTCCGTCCCAAATATGTATATGCCTACTTTTCTTTTCCGTCTGTCCCAAATTAATATGCCTATTAATAATATTTTGTGTCTAACTAAATCTTTCACTAACTTTAATACGTCTAATTAATGTGATAATATAGAAAAAAACTACTTTATCCAACTTTTCTAATAACAAATACAATTATGTCATTAACTTTTTAGTAATTTGCTTTAATTTACTCATATTCTAATACCAACATTAATCTAACTTTTATATCATTAATTATTTTCTTAATATGTGTGGAAAAACAAATAGACATATAATTCGGGATAGAGGGAATAGTAATTATTGACATTGTATATGATTTGGGCCGGGCTCAAAGTCAGACAACTCCAAATAACATATCAATCCATTTCTGCGGCCCGATAGTATTACTCACATCACATTATTGTGAGATTATAATTACTTTCAGCCCATTTGCATGGATTAGCATGATATGGGCCGGGTTCTAAGCTTATTGATTAATTATGAATATGAACTAATTTTAGCTGGTGGCTCTTCTTCGACCATGATGATCGTGTCTCATTCCATATTTCATTATTTCATTAATAGAGTGGTGACACAAATATTTTTTAATTTTTATATATCCTAATTTGGATTTGTTAATTCTAGGAGAAGAATTATTTTAAATAAGAAGAATGTATATCATCATTTTATTAAGGGAACATATAATGAGATTAAAAAAAATGGAATCTTCAGAAATTCTTCAAATCCATAATAATGATCATTATACCAACTTTGGTTAGGTAACAACTACCACCACTAGAATTGCTGTTATGGCTATCTATTTGGATTTTTTGTTGGTACCCTCTCTTCCACCCCTTTCTATTATTCTATATTTAGTTAAACCTTTTTGAAATTGTTAAATAAATATATAAAAAATTATTGACACGTAATGATGGAATAAGTAATACTTGAGAGATTCTAGAATCAAATCGTGCAAATCGCTCCCTCAAATTATATAAAAACAAAAGTGAGAATATATAAAATGTCCGAGTACACGTTCTACACATAATCAATTGATCATTGTTCAATTTGGCATGTGTAATGACCAAGATTGGAATTCATTAAAATTATTTTTGCTGATGAAACCAAGCACCATGCAACTTGAGCCAAAGAGGCACAAAGCTTCTCGATAATTGGTCGAGTTAAACCACTAGCATTATTTGGTGAATGGTGCCATTTTATGAACTGTCCATTCCTTTTATTTGTTTTATTTTTGTTACTATCAGTATTATATTATATTATTATCATATAATACAATACAATTATTCACATAATGTGCGTGACCTATTTGATTCTTAAATTTTATAGTAGCTTGAGGCTAGAATCTTGACCTAGAATAATATAGACAAGAATCTGCCGAGTCAAGTCAAGCAGCTAGTGCATGGGGTCTAATATCCATTACACTTTCTAACCGCAATACTCATTAACAAATATCTAATTACCTTTTTAGATTATGTAATCTTAATTTTATATTCCCTCCATCCCAAACATGCATTGTTTATTTCCGACATGATTGTTAAGAAAGTTCTTTATTGTATGTAAATAGTATAAAGTTAAGAAATTTTTTTATTGTGTGTAAAATAGTGTAAAGTTAGTGAGACTCATTAAATAATAAGTATTATTTTAAGTTGGGGAAACAAGTCAATTTTAATAGACATGCAAAAAAGGAAAACAAACCAACTTTAATAGGACGGAGAGAGTACACTAATTATCAAAGGTGGTGAATGAAAAGGGTTGATTGTGACCTTTATTCAACCAAGAATGTCACATAAAATCAGCCACTATATATAATTAGTTTGTACTCAATTTCATTCTGCATTCTCTAACTCACCTTATTTCTTTGCCAAAATGGTTTCTGCTACTCCTCCTCTGCCCAAGGTCAGCCCTCTACAGTTATATTTTAGTATTTATTTATTCATTTCCCTCTATATTTTTATAAATGTATAAAATTATAGGATGCTCCAAGTGTTGGAAAGAATCGAGTTCGTGAGGCAAAATGGTGGTACTCTACTTTTCTCACTGTCACAGCCATGATTGGTGCAGGAGTCCTCAGCCTCCCCTATGCCATGGCTTACTTCGGCTGGTACACCTCCTCCCGTCCTTTTAAATTGTGCAAAATTTTCGATTTTTTTATTTACTTAAAAGAACTTATTTAAATTCGCTTAGCAGATTTTGCACATCTTTTGAAATTGTACAATTCACTCTTAATTTCTAATTCTGTATGATAATCGACTGTGTGGGGTGCAGGCAGGGGCGGATCCAGGATTACGAGAGAAGGGGGGCGAAACTTAAAAATTCGATAGAGAAGAGGGTGAAGTATACATTCGGAGGGCGAAATACGAAATTTCTTAAAAATTACATATATAAAATCGCGTTTCGACACGAGTTCGGGGGGGCCGCCCGCCTTGGATCCGCCCCTGGGTGCAGGGGTCCAGGGACATTAGTGATGGTGTGTTCGTGGTGCATCACATTGAGCACAATGAGACAGATGATCCAACTCCACGAGTGCGTCCCCGGAGTTCGATTCGACCGATACTACGACCTCGGAAACATGCGTTCGGACAGAAACTCGCCACGTGGGTGGTGCTGCCGCAGTAGTTCATTGTCCAAATCGGCTGCGACGTGGTGTACATGGTCACCGGAGGGAAATGCCTAATGAAATTCATGGAGATTGCCTGCAACAATTGTTGGTTACAAAAGCTGCTATTATAAACAAGACAATAAGTCAGAAAAATAAAACAAATGGAAGAACCGTCGAGTCGAGGAAGGCCTCTCTCCGCAAGACGAAAAACGCCCGGTAGTGCTCTCGGTTATGGCGTTTCGTCCCCAAAGATGAAACGACGACATCTCGAGGATTGCAGCACCGCAAGATCTTCGAGCTCCGGCAAACTAGACTTTTCCGGCGAGGACAGGAGCTGGACAACTAAGATGAGCTAAGAATGAAATGCAGAGCTAGGAATGCTTGGTGTGTTTTTGGAATGAAATGCAGCAGCCTATTTATAGGCTGCATCCCACCAGGTGAAAGGTTGTTGCTTAACACCTGCCAATTAAGGCAAACTGACGTGTCCAGGGGAGTGGGGAGTGGAGATATGGAAGGTTGGCTGCTGAAGAGTCTTCTTCCAGCACCTTCCAAAAACGTGCACTCCAGTGTGGCAGGAGCACAACACCAGGAGAGTAATCCTGTGTAGCAAGAGCACTACACCAACAATCGGACCAGCCCACACGTAGCCCACCGAGCCCAACTACCAAGCCCGACGGACAAGTCCACGGACCAATTGCCAAGATCCAAGTCTAAGTCCAAGTCCAAGGACACGGACACGGACTGAAACTGGAGCCGGAGCCGGGGCCGGGGCCAGGGCCAGGGCCGGACACGGGCGCGGGCGCGGTGCGCGCGGCGGCGGTCGGCAAAAAGGCTCGCGCGCATAAGCATGTGTGGCCCAAGCCCACCACATGTCACTTAGTTATCTCCTACAATGTGGTAGAGACTTAAATACCACATTAAAGTTTGTATATTAATCAATGTGGAACATTGATTAATGTAATAACTCTCCAAAACTCGAATAAGGTAAGTATCTCCATTTTAGGTAACATCTGATTCGAGAAATTAAGCACACTATAATTATCTACTCGAAACGTAGATCGACGTCATATATCTCAATTCATAAATCGGATAAATATCGATGCTCGAAAAGACGATTAAACGGGCTGAATTTTGCCCAAGTCAAATTAGCATTAATGCTAATTAACTTTCCATAATAACAATATATATATATATATATATATATATATATATATATATATATATATATAAATCCTTTCGATTTTCCAACAATCTCCCACATGAGTGGAAATAGCCAAATAAATGCATGCAAACACAATAAAGCATCAGGGTAGGTGGCTTGTGACATTGAACCTTCCTTAGTCAGTGCTATCGAGCATACCGGTGGACTAGTGGACATGTGGTCTTGAACTATTCCTCCGTAGTGTATACTTAGACAATAGCACTAACACTATAAAGTCTCAACCTCGTCCGTTCTCACGTTTGTATCCTTTACTGGCCATGGACAACCTCTTTGGATTCATAAGTGTTACATAGAAGCGACCCTCACTTCTCACTTACATAGGTGATTCTTACTCGAGTATCCTGTCATACCCCACCTTCTCAAGGCATCCAAGAATCATTAAAAGTCAAAGACTTAATCTCACCACTTGACAGGCCACCAACACTCTCGAGCTCTTTTAGGGAATAGACTATTTCAGTGTGGTATCAACAGACTCATATAGCTTAGTTTTCCTATTGAACCAAGTTCATGGGATCTCCAATCTACAAGGTTGGGTATCCACTATAATCGTCTTTAGTTTGTGGATTTAACTCCCATTTCCTCTACGAGCTTATACATTTGATCTCGATTTAAACTCTTAGTAAGCGGATCCGCTAGGTTATCTATAGACTTGACATAGTCTACAGAGATAACCCCACTCGTGATCAAATGTCTTAGGGTATTATGTCGACGACGAATATGTCTCAACTTACCATTATACAACCCACTCTTGGCCCTACCAATAGCCGCTTGACTATCACAGTGAATCATCACAGGTGGCACGGATTTCGTCCAACATGGAATATCTTCAAGAAAATTACGTAGCCATTCGGCCTCCTCACCGGCCTTATCAAAAGCAATGAACTCTGATTCCATGGTGGATCGGGCTATGCACGTCTGTTTCGTGGATCTCCACGACACAACTTCTCCCCCTATAGTGAACATATAACCACTAGTAGACAATGAGTTTTTAGTGTCGGATATCCAATTTGCATCACAGTACCCTTCAAGTACTGGGGGATGTCTCGAGTAGTGTAGTCCAAAGTTAAGAGTGTATTTCAAATACCTCAGAACTCTTACAAGAGATTTCCAATGCTCTCTACTAGGATTACTAGTATAGCGACTCAGTTTGTTCACCGGACAAGCTAGATCAGGCCTCGCACAATGCTCTCTACTAGGATTACTAGTAATCCTGTGTAGCAGGAGCACTACACCAAAAACCGGGCCAGCCCACACGTAGCCCACCGAGCCCGACGGAACACCCAAAGGACCAATTGCCAAGTCCAAGTCCAAGTCCAAGTCCAAGTCCAAGGAGCCGGAGCCGCGTGTGAGGCGGTCGGCGAAAAGGCTCGCGCGCATAAGCATGTGTGGCCCAAGCCCACCACATGTCACTTAGTTATCTCCTACAATGTGGTAGAGACTTAAATACCGCATTAAAGTTTGTACATTAATCAATGTGGGACATTGATTAATGTAATAACTCTCCAAAACCCGAATAAGGTAAGTATCTCCATTTTAGATAACATATTAGTTTTGTCCCCCCAAACTTCGAGCCACTATTTCTCACTCACCGAAAATCGGAATCGAGAAATTAAGCACACTATAATTATCTACTCGAAACGTAGATCGACGTCATATATCTCAATTCATAAATCGGATAAATATCAAGGCTCGAAAAAACGATTAAACGGGCTGAATTTTGTCCAAGTCAAATTAGTATTAAATGATAATTAACTTTCCATAATAACAAAATATATTAGATATATATAAATCCTTTCGGTTTTCCAACAACAATTGTACTCCAATTAGACAATCCTATTGGATTACGATATTTGGAGGCCTCCACTTCTTCCTCTCTCAATGTCCGGACATAAATTCTATCTCTGCCGTTTCATTGGCTGCAGCAGTCATGTCATTAAGGTAAACTCTATAAATTAATATTACAACACACCTCGATAAAGTAATAACTTTAGGACAGAGAAAAAATATTCATTTAACGAGGTTATTACTTTATCAAAAATTATTTTAATGCATTGACCCATATCGGGACCGGAAGAAATTATTATCTTAACAAAATTATTACTTTGTCGAATACTACTTTATCGAGGTTTAACTGTATTTGGAATATGAATTATAATATTTTATTATTTGACAGATCGAAATACAGAGTTACATATGTTATTTACTATGTACTTCACAATTTTATCATTTCCTTCAAGAAAACAATATTGAATCTTTTAAATACAATAACAAATGTTGGAAATGAAATTCAATTAAATATTAAATTTAAAGAAAAGCATCTAGACTATAATCTCAATTTAGAAAATTGATGGCATCATATATTTTTGTATGAGTTTTTGAAAATTATTATTTTATTATGTTGTTAAAATTAACAAATTTTTTACATTATTGAATTTTCTTTTATTTTACTGTTCGTATTTAATTTATTGAATATTTTATTATAACTCAAATTGTAATTTTAGAGTACTGTTACTCTCACTATATCATTTTAAATTAATAATAAAATTTTCAGCTACTCAACCATAGCGTGGGCGGGCAGCCTGAGCCGGGGCCGGGCCCCTGACGTGAGTTACGAGTACAAGATGACCAGCGGCGTTGATTATATGTTCCGAGTCTTCAACGCGTTGGGGCAGATCACGTCGGCATACGCTGGTCACGCGGTGGTGCTGGAGATTCAAGCCACCATTCCAGAGGAGCCGTCGAGTATCCCCATGTGGAGCGTGGGCGTACTTCGTGAATGCAATTTGCTATTTCTCGGTTGCCCTAATTGGATATTGGGCGTTCGGACAAGATGTGGCGGACAACGTCCTCGTCGCCCTCGAGAAGCCGCCGTGTGTTGAGTTTCATGTGTTCTGGAAACTTCGGGAGGATTATGGAGATGGTTGCAGGCGGTTGAGAGGTGTTGTTGGTGTTGTTGCAGTGAGAGAGGGAGTGGCGGTTATGAAAGCGGTTATGAAGGTGGTTGGTCGATTAGTTAGTTGCAAATAATATCCGCCGTTGGATCAGTCATACACGTGGGTGATCCTACGGCGTCCGTTTCTGTGTTACTAATAAAAGCGTGTACACGCTGTTACGTTTCTCGTTCTGTTAGGAGTAGCAGTTATCACTGTAGCCTATAAATAAGGGGAATACTCCTATCTGTAACTAGTTTTTCATATGGTTTCAATCATGAATAAAATTACAATTTCTTCTGAAGAATTCCATTGAGTCATTTAGGGTTTTCCGCCATTGATACTTCGTGAGTTCATAAGTACAAGTTACAACATGGTATCAGAGCTATGGTGCGAATTCACCATACGAACTGGAGCGTTTTAGCTGATGAAGAATCTGGAGAGATTGGTGAAACTAGTACAGACGGAGAACACAGAAATCGACGAGGAAGACGGAGGAATCTGAGAGAAAGTGGATTGCGGAACACCGAAAGGAGTGAATCTAGTGCAGAAAGTACAGAGATGGATAGAAATGATCAAAACGCCAGGATTAATGATGTTTACTACCTAAGTCCGCACGAACATCCGTGTTTGAAGATAGTCAATGCCGCTTTTAATGGACATAACTACTATGCCCGGAGCGAGCTATGAGGAGAGCTCTTCTTTGGACGAAATAAGATCGGTTTCATCGAAGGTACGATTCCTAAACCTCTTGAAACTAATGCCAATTACAATGCCTGGATGCAAGTGGATTTTATGGTGACATCTTGGATCATGAACTGCATAAACTCGGAGTATTCTGAATCATTTTTGTTAATGGAGACATCACACCAGTTGTGGAACGAGATTAAAATTCGTTTTGATCAGAGTAATGGTGCAAAAAATTTTAAATTGAAGAAGGATCTATCTAGTCTCATCCAAG
Source organism: Lavandula angustifolia (assembly GCA_028984105.1). NCBI lineage: Eukaryota > Viridiplantae > Streptophyta > Magnoliopsida > Lamiales > Lamiaceae > Lavandula > Lavandula angustifolia. The sequence continues at coordinate 21,058,552 of CM054802.1, read as the reverse complement.
GTAATCAATCAATGATGAAGTACTACAATAGTCTTAATGTGCTATGGGATGAGTTAAGGCTGTTGCAACCAAAAACTACGTGTGAATGTGCTGCTGTTGCAGCATGTATTTGCAATGCAGTAGTAAATTCCAGGAATTGTGTTGAGGCTGATAAACTAATGCAGTTTTTACTTGGATTAAACGAGACATATGATGCTGTTAGGAGTCAGATACTTTTGATAGAACCTCTGCCTTCAGTCAGTCGAGCTTATTCGATGTTGTTACAAGATGAGGAGCAAAGGAAGATTTCTTCTGTACATACACAATCTCATGAGCAGTTGGCTTTCAATGTAAATAATGGGGGAAAGGAGAATCAGAATATGGATGCTGGAGCTATGAATGTCGGTTTCAGACCCGGAGGAAACAGTTTCAGAGATAAAGGAGGAGCTGCGAAGGGGAGAATGAGTAAGGAAGAAAGAAAGAGGCTGAGATGTAGTTTCTGTGAGAGGATGGGACATGATAGAAGCGAATGCTTCAAACTAAACGGAGTACCAGACTGGTTCCAAAAGTTGAAGGATCAAAGGAATAAGGGACAAGTGAATTTAGCTGTTCAACAAGAGAAATTGCAGAGTGTTTCTCAAAATTGCGATATTACTAGTGCCAAGACTGAAACCGTTCAAAATGTTGGGGAATTGATTTCAAGTGTTGAAAGAGCTCTAAGTCAGCTTAGAGGGCTTGGAAATGCAGGCAGTGTGAATAGTGTGGAGACTTATACACCGTTGGAAGTGATGGAAAAGCATTACTCGTTTAGCTTGCTTGAAGGACTGAAGAAGGATAAAATTTGGATTATGGATTCGGGGGCGAGTAGTCACATTTGTTGCAATAAGGATCTCATGAGGAATGTTTATAAACTAAGCACTCCACAGGGAGTATACCTACCTAATGGGGACATGCAGATTATACATGAAGCTGGGACAGTGGAATTGACTGCTGAACTTATGTTGCAAGATGTGCTATTCATTCCGGAGTTTACACACAACCTCATCTCAACTCATCAGTTGAATAACAGACTTCATCTAAAATGCACATTTTATCCTACATATTGTGTTGTGCAAAAACTGAGCAATGACCATATTTTAGTCATGGGACAAGCACAAGGCAGATTGTATGTGGTGGATACGGAACAGAAACTGGAAAAGGCTTCACACAAGGAGGAGAGTGACTCATATATACCAGACAGAGTGAATCAGATTTCTGATCCCAAGATGAAAGAATTGCAAGAATGGCATGTGCGGTTAGGACATGCATCCTTAACCACTATGCATCATATGTCACAATTGAAGAAATTATGTGAAGATTCGGCAGATTCTGCAATTAGATCTTGCGAAGTGTGTCATAGAGCTAAACAATGCCGAAATCCTTTTCCCACCTTGGAGTATAAGAAAACAGAATTGTTTGAGCTTATTCATGTGCATGTTTGGGGGCCGTATAGTGTTGAGAATAGGGCTAATGCATCATATGTGCTGACCATTGTGGAAGATTGCAGTCGATGCACTTGGACATACCTTCTATTCTCTAAGAGACAAGTTATGAAAGTTTTGGAAGGATACTTGCATATGGTAAATACTCAGTATGGAGCAAAGGTGAAGAAGGTTAAGACAGATAATGGGACTGAGTTTATAAATGCACAAATGCAGCAACTTTTCCACTCTTTTGGGATTGTACACTTAAGGACATGTGTTTACACACCACAACAAAACGGTATTGTTGAAAGGAAGCATAGATCTCTATTGGAGGTAGCTAGAGCACTGATGTTTCAAAGCAAGCTACCAGAGTCTTTTTGGCCATTTTCAATCTTAATGGCTACCTGGATCATAAACAGGCTGCCTAGCAGAATATTGGGTTGGATTTCTCCTATTTCTGTACTTACTCAGACCCCTGTGGACTTGACTGTTTTGAAACCATTCGGTTGCTTAGCTTATGCAGCTAACACAGAGCCTCACAAGAGGAATTTTGAGTATAGGGGAGCCAAGTGTGTGCTCTTGGGGATTGCAGGGGATCATCGAGGTTATACCTTGTTTAATATTGACAGCAATGATATTATAATCTCTAGAGATGTTAAGTTTTTCCCACATATATTTCCATATGCTGATACAGATTCTGAAGTCTGTGAGGAGAGAGTGGATCCTACAGATGCTAATGAGTATATGCAGCCTATCTTGGAGGAATTTCCTGGAAACACCACTGGTGATGCTGAGCATGTTCCTCTACCACACTCTGAAGGAGAACAGTTCAGCAGTGGAGAAGATACTTCAGAGAACAGAGAATCCTCTGTAGAAGTTATTGATAGACCAAGGAGGAATATTAGACCTCCCCCTTGGTTAAAAGATTTTGTGAGTTCAGTGAACTTGAAATTGTCCCCACAGCCATATACTGCTCTAACTCCTCCCACATTTCCGTTTAGGTGTTCTTCAGTTTTTAGCACAGATTATACTACTTTTCTTGCTAATGTAACTGTTGTACAGGAACCTAAAAGTTTCAGAGAGGCTAATCAATTGAGGGAGTGGAAATCTGCTATGAATGCAGAACTGGATGCATTGGAGAAGAATGGGACTTGGATTTTTGCTGATCTCCCTGCAGGTAAACATTCTATTGGATCGAAATGGGTTTGTAAGGTTAAACTGCAGCCTGATGGTTCTGTGGAAAGGTACAAGGCTCGGCTTGTAGCTAAAGGGTACAAACAAGAGTTTGGTATCGATTATGATGAAGTATGCTCCCCAGTGGCTAAGCATGTTACTATCAAACTTTTACTTGCTTTAGCAGCCTCTAATGGATGGCATCTTCACCAAATTGACATAAATAACGCGTTTCTTCATGGCACACTTACAGATGAGATTTACATGGCTCCTCCGGAAGGGTATGACAAGGTTCCTGCGGGTAAGGTTTGCAGGCTGGTTAAGAGCCTCTACGGCCTCAAGCAGGCTTCCCGTGAGTGGAATACCGAGCTAAGTAAGGCTTTATCTACCTATGGTTTTACTCAATGCCCACATGATCGTTGTCTTTTCACTTTGGGGGTTGGGGCCAGTTTCTTAGGTCTCTTGGTTTATGTAGATGATATTTTGATAGTTAGTCCAAATCTGGATTTGGTCAGAGATCTAAAAGGTTATTTACATCAAAAGTTTTCTATTAAGGATCTGGGTTTGGCTCGCTATTTTCTAGGAATTGAGTTGGCTAGAGGCGAGCAGGGGCTGTATCTTAACCAGAGAAAATATGTGCTGGATATAGTTGATAGGGCAGGTCTTCTTGGTTGTTCCCCTGCATCCACTCCTTTCCCGCAGGGTGTTGACTTAAGTCCTACTTCTTCTCCTCCATTAGCTGAACCTGATAAGTTTAGGAGGCTTGTAGGTCGCCTCATCGTATTTGAATCTTACACGCCCGGATCTCACTCATGTCACGCAAAGCAATTAAGCCAATTTGTTGCATCCCCTTGTGAAAATCATTGGAATGCTGCCCTTCATGTTTTACGATATTTGAAAGGATGTCCTTCATTAGGGTTATTTTTCCCTTCCTCTGGTTCTTCTGATTTGCAAGGCTTTGCAGACGCTGATTGGGGAACATGTCCCATTACAAGGAGATCTCTCACTGGATTTTGTGTTTTTCTAGGGAATTCTCTGATCTCTTGGCGATGTAAAAAGCAAGAGACAGTTTCTGCTTCCACGGCCGAAGCCGAATATCGCGCGCTTGGTGCCACTGTCCGGGAACTTCTTTGGCATACATACATGCTTCGTTTTCTGCACATGAAGGTTTCTACTCCTATACCTTTGCATTGTGATAATGTCGCGGCTTTGCACATTACCCGGAATCAAGTTTTTCACGAGAGAACGAAGCATCTGGATATAGATTGTCACGTTGTTCGCGAGCAGTTCAAGCGTGGGCTTATTCTGCCCACCTCTATTCATACCAGTCAGCAGGTTGCTGACATATTCACCAAGGTCCTTTCAGGTCCACGGTTTCGTTACTTGCTCTCCAAGATGGGTCTGGTAGATCTACACCAGCTCCATCTTGAGGGGGAGTGTTGAGTTTCATGAGTTCTGGAAGCTTCGGGAGGATTCTGGAGATGGTTGCAGGCGGTTGAGAGGTGTTGTTGGTGTTGTTGCAGTGAGAGAGGGAGTGGCGGTTATGAAAGCGGTTATGAAGGTGGTTGGTCGATTAGTTAGTTGCAAATAATATCCGCCGTTGGATCAGTCATACACGTGGGTGATCCTACGGCGTCCGTTTCTGTGTTACTAATAAAAGCGTGTACACGCTGTTACGTTTCTCGTTCTGTTAGGAGTAGCGGTTATCACTGTAGCCTATAAATAAGGGGAATACTCCTATCTGTAACTAGTTTTTCATATGGTTTCAATCATGAATAAAATTACAATTTCTTCTGAAGAATTCCATTGAGTCATTTAGGGTTTTCCGCCATTGATACTTCGTGAGTTCATAAGTACAAGTTACAACACCGTGGCTCATCGCCGCCGCCACATTCATGGTTTTTGTTCACGTCATAGGAAGCTATCAGGTAATTAATTCACCATTTTCTATCAAAAATTGTAGATAAACACTCTGCTTTTTAAATTTGAATGTTTGTTTTCTCAGATCTACGCGATGCCGGTGTTCGAGGTTATGGAGCGGACGGCGGTTACGAGATTCAAATTAGCAACTGGACTGGGGCTTAGGATAATTGTTCGATCAGCTTACGTTGGTAACTACGAGTATTTACAACGATTTCTTTCTATTTATGAATCGAATAAGCTGTTCTATATGATTTTAAGATGATTTTTGGTAATTTGTGCAGCTTTCACTCTGTTGATTGCTGTCACTTTCCCCTTTTTCGGCGACCTTCTGGGTTTATTTGGTGGCTTTGGCTTTGCTTCAACTTCTTACATTGTCAGCCTAACTTTTAAATTAATTCTCAAATATTTTTTTTATTTTTTCAGACGGACAATTTTACGTTATTACTTTTTTGTGTGTCCTGCAGCTGCCCTGCGCAATTTGGCTCAAACTTAAAAAACCACACAAGTTCAGCCTGTCCTGGACTTTCAATTGGGTAACTAATTCTAGCTATTATCATCTCAGTCTCGAATTTCATATTAATTGTGCATGATTCATATAACTTTAAGAAAAATAGAAAATTGCATATGAATCATTACTGCACGTTCTTTTGGCTAGTAAAATAAAATACGAGATTAAAACATATCTCGCAGGCATGCATCGTCATCGGAGTCTTCATCATGTTCGCATCAACCATCAGCGGAGTGCGGAATGTCGTCGTAGATTCTTCAACTTATAAGTTCTATTCCTAAAAGTAAACGTGATGCTCCACTTGATATTTTATTTTTCAATAATTGTAGGATTCATTTCAATTTCAATTGTATAGTATTAGATTTAGTGCTGGAATAAATCGTGAACTATTCCAAATTAACAAATCTAACACGAACTTTAAACTCGACGAATTAATACATGAACTTTCAAACTGTAAAACGATAAACAATTTCGGCGGACCTTACATAATATTTGGAGTCACTACTATACAGGGGCGGATCCAGGATTTTTGGTTAGGGGGGGCGAAATTTATCGGGGATTGAGTTTTCTTTGTATGGGGGTTCGGGGGCGGAGCCCCCGAAAAAAAAATTTAGCACATTTTTCTACTTAAATCTAATTATACTTATGTTTTATGGCTTATTTAAGGATTAAATTCTTCTTTCATGAATAACTCATATATTTTTTATATTTATTCGAAAAATATAGTACACAATCCTATTTTGACATCACTCTAAATTTAGTTAGAGGAAATTATGAAGAATAACAATATCTAACTGAAGAATTAATAAGTATTTAAATGATAGTTTATTTATACTTCAAATGTTCTTAATTTTATATCAATAAGTACATGAAAAAAGAAAACATAAACATAGTATATTAATTGCATCAAACAAAAAACATAGTATATTAATTACATCAAGTTATATAAGTTGACTCTACCAAACTAGGTATCCAAAACTCAAAATCTACACCTCCACTAAAATATGTGACACTTAATATACGTTTTTAAAATTTTTTCAAAGTTAGGATAACAAATTTAAAAATTTGGGGGGGGGGGCGAATTCGAAAATTTAATTGGAACAAGTATAAAAATTACTATAAATAAAAGATAACTCGTAGTATTGCACAAAAATTCGGGGGGGCGGTCGCACCCACCCGCCCCCCCTTGGATCCGCCCATGCTACTATATGTATCAACCGTCGAAAGAAACGATTGGATTCCGTAAACAATGAAAAGAACTCCCCCTGAGAGTGTAATGGATTACATGCTTGTTTCATTCCGATATGAAATATTAGTATTCTTTCAGATTATCTGAGATGCCAGAGTTTTTCCTCAAAGCCTGTCCAAACCAAGTCAGACACTCAAAACAAGATCATACAAAAGAAACAATGGAGTTATTGTGATGAAATTTGGACCGACACCAAAAGGGTTCTCAGATTGTCGCCATCTGCAATAATAATACTCCATTCTCCCAAGCCTACAGTAAGGGAAATATATAAGCATTTCAGAGATAATGAGTATACTAATTAAGAGGCCGGCATTGCTTTTTCACATCATCTGTATCCCTCTTTCGCTCTATCGCAAAGATAGCAGTCTAACAATCCTCGCAGTGAAATTCATACTCATTTCTCAACCATCATCCCTGCATGAAGCGGTGGAAATCAGGAACCAAGTGAAGTGAATGTTATTATACATAGTGTTGGGGAGTTACCATAGTAGTTGTGTTAGTGGATATGTCACGTTTTCTACTTTATCTATAGAGATGGTCTCCTATGCCCACATAAGTTTTTGTGTTATCCGATATTGTAGTCTCTATTGTAATCAGAGTCGTTAATATTTCAATGAATAAAGAAGTAGTATTTGAATTGCATAATCTTTATTTTGCATATTTTGAGTGAAACGGACACGTACCATCGTTCCATTAGTGCACAAATTGAACATCAATTGAATATAAAAAAAAAATTGGAGGGGTTCAATTCTACACCAAATTGATTGGTTATGTCAACTGCATTATGTATGCATAGATACAATTTCCAGAATCAGTTGCAGCCATCCTGATTCACACTACATGCATCTACTACAAAATTCCAAAATATTCCTTCTTCCACCCAAATCAAATAAACTAATTCTCAACTCATCCTTTCAATCTGCCTCCATGTTCTTCCTCTCTCATTCTTCCCCCCTGCAACATCAAATGTAGTCTAAGAAATAAGCCACAGAGAGAGAGAGAGAGAGGGTTATAAAGAGATAGATGTTCAAGAGGGCTATAAAGAGAGAGATAGAAAGTACTTGATCTGTGTTTCCTTCTAGACTGAACTCCCTGCGGTATGAAGACGCCAGTCCCATTCCCTTTTCTCCACAAATTAACCATCCATGCAGGCGTAGCACCACAATATTCCTCCTTAATCCCGGGCCAACTGCCGCAGCATACGGGCTTCGGGCCTTGCTTTCGGGCTTCCATCGAATTCATCATCTTGGCATCCTCAACACCAACATCATCATCATCTTCAGCTGTCAATTGCAAGACTTGCCTTCTCAGTTCATCGTAGAAAACATCATCGTCGTCTTCGTATTCGTCCCAAGAATTTACCTTCGCTTCTTGCACGTGAAACTCCATTGGTGGAGACATTCAAACTATGAAGGAAATTTGATTAAGTCTTAGGATTATATAGTAGTTGGCCGGAGGGATTAGTTAAGTTTGGTTGTGGTGAGTGGAAAATGGTCAATGTACAGGTCGCCAAATGCCGAATATATATTTATCATAATATGCTTTTATTTGTAGTTCAGTGCGTGTATGGAATTTCAAATTCTTTTATTGGAATTTATTGGTAATTAATACACAATTTGATTCTTGGCGTGTATCAGTTTTCCCTGCATTTATATTCTATATTAATAAGTGTTATTTGAGTATTAAACGCCTTCAACTGCTCTTAAAACCTGATCCCATTATATATTTTATTATTCTGTATACTCGATGTATAGTGAAGCAGGTTCGGGGATTTGAACTTGGACCTTATTTTTAACTTTTAAGTAACTCTGTAGTTTAAATAAAACAATTACATATATAAATTGTACGACAAACTTGATCTAGAAAGTAATATATCGAACTTTCGATTATGAGTTCATGTAATATCCAAACAACACTAGATATGTCTTTTTGAAGACCAAATTGTTGAATTTATTATGTATCAAAGCATACCGAAGTTCAGTGATAGTTTGTTTAGTTTACATGTAGAACATTTAGATGGTTAATTTATTGACAGATACGTGAGGGGCGATGTCCACAAGGACGTAGACAAGATTTTCATCAACGGGTGTCATAATTTAATTCATTAGAAAAAACAACTCAAATTTCAAACTCTTGCTGCCTAATCTAAGAAATTTAGTTAAACTAATGTTCGCTCAACAATTGCTTGTCCTAGAAATTATCTTGTTATACTTTACTAGTATGGCTTCGAACCAAATACTTAGAAAATGAATTTGAAAAACGACAGAATCTTTAAATAAAATAGAAATTGCAACTAACAAAATGATCGATTTATGTTACAAAATCTATGGTAACATACTCGGCCTACAATTTTAAACGAAATCAATTTTTTTTAATGAATAAGTATTTCACGTATTTTCCAAACCTAATGATAAAATATAGTAAAAATAATATGATGAATTAAAAAATACCTAGAAAATAAGTGGCAGAAAATTTGTTGATATATTAAATAGTGTACTTCTTATGTACCACTATTATTGTCCTTCTTAGTTCCGGTTTGGAGATTAAGAGATTGTATTAAAGTGTGTATTTTATGAGTTTTAATTTTATTAAATAAATGAATAATTCGAAGAGTGGTTGGTAGAAACAAATTAGAATTTATCCAAATTTTTGCATGACATAGTTGAGGCAATCGATTTATTTATTTTTATATTTTTTTCATGTTGTAATTGAAGAAATAAATTAAAGTTTTCAAAAAGTTAAAAATCATAAATCTCTGAGTTCGGATTAGAACGAAATCGTGTTAGAGAGAGATTTTTGGAGAAAGAAAGTATAAGAATTTGAGAGTGAGTATTGAGTAAAGAAGATCCACTTCATTTGTGATTTAAAAAAATATATTTTTCTCATTTCAAGAAAGATGATAATAATAGTCTGACAACTTAATTAAAAAAGTAAGACAGTGACGGAGGGAGTATAATTTATTAGGGACAATATTTTGTATAAAAAAATAAGTGTAGATCCGTCCTTAGCAGCCTGTTCGTGTTGAAGTCCAATATTTTTGTTGTCCTACTTCAACTTATTTCGATCTTATAAATATAAGTTAAATAACCTTCTCTATTTTATGAGCTCTTTAAAAGAGATGAGTGATTTAATTCTAATATTTATGAACTCACAATTGACATCTAACGTCGACAACTGGACATATGGATATGGTATTGTCAAAACTCTGCTAAACAAGAAAATGAATTACGTTATTGATTCGTCTTTCCTAGAAGAATAGTTGCTGACAAGACGTTTCTATAACATTTAATATTTTTTTGTCAGGAAGTTCAAATGCATGATATGGACCCACAAAAACATCATAAGATAATAAAAAAGTTACTATTAAGAATTATTCTTCTATAATTGCAACAATTAAAAATCTATTTGTAATTTACTTCAACATTTTTATAAGTTGCTGCTAGTCATGTCCACATTTATGCATTAAATGTTAAAAAGTGCGTATACGTACACTCGTGATACAAAGATAAATTGAACTGATTTGAGTTTTGAAATTAAAGTGCACTAGGTAGACTTTTTAACTTTTCATTGCTAGTTTTTACCTCTACCCTCCCAACTACATTGTGTAAATACGGAACACGATACAAACAAGCTCATAGTAAATACTTCTTTTGTCTTATGAATAGTGTTCGGTTTTTTTAGATACAAAGATTAAGAAAATTCAATTGTATGATATATATTGTTTGACTTTCAGGTAATTAATTTGTAGCTACAAATTTGTTGTCATTTTACATTTAATATTCTATATATATAACAGTAAATGTAAAATAAAAATTAAAATTCAATGCATACTATACCTGAAAATAATAAATTGTTTTAACTTTTTTTATAGTTTGTTATCAAACTGACCGCCTATAGTAATTTGATTATAACTTCTTCTAGCGAGATCCGATGCATACATAGTTGGTGGTATTGAAACGCTAATTCAATCGGCTTTCCAACAGTATATTTTTTTTTAATGGGACCAACAATATATTATTAACTCTCCGCTTAAGATGAGTTATGATGTCTTTAAGGGGGTGTTTGGGACAGCTTATCTAAAACAACTTATAGCTGAAAGCTGTCTCGGGAAATGAACACGGTGTTTGGGAAATTCAGCTTATAGAGCTGCTGAAAGCTATTTGGGTCCAAGATAGAGAATTTTCGTAAGTTGGTATCGGGTAGCTGAAGCTGATAGCTTATAGCTTTTATAATTTTAATATTTTTAATTAATACATTATATTATAATTTTATAACTATTTTTTTAATTAATGATCGATTTTGCTTATTTATATGTATAATTTTTATTTGTCATTTAACAAAGAATAAGTAAATATCTATTTTATTAATATAATTTATAATCTTTTTCATTCGTGATTTAAATTAATAATATTAATTATACTTAATTTTTTTCTAATTTTAATTTTAATATTTTTTTATTAAAATACTAGTATTATATATGAGTGGAAATAAATCTTAAATTTTATTTGTGTAAAAATTCTAAATTTGTTTAATAAGTGATAAATAAATAACATTTTCATTTTATAAGATACCACTTTATTAATATTTTCAACTATTAATTTTTGACTTTCAGCACTTTTTGCAAACACTTACAAATTATCAAAATCAACGGCTTTCAACTACTTTCAGCCACTTTCAGCAGCTTCCAACAACTTTCAGCACTTATCGATAAACTTCAGCTATCCCAAACACCCCTTAGGGATGTTCCAAAAAAATTGAAGGTCTTCTCTCTTTTAATACTCACATCCATCATCAAGTGTGAGAACTGAGTACTCATTTTCTTGTTCCGTGCAATCTAGAAGTTGAACTAAGTATTCCATTAACTCCTTTCTAGTTACCAACCATTATCATTACCTATTTACAAAATCAATATATAGCTAAAGCATATTACTTTAATAAGATATAAAAGCCAAAAAACATATAAAAGATGATAACAATGACATAATAGAAGTGTCATATTGCATCTCAATATCCCTCAAGTAGACAAGGTGTGTCGAGATTTTTTTTAGGTATCAAAACTTGTACCTACTTTTTACTTTTGACAAATAAAGTAATTTTATTTCTGCAGCGACAACATAAATGTATCTTCAAATTCAATCTACAAGGAATCTCTTGCGTAAGAAAATAAGGTCCATGATTCTATTAATCATAGACTTCATAGGTGTTCCCATTCATACAAAACAAATGAATAAATAATACCATGTAGAAAATAAATAGTAGGTTTCATAAATTTAATTTTTTTTAATGACGAAGGTTTTTATAAATCTAATTTTATGGTTGGATAGTAATTACTACTGTAACTAAGTTGTCATACATCAATGTTGACATACCACTGTACCATCTTTGTCCTTTAGACAATTGTCTGAGAATCTACAATCAAAACGGACAAAAAGAATCATTCAATGTGAAGATTGAGACGGTAGTAAGTGAATAAATTGAAGCACAAAATTGAGAATGAATCCGTTCACCATTATTTATATATCTAATAAACTAACATGATGAAGGTCCGAGGTCGAGGTAGATGTAGCACCTACGACCCTCGTCCCTTCTCCACGTCAGCTGCTCAACTTATCTTGCTCAAATGAGTGTTCCACCAAGTTCTACAAAAATAGAAAAAATAAATTACATAGTGAAGTGTATTTATCGAACCATAAGTAGAACAATTCAAAACAAAATTTACAGAAACCCTAACTCTTAAAAGTCGAAAATATCTGTTAATTTAAACATTGTCTCTTTGATGACAACTATGGATTTATAGTAGTCTAAAAAACTAAACTCTAATAGAAATTAAAGGAAATAAAAACTGCTGCGAAGATTTAAGAAAAAAAAAACATGAAGGTTCATCTGAAAACAGTAAAAAAAGTTTTTGTCTCTCAAACGATCTCGGAATGCCAAAAAGACAATTGGATCTCGCCGGAGTTTTGTGGCATTCCGAGCATTTGTGATTTTGTTCGGGTATTACCCTGCAGCACATAGCAATATGGGAAAGAATATGCAAGTCCATTTTTAGCAAGAATTATTACCTCAATGTTAAATAGTAGCACGAAACTATTCGTTTCCTCTTTTTTCTTCGTTTCTCTCTCATGATTTCGAGAGAGAGAGAGAGAGAGAGAAACGGAGGGAGGGAGGAAGGGTTGAGTGTGCAGAGAACCGAAGAAAAAGCATGGTATTTTATAGGAGAGAAGAAAGCAAGAAATATTGTTGGTGTTTTTGGTTGTTGGAAATCACACGATTTGAGCACCAGCCACCTTTCCTAGTTACCAACAAACAACACACCCTCAACTCCCTCCCTACTAACCTTTTATTTTTTCCCACAAATTTGTAATTAGATTTAGGAGGTGGTTATATTTAAGGCAAAAACTTGTGTACACCATGTTACACATGCAACATGATCCAATTATTCAATTTTGACCCGCTTTGACCCGTATTTGACCCGTTGACTAGTTTTGACCCGTGTTGACCCGTTGATGTCAGCATGACATCATTAATCATTTTTTATTTAAATTTTTAAATTTTTTTTTTTCCTCTTTGTTTTAAGGACTGGTGTGTCACTCTTTGCATACGGAATGTCAATCGTAACAAACAAAAGTGTCAATCGCAACAAACAATTTTTTTTTAATTTAATTTTTTTCCCTTTTTTCATTTTTTTAACGTTTTTTCCCATTTATTTTAAGGACGGGCATGTCACTCTTTGCATACGAAAGTATCAATTGTAACAAACAAAAGTGTCAATCGTAACAAACAATTTTTTTAAATTTTTTTCGATTTTTTTGATAAGTAAGGCGTGTCATTTGTAATGAATAAATGTGTCATTTGTTTTTTATCCAAAGTGTCAATCATAACAAACAAAAATATCATTTGTATTTGAATAAAGTATCATTTATTGACTATCAATTATTTTTTAAACAAATGCGATTTGTTTCGAAAAAAAATGTCATTTGTTTATGAAAAAAGTATCAATTGTCTATGCTGTTTGTGTCAATAATGACAAAATAACGTGTCAATGATGAGCAAAGTATCTGTTTAAGCCATAATTCACAGTAGAGAGTAGTGTGTCAATTGTCTCTGTTGTGCATGTCAATTATGACAAAAGAACGTGTCAATGATAAGCAGTGTTCGTTTAAGCTATAATTCACAGTAGAGAGCAGAGTGTCAATTGTCTCTACTGTGCTTGTCAATCATGATAAAAAAACGTGTCAATAATGAGCAGAGTGTCTGTTTAAGCCGTAATTTACAGTAGAGAGCAGAGTGTCAATTGTATGTGCTATTCGTGTCAATCTTGACAAAAGAACATGTCAATGATGACCGGAGTGTCTTTTTAAGCCATAATTCACAGTAGAGAGCAGAATGTTAATTGTCTCTGCTGTGAGTGTCAATCACGATAAAAGAACGTGTCAATGATGAGCAGAGTGTCTGTTTAAGCCGTAATTCACAGTAGAGAGCAAAGTGTCAATTATCTCTACTCAAAGTGTCTTGCAATAAATAAATGTGTCATTTATTTACAAAAAAAATATCAATTACCCTTCAAACTCTTGAACGGCATTCTCTCTGGTGTTTTCTTCCACTAGAGCGGCAAAACAGTTTTCAGTAGAATTAGCAGAAGAATCTGCGGCGTCGTCCGCAACGAAATTGACTGAGCCGTTGCAAAATTGTAGACTGCTGCCAGGCGTCGGCTCCTCCGAAATATCAGTGAAGCTCCGGTGGACCGAGGCGGCGCGGAGAGATCGGAGGCGGAGTGACGGCGGCGGAGACAGGGAGGACTGTTGAGAGAGAGAGTGACACTATCTTCATAATGTGCACTTACTACAATGGTTTCCTATTGGTGCAGAGGAACATGGGTTTGACCGTGTGAAGGGAGAATGAATAAGAGACACCACATTTTAAGGAGCTAGTCGAGTGCTTAAGACATAATTTGTTCTGCTTACAGCCCCTTGATACTTTTAGCTAAACGCGATAGAAGACACAAATCAAGAACCAGTAATAGACCTAAGCTAAATTAGATCTTACATAACACAATCTGCAAACATCATTTCTATTGATCCGATTTTAATCCTAAAGATTGAGTTACAGGCTTAAGACAATCATATCAAGCCTCCAGACTAAATTAGTCATCAAATCCCCAATTTTCGACTAATAGAAACTAAACTGATTTGAAGTGTATGTACATAGCTATTGTCCATTCACATTATCCAACTCCTTTGGTTAGAAATAGTAGTTTTCCTCTCGGGTGCATATGCAGCATATCTTTCTACCCAATTGCAAAGCTATGGTGTTCAGATACCTAGAATCCAGCTGCCAAACAGAAACCAATGTGGAACTGCTTAAGTTTGAGAAGCAGTAATTCCGATTTTGAAGGCAATGCTTCAGCCCCGTGGGGATAAATGTTATTTGAGAATGTGCACTTACTACAATGGTTTCCTATTGGTGCAGAGCAAGAGAGAGAGAGAGAGGGGAGTGGAGAAAGAGAGAGAGAGGTGAGATGTAGAGAGAAAGAGAAAGAGAGGAGAGAGAGAAAGGGGGTAGTGGGGAGGGGAGGAGACGGGAGAGAGAGGGAAGGATTTTTTTTTTTTTAATAAAGTAGAAAATCGGGTCAAACCCGATCAAATCGGGTCAAACCGGGTCAAAATTAAAAATTGAATCATGTTGCATGTTCAACATGATGCACACTAGTCATTCTCTATATTTAATTACTAGTAGAATATACTTATTTCTACCAAAAGTATTGGGGGCAGTCCATCCTTATTTAGAAAAGAAATATAAGCCACCATCAACTCCACCTAACGGCCATAAAATGGACTCACAAATTCATTTAATTTCCTTCGTACATTTGGAGCCATTGGATTGGGAAGAATTTTTTTTTTCTTCTTATTTTAACTTAATTATCACAATTTTATGACCGACAAAATTGTAATATGTTTATACATATATATATATATATATATATATATATAGGTATAAATACATTAGAATCTCAGTTGGGGGAAGTTTTATTCTATGGCTAGTGTGAAACCTGCTACGTCATCTATTAAATGATGATGGATATTGAAGGAGACTGAGAGAAGGAACAAAAAAAAAAAGTAGCAAGAGCGTTCAAATCAAATTTCAACTGAAGCTATCAGTTGTCCCACAAAAAGACTCGCAGTTGAAACGTATGGTAATATCACTTTATGTTGAATATAAATTGAGATTTTTGATTTCGCACCCTATTTTAAAATCTTAAATTTTGTCCCTAAGTATAGTTAAATCCTCCCCATACAAGTTCGATGTTTAATTAAGGCAAATTGGTTTTATAATTATTTCGTTTCATTCAATATGGTCTCAAAATAATTTACTTTTGGCGAACATAATTCTTCCCTTAAAAAGCATGTTAGTCAATTTTTTCAAATAGACGAACTGAATTCATCAAAAATAAATTAATTAGGGAATATATCCAAAAATAAATAAATACATAAAGGGGAACATGTCCACCAAAACTAAATAATTTGGAATCTATAGCGCCAATTTACCTTTAGTAATTAATAATAATAATAATATGATAGAGATTCCTCACAGTTAGTTATTCTAGCGGCCGATGTGACAATTCCTTATCAGTGGAAACGTGCGCAATTACAGAATTTTGGGCATAACTTTTCCCCATAGATGTTTATATTTTATAAATTTGTTAACGTCTCGATATATTGTTTATTAGAGTATTCAAATTAAATTCTCTAACAGAATAATAATAATAATAATAATAATAATAATAATAATAATAATAATAATAATAATAATAATAATAACAACATTAAAATGAAGCAACAATCGGTAATTAACGATGAAATAAGATATAAAACCAAAACTTGCTGAAACAAACAGCACAAAACATTCGTGTAAAATTTGGTTTGCACGATATGGTGCAAAAAAACCACAGGCCTGAAATATTATCCTTACAGTTGAAGAATGAAGATACACTGTTGGTAAGAATTAGTGAGAAGGGCAAACAAAAATTCAGACACGCAGAAGAAGAAATACAGACGTTATGTTCCTGTGACAAATAGCGATTATCAGAAAGAAGAATTAATTGAACGGCATACCATACCAAGCTAGAAATACGCAGTTTATTTATCCCACCAACTCGTCTAGCTCGACATGGCATTATCGATCGACTGAAGAGCTTGATTCGCGAAGAAACGGACATCTACATCCGGGTCCTCAGCAAGCTCTACTAAGCTGAGGCGTATCGTCTTCTCCACCACCTAAAGTGTGAGAAGAAAACTCACAAGTTAAACTGCAGCAGACAGACCAACAAATAAGCTATAAAGAAAGAGATGAATGATGAGGAGACTCACGGATTGATCAACAATGGGGATCATGGACTGCAACACCTTTGCCACATTGAACTTAATGTTGGGCACTCTGGATAATATCAATAACGAGCATGTTAGATGTCGAAACGAAGAGTTTTTGCTATTACATCGCATGGATGGAGGTGGAAAGATAAGTACCTGTCCTTTGTTGCATTGACAATAACAGGCAAGAGGTGAGAACATGTGATCTCAGAACCCATGACAGGAGCAAGCATGGAAATTGCACGAATGACAGTCATCCGATACAAATAATGTGGATTGTTTACCATATCCAGAACCTGAATGGAAAATGAATTGAGCTCATCAGCCAATCTGATCGAAACAAGCAAACATTGTCAATGGATTAGCATTATAGATTAAGACAATAGTTCATCTTAATCTATCATAAGGTTTTCTAACATTTCTATAATAAATATAAGCAAAATTTTATAATCCAAAACTCTTATGCAGCAAAATTCAATCAATAGTGAGTAGATAGTTATCTGAAAGGTTGCAGAGAACAACCAAAATGGTAACACTTTCTGACAGTTTTTCTACAAACGTGAGGAACGATATGCTGCATTGCCCACTCTGGTCCAAATTCTTCTGCCAGGCGTTTCAAGTTATTAGCTGCAGCATCTCGAATGGAGTAAACCTGAACAAGTTCCAAAAGTTATATACGAAACGTTGGTTTCTTGAATGTCACGTTGCAGTTATGAAGTTAGAACTAACAGCTGTATAATTATTCCTCAAATGCTACAATTTATTGCATGCATCTAAAGTGAGAGAATTTAATAAGAGAATCTTCAACCTTGTCCTGTAGCCACTGCATGCAAAGGGCACCCAGCTTCTCATCAAAAAATCCAACACCCAACTGACTAGCCAATAATGGTATATATTCTATGATGGCAAGCCGAACTCTCCAGTGCCTATCCTCAGCCAGCTCCACAATAGCTGGTAATAAAGATTGAGAGAGTAAATCAATTCCAATAACCTGCAAATGCACAAAAACCGATTGACATAGTAAACAGACAAAGATAATAGTGAATATGGCACTGAAATACCTGATTGACTTGATCTAGCTTGCTGATGATATTGAGGCGAACATCTGGAAATTCATCTTTCAAAAGGGAAAGAAATATGGGAAGAAGTTGCTCAATTGTAGCATCCTGCATCAACCACAAAGTCCACTATTCAAAATCCCAATGAAATTATTTCTGCATGTACTCTAGACAGCATGAATATTTCAATGACGAAAAAGGGCAAAATGTACAAAATAGAAAAGACTAAAGAGAGTTAACATTCTAATAAGGGATCAGGCATTAGAAGTATTGCACCATACAACTGCAGTGATGGTTGAGTACGATGAGTCTTACAATGCATCATCTACAAAACAAAGTCTTTCAGAAAAGTCAACCAACATATAATTACAACTGAAATTAACTTCAGTATACTGGCTACACAGCGCAAGAAGCCACTAATTCCTCAAACAAGATTTATTCTGTATGAAACAAATAAATACGTTCCACATTAGAGTTAATACTCTTTTTTTCCTGACTCAAGAAGAGAAGTAGAAAGAAGTTAAATTAGATGGAAGGGCCATGCAAGGTAAAAAAAAATGCAGAAGTAACAGATGAATTTTGCTGGAAATGCGAGTAGAAGAGGTAGTACTGATAGAAGTATATGAAGAAGACAGCCAATACCATATATACAAATGAATTAACCTGGGTGGATAAGAAAAATTGCAGCTTAAGAGTTGTTATCGACATGATCGATAATAAGCAAGTACAATGAACAAGCTGGTATTGCCCTCACAGATAAATCATCCCTACATTTCAATATTAGGAATTATAATTCGAAAAGCAAATAAATATAAGGACCATCATGTGCAAAGATGCTTATACTGCTAGACTATCAGTATTGAGCTTTCACTACTTAAAATACATCAATAGAGCCTCTTCACATCCCCCGAACTATGCACCCACAAATGAATATGTTCACTTCAACACGGTAACTATGTAACATAGAAGTTCAAAAATACTTACCTTCCCCAAAACGGGAGCCATCCCCATTATAACAGATGCCAAAGCAGACCTTACATGCTGTGAAGAATCAGATGACAACTCCTGCAAGCATTAAGCCCCTTACAAATTAATACTGAAAAAGACACTATTTTCATAGCAAACAAATAATCTCGATTTATGCACCATACTAGTTACCTTTACACAGGGAAGAATGTGTTGGATAGCAAGTTCGGGGTTTACAATCCGACAGAACTTAGTGACTTTCCAGCAGCTGCAATCCGGACTTCTGCTTCATTATCTCGAAGTAGTCGGACATATGCAGGGATCAAATCCGTCCTTGAAATGACAGACAGTTGGTTCACTAGTTGACATTTTCTTAAAATAAAAAACAAAGTAAGAAACCTAACATCTTATAAGCCAACAAAGTTTGATTGTTGGCATTGGTTACAACCTCAATACAACTAGAAATCTGCTATGCCTCAAAATTGGAAATATAGCAAGCTCAGTCGGATAAAAAATCTGATGACTGACCATATATGCACAAATAACTACAACACCACCAAGGTGAAGGAATCACATAACCAGTGGAGTATTTTGGCCTAATGAGGGAAAGTCAGCAGAAAATTCTGTCTTTGCAAAAGTCAAATAGTTCATTGAGTAAATATGACCCCAATCCCTGCCCACCCCCAACAGAAAAAAAAATTGATTTCTACGTAGAGGTCAAAAGATGATCATATTTCAGAGTGCAACTTGTAATAATCCCCTTATAGTCTACTATTATCAGATGACAAATTGTCATTGCCTTAAGGATTCTTTTTTTCTAGTGCAACCCACAAATGCTACAATTTTATCCAAAATATGAAATCTGAGACGCAATGTTCCTCCAAACCAAGGAAGCCAAATTATATATGTGAAGTGTTTCGTGAGAAATAGGTGCATAATTACTTCAAATACATGGAAGCTAGATAAGTTCTCTGAATGTGTATGCTAGAGCAAATATTAACAGGTACCGGAAACAAAACATACAATACATATGACAAATTTAGTGCTTTTTATGCATATCTAATCGCAAGTCATTGGGCATGATTCTAACCAGAACAAGAAAGTGGGCAGATAAACATAAACAGTTCTTTCCCAGATAGCCATATATCACCAGTATTCAGAGCACAAATAATAGAGTGCTAGCAGAAAATACAAAAGTAGAAGCCGGATATTGAACAATACCTAGTAGGTTCAGGTCCTACAGCCTCACAGAGCTCATACAACTGGTTGGCAACCATGTAGCGGACACGCCATGACTTATCCTGATCAATGCAGTAAGCAAATCACAGTTAAAATCGGATGAATGAAAAGAAAAAACAAAGTTAGACGCCAATCACATCCACTAGCATTAGAAAAAAAACAACTTTTACCTATTAAAATTTGTCATTATTTATCATAACAGAGATTACATGCTTAGCAGAAAGAGAGCGAGCTACAATGAAGCATTTGATAAACATGAGGGAAGACTTGGAATGTGTTCAGCATACTTACTCGAACTTAAGTTGCACATAACAGTTGATGCATCAGACAGTAATAAACAATTCAACAATGATCTAATGAAGCAAGTAGAGAGCATCTAAAGGAAGCTGAAACAATATACAAGTCTAACAATCCAAATTCATAACTAGTACAAGCAATACAAATTCAGACAGTACCTGTGAGAAGTTGACAATTACAGGAAGAATATGCCCAACACAATCTTGAGGATCCAACAACTTCCCGAGAGCAGCACAGCCCTCAACCGCAAGCAAGCGAACAGAATCCTGATCTGAAAAGGGGAGACTACGGAAGTTAATTTACTTTACCACCAGATAGCTTCCACAATAAAATAGTAAGTAAGTAATTATATTGTAATTCTCCCAGAAAATCTCTGCTCCAATCACCTTCTGGAATTACTTCACCCACTCGAGCATAAAAAAATTTGTTATCCTCTGTTTGATATATTACAGACAGCCACATAATCGTTTTTTAATATTAGATCATTTGAAGAATGACTAATATCATTACTGGGGTCTGGATATGTTATCGATCACTAACAATCTACATCTTTCTGAAAATACTTATATTAGCTGGAAAGAGAACAGTTTCACGACTTACCGTCCTGTGTAAGATCCTCAAACATGGACATAATGTCACTTCTCACAACAGAAGATTCCACAGTGGCAGCAAATTTCCCCAAATTTGTAGCAGCAGCCCTTCTGACCATAGGCATATCATCTTGACACAACTGGCTATATATCGATCTTAATTCTGTCTTTAGCGCATCTGTGGCACTTGGATACGCAATATGAAAAAGTCCACAGGCTGAAACTCGTGCGGTAAACCATTCGCCAGATGCCAGCCTCTGTGCATCAACACAAAGACGAAGAAACAATGAGGCCAAGAAGCAGCACAAGTTCCACTACCAGGGAAAATGAAAGTTGTATATATATATATAAATGCTCAAGCAAATAACATAGCAGGACGACGGTGTACAAAATAGAACTAGCACACTAGAAACAAAAACAGAACCAAGATAGTGTCTATCAACTACAGGCTGCATGCATTTTAGGTGATATTCAAAGAATTCTTAAGGTGATTTGGACTCTTGTGATTCTGATGTAAAGCAAGCGATCAAGAAAATAAACATTAACTTAAGAAGCTAAAAGCATAATGAATCACCAGACTTTCCAACTACATTGTAATGAAATCTGATTCAACACCATAGTGAAGATAAGGCTGAAACTAATATCAGAGAAACAGTGCAACTGCTATCTACTTAAATGCTTAGTTGGAAAGTACCCTAGATGGTGATGCGGTCATTATCATATATTGGTAATGGTCAGATTAAGAAGCCAATGACAACGAACAGCACGTTGTGTCATATTTGAGAAAATGTGCAGAGAATTTTTATAACATCTTTATGTGATTCTAATGCTAACATTAAAATGAAGATAAACAATAGACAAGGTATCTGAGAAAGGAAACAGTGAAAAATGAAAAATGGAAAAGCAACCAGATATTATACTTCTGAAGCATCATATTTTTCCTAATTCGAATGTATGATCTTTGGCTCCCATATCCAAATCTAGCATTATCAGTAGCGCCAAATTATACAAGAAGAAACAGACCTTTACGAGTGGAATAAAAGAATCAACCAAATCACTTTCCCTCATCTGCGATCCAATTCTGCACAGTGATTCTACAGCTTTATCTCTTACACAGGTCTCCTCCACAGTACAGAGGGTTTCCAGGGGAGGGAGCAAAACATGAGCATGCTCCACCCCTCCAACATATGGAACAAAGACACCCAATTCTTCCGCCATAGCAAGGAGCACCTCATCATCATCATCATTGTTCTCACTCAGAAATGGGATCAACTCCTTGCGAGTCCTTTCCTCCCCCAGTGCTCGTGCAATGGTGGATAGTCTTCGTATAGAGTTCAGCCGGAGTTGAATGCATCATTCTTTAGCTCATCTATTAGCACTGCTATCGGATATAGAGGCTCGTCCACCGCCGCCATAACGTCTCAAAGATAATCTTCCTTAAAATTCAAGCTTCATAGAAAGAAAAAATCAGAACAAAGGGATAGCACAAATGCCAGAGAAGCATTACCTGAAACTTTTGCATAAATGCACCAAGTAATATACGGTAAAGAAAGGGAAATGTATTTAGCACTTACAACTGATTGTTAAACCACAATTATGTTCATTCACATCATAACACGAAAACATAACACTATACAACGGACTTTTTATCAACAGAAACACGAAACGATATAATTCTAACTACAGCGCTTTCTATAAATCTCCAAATAACAAAAATCTCACGAATTCGGAGTACCACATTTGATCTCTAATTCAATAAAATTACTAACAGTTGCATTGGGAATGAAATCACGGATATATTAATCTCCAAGTGAACAGGAAAAAAATCGGGAAAACCGAAGATCCAATAAACAATAATGTAAATCACGACAAAACAAAATGAAAAAGAAAATAAAAACAGAAGCACGCGTATGTTCGTAGGGTACAGAATGCATACAATACAACCATGTGTAGAAGGTAGGAGATGGGGAAGAGAGTCACCTTAACCGGAAAAGATGAATTCCCGCCGGCTTCTTCCAGATTCGAAGGTTGAGACTAGAGAGAGAGATTAGTTTAGGATGTGTTTTGGGGGAAAATTCTATGCTAGACTAGATCTACAACATTAGACTGTGTTTATCGGTTGAATTTTTGATATATTCCGTCGCCTCCCACCGTATTTCAGATTTAAAAAAAAACAAATACAAGGTGAGGAGAGAGAACATGGGAGAACGTGTTCTCCCACCTGATAAGCAAACGACTTGGTTGATTTCATGTGGCCATTGGGATGGTGACACTTGTCACTATTTCATTGGTCACATAAAATTAATTTTATTCTAAACAAAATTTGAATATATTTTTTATAATATATATTAAAAAAAAAATTATACTAAAATTCATGATTTTTCATCTTCGTTATAGACATCAATATTGATATATTTCTCCACATCCTACAGTTATCTCATTTTCTCTCCATATTTTTAATTACTCATCACTCTTTCACTATGAATCTCTATAACAACTTCTATAATTCTCAAAATTTTTCCCACTCCAACGATTATTACCCTAGTTTCGATGATTTTCCTAACTCGAGCGAATTCGAATCGCAAGATGTTGGGTTGGAATCACATTTTCCTGATAATCCTATTCAAAACACCTCCCAAACCTCCATTGAAGGGACTCATCATGAAAAATATGTCAACCCTAAAAACAATGCACAAGGCTGGAAACCTGAAGAAGATATGACATTAATGTCTGCATGGTGTCATGTAAGTGGAGATCCAATTGTAGGCAAGAATCAAAATGATGCCGCATTATGGAAAAATGTTTGGGCGCTTTATGAAAGAGGTCGAAAGCAAAACCCAGGATTGGGTGAAGAAAGGTCAAGCGAGTTGTTGAGACAGCGTTACAGACGCATTAATGCAAATGTGATGAAGTGGATTGGTGCATATAGGGCAGCATACAGCCGTAGAAGGAGCGGAATGTCAAATGATGACATTGAGCAAGAAGCGCAACTGTTGTACGGAAAAACCAAGTTTACTCACCTTGAGGTATATAAAAACGTTATGAGTACTTATCCGAAATGGGAGTTGAATTTAGAGTCAACTGGTTTTACACAGCAGAGACAACCACACGATGAAGACAGTGTTGGAGAAAGTCGTGCTAGCTCGAAAAGAACAATGACCGATGAAGAAGGCGATCCTCGAACGGACTCCACTTCGGAAACTCCTGTGAGTGATGCATCAACGTTTCGTCGCCCTATGGGAAGAGACAAGGCCAAGGCTGCGGCAAAAAAGAAAGGAAAAGGAGTAGCATCTTCATCTTCGTCTTCTATAATACCTGATGATTTCATTGTTGAAATTCGTGAACTGAGGATCACGCGTGACAAGGAGCTTCAGAAGCGTGACTTGGATCATGAGGCACGTAAAGAAGAGATGGCCCAGAAGATGAAGACTTTTACGCTGAATACGCTGCTGAATAAAACTGCATTAACTCCAAAAGAAGAGCAACTGAAATTGCGTCTGCTGCATGAATTATTTTAGGATATCTAAAAAGCATGAGTGTTTGTCTAGTATCTAAGTTAATGAGTGTGTTGTTTTAGGATATCTAAGTTTATGAGTGTTTGTCTAGTATCTAAGTTAATGCGTGTTGTAATATATTTTCATTATTAATGAGTTTTATCGTGTGTTCACATAATGCTCTCTCATCAATAGTGTTCACATAGTGTTCTCTCACGCATGCTCTCTCATCAATAGTGTTCACATAGTGCTTTCTCAACAATAATGCAACACCTCGTTTCTATCAATAGCTATTTCACATGCCTAAAAAAGAATAATGCCTAAAAAGCAGTGCTCTCTCAACAATAATGCAACACCTCGTTTCTAACATAATGCCTAAAAAGCAGTGTTCCTGTCAATAGCTATTTCACATGCCTATAAAAAAGATGGTAGGGTGTCTCATGCGTAAAAAGCAACCAATAATGCTATCACTCGTTTCTATCAATAGCTGTTTCACAGTGTTCGTATCAATAGCTATTTCACATGCCTAAAAAGTAGATGGTAGGGTGTCACATGCGTAAAAAGATAACCAAATATCTCTCACAGTGTTTCACACCAATAATGCTTTCACATTCACTCGTTTATTCCTATAAATTATAGTTCACATATTTGTATGTCATACGAACCAAACTCCACGAAAGATAACCAAATATCTCTCTCCCATTTGTTGAATATACCACCTCCAGAAATGTCTTCAAGTTATAATTTTGATATTTCAAATATCCTCGAAGATGATGATTGGTGGGATGAGAGAGAAGCCATTTACAATCAATTAGTCGCTGGAAGATAGCATTATCGACAAGGTTGTCGAAGAGGTTTCCGCTCGAGCCGAATCTCTATCATTACAACCCATGAATAACACTACTCGACAAAGGAGGCGGTATATTGAACGAGGACGTGAGAAGGGTCATGATACTGTGTTCGAGCAATACTTCTCAGAAAATCTAATCTATCCTGAAGATTATTTTCGAACAAGGTATCGCATGCGAAAGCCTTTATTCGAACGTATAATGAATAAATTGGTTGCCACTAATGAATTTTTTCAACAAAAGCCGGATGCTGTTGGTCGTCTAGGTATGTCTGCCATCCAAAAATGCACTGCTGCGATGAGGGTGCTGGCATACGGCATAGCAGTCGACTTACATGACGAATATTTGCGAATGAGTGGTCAACTAATTCGGAAATCACTCAAAAGATTCGTAGAAGGCATCATTTCCAACTTCAGTGACGAGTACCTGAGAAAGCCAACTGAAGAAGATATGGCATATCTTCTGCAACTAGGAGAACGACGTGGTTTCCCAGGCATGTTGGGCAGCATAGACTGTATGCATTAGGAATGGAAAAATTGTCCCTCTGGTTGGGCGGGTCAGTTTGCAGGAAGAAGTGGTAAACCAACTATAATCTTGGAAGCAGTTTTTTCACAAGATTTGTGGTTTTGGCATGCATTTTTTGGAATCCCGGGTTCCAGAAATGATATCAATGTGCTTGATAAATCGCATGTTTTTGATGATATTTTGGAAGGCCGAGCACCAAAGGTTACTTATGTCGTAAATGGCAAGGAGAAGAATATGGGATATTATCTTACTGATGGTATATATCCTGAATGGGCAGCATTTGTCAAATCTATTAGAGTTCCTCTCATTCAAGAGCATAAATTATTTGCTCTACATCAAGAGGCTGCGCGAAAAGACGTTGAACGAGCATTTGGCGTTCTACAAGCTCGTTCGCTTTTATCAAGCAATCATGTCTTATCTGGGATCGAGATTTTATGGGAAAAATAATGAGAGCTTGCATCATCATGCACAATATGATAGTGGAAGACGAAAGAAGCTCTTATCTAAATTACCAAGATCCTACAGAATTTATACAGGATCTGCAAACTCAGAGTAATCGAGGTACTAAAGACGGAGAAGAAAATAATGATTCTAGATACTCTACAAATAGGATTGCAAGCGTAGCCTCTTATATGAGAACTAAGTCACAACTTCGGAACAGAGAAGGGCATAAAGAGCTTCAAAACGACTTGATCGAGCATATATGGCAAAAATTCGGCCATGATAGCTAAATAAATTTCCTACTTCGTATTTGTAGTTGTGTGTTTTTCGTTGTTTCAATTTTTTACTTCATCAATTTATGTTGCGCCTTTGTTTTATTAATATGAGTTTTATTGATATTGAGTTTTTTTTCGAGTTTTCCATTAACCGAAAATTAATTTTAATACTTTTTATTCAAAGTAATAATATGTTGAAATAAATAATTATAAAAAATAATGTGAATATATAATATTTTAGTTGGGTGGTTGCTTTGGTTGGGTGGTCACGGATAAACTATAAAAAATAGAGATGGTATATTTAGTAAGAAATTAGAGTATATGGAGGAGAGAGAAATTAATAAAATATTGAGATGGTTGGGTGTTTGGGTGTTTGAGGTGTTCATTGATAAATATAGTCTTATGTTGTAGACCTTGTGGTCCAAAAACTGCCGTCATTCTTTTTATTTCTTTCTAAAATGAGAGGAACCATTATTTTTTTCTTTCGTAGACCTACTCCCTTTTTCCCTCCCAGAGAAAGCAGCAAGCATCATTTCCCTCCAAAATGTCCTCCACCTTTCTTTCTTTCAACTGTGTAGAATTGCAAAAATCACAACAGAAAAATAAATCATTAATTAATGTTCGTATGTTCTTGTTCTCTGTCTCAAGCTTCACACCATTAAATCTTGTGCAGGTATGTATTTTTAAATCTTTTTTTCTATTCTTTAATTTGCTTCTAAAGATACAAGAGAAAAATTGATTCTTGTTGAAGATTTAGCACGATTATGAGTATGAAGAAAGTAGAAAATGCAAAATATACTTACTTTAGACTAATTGGAGAGAGTGATATTATTTATCATTGTTCAAATTATCTCACTGACTTGCACATCCTCTAAGTTTTGCATTTTTGTACTTTATCGGATTTGAGCAGCTATGATTGTTGAAGAGGGATTAGAAATTGATTACTTGGAAAATTATTAAGAACAAAAAGAAACAATGGGAAGTTGATAAAAAATATTTTTTTCCGTTAGCCTCCGGCCTCCAAAGTTTCTCTCGCAAATATACAAGACAAGGAGTAGTTTTTTTTCAACCTTTACAATCAAAACACTATTTTAAATAAGAAGAATGACATGACAATTTTTGGACCACAAGGTCTACAACATTAGTTGTAGACCTGGTCTAGCATAGAATTTTCCAGAATTGAGAGACATTTTCTTTTCAGGTCATATGTCGAAATGCATATCAATCCCATAATTTAAGTTGTAATGTCATGTCATTTAACATTGGAGATTGTCTAAATTAAATATAAAATATCATGTATTACAATAATATTTTACTATTATTTTAGAAAATAAAATGACATGGTTTGTAATGAAGCAAAAGACCAACATAAACGGTATAATTTGTCTTCGTTGTTTCCACCACTAAAACGCAATTCAGTTGAAAAGCGATTTTAGGGGTCCTGCGAGTGCGATTACCCAAGAGAGAAAATAGAAAGTGCCCCGTGATTGCAACACCGCTTCCCAAAAACAGGAAAATTCTATGCTAGACCAGGTCTACAACTAATGTTGTAGACCTTGTGGTCCAAAAATTGTCATGTCATTCTTCTTATTTAAAATAGTGTTTTGATTGTAAATGTTGAAAAAAAACTACTGCTTGTCTTGTATATTTGCGAGAGAAACTTTGGAGGCCGGAGGCTAACGGAAAAAAATAATTTTTATCAACTTCCCATTGTTTCTTTCTGTTCTTAATAATTTTCCAAGTAATCAATTTCTAATCCCTCTTCAACAATCATAGCTGCTCAAATCCGATAAAGTACAAAAATGCAAAACTTAGAGGATGTGCAAGTCAGTGAGATAATTTGAACAATGATAAATAATATCACTCTCTCCAATTAGTCTAAAGTAAGTATATTTTGCATTTTCTACTTTCTTCATACTCATAATCGTGCTAAATCTTCAACAAGAATCAATTTTTCTCTTGTATCTTTAGAAGCAAATTAAAGAATAGAAAAAAAAAATTTAAAAATACATACCTGCACAAGATTTAATGGTGTGAAGCTTGAGATAGACAACAAGAACATACGAACATTAATTAATGATTTATTTTTCTGTTGTGATTTTTGCAATTCTACACAGTTGAAAGAAAGAAAGGTGGAGGAGGACATTTTGGAGGGAAATGATGCTTGCTGCTTTCTCTGGGAGGGAAAAAGGGAGTAGGTCTACGAAAGAAAGAAATAATGATTCCTCTCATTTTAGAAAGAAATAAGAAGAATGACGTGGCAGTTTTTGGACCACAAGGTCTACAACATAATGTTGTAGACCTGGTCTAGCATAGAATTTTCCATCAATTCTAGTAGAAACAGATATGTGCGTTTTTTTAGAGTAATAATATTTTTTGAAACTTCAATTCCCAAAATAATACAATCTCAACATTATTTCTCAAACTAATACATGCCACTTGGAAAATTTTAATTGTGATTTTTTCATTTAGGCCACATAGATAGCCAAGTGTATGCGTTATTTATCATAAGTAATATTACTAATTAATAACAATATTTGTTTCAATTACTCCCCTTTATGATAAATAGTAATTTTAGTGTAAAAAAATAAAAATAAATAAAATAGTAACTTTAATTTATTTATACGTTCAAATGCACCCGTTAATTATTTATTATTTGAATGACTCATTTATATGAAAATTATTTATCAAGAAGTCTTGTGTTTAAGTAATTAAGTGTTAAATCTATCACAAAATTAAAAGTTTTCTATGATGTTCTATAAAATAAAATATTGTGAAAATATTGGACCTTTAAAAATAAATTTATAGGATATAACAATTAATAGATTAATATATAATAAATGAAAGGTTAACTAACACAATTTTGAAGCAGAGTGATACTATTATGTCAGACTTTTCCTACAGTTCATGCTTTACCACGTAAGAAATGATAGAGACTAACGTAATTGTGAAGCAGAGGTCCAATTTTAAGGATAGTATGATATTAACGTTTTACTCAGTTATAATTACTAATCATAGGACCAAGTGATCACTGACCATGGAAACAAAGACATATGTAGGACAAAAAAGACGTTGAATGCTTCTCCGATCATAAAATATTCAATACCGTCAAGACATTTAGAACATAAAACAACACTAAAAGCAAATAGAAGCAACACCAATTAAAAGATTCAATAACATCTAAAAAGTAAGAACATATACAACATTGAAAATAAATAAAATCAACACGAATTAAAAGATCTAACTTCAAGAAAGTAAGAACATAGATAACACTGAAAATATATAAAAGCAACACCAATTAAAATGTTATCTTCTTCTTCAACCCAATGCCCGCAAAATGTAAATGACAATCTAAATTAATTTCATACATAAGAACACAAAAAGGAAAAGGAGAAAAGTACAAGATGTTACACATAATAGTTTACCTATAAGCTCCTTTATCTGGACAAGTTTTTTTGCTGTGACCCTCTTTTCTCCAATTACTACATCTCTTAGTTGCACGACCTTCTCTCACATCCATCTCGTTATGCAAACGTTTAGTTTTAGGACGACCTTTAATAGATCGTTTTATGAAACTAGAAGGAATGAGTATTGTTGTGCTTGCAGGACACCAATAAGCTTGGTGAGGAATATGATGCATAAGAGGTGCCCATGTCATGCGATACATGCTAATTGAAAACCAATTCTTGATATAACTAGTGTAATCCAAGCTGCATTTTTGGCATGCGGTCATAACATGGGAACAAGGAAAACCATATATTTGTCATTTCTGACAAGAACAAGTTTTTTCACTTAGCTTCACCACTTGGATATTGCCTCCTTTTTGGTTTCCTGCAATTGATCGACTTGTCTTTATGCTAAATACTCCTGTCAATCTGTTGAACATTTCAACTTCATGTCTACTCGCTTTTATACCATTAGAACTAATTTTTGCATCAACAAAAGGAGTATTCTGCCCACTATCAACTCTTTGTGCTCTCATTTGCCGTCGAATAGCAAAATAAATGTAAATTGGACTAAAACAGTAATAGGCAAATAACGAGCACCTTTAAGTACGCTATTGAACACTTCAGATAAATTCGTTGTCATTATGTCATACCTGTGACCATTATCATGTGCTAAAACCCATTTCTCCCAAGGAATCTCTTCTAACCACTTCCTAGCATCTGAATTTATTCTTTCAATTGTTTTCATCCTGTTGGGTTATGAGTCAGTAGATGGTATTCAGTTGTTAGTGGTTAAAATAATATTGGGGGAAATCATAGTAGTACTATGGAATTGAAGATCTCAAAACCCAGCTGATATCAGTAGTGTAGTGTCTTGATAGGATTAGATGTTGTATAGGTTAGACTGTTTTTCGTGTATTTATCTTTGTGTCTAAGTCCTGTACGGGGTAAAATGTTGGATTGATCTTCTGTCGAAGTTACTTTCCAGAACCCCACGTCATCTGTGTAATAGCTTGCATTCTTCTGTCATCAGCTGATCCTCACCCTCAGTAGAAGACACCTCATCAGCTGATAGACATCAGCAGAAGAACTTCATGCAAAGCTCAGTACCTTCGCAATCATCAGCTGACCTCTCAGGAGCTATATCCTTTGTCAGCCGACTCAGACGAAGAAGACTGAGACTGTCCTAAGTCTACTGTATCCGACAGAAAATGACTCAGCCGCTAAAGTCATTTCGAAAGTCAGTAGAAGACATACGAGGATTAGAGATAGTCAACTCTGACAACTGACACAATCTCACCTACCACAAACCTCGATCAATGAGAAGCCGACAACGCCTTACCTGCTCTGACCAACTAAAGCTGCTCTCATATACAGTGTCAACAACTCTGCTGCAACAATTCGAATTTATGGTCGTTTTCTTTGGAAGGTTGTGACACGTGGCATCACGTCTCCAACGGACATATGCCTATTTCACGACTATAAATAGAGAAGAAATCCGAGCTTCACGCACGGGATATCAAGGGAAATATGCTCAAGCTTTCGAACAACTCTAGCGCATTCAAGATCAATCCAGCGAAGAACTTGCCTAATAGAATATCATTAGTTCTTCTCTCTAAAGTTCTTTAGATTCCCTTTCTCTAGCTAAGCTCATTGCCATATTTATAGCTTAGAAATTCGAAGGAGTTCACTTTTTAGTGACTGTTCGTACTGTAAGAATTCCTTCGTAGTTGGAGATTATCCCCTCCCTTTCAAACCTCGGTTTGAGTTGTAAAGTCGCTAAGGACTATAACTTAGAAGGGTCTGTCCACCGTACAGATTCCTTGCTGAGACTTGCTCAGATAAATCAACAAGAACTCCTGTTCGGCAGGACCGTGGATGTAGGATCTTGCGTATCCGAACCACGTTAAAAACTGCTTGTATTATTTACGCTTTATTGCATTGCATACAAACTGATCTCAAAATCATATCTTTGCATAAAACGTATTCTTAAAAGTGCACTAGCCAAAACTACTTGACTTGTGAAAATCACGTTTTCAAACTGAGACGAATCTCCGGGCCCCACACTCTTATCCGCACTAAGTCTCCGACTGAGTCTCAAGTACTGACAAAAGTCAGTAGGAGAGCTCAGTAGTTGGCACACTTCTGACCCGTGATCGAAGGTTACTATTTGGTACTGTTCATCAATTGCAACTTACAGCTCAGCTGTCCTTCACGTTCTGAGAAAAGAAACTGTGCTCAGGTGTATTCACCCCCCCCCCTCTACACCTGACTATCGTCTCCGGACCAACAATTGGTATCAGAGCGACGGTATTCTTCTGATCACTGGTTCTGAACTACTGGTCTTCTGGAACAGATCCTGAAAATGTTTTTCACTGCACAAGCATCTCTTCATTCATCCTTATACTCGTATTTACTATGTCTGATATGTCAGGTATTCGGATGGTACCGATGTTCTCAGTAGAGAACTACACGGTATGGCGTGTGAGAATGGAGGCATACCTCACATCGCGGCATGACAGCATGACGGACGTCCTTGAGACATGACCCATCATTCCCATGATCGACAGCATACAATTTGCCACTGTGGGAGGTGTAGGAGCACAGACTGGTGCTAAGGTCGCCAAAGAAAAATCTGCCTTCACACCAGAAGAGAAAAAGCTGCACAACCTCGACCGAGTTGTGCGGAATGCAATCCTGACTACGCTCAGTGATTCTCACCTCGGGAGGGTGCAAGACTGCAAGACGGCCAAAGAACTTTGGGATGCCCTGGCTGTACTGAGCCAAGGAACCCCGCAGATCAAAGAGAATAAGCTCGAATTAGAGCTACAAAAGTTCAATGCTTTTGCCATGGAGCCCAATGAGACCATTGACGAGCTAAGCGTCAGATTTACGAATCAGGTCAACGTGATCAACGGGCTGGGGAGGACGTTCACCAACAAAGAGATGAACACCAAGATCTTAAGAGCGCTACCTCGACTGAAGTGGCTTCCTTTTGCTACTTACTTAAGACGCTCAGATCTTAATGCTCTAACTCTTGATGTTATTTTTTCAGAACTAAAAACGGAGGAATTCGAGAACAGCCTACCCCAACGATGTTCAAGTGCTCCAGCTGACACTCAGATTGATCATGCTTTCAAAGCAACAGTCAGCAAAACTGGAGTCAAACCCATTTCTTCCAGGAAGGCAGTGGCTGCAGCAGAAACAAAGTCCTCTGAGACATCTGCTACTGACCAACTTGCGCTTATGGCTCTCAAATATCAAAGAGAAAAGGAGAGAGTCAGAAAGCTGAAGAAATACAACAGAGATTCTCCCTCAGGTAAGAAAGATTATCGAAAAAGGGAAGAATCTAAATCTTCTACTGACTGCAGGAACACAGAACCTGCTGCGAGTCCATCCAAAGACTCAGCTGGAAAAAGCAGCAGATCATCTGTCTGTTATAACTGCAAGAAGGAGGGACACTATCAATACGAATGTCCCGAACTCTCAGCTACTCAAAGAGCAGAACGGCAGGCCAGACGTGAAAAATTTGCCCGAAGAAGGCAGGCCTACATAGCCGGAGAGATATCTGATGACTCAATCGAGGAAGATACATTCATGTATTCTTCTGAGGACGAAGCTGCATTTGTCGCGGTTGAGATCGGAGAGACAGATCCTGAAGAAACTGCTGAATATTGTGTGATGGTCGGAGAAGAGGCTGAGGTAAATTCTAAACTTAATATAACCTCTTCTTCACATAGCACACACGATACGTGCTCAGTCACAGATGAGCCTCTAGATGTGGTACAAGCCTACGATGATCTACTAGAGGAGCAGATTCAGCTGAGCAGAGAGTTCAGCAGAACCATTCAGGAGCTGGAACAGGTAAAGGCTGAGAATCAGAGACTTTCTTCTGATTGTCAGGTCTATACTGATTCAGAGAATCTGGTTGCGAGACTCAAGGAAGAGATTGAATCTCTTATGACTAAGTCTCAGCTTCAAGAGACTCAGATTTCAGTTCTGACTAAGGACAATTATGAGAAAGAGACTGAAATAGCCCGACTCAGTCAGAAGCTCGCAAACGTCGAAAAGGATTATGACTCACTCAGGAGAAGTGATGAGGTCTGGCGGGGGCTGATGACTGAACAGTACCTAGGAGCTAAGGAGAAGTTGGAAAGTATGCTTAGAGCACAAAGGCCAATTGCCATGAAAGAAGGACTTGGCTATACTCATGAAACTTCCACTTCAAAAAGCTCAGAACTGCTGGCTGATAGGTTCGTCAGAGAAAAGGTTCATGCTACTGACTCAACACCTCAGGCGAAGAATAAACAGAAAATTTTTGCACCTCAGCTGAGCAACAAGAAACAGCTGACCAAAGGTTCCAGCCCCAGGACACCACGATCAAACTCAGGGGGAACCAAGAAGGTCAGGTGGGCAGAGCAGTACAGGGAACCACTGTATGAACATCCAGCTCAATATGGTTCGTACTACTATGAGCCCAGGGTCAGGAGGAATACAAAGCCTCAGAAGAAGAAAGCTCCTGAACCCAAGATCGTAAGAAAGTCAGCATCTCCAAGTCCTGTGGAGAAGAAGGTTGACAAGGTTCGGAAGAAGAAGTCTTAGACTTCTAAGGTCCCTAGACAGATATGGGTTCCGAAATCACCCACTAACATGTAAGGACCCAACTGAACCAAAGGGTACCTAAAAATGTTTCTGTTTTGCAGGTGCATAAGGACCCTTGGATTGTGGACAGCGGCTGCTCGAGACACATGACTTATCAAAAGAGCCTGCTGACCAACTACATACAGGAAGATGGTCCCAGAATTGAGTTTGGTGACAACTCTAAAGGCTACACAAGGGGATACGGAACACTGAACATTGGGACTGCTTTAGTTCCAAGAGTAACATATGTTGAAGGACTTCAACATAATCTCCTCTCTGTCAGTCAATTCTGTGACAATCTGAATAGAGTTATCTTTGACGCTGGTTTCTGTGATATTGTTGATAAATCTACAGGGAAAACAGTGTTATCAGGTTCGCGGAGGAAGAATATATACGTTGCAAACTGGAAAACCGCAGAACCTGAGGCTTGCTTACTCGCACAGACGAAATCCAGTGACAAGGCAGGATGGCTGTGGCACAAGAGACTCAGCCACCTGAACTTCAAGACTATGAACAAGCTAGCCAAGAACTCTAAAGTCAGAGGACTGCCCAACGAATCGTTTATCAAAGACATGAATTGTGAGGCATGTTTGAAGGGAAAGCAGACAAAGAGTAGCAATCTACCTATTCCGTCACCTTCCACTGATGGAATCCTTCAGCTGCTACACATGGACTTATTCGGGCCAGTCTCTCCAGTGACTATAAGAGGCAAGAAGTATGCCCTCGTCGTTATTGACGACTACTCGAGATATACATGAGTCATCTTCATAGCCAACAAATCTGATGTCATGACTGAGTTGCCCAAACTGCTGAAAAAGCTCAGTGTGGAAAAAGACATCAAGATACAGAGAATTTGCTCAGACAGAGGAACATAATTTCTCAACTCAATAGTTAAAGAGTACTGCGAAAAGGAGGGAATTAAGCACGAGACATCAGCAGCTCGCACCCCTCAGCAGAACGGACTTGCTGAACGCAAAAACAGAACACTTAAAGAAGCAGCAAGAATGCTCCTAGCAGACTCTGGACTACCCTCAAAGTTCTAGGCAGATGCTACTGACACAGCCTGCTACACTCAGAATCGCTCACTTCTTACACAGCAACACATGAAGACACCCTACGAATTATGGAACGGGAGAATTCCTTCTATTTCTCATTTTCATATCTTTGGCTGTCCTTGCTTTATCCACAATAATGGGAAAGATCAGTTGAAGGTCTTTGATAGCAAATCTGATCAAGGAGTATTCTTAGGATACTCTCGAGTCAGTAAAGCCTTCAGAGTCTTTAACTATCGGACCCTTTGCGTGGAGGAAAGCCCTCATGTTGTTTTTGATGAGTTTGTTACTGAGAACAGGAAAACTACAAAGACAAATACTGAAGGTGTCAGCAGCAAGCTACAGGATCTCGCACTAAACGATAAAGCTGAAAAGATCCAGCATTGTTGGGATGATGAGTCAGACGATGAAGAAATTCAAACTCAGCCAACAGGCGATGTAGGCCGACTGGTTGATTCTACCGAACGTAATCAACAACAGGTAACAACGGTCGATGAGGAAGCCCCAGTGGTAACTGAGACCTCTACTGAGAATATAAACTCAGGGGGAACAAATACTGTTCCTGAGCTAAATGCCCCTGAACTTGGAAACTCAGTAGATCCTAACCTTCTTACTGAACTACTGCAATCACAGAACAGTACAACTGAAATGCCTAACACACCTACTGACTGTGTAGAAGTAGTATCAGAAGAAGAAGCCAGACTCAGACGTTCATGGCTCGACGCTCATTCTTCAGATCTTATTATAGGAGATCCATCAGCAACTATAAGGACAAGATCTAGACTAAGTCAAGGAGAAAGCTTACTCTATTCTTGTTTCTTGTCTACAGAAGAACTTCAGTCAATAGAGGATGCACTCAACGATGCTGACTGGATCATCGCCATGCAAGAAGAGCTGAACCAGTTCGTTAGAAACGAGGTTTAGGAGCTTGTTGACAGACCTAGACATCAGCACGTGATTGGCACTAAGTGGGTCTTCAAGAACAAGCGTGATGAAAACAACGTCATTGTCAGAAACAAAGCTAGACTAGTTGCCAAGGGATACTGTCAAGCAGAAGGAATAGACTTTGATGAAACATTCGCTCCAGTCGCTAGATTGGAAGCCATTCGTCTATTCCTAGCTTACGCAACGTATCAAAGATTCAAAGTACATCAGATGGATGTAAAGTCAGCTTTTTTGAACGGCGTACTGAAGGAAGAAGTCTATGTAGAACAACCGCCCGGCTTTCAGCAGGGACATCAGGTGTATAGACTCAGGAAAGCTCTGTATGGGTTAAAACAAGCACCCAGGGTTTGGTACGATACCCTATCAGACTGTCTACTTCAGAAAGATTTTCAGAAGGGGACAGTAGATCGCACCCTATTCAACATAAAGTCAGGAGATGACATCCTACTGGTGCAAATCTACATGGACGACATCATTTTCGGTTGCAGAAACGTGACTATATGTCAACAATTCGAGAAAATGATGAAGGAAAAATTCGAGATGTCTATGATGGGAGAGATGAACTACTTCCTTGGATTTCAAGTAAAACAATCACCTGAAGGAACTTTCATCAATCAAGCCAAATACACTCGAGATCTTCTCAAAAGATTCGGCTGCGACTCAAGCAAGCCAGTCAAAATCCCCATGAATACTAATTTCAAAATCGATTTAGACAAAGAGGGAGCTTCTGTTAACTCTACTGATTATAGAGCTATTATTGGTTCCTTATTATATTTAACAGCTAGCCGTCCTGACATAACTTATGCTGTAGGTGTATGTGCGAGATTTCAGGCGAATCCCAAGCGAAGTTATCTAGACTCAGCAAAGAAGATTCTGCGATATCTGAAAGGAACACCTGACGCAGGGTTATGGTATCCTGCTGATGATAATGTAATACTGACAGGTTATTCTGATGCTGATTATGCAGGATGCAGGATAGATCGAAAGTCAACTTCTGGAACGTGTCAGTTCCTAGGCAGCAAGCTAATATCTTGGTTTTCAAAGAAACATCATTCAGTAGCAACGTCCACTACTGAAGCTGAGTACATGGCTGCTGGAAGTTGCTGTGCCCAGATCCTTTGGCTTCGACAACAACTGAGAGACTATGGTATAATTCAGGATGAAGTGCCCATCTACTGTGACTCCACCAGTGCTATTGCAATAACTCAGAATCCAGTCCTCCATACGAGATGCAAGCACGTGGACATTCGACACCACTTCATCAGAGACCATGTCGAGAAGAAGGATATCAGAATAGAGAAAATCCATACTGACAAGCAAAGGGCAGACATACTGACCAAGCCACTAGCTGAGAACAGATTAAGGGAATTATCAGTTGAGCTAGGTCTACTGGATCCTACTGAACCGTGTCAGTAGAACACAATAATTGGTATCAGTAGAAGCCGACTACTGATATAACAACAATTGGTATCAAGTGAAGGGATCAGTATGACAGGTCAAAGACTCTGTACAATGATTCAGTAGGGTGAATCGAACTGTACATAGTAAGGGGGAACATATCTTTCAGCACATCATATATCCTCCTAAGTCTAAACGGTAACCAGCTGATCGTAAAAGTTCAGCTGAAGAGGTTTGCGTAGTCTTAATATACTTAATGATTATCAGAAGCATGCTCGCATTTATTATCTTAGTCGCTTGCACTCAGTAGTTAATGAGCATTTATTTCCCGCCATTAATCTTTTAAGGTTTGAGTCAGTAGGAAACCGTTCTCATTTAAAAGACTTAGACTTTAATGCTGCCTGCAGCGCATTTAATGCATGTCTTCTCAACTTCCCTTAACTACGCATTTCCTACGTGGGTCTAGGATAGAGGCGGCCTATGTAATCATTCCGTTTTAACCTCTAATCTCAACAGTCTATGTAAACCTGTAAGATTAACCTCAGCCGTTGGATTAAAACTGACTGATTTGCATATCTTTTAAAAACCATTGGTTTTTCGCCCTAATCCACTTTTCGCCATTTTCGAATCTCAAGAGCTCTTTCGCATTCAGTTTCTCAAAACCTTAACTGCTCTGCATTTTCTCCTCTTAAGCTCTCGATTATTCGGTAATTACTTACATTCTGTCTTAAACTCATACTGACTTACTCTATTTTCAAGTGCTAACGAGTTTTTCGCAGATATTCATGGCGACGGTAATGACCCCACCGCAAATTGATGACATCATCAAGTCCCGTATCCAGTTCGAGCCGACGATGGCGCTACACCAAGCTGGACTTCCATATCTGGAGTCCGTCTTCACGG
This sequence comes from Lavandula angustifolia, assembly GCA_028984105.1. NCBI lineage: Eukaryota > Viridiplantae > Streptophyta > Magnoliopsida > Lamiales > Lamiaceae > Lavandula > Lavandula angustifolia. The sequence continues at coordinate 21,019,772 of CM054802.1, read as the reverse complement.
CTCTTGAAGCTTCCGGATTGGAGCTTCTTGTCTCGAAGCAACCCAGAGCATACTTGCCCAGACAAGTTGCAGAAGTCTACTACAACTGGAGAACCCTAGATACAGGGGTGGAGGAATCCAGCTTCTCATACATGAAGGAAGTTGTCCCTCAATCTTGGGATGCCAGTGAACACATCATCGATATCAGAACCGCCGTGGAGCTGACCTTTGATCTCCCAGCGCGTGGAGTCTCACCCATTGGATATAAGGAGAAGGAGATTAACTCCTATGTCCAGAAGTTCTGTGGCAGGGACGACGTAGTCTTCAAGACAGCTCTGCCAAAGAATCTGTTGCTACCGGAGTACCGAGGGCTCACGTATATTATTTCCCACATCCTTACGAGCTCAACCGGTTCATATGATCAGCTGTCCAAGCCCCGCATACAGCTGATGATGATAATAGACGATGGAGTCAGAGTCAACTGGACTGACTACTATGTAGCCGAGCTTAAAGCTCAGGCTCAGAAGTTCGCAGCAACACCCGCTAGAGAGAGAAGACTTATGAGTGTGGGAAAGCTGCTGTACGGGACAAAGTTGTCCGTACTGATCGAAGAATCAGTTTCGAGGAGCTCAGCCTTTGCTGACTCAAGATATTTTGACAGCAAGCTCATCAAGTTCAAGACAAGAGCCGCTGCTAAAAAGTCTATCGGACAAGGGCCACCTGAACAGAAACATGTCACATCTGACTTGCCCCCTCTTACCGACCCACCTAAGAGGAAGATGCTCAGCAAAACTGGACCTTTTGAGGTTTCAGCAAAACCGGCCTCTCCTCCAACCACTCAGGAGGAACCCATACTTGACGCAGACACTGGCGTAGAAGGTGCCACCTTGAAGGAGAAAGTCCAGCGGATTAGTTCCTCAGAGACTCAGTCGGACACTGGAGTACCGACTGAGGAAACCTCCTCAGAGTGGACGACAATGCACTCCACCCATCTCCGAGCCACTGGAGAGGTCAGTGCTCAGATCCCCGAAATAGCTGACCATCGGGATTTGGTCGATATTGCCATAAGGGCTAGGACACAGATGCTGCTGAGATTCCTTAGCTGGGATATTCTTGAAGAACTTATTAGGACTCAGTCAGCTTTGTCCCTACTGACAGACGAGCAGACCTTGCAATCAGCTATACGGTTTGGGGAACCAGCTGATCTAGCCTCCTTCGAGGATCTTCACGCTGCTATGCTCTATCTACTGAGCTTAAGATCCTCAGCTCCAGTCAACAGCCCTTCGCCTCCATCTCATCATGGTGATGACGACGACGACAACAATAATGATGATGACATGGATCAGGAGCCACCCAAGGAAGCAGATTTGGGAGGATCTGTTGAGGGTAACACTCCTCGCGAACAGGGCCGATCACCACCACCCTCCACATCAGGTGATGTCCCAGTTGCCTCGAAGCCGAGTCGAGCGCAACAGCTCGCGACATCTGAGCAGAGGCTCGGAACCAGCAGTTATCAGATTAAACCTATAGGTTCCGTGTCCTCCAAGTCAGTCAACAAAGCCATCAGGCGACAGGGAGACAAGAATCGTCTCCTTGCCAAGGACGTTCATCTAAAGTGGGCTCAATACACTAAAGCCCAAACTGAGAAGGTTGACAGACTTGCAGAAGAGGTGAAGAAGGTCTCAGAAGCTCTTACTCCATCAGCTAACATTCAAGAGATAGTTGAGACCGCCCTTGCAGCTCAGAAGGCGGACTTAGCCGCTCAGAGTCAGCAGCTCCTAATCTCTCAGCAGAAATCACTCTCTGAGCAGCTGACTCAGGGCCTTGCGGCAGTCCAAGCCACCATGGACGAAAGGAATAAAGTTGCCTTCTCCAGCCTTCAATCAGCCATAACTCAACAGGCGGAGGCACTTAAGCTCATTCAGAAGGAGATGACAGAATCTCATGATCAGTCTCTACTAAAACTCAGACAGGAGTCCGCAGCCCAACTCAGACTATTTAGAGCTGGTCAGGAGAAGAAATGGGAGCAATACTGCGATGCAATTCATGACTTCGAATCTGTAACGCCCCAATTTTCAAAATTTAACTAGGGACGATACTTCATACTTAACATGCATATTCCAACTCTTTCAAAACATTTTCATGGAAATGAATCAATGCAAAACTCAATTTATTTCATACTCAGCGGAAGTCTTAAATAAAAATAATTACGACTACTAATTCTCGAAAATAAAATGCAAAGTTCATGATAAAAATAGTTTAATGCAATAATAAGTTCATAAATCCTTCCTTGTGTGACCATCACCACCAACACCTCTACGAATCGGCCGGGCCATTTCCTGAAAAATGTTAAAATAATGGGATGAGTACGACTATTCAGTGGGAGATGTACACATTTATCAGAATTATAAATCACACCGATAAGACATGAAAAATTAGATCATGCAAAGGATACTCGGCCACACAGACCACATGAACTTGTAATTGGCCACACAGACCACATGAACTTTTCAAACAGTCCGATTTCGACTGACGGCCGGATTTTGACCGATTTTCATAGAGGATCCGATTTCGATCCTAGGGCCCGATTTCGACCCTTGCCTTTCCTTTTAGGATCCGATTTCGATCCTAGGGCCCGATTTCGACCCTTCCTTTCATGCATATCATAATCACATGAATATCGAGCACAATGTATAATAAAGATAAACGGTAACATTCCCCACCTTAACCTTGACTTGATGAAAAATAATGGATATCAATGTTTAAGTCATGCGCGCCGATCCTATACATGGAAATTTATCTTAATGAACTCTACACGGGATGTCATGCATGCATCAATAATTCAAATAATTCATAAATAAAAATAGATCATAATAATCGAACAATGTATATTATACATAATCTACATATTAACATGCCATTTTCCAATTTTTTTTGTGTTTCAATCTACATTCATGTTGACATTTGGTACATCAAGAAATAAATTAACAAATAAATAGTAAACGTATCTTAAAAATTCTATATTTTTAACATGAATGAACTAACATGTATTATATCCTATTAATATTCAGCATAGTCGAAAACAACTAAAAGAAAACATGAAAAATAATTTTCCTATCAAGCTTATGGACATGCTGTCAAAAACTGGCAGGTTACGAATAACAATTTTAAACAAATATTTATCATGCTTGGAAAATTATACAAATATAATACAGTATACTAGACATACCTAGGAAGACTATATTAAATTTTCACAACGAGAGGACGACGGGAAGATGTGTAAATAATTCTTGAAATAGTTCGCAGATATGCTGCCAGATTTTCGAAAATTTATGGGAGCGACTAAGGAGTATTTATAGGCCTAGAAATCATTATCTAAAGATTCCTAATCCTATAAGGTATCAAATATATTTTATGCATATTTATTTTCGTTCTCATATAATTTATATAGAATTTAATATATCACTTACCATATAAGAGATTCAATCCTAGATAAATTAGGATATGGATAAACACAACTATATTTTATCCTAAAACATGAATATCATACATAAAATATCTATTTAATCATAAAATTTAATATAAAATTATCTCCTAATAATTTCAAACAAATATAAAATATTATATCATTTCATGAATCCTAGTAGGTTTAGGAAATCCAAAATAAATAAATATTATTCTTGCCTAATAATTTTAACATGATTTCTAAATAAATAAACACATTCAAAATCCAAAATAAATTTACATAACAAAAATGATTTAACGAAAAATAACATAAATGCTTTAATTTCATTTTAATTTCTAAGGCGCGACTTACAGAACTAAAACACTTGATAACATGCATGAATAGATATACAATGCATTTTATATTGAAAATTTCGGGGTGTTACAGAATACACCGCCACCCTCATCAAGAATCTATGCTTCAATTTAGACAAAGAGGTGACAGCCATCCGTACTCGCCTCTCCCTGGCTGATGATGCCAAAAAGGGGGAAGAAGCCGAAAACGATGAACATGCTGAGCAGGAACAGGCTGAGGTGGAAAATAAGGAGGAAGAGAATAAGGGGGAAGGAAATCAGCTGGAAGGTTCAGCTTTTCAGGCTGGAACCAGTTCTGGAGTACCCCCTCCCGAAAACGTCCAAATCCCAGATGTCCAAACAACATCAACTGTGGCTGAACCAGCCGCAGAATCCTCAGCTCAGCATATCGAGGAGATCGCACAGTTCCTCGATCAGGAGGACGAGCCACTGCCACCGCAAAGGCCGGGGAAGGAGATCACTACTGAAGTCACTCCATCTTCCCCGACGCCTAAATTCAAATCCAAAGCGGAGCAGGTGGCGTTTGATAAACGAGTTACTCAGGAGCTACAAATTGAACTTGATTATGAGCAGCAACTCGAAGAGGAAGCTAAAAAGGCAAAGAAGCCCAAGAAGCCGGTTGACAAAATTGCTAAAGGCAAAGCCAAACTAATCCTGGATGAACAGAAGAAGAAAGCTCAGGAGGAGCTGGCCAAAGCTGCTGCTACTGACGTCCAGCCCTTGGCTCAGAGTACTTATACTCCTGCACTTACTCCATAGCAAGAGGCAGAGGACAGAGCCACCTGGGAGGCTACGCTGAAAGGACTGAATCTCCGAAGAGGAGACACTAGATCAGCAGCCCTCAGAGAAAAGAAGAAATTAGCTGACCTGGCTAAGATCGTTGAACTGACAGATAAGATTGCCAGCGAGCCAGTAGTAGATTGGAAAAGGCAGATCCCGAGGTCTTATTCTAGGAGAGGAGCACCCATAGCACTTTATAGTAAGAAAGCTCCTGCTCCTCATGTAGACAGATGGGTGCCAGCAGAGCTGAATGACCAATGGGAGGAACTCAAAGAAAAATTCATCAAGGGATACTATGTGTGGGGTTTCTATCCATCTGGGATACCAGCTGATCAGCTATTCGATGAGTTTATGCATCAATACAATGCCCAGCTCAGAGATCAACTTAAACTGATAATGGAAAGAGAGAAGATACCCCTCAGAGCTCCAGCATTCAGACACATCCCTCCTCCTAGGACTACTCGTGGCGTGCTATGCACGAAGGAGATAGAAGATGAGATCGAGGCAGCTGCTTATCATCATGACCTGAGTTCTAATCTGCCTGGTGATCTCGAGGAAATCCAGACTTTGCGAGCAAGGATTTACAAATTTTATGGCCTAGATCCTCCTGCTGACAGGTCTGAAGACTTCAAGAAGAAGACCCAGAGATTCAGATGTTAGCAATAGTCTTCTCATCCCCTGTATAGAAGATTAGGAACCCTGTAATCTTCTTCATATATATCAATTCCTTTTCTTCTGGCCAGACAATTACTCATTGTCTTAAGGCTTTTAGTTGTGTTATGTTTATCACAACTGATCACTGAAGTGATCTGACACACACTCACACATAACCGTTTCTCTGATGTGCCTATCTCTCACTGTTGAACTCTTAAGGCTAACTGATTCAGTTTACTGAAGTCTATCTATGTTTTCTTTATATTTTATAGAGGTTTTGACATCATCAATTAGGGGTAAATTGTTGGGTTATGAGTCAGTAGATGGTATTCAACTGTTAGTGGTTAAAATAATATTGGGGGAAATCATAGTAGTACTATAGAATTGAAGATCCCAAAACCCAGCTGATATCAGTAGTGTAGTGTCTTGATAGGATTAGATGTTGTATAGGTTAGACTATTTTTCGTGTATTTATCTTTGTGTCTAAGTCCTATACGGGGTAAAATGTTGGATTGATCTTCTGTCGAAGTTACTTTCCAGAACCCCACGTCATCTGTGTAATAACTTGCATTCTTCTGTCATCAGTTGATCCTCACCCTCAATAGAAGACACCTCATCAGCTGATAGACATCAGCAGAAGAACTTCATGCAAAGCTCAGTACCTTTGCAGTCATCAGCTGACCTCTCAGGAGCTATATCCTTTGTCAGCCGACTCAGACGAAGAAGACAGAGACTGTCCTAAGTCTACTGTTTCCGACAAAAAAAGACTCAGCCGCTAAAGTCATTTCGAAAGTCAGCAGAAGACATACGAGGATTAGAGATAGTCAACTCTGACAACTGACACAATCTCACCTACCACAAACCTCGACCAATGAGAAGCCGACAACGTTTTACCTGCTCTGACCAACTAAAGCTGCACTCATATACAGTGTCAACAACTCTGCTGCAACAATTCGAATTTATGGTCGTTTTCTTTGGAAGGTTGTGACACGTGGCATCACGTCTCCAACGGACATATGCCTATTTCACGACTATAAATAGAGAAGAAATCCGAGCTTTACGCACGGGATATCAAGGGAAAAATGCTCAAGCTTTCGAACAACTCTAGCGCATTCAAGATCAATCCAGCGAAGAACTTGCCTAATAGAATATCATTAGTTCTTCTCTCTAAAGTTCTTTAGATTCCCTTTCTCTAGCTAAGCTCATTGCCATATTTATAGCTTAGAAATTCGAAGGAGTTCACTTTTTAGTGACTGTTCGTACTGTAAGAATTCCTTCGTAGTTGGAGATTATCCCCTCCCTTTCAAACCTCGGTTTGAGTTGTAAAGTCGCTAAGGACTATAACTTAGAAGGGTCTGTCCAGCGTACAGATTCCTTGCTGAGACTTGCTCAGATAAATCAACAAGAACTCCTGTTCGGCAGGACCGTGGACGTAGGATCTTGCGTATCCGAACCACGCCGAACCACGTTAAAAACTGCTTGTGTTATTTACGCTTTATTGCATTGCATACAAACTGATCTCAAAATCATATCTTTGCATAAAACGTATTCTTAAAAGCGCACTAGCCAAAACTACTTGACTTGTGAAAATCACGTTTTCAAACTGAGACGAATCTCCGGGCCCCACACTCTTATCCGCACTAAGTCTCCGACTGAGTCTCAAGTACTGACAAAAGTCAGTAGGAGAGCTCAGTAGTTGGCACACTTCTGACCTGTGATCGAAGGTTACCATTTGGTACTGTTCATCAGTTGCAACTTACAGCTCAACTGTCCTTCACGTTCTGAGAAAAGAAATTGTGCTCAGGTGTATTCACCCCCCCCTCTACACTTGACTATCGTCTCCGGACCAACACATCCTTTTGTCGAATTTGTGAATTTGATTCTCGTTAGCAGTTAACCAGACAAGATTTTGAGAACTTTATTGTGAAGCTTGCTATTGAAGTTACTAGCTAAATGACGGATGCAAAAACGATGGAAAGCATGAGGCTCGGTCCATCCTAAACGATGGAAAGCATGATTCTCGTTAGCAGTTAACAAGACAAAATTAGTTTCAAATTTATTTAACTTATAAGCACTACTTTTTTCTGTGTTAGATGTCACGAGTGAACTGTTCGTCATCTTTCTACCATACTCTCTATCTCTTCATGTGATACTTATTATGCGCGAGTTGTGGCATTAATGTTATCAATTGAACCATAAAATAAATATGTACAGAGACTAATGTTTTATATCCAATTTTTGGCCTACAGAATAGAGCTACATTGCTAGGAATTAATTCATGAGTAGTGACAACAAAAGCATTAGAATCGTTAGGTATCTCTAATTCGAGCCTAAAAGCATAGGATCATATATTTCTCCCATACAACCACAGCACAAATCTGGACTGCCTAGGGACCTTTACTGGAAAAAAGGCTCACCAATCCAAGTTGATATGTCTCGAAATGTACAACTTATCAACGTACTCGATGACTGGAAGCGAGGCATTTATGTATCTGGTCATTTCCTTCTGAGCTGAGTTCTCTGCACAAATCGAAGAAAACAGATTAACCCGAGCTGTTTGATAACACTGAAAAATTGATGCATAAAACGGCAATATCCATTGACATAATGCCATAAACTTTGAAAGTTCTTTATTGAAGAGTTGTGAGGTTGAACAGATGCAGTGAGGATACAAAAGATTCACATAATAAAAAAACTAATATACTCTTTCTCCTCATAACGCACAATTAACATCCAGTTAGCCAAGAAAGTACAATTTCAGAGCATATGGAATTGATCTTATAATGACCGTAAAAATGAGAAAGGGCAATAGTGATGAATTTCAACTTACCAGTTTCATTTAGCTTCAGAAGCAGTTGATCCCGCGTTGGTAGCGCATACATACCAGCATAAGCAGCGGTCCTCACTGCCCATGTGTGATAAGGAGCACATGTTTTTGCATAAGCTGTTGAGGCAGCGTCTTTCAAGCATCCATCACTGTAAGCAGCATGGTAAGTTAGTTGCTCTGTTAAACAAGATACGTCATAAAAAAGGCCCTTAAAACAACGCCAGTTAATAGGATGGGCTAATGGGAAAAGCTTCTCTTGCATTTTGTTTTGGGTCAGTTGTTAACAATCCAAAAGTCGTTCACCATTCAGAGGACCACATGATGCAACTCAGAAATTGTGTACATTTATCAAATGAAATGTGCTATCGCATCTTTATGTCCACTAAAAGCAACTTTTTCAATGAGAATCCAATGCGTATTACAGCATCAGTATCTTGATTCTTTAGAGCACAGGATCTAGCATATTTAAAGCTCCCCATATATGGAACAAGTGGTGGGCACCGCACCAGTTCATGTGAAATCCCAGTAAAATTAGGGTACTTTTAGCAATTTCACATTTTACTGAGCAGATATTTGATAACTTTCATCTATTTCAGAGAAAAGAAAATGATATCTTTGGAGCTTATCTACAAATTCTCAAGTAAAAGATCGCCTGAAATTTAGTTTTTTTGGTGAGCTGCATATAGGAACAGAGCTAAAAGAGAAACTATGCATTCATGTCCAGCTATGAGTACTATAAACTAAAGCTTAGCTCAAAATCTAGAGTGAAGTATTAGCATCCTTAATTTGTTTTGCAGAAAGACATCTAAAACCAGCATTCAATGAAAGACTTTTACTAAATAGTTTTTCAAACAAGAAGTACATAAACAAAAACCGACTTACTTTGATGACAAAAAATTCTGGAATAGAGCTCTGATGAGATCAAGACCCTGCCTCACTCTGCGCAAATTACGTGAAAGACTTCCGGGCTTCCTGACTGAGTTATTTTGCTTATCATTATCAAGTATATTATTTAATGTCATGTAGCTTTGTGATGCTTCCGCAAGATCACCTACCTGAAAACAGTTTAGAAATTGCATTAAATCCTAGCAACTAATAAGATACGGGAGAAAAGGAATGACTGCAATCATTTTGTAACTTGTAAGTAATGTTCTGATACATGGAGCGCAAACATGCATGAATCTAAATGCGAAGATTATCCAACGAGTGAAGAGAGGACGAATACAGTTAGTTCAGTAAAACTTTGAGAGGTAGATTGGAGTATACGTGCAATAAGATATACAGATGGTACTGCCCAACTCACTTATTCCTTAATGCAAAGTGTTCATAGTCAGCCCCTAAAGCATTAGTTTCCTCATAAATTGCGCCATAATACTTGCTACAGACTCGTCTTGATTCAACAAAAGGATCCATGCGCATTAATATTCTGAGTTACTAAGTGTTTATGCAAAGACACAAGGGTATTTCTCGTCTTCATTTTGGCAATCTTGCTATATAACCCGAGTCCAGTCAGCAATTAAACTATGGATATTGAGCTGTAACTGGACTTCTAGTTCTGCAATTTTTCCATCACTATCCCCAAATCATCTCAACAAAGCACAGAAAAGTATAATCCTTCTAACCTTATCACATAATTGACTTCTCAAATTCCTGCTACTAAATTCTCAAACAAACACGCACATGCACCGGCATACCAGCACAAGCATACAAATGATTTCACACAGAAAACAAATCACATAGAAAAACATAATAATAACGTTCCATTTTCAACTTCGCAAACATAGCCCTAACAAATTGGGGATAATTCAGCATGAAATCGAACCAACCTTAGAAACATACTCCAATTCAGCAAATTTGAAAGCGATGCCCAAACAACCAAAGAGAACTGAGACAAGAGAGCACGCATCGCAGAACTTCTTCAAATCAAGATCGTGATCGGCTCCCTTAGCTTTAATCATCGCCGACAGCTCCTCAAATGCATCCGCCATCGCCGACAGCGGCGTAAACCCAGCGGTTTTGTACGAATCCTCCGCAGCCATCGAGATATCCGAACACGCAACCGATCTCCCGCTCCTCCTTGAGAAAATGGATTGGAACTTGAGAGCCATGACTTTCGTTCTTGAGCGAATGTTGCCTTAAACCGCGTAATAGGATGGATTTTGATGCCGATTTCAAAAACTGTAATGTCGTGCAGCAGAGGATGGAGAGGTGTTTGTATATTGACTTTCGTTATGGAGTACGGGCTTTTGACCGGGCTTGCGGGCTCCCACTTTCTAGGAATATCTTTTAATTGGCGCCATTTAGACCCGAAAGCGACGATTTGACGAGTTCTCTTTTTATTATTATTATTATTTTTTTTTTAATGATCAATCTTACAAATTACAATTCTTATCTTGAGTTCCCTTTTACTAGTACTTCTCAATATAGTAAGGCTTGTAGTAAATTCACGTGTCTTTCCCTTTTCCTACTTTTAGAAATACAAGTAGTGAATCCAGGATTCTTTTCTTTAGCATTTCGATGACAAAAAAGAATTTTATTTTTCCATTCTAACATCTCTTTTGCTTCCTTTTCTGTCTCAAGCCCTCCATCCGAATGCACATAAAATCTATAAATGCATGAAAAGTCTTGAAATTTCTGAACCATTAGAACCATTCTCATAATTAAACCTTGTCCTGGAATGCACCAACCATGAAAATATCGGAGTCCATAGCAGACAGCATGCCGGCTTCCTTAAGGCAGAGCAGGTACCACATGAGGAGGTGATTTGCAAAGTACACGGAGAAAGGTAAGCGTTTCATGATACTTCACCATTTAATGGCTCAGATGGACCAAGTCATCCATGATAATGCTAAAAGAACTCAGTTTCTAGAAGGTCTGCTCGGTTACATCTTGTGCACCACTCAGTTTAGGACTAATATCTTCCTCTCTTGTTTGTTTTCTTACACTGATGCCAATGGTTGTCTTGATTTGTAGGAAGTTATATACTATTGAAAAGCTCTTGCTGTTGGCTTTTCAACGCCAACTTTGTGTTGTAAACCAGAGTCCAGAAAGTTATAAGTCGTTGAAGTTCAACTGTGAACTGTGTGAAGACTCGTCGAGCGCAGATTCAGGTCGTACTTTAGGCATTAAATCTATACTAGATGGGAAAATTAGTTTAGAGATCTTGTAGCCTAAGAACGGGTAGAGTCTAACCATAGTTTTATTTCAAAAATTCGACGACTAGATTGGCCGGAACGGAAGTCGGAAGTTGCTTATTTGAGTTGGTTAGTTTTAGATTTTAAAATGCTATCATTTACTTAATTTTGGATTTTACTAGCTTTGTTCTTAATTTCATTTCATGATTTGATTAAAGTTGTGCAAGACAAATCAAACGATATAGTGACTTGTTTCTGAAAGAGATTTGAAGCTGAAATGACGTTGATGGTGTTATGTAAGATGCTGATACTCTTTAAGATTAGCATTAACTTTTATAATGTGCATGAATCTATTACTACTTCAAATCTACTGTGCTTGGAACGCCATGACATATTGTAATTTATCAAGCCTATGATCTACAGGAGAGACTGAATAGTTGACCTTCCTTCTTAATCCCCTCTATCCACATCGTCTCGAATCATTAATAGTTTATGAAAGAATATTTCTGAGGCTTATGCTTATTGCTACTGGGAGAAACTTTGGGGCAATACTTATGAACTTAATATTTTAAAGGACAATTATGTCCTGTTCTTTATTCGGAGCAAATGTATGTACCACATTCGTATACCTTTATGTGGACCACACCACAAGAGTATACAAATTTGATATATACAAATTTTTTGATTATTTAGTACTACTAAGACTATTCTCATTCATGGCCCTTAACCAATTGATTTCATATAAGACAAAAGAAAGGTTTTAAAAGAAAATAAACACATGACCGATGTTGGTTGCCAACCCCAAATCATGACACTGTTCATTCACAAAGTGATAGATAAATGGCACCACATTATTGGTGCATTTATCTTATATGAAGATAATCATTAATTTATAGTAATATTTATGATTAATTATCTACTAACCAAAAAATAATATTATATCAAAATTCATAATATCTTTTTCTCTACAATTAGAGTCCAATAATGATATTTTACAAGCAAATCAAAATGTCATAATTGAACATATAATTAAACTTTGACATTGGTTATTATTAAATATGTGACTTTAATATCTCTGAACATCAGTAATTTAATGATTTAATTTTTCACGCATCTATATATGTAGTTCGATTATTATTTTTAATTATATTTCAAGTCTTATATAATTTTTATTTATTTATTAAGTTGAGATTAAAAATTTAAATGAACAGTAATAAATATTATAATTATATGTTGATCTTATTTAATTATAATTAGAAAATGTAAATAGAACTTTTTAATATTAATTCTTTTAGGTTTTTTAATTTTAATAAAAAATATTATTAATGGTAAATAATTAAAAATAAATCAAAAAAAAAAAAAGTTAGATTGAGTTGGTGTCATTAATGGAGTAGAAAATAAGTAAGATTTTGGATTGTGGGGTAATAGTGAAAGAAAATAATATTTTTTGTCATTAATATTTCAAATGATTTGACTTGAACTGCAGGTACGTAATTGATTTTTTAAGTAATTTTATTATTGTGTTAATTAATCACGTCACATAAATGAATCAAAATAAGACATCATACGAAACCAACCCCTCATATGACTATATGAGAACTAAGAACCAATGATAATCATAGATTTATTCTTATCTATGGTTCTTATTAAATATTTAATTAATACTTATTTTTTAATGTAAATCATAAATAAGGGTATTAGGGTAATTTATATTTTATTTGATTAGAAACGTATCTTTTTAAGGAATGATTGTAGACTAATAAATTATCGTATTTAAGGAATGATTGTAAACAAATAAATTATCCTAAGAGGCATTTACATATACACTAAAAAAAATTGATTAAACAAACTTAATTTTAGAGGCTAACCATAATAAACAAAATCAACGTTTGGTATAAAATTAAATAAAGAAAATCAACTTTAAAACAATTAGCATTGCCTCCAACAATAATATTAAAATGCATTTTATATTATATGTTGTTGATGCATCTATTTATACTATACAATGTAATTATATATGCATGGTGTGCATATTTAAGTGTGTCTGCTTATATAAATAGTGATGCATATGAAATGATGCATGAAATTATAATGCACAATGCATATACACATGCATACTAAATTGTGTTTGTTTGTATGCATTGTAATATATATATATATATATATATATATATATATATATATATATATATATATATATAAAGCAGATGCATATGAGATGTTATTGAAATACATCATTTATAATATTATAATGCATCAAATTTATAATATACGATTCGTATACATATTGATGTGAAAGTGTATTGCTTGTATGCATTATAATTTTATATAAAAAACTAACCCATATAAAATCTTTAATGTTAAAATGCACCACATAAATTCTAATATATAATCAATATTAAAATGTATTCGTTTGTTTGCCGTCTAATATATAAACCTATTGTTGGATATGAGTCAGTAGATGATACTCAGCTGTTGTTCGGTTAAAAGAAAATTGGGGGAAATCATAGTAGTACTATGGAATTGAAGATCCCAAAACCTAGCTGATATCAGTAGATTAGTGTGTCGTTAGGATTAGCTGATGTATAGGTTAGACTTGTTGTATTGATCATTATTTTTGTCTAAGTCCTGTACGGGGTAATTGTTGAACTGATCTTCTGTCGAAGATACTTTTCAGAACCCCACGTCATCAGTGTAATCACTTGTGTTCTTACGTCGGCGGTGATCTTCCACTCGGTCGAAGACGGCGCATCACCGACAAATCATCGGAGAAGACTACTCCCGGTGATAGTCATCGGCGGAAGAACGAAAAGCAAGCACGGATCCTTCGCGGTCGCCCGGTGACCTACTCGGTAGATGCCCCGTCGGCCGACTCATTGAAGAAGACAGAGACTTTTCGGCTCATCGTATCCTACGGAAAGCGACCCAGCTATTCAAGTCTTTTCGGAAACTTCAGCAGAAGACATACGAGGATGTTGAATGGTCAACTCTGACATTCTCACCAACTACAAACCTCGACCAATGAGAAGCCGACAACGCTTACCTACTCTACACAGTAAAGCTGCTCTCATGAACAGTGCATTAACTGCCCTGCTGCAACAAGTTCGAATTATGGCCGTTTTCCTTGGAAGCTTGTGACACGTGGCATCGTCGTCTCCAACGGACATATGCCATAACTCACAACTATAAATAGAGAAGTTTTTGAAGCTCCGGATAACGGAATTTCGAAGGGACAAGCTCAAGCTCACAAACACTCTAGAACACTCAAAGATCATCCACAGGAAAACTTGCGTACTTAGAAGATTTCTCAGTTTTTCTCTCTAGAGTTCTTAGATCCCTTTCTTCTCTAGACTAAGCTCATTGTCATATTTATAGCTTAGATTCGAAGGAGTTCACATTTAGTGAATTGTTCTTATTGTAAGAATTCCTTCTCAGTTGGAGAAAATTCCCTTCCCTTTCAGACTTAGGTTTGGATTGTAAAGTCGCTAAGGACTATAACTTAGAGGGAACTGTCCAGTGCACAGTATCCCTACTGAGGCTTGCTCAGAATAATCAACAAGTTCTCCTGCTTTGTTCAGGACCGTGGACGTAGGATCTTGCGTATCCGAACCACGTTAAATCACTTGTGTTCTTTTACTGTTTTATTGCATAGCATTCAACTGACTTGAAAATCATAAGCTTGCATAAAACGTATTTTATAAAGCGCACAGCCAAAAGATTTAATTTGCTAAAACGTGTTTTCAAAAGAGACGAATTCCGGGCCCCACACTTTCCGCACAACAATCTCCGACTGATTCTCAAAGTACTGACAACAGTCAATAGGAGAGAGCTCAGTAGCTGACTCACTGTGTCCCGCGATCGAAGGCTTATTTGGCACTGTTCATCAGTTGCAATCATCAGCTCAGCTGACCTTCATTGAGAAAAAGAAACTGAGCTCAGGTGTATTCACCCCCCCTCTACACCTGACTTATCGTCTCCGGACCAACAATTGGTATCAGAGCGTACGGTGTTCAACTGATCGCCGGTTCTGAAATACTGGTCCTCTCGAACTGATCCTGAAAACCGTTTTCACTGCATAAACATCTTTTCAGCATCCTTATACTCTTACTCTTACGATGTCTGATATGTCAGGTATTAGGATGGTACCGATGTTCTCAATAGAGAACTACACGGTATGGCACGTACGTATGGAGGCACACCTAACGTCACTCCACGACAGCATGTCAGATGTCCTAGAGTCAGGACCGATCATTCCCATGATCGACAGCGTAGTATTTGCTGCTGGAGGAGGCGTGGGAGCACAAACTGGTGCTAAGGTTCCCAAAGATAAATCTGCCTTCACGCCTGAAGAAAAGAAGTTGCACAACCTTGACCGAGTTGCACGTAATGCCATACTGACTACGCTCAGTGATTCACACCTCGGAAGGGTACAGGATTGCAAGACGGCGAAAGAGCTATGGGACGCCTTGGCTGTACTGAGCCATGGAACCCCTCAGATCAAAGAAAACAAGCTCGAGCTAGAGCTTCAGAAGTTCGACGCCTTTGCAATGGAGCCTACTGAAACCATTGACGAGCTGAGTGTCAGATTCACCAATCAAGTCAATGTCATCAATGGGCTGGGGAGGTCGTTCACCAACAAGGAGATGAACACCAAGATCTTGAGAGCGTTGCCCCGACAGAAGTGGCTTCCTTTTGCTACTTATTTACGTCGCTCTGATCTAAATGCTCTAACTCCTGATGTTATATTTTCAGAATTAAAATCGGAGGAATTCGAGCATAGCCTACCCCAAAAGTGCTTAAGCGCTCCAGCTGACACACAGTTCGACCATGCCTTCAAGGCAACAGTCAGCAACACAGGAGCCAAGCCTATTTCCTCAAGCAAAGCTGTGGCCACATCAGTAGCAAAGTCTTCCGAGACTCCAGGCCCTGATCAGCTAGCACTGATGGCTCTCAAATATCAGAGGGAAAAGGAGAAAGTCAAAAAGCTGAGGTAATACAACCGAGATTCTTCTTCAGGTAAGAAAGACTATCATAAGAAAGGAGAATCTAATCCTTCTACTGAATGCAGGAAATCGGAGTCTGCTGTCAGTCCGTCTAAAGACTCAGCTGATAAGAGCAGCAGAACATCCACCTGCTACAACTGCAAGAAGGAGGGACACTATCAGTATGATTGTCCCGAACTCTCAGCTGCTCAAAGAGCAGAACGGCAGGCCAGAAGAGAAAAATTTGCCAAGCGAAGGCAGGCCTACATAGCCGGAGAGATATCCGACAACTCAATTGAAGAGGATACATTCATGTATTCTTCTGAACACGAAGCCGCGTTCGTCGCAGTTGAGGTTGCAGAGACAGTTCCTGATGAGTCAGCCGAATACTGTCTGATGGCCGGAGAAGAGGCTGAAGTAAATTCTAAACTTAATGTTACCTCTTCTTCACACAGCACACACGACACGTGCTCGGTCTCAGATGATCCTCTAGATGTGGTACAAGCCTACGACGATCTACTAGAGGAACAGATTCAGCTGAGCGAGAGTTCGACGAGAACCATCCAGGAACTAGAACAGTAAAGGCCGAGAATCGAGACTTTCTTCGATTGTCGAGTCTCTACTGAGTCAGTGGATCTAGTTGCGAGACTCAAGGAAGAGATTGAATCTCTTATGACTAAGTCTCAGCTTCAAGAAACTCAGATCTCAGTCCTGACCAAGGACAATTTGGAGAAAGAGACTGAAATAGCCAAACTCAGTCAGAAACTCTCAGACGTACAGAAAGATTATGACTCACTCGGGAGAAGTGATGAGGTCCGGAGAGGACCGATGACCGAACATGCACTGGGAGCTAAGGAGAAGCTAGAAAGCATGCTCAGAGCACAACGACCAACTACTGTAAAAGAAGGCCTTGGCTATACCCACGAAGCTTCTACCTCCAAAAACTCAGCAACTCTGGCTGATAGGTTCGTCAGAGGAAAGGTGCAAGCTGCCGACACTACACCTCGGGCGAAGAACAAACGAGAAAATGATTGCACCTCGGCAGAGTAGCAACAAGCGGTGACCAAAGGTTCCAGCCCCGGGACACCGCGATCAAATTCGGGGGAACCAAGAAGGTCGAGATGGGCGTAACGATACAAGGAGCCACCGTATGAGCACCCGGCTCGGTGCGGCTCGTACTACTATGAGCCCGGGGTCGGGAGAAGCGCTAAGACTCGAAGAAGAAAGCGCCCGAACCCAAAATCATCGCGAAAAAGTCGGTATCTCCAAGTCCTGTGGAGAAGAAAGGCGACAAGGTTCGAAGAAGAAGTCTCGAGACTTCTAAGGTTCCTAGACAGTATCCGGGGTTCCGAAATCACCCACTAACTAGTAAGGACCCAACTGAACCAAAGGGTACCTAAAAATGCCTCTGTTTTGCAGGTGCATAAGGACCCTTGCATAGTGGACAGCGGCTGCTCGAGACACATGACTTACCAGAAGAGCCTGCTGACCAACTACGTACAAGAAGATGGTCCCAGAATTGAATTCGGTGACAACTCCAAAGGCTATACAAGGGGATACGGAACGCTGACAATTGGGACTGCCACAGTTCCAAGAGTAACATATGTTGAAGGACTTCAACATAATCTCCTTTCAGTCAGTTAATTATGTGATAATCTTAATAGAGTAATCTTTGACGCTGGTTTCTGTGATATTGTTGACAAATCTACAGGGAAAATAGTGTTATCAGGTTCGCGGAGGAAAAACATCTATGTTGCGGTCGGAAAATCGCGAGACCCGAGGCTTGCTTACTAGCACAAGACAAAATTTGGTGACAAGTCGGGATGGCTATGGCACAAGAGACTCAGCCACCGGAACTTCAAGACCATGAACAAGCTAGCCAAGAACTCCAAAGTCAGAGGACTGCCCAACGAATCGTTCGTTAAAGACAGAAATTGTGAAGCATGTCTGAAGGGAAAGCAAACAAAGAGTAGCAATCAACCTATTCCGTCACCTTCCACTGATGGAATCCTTCAGCTGCTGCACATGGACCTATTCGGGCCAGTCTCTCCATGACTATAAGAGGCAAGAAGTATGCCCTCGTCGTTATTGACGACTACTCCGGATATACTTGGGTCATCTTCATCGCCAATAAATCGATGTTCAAACCGAGTTGCCCAATCTGGCGAAGAAACTTAGGTGTTGAAAAGGACATCAAGATTCAAAGAATTCGCTCGGACGGAGGAACAGAGTTTCTAAACTCGGTAGTCAAGACATACTTGCGATAAAGAGGGAATTAAGCACGAGACATCAGCTGCACGCACCCCTCGGCGAACGGACTTGCTGAACGAAAGAACAGAACACTCAAAGAAGCGAGCAAGAACGCTCCTCGCAGATTCTCGGACTACCCCCGAAGTTACGGGCCGATGCTACCGACACCGCCCGCTATACTCGGAATCGCTCACCGCTCACTCAAAGAATACATGAAGACACCATATGAATTATGGAAAGGGAGAATTCCTTCTATTTCTCATTTTCATATTTTCTACTGTCCTTGCTTTATCCACAATAATGGGAAAGATCAGCGAAGGTCTTTGATAGCAAATCGATCAAGGAGTTTTCTTAGGATACTCTCGAGTCGGTAAAGCCTTCGAGTCTTTAACTATCGGACTCTTTGTGTGGAGGAAAGCCCTCATGTTGTTTTTGATGAATTTGTTACCGAGAATAGGAAAGAAACAGAGTCAAATACGATGATGTCGGCGGCAAGCTACGGGATCTCGGACTTGCCGATAAAGCCGAAAAGATCCAAAGATTGTTGGGATGATGAGTCGGACGATGAACAAACTCGACTCAACCAACAATCGATGTAGCGACCTAGTTGATTCTATCGAACGTAATCAACAACAGGTAACATCGGTCGATGAGGAAGCCCCAAGTGGTAACCGAGACCTCTACTAAGAATATAAACTCGGGGGAACGACTAATGTTCCCGAGCTAAATGCCCCCGAACCTAGAAACTCGGTAAACCCTAACCTTCTTCCTGAATTGCTTTAGTCACGAAACGATTACTCCTGAAATGCCTAATACACCTACGGACCGTGCGTAGTAGTATCGAAGAAGAAGCCCGACTCGGGCGTTCGTGGCTCGATGCTCATTCTTCGATCTTATCATTGGAGATCCATCAGCAACTATAAGGACGAGATCAAGATTAAGTCAAGGAGAAAGCTCACTTTACTCTTGTTTTATCGTCTACGTAAGAACCTCGGTCGATAGAGGACGCACTTAATGATCTTGCGACCGGATCATAGCCATGCAAGAAGAGCTGAACCAGTTCGTCAGAAATGAAGTATGGGAGCTTGTTGACAGACCTAGACATCAGCACGTGATTGGTACTAAATGGGTCTTCAAAAACAAGCGAGATGAAAACAACGTCATTGTCAGAAATAAAGGAAGACTAGTTGCAAAGGGATACAGTCAGGCAGAAGGAATTGACTTTGATGAAACGTTCGCTCCAGTCGCTAGATTGGAAGCCATCCGTCTATTCCTAGCTTATGCAACACATCAAGGCTTCAAAGTCTATCGAGATGGATGTAAAGTCGGCTTTTACGAACGGCGTGCGAAGGAAGAAGTCTACGTGGAACAACCGCCCGGCTTCCGAGTAGGGACATCGTGTGTACGAGACTTAGGAAAGCTCAGTATGGGTTAAAACAAGCACCCGGGGCTTGGTATGATACCCTATCGGACTTTCTACTTCAGAAAGGTTTTCAGAAGGAGACAGTAGATCGCACCCTATTCAACATAAAGTCGGGAGATGACATCCTACTGGTGCAAATCTACGTGGACGACATCATTTTCGGCCGCAGAAATGAGACCATATGCCGGCAGCTTCGAGAAGATGATGAAAGAGAAATTCGAGATGTCCATGATGGGAGAGATGAATTATTTCCTTGGATTTCAAGTGAAGCAATCACACCGAAGGAATCTTCATCAATCAAGCCAAATACACTCGAGACCTTCTCAAAAGATTCGGCTGCGACTCCGGCAAGCCGGTCCAAAATCCCCATGAACACGAACTTTAAAATCGATCTAGACAAAGAGGGAGCTTACGTTAACTCTACCGACTATAGAGCTATTATAGGCTCTTTACTTTATTTAACAACTAACCGTCCCGACATAACTTATGCCGTAGGTGTATGCGCAAGATTCCAAGCGAGATCCCAAGCGAAGTCATTTAGACTCGGCGAAGAAGATTCTCGCGCTATTTAAGAGGAACACCGATCTTTGGGTTATGGTATCCTGCGATGATAACTTAATGCCGACGGAGTTATTCTCGATGCCGATTATGCGGGATGCGGGATAGATCGAAAGTCAACTTCCGGAACTTGTCGGTTCCTTAGGCGGCAAGTCGATTTCTTGGTTTTCAAAGAAGCAACATTCGCAGCAACGTCCACTCACGAGGCCGAGTACATGGCTGCAGGAAGTTCATCGTGCCCCGGATCCTTTGGCTTCGACAACAACTTAGAGATTATGGTATAACTCGGGATGAAGTGCCCATCTACTGCGACTCCACAAGTGCAATTGCCATAACTCAGAACCCAGTTCTACATACCAAATGCAAGCACGTGGATATCCGACACCACTTCATCAGAGACCATGTCGAGAAGAAGGATATCAGGATGGAGAAGATCCATACCGACAAGCAAAGGGCGGATATATGCGACCAAACCACTAGCCGAGAACAAAGGTTCGGAGAACTATCACCGAGCTAGGTCTACTGGATCCCTGCGAGATGCGTCGGTAGATGCCGACTACCGAGAACATCATTGCCCAACAATTGGTAACAATTGGTATCAGCATAAGGAATCAGTACGATAGGTCAGATAACTAAGTACAGTGACTCAGTTGGGAAAGTCACACTATACACAGCAAGGGGGAACATAGTCATCAGCATGACAACCATTCTCCTGATACATAACGGTAACCAGCTGATAAGTTCAGCTGAAGAGGTTTGCGTAATTTTGTGTACTTTTTTTTTAGGCATGCTCGCATTTATTGCATCAGTCGCTCACACTCAGTAGTTAATGTGCATTCATTTCCCGCCATTAATAGTTTAAGGAAAGATCAGTAGGAAACCTTAACCTGAGTAATTAA
This sequence comes from Lavandula angustifolia, assembly GCA_028984105.1. NCBI lineage: Eukaryota > Viridiplantae > Streptophyta > Magnoliopsida > Lamiales > Lamiaceae > Lavandula > Lavandula angustifolia. The sequence continues at coordinate 20,998,467 of CM054802.1, read as the reverse complement.
TGCTGTCTGTTGCGCATTTAATGCATGTCTTCTCACTTACCTTTATTACGTAGATCTATGTTTTAGGCGGCTTCGGTAATCATCCTTTTTTAACATTAAATCTTAGCCATCCATAGTTATGAAAGATTAAAACTCAGCCGTTAGATCAAAACGTGCAATCAAGCCAATATATATAAAATATTTCATCTTCTATCATTCCTCACTTTTCGCCATTTTCATACCTTACGAGCTTTACTCGCAATCAGTTTCTACTTCTTACAACTGCCTTGCATGTGCATCTTTCAAGCTCTAATACTCGGTAATGTATTAAAATCTGCTGATAACTACTAACTTACTCTATTTTCAAGTGCTAACAAGTTGTTTTGCAGATTTCTATGGCGATCGTATAGACTCCTGAACCTATAGTGGAGATCATGACCATCCGGATTCAGTTCGAACCCACAATGGCTTTCCGCCAGGTGGATATCCCATATCTGGAGCCGGTGTTCGATGCTCTGGAGAGGTCCGGGTTGGAGACCCTCGTGACCAAGCATCCGCGTGCCAGTCTGCCGAGGCAAGTGGCGGAGGCATATTTCAACTGGAATTCAGTGGCTGCCGAAGGAGAAGAAGCCTCGTTTTCTTACATGGAGGAGACTAATCCGAACAAGTGGAAGGCGTCTCAGAAGACCTTCAACATCCGAGAGGCTCTGGTCCTCGCGTTTCAGCTTCCTACTTCTGGAATCTCCCCTATCGGATATAAGGAGAGGGAGATCAACGCTTATGTGCAAAAGTTCTGTGGACGCAGTGATTTGACGTTCAAGACAGCTCTCCCGAGGAATCTCTTGCTACCTCGATACGGAGGTTTTGCGTATGTGGTCTCACACATACCGACAAGCTCATTGGATCGTACGATCAACCGTCCAAGCCAAGGATTCAGTGATGATGGCTATAGATGATGGAGTAGAAGTGAACTGGGCCGACTATTATACAACTCGATGAAAGCCCAAGCACGAAGTTCACTACGCTACCCACCGGCGAGAGGAGGTTGGCCGGTGTGGGTAAGCTTCTATTCGGGACCAAGATGTCGGTCCTAATAGAGAGTGTTGTACGAGAGGAACTCAGCCTTTTGAAGACTCAAAGCCGTACAACACTAAGCCGATAAAGTTTCGAGACTAAAGAAGCGACGGAGAAGTCTATCGGTAAGGGGCCGCTTGAGCCGAAGAGAGCAAAGATCTGCTCCGCCCCCTCATACCGAGGTGCCTAAGAAGAGGCGGCCGACTAAGACCCGGACCAAGCCGAGGTCTCGGTTGCTCGGCCCCTCTCTATTATTGAACCCACTCCTCCTCCTACTCAAGAAGAGCAGCTTTTAGATTCTGATACTGGCATTGAGGGTGCGACCCTCAAAGATAAAGTCCAGGTGATTAGCTTAGAGGAGACACAGTCGGAAGTCAGAGAACCGACTGAGGAGAATGCGACTGAGTGGACAGCTATTCACACCACTCGTCTCCGTGCCGCAGCTGACGTACACGATCATATTCCTGAGATCGCTGGGCACTCAGACTTAGTCGACATAGCCATCAGGGCTAGGGTTCAAATGCTTCTTAGATTTCTGAGTTGGGATATTCTAGAAGACATTATCAAAACCCACTCAGTTCTCTACCTGCATGATGAGGAGCAGAAGCTACAAGAAGTAATAGGGTACGGAGAACCAGCTGACTTAGCTACTCTTGAAGACCTCCGAGCCGCAATGCTTTATCTTCTAAGCTTGCGAGAGTCAGTCCCTGGTAACACTCCTCCACCCCCATCTCCTCCTGCTGATGATAAGCACGATGATGATGACAACAATCAGAGGAAGGATGACACACCCAAGGATACAGAGTTGGGAGGCTCTGCTGAGGGTTCAACTCCCCGTGAGAAGAGCAAATCACCAAACCCTGATACATCAGGTGATGCTCAAGGTGCTCCGAAGTACAGTAGGGAGCAGCTCCTCACATTTTCTGAGCAGAGGCTCGGAACCAGCTCGTACCAGATACACCCCATCGGTTTCGTGACCTCAAAATCTGTCAACAAAGCCATCCGACGCCAAGGAGAGAAAAACAGACTTCTCGCCAAAGACGTTCATATCAAATGGGCGAAGTATACTAAGGCTCGGACAGAGCACTGGCAGATTAGCAACCGGCATCTCAAAGACTCCAGAAGCTCCTCCGCAACCAAATTTTCAAGAGCTTATTGAGGCCGCGTTATCAGCTCAGAGAGTCGATCTAGAATCTCAGAGTCAGCAGTTGCTCCAGAATCAGCATAAGATATTTTCCGAGCAGCTGACTCAAGTTCTTGAATCTGTCAAGACAAAGATCGATGAAAGAAATACAATTGCAACCTCTAGCCTTCAGAAAGCTATTACTCAACAGGCAGAGGCTCTGAAAACTATTCAGAAGGAAATGACTGAATCGCATGATCAGGCCTGCTGAAACTCCGTCTGGAGTCAGCTGCACAGCTCAAAACATCTAGAGCTGATCACGAAAAAGACTGGGAATTACATTGCGATCTCATCAAAGACTTCGAATCCACAGCAAATCAGATTAAGGATTCAGTCCACAAGCTGGAAAAAGAAGTCACAGCTATCCGTACCAACCTCGATAAGGCTGCTAATGCCAAAAAAGGGGAAGGTATAATAAAAGATGAATCTGAAATGGATACAGCTGATGTACAGATAATCAGGGAAAGGGTTCAGGAGAAGAGACCCTCCACAGCGAAGAACCCGCACGCACTCGGGGGAAAGGGCTCGGGAGGAAGGACCCTCTACTACTCGGGATAAGAACTCTTCCGAGGTCCTTCTCCTAGAATTTCCACTACAGCCCGACCCCCATCTCCTCTTTTCTTTGCTCACATTGAAGAAGTAGCCGATTTATTGAGCGGGAGACGAGAAGAAGAAGAGCTCGAGCCTCGAACAATTGCCACCGCAGAGGCCGGGGAAGGAGATTGCAACTACATCTACTCCTCCTTCCTCCCCGCTCCATAAATTCAAATCTAAAGCGGAGCAAGAGGCTTATGACCTCAATATTGCCCAACAGCTGCAAGATAAGCTGGACCGAGAGCGTCAGCTTGAAGAAGCAGCAGAAGCAGCAAAGAAGTCCAAGGGCAAACCTGTTAGGGCCAAAGGCAAGAAAAAGGTCGAATCAGTCGAAGAGCAGATGGAGAAAGCCCAAGCAGATTTTGCTAAGGCTCTTCCGACTGAGATCCCAGCTACTACTCAGAGCATTCCCACTCCTACTCTAACACCTGAGCAGATAGCGGAAGATCAAGCGACACGGGGAGGCGACGCGCAAGGCCTAAATATCGACGAGGAGACCGTAGGGGCGACGGCTCTCCGAGAAAAGAAAAGAATGGCTGATATGGCTAAGATGATAAGCCTATCCAAGAAGCCAGCAGCTGATCCTAGAAGACAAATCCCAAGAGGATCAAGGAAGAGAACATCTCTTGCCAAGAAGGACTCAGTTGTTCATGTCGATCAATGGGTTCCGGCTGAGGTTAATGATCAATGGGAAGAACTTAAAGAGCAATTTATCAAAGGCTACTATGTTTGGGGATTCTATCCTCGAGAGCAACCTATCGATCAAGCCTTTGATGAGTTCATGCTTATGTACAATTCAGAGCTGAGGGAACAACTCAAGGAGATCATGGAGAGAGAGAATATTCCGTTTAGAGCTCCAGCTTTCAGGCACATCCCACCTCCTAGAACTGCGCGCGGAGTTCTATATACAAAGGATATAGAGGATGAGATCAGAGCTGCAGCTTCTCGCTTCGACCTGAGTGTCGACCTAGCTGAAGACGACGAGGATGTCCAGACTCTGAGGAAGAGAATCTACTTATACTATGGTCTGCAACCCTCCATGGACAGATCTGCAGGATTCAGGGAACGCACTCAAGCCTTCAGGCGTCTGTAGTCTTTCTCTTTTCTATGTTTTGTAATAGTGATAGGAACCTGTACTTCATTGATTATATATATCAGTTCCTATTGCTTGTCAGACAATTACTCATTGTCTTTCAGCTCTTTGCATTGTATTTTCACGACTGATCACTAAGTGATCTGACACACACTCACAGTCAGTTTCTCTGATTTTGCCTATCTCCCACCTACTGAAGTATTGAAATTCCTTTATTTTTTTTCCCTCAGAATGTTGTAAGGGGGAAATTGTTGTCAGTAGGATAACATCTTTTATAGACTAAAGAAGTTTAAGAGGTATAGGTAGAGGTTTTGGCATCATCAATTAGGGGGAAATTGTTGGATATGAGTTAGTAGATGATACTCAGCTGTTGTTCGGTTAAAAGAAAATTGGGGGAAATCATAGTAGTACTATGGAATTGAAGATCCCAAAACCTAGCTGATATCAGTAGATTAGTGTGTCGTTAGGATTAGCTGATGTATAGGTTAGACTTGTTGTATTGATCATTATTTTTGTCTAAGTCCTGTACGGGGTAATTGTTGAACTGATCTTCTGTCGAAGATACTTTTCAGAACCCCACGTCATCAGTGTAATCGCTTGTGTTCTTGATCGGCACGGTGATCTTCCACTCGGTCGAAGACGGCGCATCAGCGACAAATCATCGGTAGAAGACTACTCCCGGTGATAGTCATCGGCGGAAGAACGAAACAAGCACGCACCTTCGCGGTCGCCGGTGACCTACTCAGTAGATGCCCTGTCAGCCGACTCAGCTGAAGAAGACAGAGACTTTTCAGTCTACTGTATCCTACGGAAAGCGACCCAGCTATTCAAGTCTTTTCGGAAAGTTCAGCAGAAGACATACGAGGATGTTGAATGGTCAACTCTGACATTCTCACCAACTACAAACCTCGACCAATGAGAAGCTGACAACGCTTACCTACTCTACACAGTAAAGCTGCTCTCATGAACAGTGCATTAACTGCCCTGCTGCAACAAATTCGAATTATGGCCGTTTTCCTTGGAAGCTTGTGACACGTGGCATCGTCGTCTCCAACGGACATATGCCATAACTCACAACTATAAATAGAGAAGTTTTTGAAGCTCCGGATAACGGAATTTCGAAGGGACAAGCTCAAGCTCACAAACACTCTAGAACACTCAAAGATCATCCAGAGGAAAACTTGCGTACTTAGAAGATTTCTCAGTTTTTCTCTTTAGAGTTCTTAGATCTCTTTCTTCTCTAGACTAAGCTCATTGTCATATTTATAGCTTAGATTCGAAGGAGTTCACATTTAGTGAATTGTTCTTATTGTAAGAACTCCTTCTCAGTTGGAGAAAATTCCCTTCCCTTTCAGACTTAGGTTTGGATTGTAAAGTCGCTAAGGACTATAACTTAGAGGGAACTGTCCAGTGCACAGTATCCCTGCTGAGGCTTGCTCAGAATAATCAACAAGTTCTCCTGCTTTGTTCAGGACCGTGGACGTAGGATCTTGTGTATCCGAACCACGTTAAATCGCTTGTGTGCTTTTACTGTTTTATTGCATAGCATTCAACTGACTTGAAAATCATAAGCTTGCATAAAACGTATTTTATAAAGCGCACAACCAAAAGATTTAATTTGCTAAAACGTGTTTTCAAAAGAGACGAATTTCGGGCCCCACACTTTCCGCACAAAGCTCTCCGACTGATTCTCAAAGTATCGACAACAGCGGTAGGAGAGAGCTTCGAGGGCCGACTCACTCTGTCCCGCGATCGAAGGCTTATTTGGCACTGTTCATCAGTTGCAATCATCAGCTCAGCTGACCTTCATTGAGAAAAAGAAACTGAGCTCAGGTGTATTCACCCCCCCCCCCCTCTACACCTGACTTATCGTATCCGGACCAACACCTATGCATCAAACTCTTCATATATATGCATCAAATTTGATAAACTTATGCATAAAAAAGTAGGTACCTATTCATTTATATGAATGCATCAAAACATTTGAATTTATGTATCAAACACTTTATACATATGCATTAAATAATTACCATCTATGCATTATTTTCATTGTTCGATAAGAAGATATACTTTTAAAACTTATACATCAAACTAAATAAATATATGCATCAAACACTTTATACATACGCATCAAACTGAATAAATTTATGCACAAGAAAAAAATAATGCATCATTCGAAATTATACATTGATTCATTTTAATATTATCTAAATTGTATTGCATATTACTTTTTGTTTATTGATTCACCCCAATATTAAATATTATTTGTTTATTAATTATGGAAATGTTCCAATTTTGCGGAAATATCTCCAATATTTGTTTATGGAGTATTTGTTTATGGAAATGTTCCAATATTTTTGCAAATCGTATTACATACTCTTTGTTTATTGATTCATTCCAATATTTTGAAAAGATTGAATTTAATATTTCCTAAAAAAGAGATATTATGTGTTATTTATATTACAAATATACCCTTACATTAATATAGATTAGGAAAATATTAATAATATATGGAAAATCTGGCCGTTAATCTAATTATAATCTATGATCCTGATTAGTTCTTAATTCTCATATAAGGGTTGGTTCTCATGGGAACCATACTCTCTCTCTCTCTCTATATATATATATATATATATATTACACAAAATAAGATGATGTATCAATCATTAAAAGTATACTCCCTCCGTTCTACTCTATTAGTTCAGTTTTTTTTACTATCTCACTCCATTAGTCCAATATCAATTACAAAAAATAGAATGGATTCGATAGGCCCGCGGTTGAGCCGGCCCGCTCGCCTATTTTTCCACCTCTACTTTGATCAAACAAACATGATAACATAGATGCTGTATATAAACTCAATAAGAAAAGGTAGAATCATATGTGGATTCAACAAAAATGATTGAAAAAATTGTCCTAGAATTATCTTGTTGCAAGTAATAATCAAACACAGACAATTATGGTGCAGAAATGAGATTTAAACAGAAAACAATAATCTAGTCATAGGTTATACAATTTAGAGGGGTTAATTTCTTTTGTCACATTGAAAAAAGTAAGAACTCTTAACCATTGATCCCACCTCTTAACTCGATGAACTGCAATAGTATCATGTATAAGATCATGTGAGCATCTTCCATTAGTACCAGGATAGTCATACATTGCTGGTTTGGCAGAATACCTGTTGTTTGCCTTGTTCCCTCGATGTAGCCACTCTCCCACGAGCTTATCCTCCGGCCCAAACGTATGATTAACCGGAATTAAGGAGCTACCTATCCACTCAACAAGGTCCCAAGACAACACAAATCCCATGCCAGACATGTAGTGGACAAAGGGATTCATGCTAGGACAAGGTATGACGAAGCCATAGTACAAGTCGAATTTCGGCAGTGGCTGGAGAGACAGTGCCAAAGGCTTAAGTCTGAAGTAAACATCATCGTCTGCCTTCATCACGTAGTCATACTTGGCTGGAAGTATTCTTGGGAGGGTGGAGAAGTATGTGTAAGTTTTGCCACTGTTCATGTTCTCCGAGCAGTTGAGGATGATTATGTCGTTGAAACGCATGATCTCAAGGCCTACAAAAACTCTTTGTTCTGGCTTGGTCAGACTGCATAGGATGAACTTGACGTCAATTCTTGCGGTGGAGGAGGATTGTGTGCCGTAGATGAGGCGGAGGAAGTGGCGGCGGTCGTAGTTATCCGGCCTCGTGAGGATGCCTATCAAGAGGCTAAAGTAGGGTTGTGGTTGAGATGAGTCTTGGTTGGTGAGGTTTAATGAAGGAGAGGTGTATTTGATGTTGTAGAATATGAAAAAGATGATGATGATCATAGTAAATATGAATATTATATCGTGAATGAGTCTTAATCTTAGCATTAATGTGTATCTATGTTCTTGAAGTTTTGTAACATGAAAATTTGATTTTGCAGGGAATGATTCTTTTGTCATTTTATTGGAAATTGCAGATCCAAAAAGGCAATTAGCAATTCTGCAGGTTTGTTAGAAAATGTGAAAAAAGTAAAGAGATTGGATGAAGTTGTAAGAGTTGAACATGAAAAGTGAGTCATAGATGATAGAACATGTGAGTTAAAATTATATAGGTTATTAGGTTGGGAATTTACGTATATCTAATTATTTGTGAGAATCAAAGAACCCTTAATAGACAAAAAGTATGGGCGTTGGGTTTCGCGGTTAATGCGTTATTTCTATGTTACCTGCCTTTGTGATTATTGTATTGCCTCAAAGAAATTTGTCATAGTATGGTCTACCAACTTACCATTGTATTTAATTGAATAAAAGATCTGTACTTGCCTCATTGCTAACTTCTGTGTGCCATTATTTACACAAAGACTTATGTATCACACAATATACTTCCTTATATGCTATACTTTATAAGATATTGACATGTTGATGCAGGAGCGTCATCTACTGTTCATCAGTAGGAGAATTCATCATCAGTAGTATCAGTAGGAGAGGTCATCTACTGTTCATCAGCAGGAGAGGTCATCAGTAGTACTGTTCATCAGTAAGAGAGTTTATTTCCTTTTTTTTATTTACCATTATGCCATTAGGTTTTGTGTGATTAGTATTAAAACGAAATTGTAAGGTTTGCGCCGCACTTATCATTTTCCTTATATCAATATTGAGTTTTTTCTCAATCCTCTGGTGGATTCCAGATTTGTTACACAAGTTTTGCGCTTGCAAGCTTGAATTTCGATTCGGAATTAACGTTAGCTTTCCGACGTCTTTTCGACTGCGTCAGTTGGTATCAGAGCAGGCTTTCTCCTGTTCTTTTCGAAGTCTGAACAGCCATGGGAGATAAACCAAGTAACCGGGAGCGAGTTTGAGGACATGGCCTCGGCAATAGTCGCTATTACCCGGCGGTTGATGGTGATAACCAATCGGTTGGACAGCATCAACGTGAATGAGAATCGGAGAAGAGATAGGAGGGAGGAACCAGAGCGACATCCTCGGGGTAGAGCGAATCCGATTGGAGATGACTCCAGTTCGGAGGAGGAGGAGTTTGGGAATAATGGTCCAGATCAAAACCAACAAGACTACAGAGTCAAGGCGGATATTCCCTTATTTTATGGGACCATGGGAGTGGAAGAATTTTTGGATTGGCAGATCGATGTGGATCGATTCTTTGATGTCATGGAGGTGCCGGAGAGCAAGCAAGTTAAGATGGTAGCCATAAAATTGAAACGAACCGCAGCAGTGTGGTGGGATAAATTGGTTGTCTAAAGGCAACGTCAGAGGAAGGGGCCAATCAGAACTTGGAGGCAGATGAAACAGTTGATGTTAGACCGTTTCTTACCCGAAGATTATGAGCATATTTTGTACAAGATGTACATTGACTGTGTTCAGGGTCGGAGGAGTGTAACTGAATATACCACAGAGTTTCTACGCTTTGCGGAACGAAACGAGTTGGGTGAGACTGAGAGTCAGAAGGTTACTCGTTATGTCACAGGCCTAAAAGGATCAATTGAAGAGAAGATGGGATTGCAAACTGTATGGACCGTAGCTGAAGCGTCTACACTAGCCTTGAAAGCGGAGTTGATGGAGAAATCTCCCAAGAATTTCTCATCCTTCCGCAAGTTTCCTCAGCAAAGCTCGTATGAAACGAACGAGAAAGAAAAGGGTGGGGTTGCGAAAGACCCGACTCCGGTGATTAAAGGAACGGGGGGTGCTAGTAGTTCGGCCAACAACAAAGCCTCAGCTCAGAAACCGAACAACCCTTATGTGAAGCCATCGGGTGACAAGTGTTTTCGTTGTGGAGGACAGGGACATCGATCCAATGTTTGTCCTTCGAGGAGGACTGCTGCCATTGTGAACGAAGAAGAAGTGGAGGAAGAGGAAGAGGTTGATGAGTATGATGGTGTTGAGTTTGCCGAAGAAGAGGCCGAAGAGAGAGCCAATTGTGTGCTTCACCGAATTATGTTGTCTTCCAAAGAAGAGGGACAACGAAAGAATTTATTTCGAACTCATTGCTCCATTAAAGACAAGGTATGTAATCTGATTGTGGATAATGGCAGTACTGAAAATTTAGTTTCGCAGAAGTTGGTAGATTATTTGCAATTGGAGATGGAATCTCATGGAAAACCCTACGCACTAGGGTGGGTGAGCAAAGGCTCTTAAGTTAAGGTAACCCGAACTTGCAAGGTACCTATCTCAATTGGCAAGTATTACAAAGAGGAAGTTGAGTGTGATGTCTTGAATATGGATGTATGTCATGTGTTACTTGGACGACCTTGGCAGTTTGACAATGATATCACTTATAGAGGTAGAGATAATGTGATGTTATTTACTTGGAATAAGCATAAGATTGCTATGGCTCCAGTTTTGTGTTTTGGCGATAAGAAAGTAAAAAAGGAAAAGGACAGTCGAATTTTTGGTGATGACACAGAGTGATAAAGAATTGGACAGTGACATCAAAGAGACTGAGTGTTTCTGTCCAATTGTGATCAAAGGATTGTTGAGTGCAGCAAAAGAGGAGACAGATACGCCAACAAAGGTGCTAGAAATTCTAGAGGGGTTTGAAGAGCTGATAACGGATGAACTACCCAACGTTCTTCCTCCCATGCGAGACATCCAAAGATCGAGTTGACTTGATTCCAGGGACAAGTTTACCAAACCTTCCTCATTATCGCATGAGTCCTAAGGAAAATGAGATCTTGCGGGAGCAGATCGAGGATTTGCTCAAGAAAGGTTTTATCAGGGAGAGCATGAGCCCGTGTGCGGTACCAGTTCTGTTAGTTCCTAAGAAAGGGAACCAATGGCGGATGTGTGTCGATAGCAGAGCAATCAACAAGATTACCATCAAGTATCGTTTCCCCATTCCACGTTTGGAAGACATGTTGGATGAGTTGGCAGGATCTAAGGTGTTTTCGAAGATAGATCTGAGGAGCGGATATCATCATATTCGGATCAGACCTGGGGATGAATGGAAAACAGCTTTCAAGAGTAAAGATGGACTATACGAATGGCTAGTGATGCCTTTCGGATTATCTAACGCCCCTAGTACTTTTATGAGGCTGATGAATCAGGTTCTTCGTCCTTTTTCTGGTCTTTTTGTAGTGGTGTATTTCGATGACATTTTGATTTACAGCAAGACCAAAGAGGAGCATTTGGATCATCTTAGGCAAGTGTTGCATGTGTTACAAGAGAACAAGCTGTATGTCAATTTAAAGAAGTGCATTTTCTGTACGAACAAGCTACTTTTTCTTGGTTTCATTGTGGGTGAGCAGGGGATTCAAGTAGACGAAGAAAATGTGAGTGCTATCCGGAACGGAGCCCCTACCACAAGCATTACGGAGGTACGCAGTTTTCATGGTCTGGCGACTTTTTACAGGAGGTTTGTGCGTAATTTCAGCACCATCACTGCCCCTATCACCGAGTGTTTGAAGAAAGGACAGTTTCGTTGGGGTCTCGAACAAGAGCAGAGTTTCGCTTTGATTAAAGAGAAACTATGCACATCCTCAGTCCTTGCATTACCCGATTTTGATAAGATATTTCAAGTAGAGTGTGATGCGAGTGGAGTGGGAGTGGGCGCGGTTCTATCCCAAGAGAAGAGACCCGTAGCTTTCTTTAGTGAAAAGCTAAGCGATGCGCGACAGAAATGGAGCACTTATGATCAGGAATTCTATGCGGTGTTCCGAGCGTTGAGACAATGGGAGCATTATTTGATTAAGAGAGAATTCATACTTTTTACCGACCACCTTGCTTTGAAGTATCTCCATAGCCAGAAGGTGATAAATAAGATGCATGCTCGGTGGGTAAGCTTCTTACAGAAATTTCCTTTCATTAAGGGTTCAGAACAAAGTTGCAGATGCTTTGAGCAGGAGGGCATCTCTGTTGGTTACGTTATCTCAAGAGATTATAGGATTTGAAATGTTGAAAGAGTTGTATGAGACGGATGTTGAGTTTAAGGAGTTGTGGAGCAAGTGTATGAGCAAACATCCAAGTGCAGACTTTCACATTCGAGATGATTATCTTTTCAAAGGGGATCAGTTGTGCATTCCTCATTCTTCACTACGGGAAAAGTTGATTCGAGATTTACATGGAGGAGGTCTTAGTGGACATCTTGGGCGGGATAAAACCATCTCCAGTTTGGAGATCCGGTATTTCTGGCCTCATTTGAGGAGAGACGCAACTGCTATTGTAAAGCGATGCTACATCCGTCGACTTCTAAAGGTCGGTCTCAAAATACTGGTCTTTATATGCCACTACACGTACTCGATGATATCCGGTTGGATTTGTCCATGGATTTTGTGTTGGGGCTGCCTCGTACCCAACGGGGTGTGGATTCGGTTTTGTGGTCGTTGGCAATTTTCCAAGATGTCGCATTTCATAGCCTTTGCAAAAAGACTGCCGATGCCTCCAATATAGCCAAACCGTTTTTCGGAGAAGTCGTGCGTCTACATGGAGTTCCTAAATCTATCACTTCGATAGGGACACCAAGTTCCCGAGCCATTTTTCGGCTTACCTTATGGCGAATGTTCGGAACAACATTAAACGGGAGTTCAACTGCTCACCCCCAAACCGATGGCCAACCGAAGTAACCAACGGGACGTTGGGAAATATGATCCGAGTGTTTGTGGGGACAAACCAAAGCGAGTGGGATTTAGCACCGCCTCAAGTGGAGTTTGCTTACAACAGCGCAGTTCACAATGCTACTGGAAAATCACCTTTTTCTTTGGTTTATACATCTGTACCTAGACATGTGGTGGATTTAGTCGAGTTGCCTAAGGCTCCGGGCGTCAGTGCAGCAGCCGAGAGTATGGTTAAGGAACTACAGCAATAAAAGAAGGCGTCGGGACTAAACTCGAAGCTACGGGCGTAAAAAATAAAGCCAAAGCAGATAAGCGTCGTCGATTGAAGGTATTTGCAGTTGGGGATGGTGTTATGGTGTTCCTAAGAAAGGAGAGGTTTCCGGTGGGTACATACAAGAAACTGCAGCCCCGCAAGTATGGACCTTTCAAGGTAGTGAAGAAGATCAACGACAGTGCATATGTGGTTGCTCTTCCGAACGACATGAACATTTCGAATACATTTAATGTGGCTGACATTTATGCATTTCATGAGGATACTGTTCTTTATCCTGAGAACAACTCGATGTCGAGTTCCTTCGAGGTGGGGGAGACTGATGCAGGAGCGTCATCTACTGTTCATCAGTAGGAGAATTCATCATCAGTAGTATCAGTAGGAGAGTTCATCAGTAGGAGAGGTCATCTACTGTTCATCAGCAGGAGAGGTCATCAGTAGTACTGTTCACCAGTAGGAGAGTTTATTTCCTTTTTTTTTATTTACCATTATGCCATTTGGTTTTGTGTGATTAGTATTTAAACGAAATTGTAAGGTTTGCGCCGCACTTATCATTTTCCTTATATCAATATTGAGTTTTTTCTCAATCCTCTGGTGGATTCCAGATTTGTTACACAAGTTTTGCGCTTGCAAGCTTGAATGTCGATTCGAAATTAACGTTAGCTTTCCGACGTCTTTCCGACTGCGTCACATGTGGTATATGCGGCCCACCATAATTGATTTTGATTTAATTATTTAATTAAAATGTATTCCACATATCAAATAATTTGTAAAGGTGACATATAGTGGAGTATAATTGTGTGTCACCAAAGTCTATAACCATTATTTTCATTTATATATAGCATACATAAAAAAATAATAATAAGGATATCAACAATACTGTTGCCTAATAAAGTTAACTTTCTTGGTCCTATTGGGCCGGCAATGTTTCGGGTCTCCACCCAAAATAATCCGACACGAAGCCCAATCCGGGTTAATCAAACAACCCGCCTAAAGCCGCATATTCACCGTTGCCGCCGCTGTAGTTAGTTACCGAACCCCAGAGTCCAAGCTCGAATGAGTCATAACCCAGCGCATCGAACAACTCACTCCCGAGTTCAGGCGTATCGGACTCAACCTGGACCAACGTCGTTGCTTCAATCGATGAAGACGCCGTCAGCGGAAGCCCGAGCGCTTCATCGGAGGCCTCGAACAAGTACCCCAGATCCAACCATGGATCGCCGGAATCCGCAGTGAGATCCACCAACTGGAACTCCACACTGCCGGCGCCGGCGGAAGGAGAAGCGGTGATTTCCTCCTCGAATTCCTTCACGAACGACTCCAGCTCCTGAGTCGCGGCGAAAAACTCGGTATCGTCATCCGAATTATCCAGGAGATTCTCCCGGAGCCGCTTCACCTCTGGCGAGAATCTCTCAAACTCGGCCTCCTCCGACTCGTCCCGGCCCCTCTTCTTGTCCTCCGAGTCTTCCATCGAATCGAACTATTCGCTCAAAAGAACAGAACAAAAATAGAGAGAGAGAATGAGGGATGGGGATGAGAGAGTAAATTGGGGGAAAGGGAATTTAAGGGAGGTGAAATGTGGAAGGTAGAGGATTGGATGATGATGATGACACGGGAAAACACGGGTGCCAAATCAGGAGGCGTATCGGCAACTGTACATTCCTTCAGAATTGGCGGCATTAACTGGATTTCAAAGTGCCTCTCAAGTCCGGGGCTTAGGGGCCTACTTAGAGCAAACCAGATTTGGAGTTTTCAAAAAGTTATAAACCCGTTTGAAGATTCAGTTTAATTATACTCCCTCGCTCCTATTGAAAATGACATTTTTTTTCCTTTTTGATTTAATTCATTTAAAATGATTTATTTTTTTAAAAAAAATTATATTATCTTATACTTTGTCATTCATTCTCTCACCATCTATTTATCTTCTCTTTCTTATTTTATTATATACTTTATTTTTTTAATTCTCGTGCCGAAAAGTCAATAGATCATTATCATTGGAGGGGTACTACTATAAAATAAAAAAACAAATGACTCGTTGTAGTTGTCAAGTTTAATTTATATCTTACGACTAAAAAGTAAGTTGTAAATGTAAATCCTAGATTTCTAGTAATAATTTTAGTAACAATATTTTCTCCTCGGTTAAAGATAGTTGCACGTTGGCAAATGTTAAATTTAAGAAATTTATCAAATTTTAGTGTTCTTATTGTGGGACTTTGATTTCACATTGAAAATGAAACTATAGATTTTATAGCCAGCAATATATGTAAAACACGAATATCAAGTTTATCTTTCTTAAAGCAGTTGATGTGTTTGGTCATTTGTAGCATAGAAGACATATGTTGCACACCACACGCAATGATAATTAAATCATGTACTACTAATAACTAACGTGGGGATGGTAGCCCCATGCTAATGCTATTGCCGAAAATATTGAAGTTCTAGTGGTCCGAATCGTGTACGTCAATTCTTCAACTTAAACGACGGCTATGAGTTTTCTCATTACCACAAAAATATGTCAAAATGATCATCTAGCTAGAAATTAAATAGCGTTTGAATTTTGTACAAATGACAGATAAGATATAACTTCGGCTTGTTTGATAGTTAGTAGTTAGTAGATTGAAGCTACTTTCTTTATGATGGTACTTGGATTCCTAATTCATTTTTCACAAAAACTTTCATGCGGCCGGCCGCATGTGCGGACCGGCTGCTATAGTCGACCTTTCTTACCTTTTTTTTTCCTTTTTCTTTTAAATTTTTGATAAATGAGCCGTTCTTTTTTGGCTTGTTTCGCTTTGCTCTCTCCACTATCCTCTACAATTTGGCCTCCTAATTTTTTTAGATAATGTTTTTTATTATTCACTTATTTTTGTTTTTTAATGTTAGTTAATTATTTTTAATTAGTGTATTTTTAGTTTTTTTTTAAATTTTATGATTGTATAGATAATGCACATTGAAGAGAGAAGATAATAAAATTATCTCTTGTTTTTAACAAAAGTACTATTTTTCATGAGAAAAGTACCAACTATTCCTGAATATATAACTTATGAATAAAGATATATCACTAATTATGAATAAAATTATCACTTGTTATTAACCAACGCACCACTTGTTATAGATCAAAATATCACTTGATATGAATAAAAGTATTAACTTATTAAGAATAAGAGCACCATTAGTTTTAATAAAAGTATCATTTGACATGAAAAAAGTATCACTTGATCTGCAAAAAATATAAATTGTTAGGAATAAAAATATCACTTGTTATTAACAAATGTACCATTGATACTAAATATATGTACAAATTATTATTAATAAATGTATCATTTCTTTTGAACAATTGTATCACTTTCTTAAAATTAATATACTCCCTCCATCCCAATAATTCTGTCATGTAGGAAATGAGCATGGAGTTTACGAAAGTGATATTTGAGTTGTTAATTAAATTGGCAACCATTATTCTTTTAATTTTTTCATTTCCACAACTAATCTATATTGATACACCATTCAAACACTTATGATTTCTTGCACCAAAAAATTTATCAAACAGAATATTGTTGAACAATAATTTATCGATTTTAACTTATTTATCGTCTTCGATTTTTTCAACAAGTTAAGAATGCTATCAAAAAGTGGGATCCGAACAATATCAATTAACAAAAACAATGAGAAGTGAGTTGCAACGCTCCCGAAAATTTCTAATTCTCTCAAAATATCAATTCAGTTTTTCTATTCATATCCAAATCAATACATTGGCAAAAACAATGAGAAGTGTAAATCTCCCACCACTACATATCTTTATATATTTATACACTACTCTCACACTCTTCAAGGCACCACCAAAAAGCATTTTCTAAACAATGAAAAAATGAGAGTGATGAGGAGCAAAAATCTGTCCGCTGAGGAGATGAACGACATAGTCCAGTTTCTTCTACGCAATTTCTTTGCTAGAAAGCCATTGAAAGGGAAGTTCACCGAAGTTTCCGCCCTTCATTTTGTCTCGCCTCGTATGGTCAGTCGTCTTTGGGCTGCAGCAAAAAAAATCAAGAACAGGGCAAGTTATCCGACTTAAGAGCGCAAAAGTAGATAGAACAAGGCAAACGAGAGTTCACATCGACTTAGAGCTGATTCAAAGTCTAGCACTGAACAAAAGAGGCACAATCAGACAGCTAGCAGATGGTATTAAGGCAAGCAAGAGCACGTGGGTAGGTGGGTAAATCGAGGCTTGATCAAAGCCCATACTAATGTTATCCATCCTAGTCTAACTGCTCTCAATAAAATTCTATGACTTAGGGTTTTAATTGACGCTTCAGAGTTTGATAGAGTTTTGAATATTTTGAAATTTAAGAGCATGCGCAATATGATCCACATAGATGATAAATGGTTCTACAATACCAAATCTTCACATAGATTTTACCTTTCTCCTGCAAAGGGAAAACCACATAAAACATGTAAAAGCAAGAAATTCATCATGAAGGTGATGTTTATGTGCACAATGTGCAAACCAATCTGCAATGCAAATGGAGGTGTGGTGTTTATAGGAAAATTGGTATATTCCCATTCACACAACAAGTTGCAACCTTAAGAGAAAGCAAAAACAGACCCAAAGACACCATGGAGACTAAACCGACTCAATCTATCACAAAAGAAGTGGTAAAAGCATGTTTGATTAACCAGGTATGGAGGGTTTATGCACACATTGCAATAATAGCTTATATGCAATTGAGCTTTGTTCCTTAGATTAGAATGGGTCAATTTATGTGTAATAGTTATCTAGCAGCTTTCAGTTTCATTTTTCCTAAGTTTTGTTTCAAAAAAACTATTGCAGTGTGAGTTTTTAAATACAACAAGAATTGTAAGTTAATAATATATCCATGTTGAATCAGATTATCCCAGCCATCAAGGCTAAATGACCTTCATTAGAAAGCTAACTTATCTTTATTCAACAAAACAATGTGAGATCTCATATTAAAGATACTGAATATTTCAGGAGGGCTGTGCTAGCCAAGATGGCTTTGACATAAAGGTTGGTAAACCAACCCCTAAATTTCCCAGACACAACTGTTGAATAACTTTTGGACGGTTCAGAGTCATTCAATGCATTCAAGTCACATCTAGATGCCTAAATATGGATGAACTAGTAAATGCAAAAGAGTTATCTCTTAGGACTCTTGATAAGGTTTTCCCCAGCCTACAATCATGCACGATGGAGATAATGCGAGTTAAGGGGACAAACAATTATAAAATCCCCCATATGAAGAAGGATGCCCTCATAAGAGAAGATACACTTCTTACAGAGTTGGAAGTCAGCTAAGATTTAGTAAGAGAATGTATTCATTACATGCTTGAGAATGATACAACACTAGAACTAGCTCAACTTCAGAATAGATTAGGGTTAATAATAGAAGACTGGACGATCATGTAAAGGAAGGGCTTTAGATGTTGATCTTTATTTTGTAAATTTTATAATGCATCCTATTTTGTGATGTAGATAGTGCAACCTATGTTGTAAGCTATGTCATGGCAGCCTATTTTGTATTGTAGATAAGACAATGTATGTTTTGAAAATGTCCAAGTCCCATGAAAAGGAATAAGGAATTTCAAAGAAGTTCTATAATGTAGGTAAGGCACGCTATGTTTATGCAGTAGGTAGAACAAAATAAGTCTGCATAGATTAACTCTAAACAGGTCAATTAAGATGCAAATCCCATATGCAGCATCCTCTATATTAAATTGTACTCAACTTAATGAATACACTAAAAAAAAAGTTACATATGCAGGAGCATCAACCCTGAATAATCTGTATTAAAGAAGCCCAAAACTTAAGTCACAATGCAAAAATACTCAATTCACAACATCAATACAGAGCCTTAACAGAAACAATATGGAAGTCACAACTTCAATACTCAAGGCATACAGTAACATAAACAACATACTTAATCCATAAGCAATATGGAAGTCATAGCTCCAATGCTAAGGCATAATAATTACTAACAGGAGCAACATGGGCTAATGGGCTTTTATGATTTACACATGGTCATCATATATATGGTAAATATACACACAAGTATATTTACTATACTTCCCTTGATTGATCATTCCTAAAAGAAAATGTTGCATCATTAAAACCTTACCAGAAAAGCACATTGGGATAAAAACTCGTCGAAGGAAAACGAGTACAGCTGCTCCACATCGAATAGTCATTGTAGATCCTTGAGCCGGTGCATATCGATCTTGTGTACCAACTTCTTGAATATTGATGTTGGTAAAGCATTTGTAAAGAATCCGCTAGATCATCACTTGAGCGAACATGCTGGGTTGACGTCGCCACTCTTTTGAAAATTATGTGTTGCATAGGATGCCTCATTAAAAACTTTTACTAAGAAAACCCTTTAGGAAAAACTAAAAAAGGAAAAAGAGTACAACCTTCATGGCCATTTGACCTTTAGGGACCAAACTCATCATCAAGATTATTTACAATTTATCACTCCTACTCAAGATAACAATCTTCAAGGTTATCTTCATGGTCCATGATGAGTCATTTTCGTACCTTATTATTTCTTCCCGAAATGTCTCTTAACTACGTAAGCGAAGTATTTTTGTAGGCAGTCTTGCAGGATTTTAGGCTAATTTGGCGTGTGATGTGGAAGCAAGGTGGCAACATTGATAAGAAAATTCGGATAAGGAAAGAGGGGAGATACTTGAAGGCTAAAGAAAATAAGATAAGGAAAGATCTCGATCCAAATATTTCGTTCCTTATCAAGAGATTTACCCTACTTCTAGAAGAAAAAGGATAGCCTTGTATAAAGGGGAGAGACATGCATGAAATTTACACACTCTCGACAACATATTTTCATAGCTCAATCGCCGTTCTTAGTTTAGGATTCTGGAGAAACAATCGCTTTTGATTCCGTTCGTATTTTCTAGCTTCGAGAAGACGTTTAATTCGCTTTTTGCTTTCGTTGTTTTGGAGATCTTATTCGGTATTCTTGTTTTAATTTAAGTTTCAATATTTCTTTTTCTATTTCGTTCGTGCTATTTACTGTTTTGTTCTTGAATTTTGTGAGTGTTAGATTTATGTTTAAACATGTTTTTGTTTCTGGTCTGCGTAGTGTCTTGCTTGCACAGTCAGGACGTATTCATTAGTAGCTAAACTTTTAGTGATCCGGCGGGATGTGAAACACACACGTGATTAGTACAATTTTCTTAGGTGCTTATAATTAATCAAGAGGATTTCGGGTTAATTCTGAATTAATTAATCTTACTAGTAACTTAGGCCTAATCACCCTAGGTTGCACAGTCTGTAGCTAACTTAGTACTTCCATCGTTTCTCATGGAATAAGGCTAAGTAAGTAGCAAGGTTATTCGAAAGAATAATTGGATTAAACCGATAGGAGACTATTAGATGTCCCACATACGAGTAGACTCCTATACTAAATTCCCTTAGATCGATAAAGCTATCTATTTATTAAATGTATTGATTGCCCAATAACGTAAGTTGTAATTAGATTAGAGAAGTGGTCATTTTGATGCCCAACATGGCGGCTACCGATTAACTAAGTGGAAGTGAGGATCATGCAGTTTAAGTTACGATGATCTATAACTAGTCAATTCTTGAGATTAATTAATATTAAGTATCGATGATTGGAAATAAGTGTGTGTGGAATATTCTATTGGACCTGTTTTTCAACTGCCCAGTTAATACGTCTTTATTTCAATTCAGTTTTTAATATTCTTAGTTTAATTAAAAATCTCAAAACTTGCGTGGTTGCTAATTAAAACTAAAGATAAGAAGAAATATGATGACTAGTCTTCGTTCCCTGTGTTCGATACCCTATTGACTATACTGAAGTTAAATCTCAGCATTTTGCATGATTTATTTGGTGCGATATAGGATCACCGGTCCACACAAATATGTGCAACACAATTTAGTTATCTTCAAATAGAGAAGTAGGGGATATATCTTAAATCATTACTCTCATAAATATACCAATATCATATTAATCTTGAATTACAAATAATGGTCAATACCATTTCAAATTCTTGAATTGCACATAAGTAAGGAACTTCGGTCCTAAAACATAAAACCATTTCAAATTCGCCAATTATATATAACTTGTGGTCCTAATTATCTTTGTTATCTTCTTTATGTCTAAATGAGTCTGCGTGCACTTCAAGTGATCAAAGCAACCACTAGGTAGATATGTGGACGTGATAGAATAGTATAAAATCTTTTTACAGACATTTTTTAGGTAGGTCGACTAGCGTAACTCCATTAGGGAGATGCTCGATTTGCAGGTCGAGACCATTAGTCTTTCGATTCAAACTCTATCTTTAGGCATGAGGTCATTTCCTTAAATATTAGTATTTCATATAGTGATTCACATATCCTCTTTAGAAGGAATTTGGAGTGATATGTTATAATTTTCTATTCCGCGGACTTTTTGACATTAGCACCTACAAATCTCTCACGCTTCTGGCATCAACGAGCATCAATCGATTTACTTTGTGGATAGGGAACTTCGGTTCTTTATTAGTGCATATACAACATGTGTATGATGCTTTAGTCACTCCTTTGGCACTGAAAAATTTGATGAACTTTCAGTTCATAGTGCGTGAATCTAAATAATTAATCAAACGAGATATTTGCAGCATTCTATCATTTATATTCCGTACCTCCCCTTAACGCCGACAATATATATCATCTTGACGGAGTATAAACATATTATGTCAAGTATTAAACTTTTCAAGAGTAATAATCAAAGTCAAGTAACAATATAAACTGTTTTGCATATTAGTTTTCTTCTTGAAAACATAAGAACAAATGTCATTAATTTTGTATCCTTCTCTTAAGGAATAGTCGTTGTTCTCATATGGCTAAATTGTTTCTGCCCTTACAACAATTTTTGCAGTTTACTTGAAACATTTAAATGACTACGTGATTCAAGCTAGTTAAATCCTTCAGGAATTTCATATATATGTCACTATCTAGTGAATCATATAGATAAACATTTACTACATCCATAAGACACATATCAAGCCTTTGTGACATAACTAGATTAATCAAAACTCTAAAATTTAGTTGCGTCAATTTTAGGAGAGTTTTCATAATTAATTTCCGATCTTTGAGAGAAATCTTGTGTTACAAATATTGCCCTGTATCTCAGGGTTTTCATTTCTCTTTCTAATATAGATACATTATATCATTTGGGTCGGGGATATATTCTCGGATTTTGAACTACAGGTCTAAATATTTTTCGGCGTTTAGGGAATATAAAATCACCTTGCATGACTTATTTCCTCTTTAGCCAATTATTTTCTATATTGACAACCTCTAACAAATCGTCTTTGAGGATCATCTTTTAACATTTTAAGTGTCATATTAAAGACGAATATATCGTCATGCGTCCACGATGATATTTGATCTCTCAAATATTTTGAGATCTCATTATTTTCAAACGCTTGTAGTACTTCATAAACTTTCATTTGATTTATTACTTATTATCATTATTGTTTGATTCATATCTTGTACCCTTTTTTCTTAGGCAAAGAACTCTTAGAACTAACTAGTCGATCGTATTTTTGACGAACTTTAATTACATTTGCTGTCATAAGGACAATAACTCTTGTTGGGATATTTGCAGCAAATGTATGAAATTGTCACTTCTAATAAAAAATTGGTTTGCAATCTTTTACAAGTGAATTTTTCGACTTCTTTTTAACACTGATTACTTCAGAAATCTAAATGTGACTAGTTTTTTTTCATGACAAGAACTTTCATTGTACTTTTGTGAATTTAGATTTTAAATTGATTACTTCAGGAATCTAAATGTGACATATGTTCTACCTTATGTGGAAAATTTTATTATAATAACAATTTTTGTGTGACAAAAACCATTTTAAGTAAGGACATGATCAACGCAATGTTTCATCTCAATCCCAAAACCATATAATATTAAGTCATCTTCAAGAGGAACTTGGAGTTTTAATAAACTCGCTACCATTATCAAGAAAAATTATATTTGGATATTGAGCTCTTTATTTTTTTAATTAATAGTTCAAGTAAGTGCTACATCTCTTCTAAAAATCAAGTATTTATGGAATGCATTGATTAAAAGATTCTTCAGGATCACTATGTTGCGCTCATATGAATTTTCAATTATGTTGCGAATCATAGTTGCTCGCAAATGTCCGAACCTATAATGTCAAAGTATAAAGCTCTTTTGAGTCTTCATGACATAGTTTATCTTGAGTAATTTTACGAATGTGTAATACATTGAAGATGGTAGTGCAATAAATTTTTTTGTTTGCTTCTGGCCAAATACAAAAGAATATATAATAGAGATGTATATTATTATGAGGATCAAATTCCTCATAATATATAGAGATGTGTATTACTATGAGGATCAAATACCTCTATTTATGGACATATAAGTGGGCTAATAGACTTTTAGGGTTTACACATGGTCATCATATACTCCATCCATCTCATTATTTATGTTCCACTTGCTTTTTTTGGTTGTCTCATTATTTATGTACCATATCAAATAAAGAAATAAATGAATAGACCACAATCGATCTAAACAAGTGGGCCCCACTCATTTATACTTTTAAAGCATAATTTTACACATTTACACATATTATCTTAATTTCCGTGCCCAATTCCAATGGGACGTAAATAATGGGAAGGAGGACGTATATGATAAATATCCACATAAATATATTTACAACAAAATTCATAGTTATCGGAGCGAAATTATAGAATACAATTAACAACTACATAAGTATTGTATACATCAATGATGAATGTTTTTGATAGTTGATTTTCTGTGAGATTAATCGAACAAGGTCTTTGTGATATTTAATTTAAAATACATGAAGATGAGAGTATATGTAATCCACATTTATAATAGGAAAATAACAGAAAGAAAAAGAAAAATATTATTATGATGCATTTAGTACATTCATCAAGAATAAAGTCGAGGTCGCAGTCGCTATAGAAGTTAGACATACCCATTTTCAAATCGAAACCGATTTAAATTGGATTTCAAATTGGAACTGGAATCGGCATAAACCGAAATTTGTGCAAATTGGAACCGTCTTGAACCGTAAACGGTTCAGTTTCGATTTATTCTTTTTCAAACCGTGAATCTGTTGGTTTTAACCTAGGTGAAACCGACAATTTCACCCTTGAAAATATTCTTGAGGATCTAGATCTTCTAATTTTCACTTATACTTATCATATACTTTTCATTCAAGAACAAAAATTTGAATAATTTTGATATTTTAAAGTATTGTCAAAATTGAGAAAACACTGTTTTGTAGTTTGTATAATTGCAAATGGATACTCACTTCTACCGATAATATATGTGGGAAGAAAGATGTTGAAATTTGGTCATAAAAAAATTTAGATATCAAATATTGCTTAATAATTTCTACACGATGAAGAATCCAAAACAAAAACACAAATTTTCTTTCTAAAACGATGATAGTGAATAATCAACAACGAGAGCGATTAAATATATTCAATAGTTCAATTTTTTCATGTTATAAATTATATTTAATTTTTTTTTGTAATTGACTCTTGATTTGTTTCAAATCCATAAAGGTGTTTTTCTTAAAAAATTAATGAAATGAAATTAATTCAGTAAATTAAAAAATAAACATTTATAAAAACCGCTAATCGTTAAATCGGAATAGAAACCGGCGGTTTCAAACCGAAAAGTTAACCGTCTACAAGCAGTTCGATTTCAATTTTAGTTTTTAACAAATCGTAATCGACAATTTCAAATTGTAACCATCACTGGAATCATAAATGGGTTTGTCTAATCGAAGTATAATTTCAAATTAGGCAAGAGATGGTAAACCACCTAAGGCAGGCTCAAGCTTCGCACATAAGTGTGTTAATGGATGTCAAACTTATGATCTTTAGCCATAAAGCAAGTACCTCAACGGTTTGTTTGATGCTAGGGAGACTACTTAGTCCTCGCCAAGTGGTCATAACAATAGAAAGTTTCAAATTTTATTTTTACATCATTTTTCTTCATTTTTTTAAAAATAAATTTAACCTTAGTTAAGCCCCACTACTGTTTCTTTACATATTATTCGGTCTTCTTCCCCTCTTCTATTATTCGGTCTTCTTCCCCAATTTAATTTCTCTGTCTTTCTTCTCCCTAATCTTGCAAAGATGAGTTTTTCATCTGCATCTGCCCAGCGCTTATCACTGATTTTTTTGAAGATCAAGAGAATAATAGAGTCCCAAAGCAAGTAGAAGTGGTCGGTCTTCGGCCGGATCCTGCCACCTAGATCTATCCGAATCGAGCCCATTTTTCCACAAGTTTTCATGATTCCATCACCAGAAACCTATCAATTGATGAGAAACAAATGGATTGTGAGGAATTTTTGAGCGAGATCTACGAACACAATTTTCCTTTTTTTTTCTTTTTCGGGATTAATTCGTTTTCTCTATTCTATTATTTTAGACCGTTTAATTCATATTGTGTTCTCTTTTCATTTTCAATTTGTAATGTTAAATTATAGACGTGGAGATCTACAAATACACGATTTGTGGAACTTGTTGATGAGTTAGGAATTTTGTAGTTGATTGCTGCAAAATGAAGGTTTGGAGACGCGATTACTAAGTTTACTTGCATTTGTTATGCTCCTGTGATTGTTGAAGTTAGTGATTTGATAAAATGATGACGTGAAACCAACATATCTGTAGGAGAAAAGAGAAAATAAGTAATGCTTGTCTAGTCCAGAGAGGAATGATTCAATATCATTTTCATATCTCAACTTGTGCACACACTCCTATCCAGAGAGGAAACCAAATTTAAGTTTTTAAGTTTCTTCAAAAGCTTAGAGAGACCAAAAGAAACTACTCCCTCCGTCCCATTCAACTTGTCTAGTTTTTCTTTTTGGGCTGTCCCGCTCGACTTGTCTAGTTTTCAAAAAAGGAAGTCTAATCATTACACAACATACCACTTTTTCTTTGTGGGGCCTACTCTTTACACACAATCACACACTCATCTACACACAACCACCCACTCTTCTTAATCTCCGTGCCCAAAAGAAACAAGACAAGTGGAATAGAACGGAGGGAGTAATATATAGTAGACAAAATAAAGTTCCAAAAAATCTTGCAGCTTTTTCCGGCTTCACAAAAAGATCATAGATAAGTTAACATTCTCTTACAAAAGGATATACTTAAATAGTATTTCTATAATAACTTTAACTTACAAAAGGAGCTTGCTAGATTTATATTCCCCGCAATATCATAAGTCACAAAAATTTGTGTAGAGAACATAATGGAGTATTGATTCAATCATGGCTGTTGATTTGCAATAAATTGAGACGTTGATAATCCCTTTTGAGATAGTTGGATTTGTTGAATATTGACAACGAGTTGAGAGCTGGATAGACTCTCTTGAGATAGCTGGAATTGTTGAATATTGGCAACGGGTTAAGATGTCGATACAACCACGAGATGAGACTTTTGCCTTTTATTCTTCAATCCTTCTAAAGAATAAGTTATTTGTTAGAAGTGAATATATTCCAATAATGGAATAACAACTAAAAACTCTACATAAACTCATACTTACTCGTAACAATAGTCTTATTTTCCCTTTTTACTTCTATCCTCCCAATGGCGTTTGTGGACGACTCATCTTGACTTACTAACTAAAGGATCACGCACAAGAGTTGTCTCCTTTGAAACTTTCTCATGATCGGCAACCAATAGATTTTGTGCACTCATATTCTCAAGTAGTGTGTTAATTTCCTTTTTAGCCTTTTGAAGAAAATTTGTCAAGATCTCCCTAGCCTCATAATGAGATTTTCCTTGCATTGCAAGATCACGTACCTTGCTTGTTGCATTACTTACAAATGTCATCTCACACAAACAATTATCATCTCCTCGAAAACCACTTCCCTTATTACTACTTCTAGTATACACTTCATCTTTTGCAGCTTTTGTCCATCGCTTTTTAATGTATATATCCTATGTACAATGTACATTTGCATGAATAAGGACTTTCAAAGCATGACTGCACAATATGCCAAGGGTCTCAAAGTTATGACAACTACATTTTACCTCAATCGTCTTAGGATCATACTCAACCGTCCTAGTTCTTGAGCTTTCACCATAGGCTTTCATTTTAAAGGGCATAAGTGATGGAGCCACAAAAGAAAGTTGTTCTGGTGTCTCCAAGCCTATGGTATCCTTAAGTTTCTTCTCAAACTATTTATACATGTTGACCGTGTAAACCTCAACAACATGCTTTAATAAAGGATGATGTGAAACCAAAAGTTCAGGTTCGTTGTGGCGACAAAGTGCATCTTTTTCCTTTTCAGTCACGCACCAACTCTCTTGAAGTTTTTCATATGCAAGGACACATTCAAGAAGAGAAGCATTTCAATTTTTTATGTTCTTCTTAAGAGTTGAGTTTGTACCTTCACTTCTGGATGTAGCCAAAAATCCACCACTAAATATGTTATTAGCAAAAGCAGTCGCCCACCTTTCCCGCAACTTGTACATTGTAGAAAACCAACTTTGCTCACCAATGCCATACTTATCCATCATCTATTTCCAAGTTGACTCGAATTCTTCCCTAGTGTCATAATAAGTCATACACTTAGTCCACATATGCCAAAAGCTTAAGACACTATTCAAGCTTCCAAAATGTGAGGGAGCATTTTGGTTAATATGTCACTGACATAATCGGTGGCTAGTAGATGGAAATTCTTTATCAACTGCAGTTGTGGGTTGTTTATTACCCATACATTCTAAGAATGTCTTAAACAACCACCTAAAAGTACTCTTTGTTTCATCAGATAGCAAAGCAAACTCAAACAACACATTTTCATGATGATGATTAATACCAACAAAAAGAGCACATATCATATTATATTTGTTTCTCTTATATGTAGTATCAATAGAAATCACATCGCCTAGACTTCCATAATCAACCAGACAACAAGAATCTCTGAAGAAAAAATTCATTAACTTGTTGCCATCATCAACCTCGACATTCCAATAGAAATATGTCTCCTCATTTGCTTTCTTTCTGAAATGTTGCATCAACTCGAAGGAATCCCCATTTTCAATTTTTGTTTTCTTATTTGCATGGTAGATGCAATCATATGCATCTCTTGCAACAAATCCCACATTTTCTTTGTCTTGTGTTGCATCTTCAAACACATTCATAGCTTGAGAAACAATTATTCCAGATTTCACCATTGTTATCAATGTTGAAGATTGATTGCCGGTCAAAGAACGAGTTGATCTCAGTAGATATGCTAGTTCTTGAGGAAGCATTGGATGAGTATGTTTTTGAACAAAAACAGCCACCTTCCACTCTCCATGCTTCCTTCTAGTAATTTTTAGTCTTGCCATACAACCGCATCTGCCACTTGTTTTTGTATAATCAACTACTTTATCCTTTGAGCGTTTATCATCCTTTTTACCTTCACAATTACAAGAAGAACTTTTCTTGAAGTAGCCCACAACCATCCTTAAAGTATACATTGTTCCCTTTTCTCACGTCGAAGCCCTGTAGGATTCCAAATTTGCAATATAGCGCATATGAAATATGTTCATTCTCCACTAATTGACTGATAAACATGGATTTTGTAGATCTTAGAGAGCTTACATGTTGTTTATTTACTAAGAAAAAATATGATTGTACATGTTGTGTTCGCATTTTTCATCATTTTCGAAGAACATGCTATATGGGTTGGTTGCCATTGATTTTTCAGCAGAATGAAGACATATTTTGAAGAAAAGGGATTTGGGCCTTAAAGTTCAACTCATTAGGGTCACGTGGCTAAAAACGGATTGAGATTTAGATAAGAAACGAGGGAGAACGAGCTAAAATAAAAAGCAGCGCAACAGCAGAAATGGGATCGCGGTCCCAGCTTGTACTGGACCGCGGTCCGACCCCTTTTTCGCGGATTATTCAGTTTTTGACCCGGTTTCAACCTGGGTCACTATATAAAGCCAAAATTTTATACCCTAGGGACTATAACTCACTTACCACACGAAATTTCACTCATTTCACTCTCTAAATCCATCCCTTCACCCCCAAGCACCCAACCAAGCACCCAAAAATCTTCCATTCTTCATCATTGAAGTTGATAATTATGTGAAGATTGAAAAATAAAGAATCAAGCAAAGACTGAAGACAAGACTTTAAATTATGAGGGTTGTGACTTGTGACCATTTTAATTAATGTATCATCTCACCCAGGATCAAACAAACCTACCTCAACTAATGTAATCTCACCCAGGATCAAACAAACCTACCTCAACTAATGTATCATCTCAATCGTTTTTTCAACTACTTTGTCCTTAATAATGAGGGTTGTGACTTGTGACCATTTTAATTAATCAGAAAGCATGGTGCACATAGTGTTTAAATTATGTAGGCTACATATATCTTATCTTGTCTTGTAAATTAAATTTTTGAACTTGTATTTGCCTTTTGCCAATCTTATTTCTAATTAACGTCCTATAAAACACACCAGTTAATTGACTACTACAAGTCTACAACTGAGTTAATCAGCAAGATCCGAAACATCACAAACCGGATCCGAATTAAGATCCAAACCCACACTCTGGTTTCCCTCCGAGCTTTCAGCCTCCGTCTTAACTTCCTCAAAATCCTCCCGTTCAAACGCCGGACTCCAGCAGGGCGCCGCCGCAGGCATCTCACCGTCGACTCGCCTGCGGCCGTTACGGTCCTTAAAATACTTGACCGCCACCTGTATTCTCTTCAGTATTGAGAAGAACTCCTCCACCTCCTCATCCGCCGGTACAGCGCCGGCATCGTCTTCTCGCGGCTTCCCTTTCCTGCCGTTAGATCCTCCGTCATCTTCCCGTTTTCTCTTCCCCATCTCGGTTCGTAAATAAATCAATATACAGAATACATTATTACTTATTAGGTTGGACGACTAAGACTCAATTTATAGTAACGAAACTAACGTCTTGTGTTGAAAGGACGCAAAATATGACGTAGTTTTGATGACGCAGGATGAGAGATTCGTCTTGTCAAGAGAGAGAATAAAAAGAAATCTGTTTTGTGGAAATATGCGTTGTTGGTCCAAGTAAAAAAAAAAAAAAAAATTGGCCTTCTTTTATAAAAAAATACATATTTAGCCATTTTATCCTTTTGTGGCGTAGAGTGTCAGAGACCGATGGAGGGCCGATCTCCATCGGCCCTCAACATGTTATTAAAAAATAAAAAAATAAAAAATGTTTACTGATTGAGGCCATCGGCCAAAATTATAATTTTTTTTTGATGATCAATGGCCTAAACTGAAAAAAAAAATGTTAACTGATTGAGGCCATCGGCCATCGGCCAAAATTATATATATATATATATATAGAGGGGAGATCATATGAGAACACCCCTTAGTGTGAGAAATAAGAACAGTTTATATCCGTTTGATCAAGTAATTCGACGCTCCAGATCTTAATTTCATTTAAGTTGACCTTTTTCACAATTAAAGTAAATAATTTGCACAAAGGTCTTTTCAGTAAATTTCTCAATATCCCTTATATTATAACATCTTTTGTAGAATTCGATCAGTATTTCATAATCTAAGATCGGCGGCGGTTTCTATTTTTCATAATCAAATTCTTTGGTTTTAATTGTGAATTCAATTATTCATCAATTATGTCGGCAGTTTCCAGTAAATTTCTAAATATCCCTTATATTATAACATCTTTGTTAGTCTTCGATTAGTATTTCATAATCTAAGATCGGCGGCGGTTCTATTCTTCATAATCAAATTTGTTGGTTTTAATTGTGAATTCAATTAAACTCGCAATTATGTCGGCAGCTTAATAATCAAATGCGTTTGTTTCAATTTAGAAATCAATTCTTCATCATTTATTTCGGCGGTTTCATAATCCAATTCAGTGGTTTCAATTATGAATTCAATTCTTCATCATTTATTTCGGCGGTTTCGATTAGTATTTTATATCTTGTTTATCAAATACGGCGCATAAGTTTAGTTTTTTAGTATTCAGCATTAAATAAGGCGCATAGATTCATATCTTCATCATCTAATTATGATGTCTACACAAGGTTTGTTGTTTATTTTGATGTTTTCCATATAAATATTATGTGATACGTTTTACTCTTGAATTTTTTTTTCCAGTTAATTTATCCACAATATTTCATTGTTTTCTTGCACTTTTATAGTTCATATTATTACTATTTACTCAGTTATGAATTTATTACATTTGACATGTTTCAGGTGATGAAATCATATTTGATGAATCTCACATGACAACGGAAAACAGCCAAAGTTTCATTCCAGAATGTCCGAATGATATTAAACCATTTGTTGGAATGATATTTGCATCATTGGATGATGGAGTGATTTTTTATAGGAAATATGGTGGTTTTTGTGGTTTCGATATCCGTCTAGGAACTGATCGTAAGAAGGATTTGATTACATTGCATAAGTATGTATTATGTAATCGTGAGGGGGAAAAGGTTGATGATTCATATTCATCAGAAAATGAAGTTAATGCAGTTGGAGTAAAGAAAAAGAGGCGAACCATGTCATTTAGGGCATCATGTATGGCTCGCATTGTGTTGAAGTTTAATGCTGGCGTTGGATATGTCATAACGAAGTTTATTGAGTCTCACACTCATTCCTTTGTGCATGATAAGCATAAGCACTTTATGAAATTAAATAGGAAATTGGATTTTGGACATCAGAGGTTTATTATGAATGGTATTAAAGCCAAAATTGGTCCGATGAGGTCATTCAAGTTATTTAAGGAGTTGGTTGGAAGTTATGACAATATTGGTTGTACCGGTGTTGAGTTTAAGAATTTCTCTCGTGATTTGAGGGAATCAGTAAATGGTGTTGATACACAAATTATTTTGGATAAATTGAGTAGGCATCGCGAAATTGACCATGCTTTCTATTATGATTATTGTGTTGATCAACGTAATAAACTTACTCGTCTTTTTTGGTCGGATAGTACTTCTATTCAACACTACAAAATTTTTGGTGAAGCAGTTTCTTTTGATGCTACATACTCTACAAATAAGTAAGTTTTTTTTTCTTTTATGTTTTTTGAAAATTTGTATGACATGATTCATAAACACAAATTAGTGTGATCTGAATTAATATTTTATTATAGTATGAACAATAATGTTTTTTTCTTCAACGTTTCAGATTATAGGAATGTTATTGGTTTCATTACATATGTTTAATTACACTTTAAACAAATGCACGTTTTATTTAAATTATTATGCACTTTTAGTACCACTATTATATGATAAATACTTGCAGGTACAAAATGAAATTTGCACCATTTAATTTCAAGGATAACCATGGTTGTGTTTTTATATTTCACATTTATTTAATTAGTCTTTATGAAATGCACGATTTAGTTATAATATTATTCACTGTCTATGATTAAAATTTACACAATAACATACTTCCATTGTTTCTGCAGAATTCAGTGGCTCGGCCGATGGGGAGTTTTTGATTTTTTTCTTTAGGGCCGATGGACTCCATAGGCCCTCCATCGACCCTCTACCGAATAAAGACAAAATGACTACCTTTGTGTTTTGTTTTAGTAGTGAGCTACATTTATTTTTATTTTATACTGTTTGACTAATTGTAAAAATTCATCATCTTTTTTTTAGATGCGGAACGCGGAAAAAGTAGGCAGAGGAATATTTTGCGCCTGTGGACAGCGAACAAAGTGCTAACTTGCTAATGTAATCTCGTCATCCATACGACGTCACATACCTACCATTGCACAATTCAAGCAATCCATCATGTGAATGTTAGTGGCTGACTTTAGGACTTTAGCTCAAATTTATGGTCTAAAGCAAGATAAAAATATATTTTGGTTATATCAAAATATGTAAAATAATCTTAGTTTAGTGGGAAAGCATGACTCTTATTAAATAACTGGTTTAACTGTGGAGTAATTTTAGGGTCTTGTTGTGGAGCCAGAAAAATAAAGCAAAAACTGTACGAAGCACGATTTGAACATTAGCCTCCCAACAAAAAATGGAGTACTAGTGAAGATTTTGTTCATATTTTCTACTTGTATGAAGACAATAGATATATACTCCCTCCATTTTAATATTTATATTTCTTTGGAATTAAGTGAGTGTTTGGAACAGCTTATTGAAATGGGTTTTTATCTTTAAATTGGTGTGGAGGTATTTGGAATGCACAGCTTAAAGCTGAAATTCTCTAAAATTGAGTTTAAAATAGAGAAACAGCTAAAGTTGATTCACCCCAGCTTTAAGCTTATTGATTATAATTTTTTCAATAAAATTATCCTTAATAACTTTATGTAATTCCAAAAATATACATAACCCTAATATTTTTGAGAATTTTTTCTTCAAACATACCAACCATGTCTCTTCTCCTCTTTCTCTCTCAATTCTTCACAAATAAATAGTACTCCCTCCATCTTACCGAGCTTATCCTCTTTCTTTTTGACATGGTAATTTAGGAAAGTTGGTGTAGATTGATAAATGTGTGAGACCCATACATTAATTAATAATTTAGAATTGATTTGTGAGGTAGAGGTGTGAGACCCATTTAATTTTTTAAAAACTGAATAAATTCGATGGAACAACACGAAAATGAATACCGGACAAGTTCGGTGGGACGGAAGGAGTATTTAACATATAATTGTATGTTATATTTATGTTGATATAATTTTTTATAGTATATAATATCTTGATTAATTTAATCTTTTATAATATTAGATTGAAATTATTAAGTAAAAAATAAATATAGGATGAGAACAACTTTTGAGTTTTATTTATTTATTATAAATTAAAATTATTTAATAACATTAAGGGCAAAATAGACATTTTTTTAAAAAAGTAACAATAAACCACTTCTATCAGCAGCATTCTCAAATGTTATTTCAATACTTACAACACTTATTTCCAAACACTAAGTGATTTTCAAATAAATTATTTTCAGCAATTTTCAACACGTATCAATAAAATCCAGCTACTCCAAGCACCCCTAAGTCTAAAGATTACGATAGTAGTATAAAGGTTTAAAGTGATTGATCATTTATATCGATTTTAGAAATAAAACATCAATAGGAGAACAACTCGAAAAATCAATAAAACATTAATATTGAGATAGTGGAAGTACAATTTTAAGCTTCCAACTAAAAGTGTTCGACAGGAGAGCTAAAGCGGTGTTTCACCTGCTTTCGCCTACTTTAGGCCTTAGCCGGCCTTGCTTTTGGATTCATATATTTTCTTCATGAATATGGGCAGGCGCAACTACCAACCGGTATGATTATTGGACAAGTGTGCCATAGGCCCATAGCATGAGTGTCTGTTGATGTCTGAAACGTGCCAATCCAGATTTATATTTACACCCATTTCTTGCTTTTGCCAGTAGCCAAATTTAATTTTTTAATCCTGAGGCTTCGCCAATTTAGTACTCCCTCCGTCCCACCCGACTTGGCTTCTTTCCTCTTTTTCATTATTCCACTTGACTTGGTCACTAACTAAAATAATATTCTAATAAATTCTAATGGGTCCCACCACTTTATATCACTTTACACACAACTACCCACTATTCTTAATAACCGTGCCCAAATCTATTAAGCCAAGTCGGGCGGGACGGAGGGAGTATTTTATTTATTTATAATTAAATGATCCTTAAATTATATTCTCTCTGTCCCGCTATTTGTGGCTCACTTTTCCGAAAAGGGTATCCCGTTATTTGTGGCAACTTTCCTAATTTGGTAAAAAATTACATTCTCTCTCATACTTTATTACATTATCTCTCCTACTTTATCATCATTTCTCTCATACTCTCTTATTATCTTACTCATTTTCTTTCTCATACTTTATCATCTACTCTCTCTCTCATACTTTATCATGTACTCTCTTAATTTCCGTGCCGAAAAAAACGTGGCCACAAATAGCGGGACGAACGGAGTAGAATTTAGGATAAATTATTTTTTCATTAAATTTTTTATTAGTCAATCATTAGCCAACATATTTTTTAAATTTAAAAAAAATTAAAACTAAAAAAAAATGTTATTTTCAGTATAATTTTTTTTGAGGACCAAAACATTCAAATTTTAAAAGAATAAAAATCAATTTGGCCAAATTTTTTTGCTCAAAAAAATTCAATTTGCCAAATATCGAGGATATTTTAATCATTTAACTTTTTGAATGATAAAATACGCCAATTTTAAATATTTTGAGGATTAATTTGGCTAATTATAATATATTTAGAGATCATAATCGAAAAAATTTTTAGTTCCGAAACCATAATTTTCAAATCTATTAATATAAAAACTATGAATTAAAGTGGATAATATTTAAAAATTAAGGATTAAAACCTTGGATTTCTGAAATATAGAGTTATTTTACAATTTGAAATTTTGGTGAGTTTTTAGTCAAAATAGCATTATACTCCCTCTGTCCCAATTATAATGTCTAGTTTTTCATTCCGGGCTATCCCAAATATAATATTTAGTTTCTCTTTTTGACAAATTATTACACACAACTTTTTTGTATGACCCACACCTTTACACATCTCTACTCACAACTAACAACTCTCTTTAAAAATCGTGCAAAAAGTAAAATGGACAATATAATTGAGACTGAGGGAGTACCAAAAAATATCAACATAAGTCAAAGTAACACTTGCCTACTAGATACCACGTGGAAATAGTTTCCCTTACTCCTCTCTTTCCTCTTCCGTAAAAACAACTTCACCACCTGCCACCACCACCAAGGAAACACCTTCACCCTCCGCCGCCATGACGGCGCAGCGATGATCAGCACCACCATAATCATCCGATCCCTCCAACGAAGAGAGAGATGTGTGGTGCAGACAAAGCATTATTTGGGGAAAAGAGAGGTATTTCTTCAGTCCGAGAGATTGAAATATCTCATTGGTTCGCGGCCAAATTGAGAATGCCTATTTTGGATATTGGAAAGGAGTCGACACCAACAAGATAATTACGGCTAAAGGAAGAAAATTCGGAATTAAAAAAGCTCTAGTATTTTACACCGGAAAAGCTCCCAAAGGAACCATTGCTAATTGGATTAGAGCAGAATGTTAAAAATAGGCACCACTATTTTGAGATGTCAAAAATAAATATTTTTAACTTGTAAAATGCAATACTAGACATTGGACATTAAAGCCCCTACTTTTCAACTATGAGTCAACATCTTGCTGAAACCGATGCAAAAGTTGTCTCCCTACCACCCTGCGCAAGTCCTGCTCCCTGCCACCCTCACAGTACTGCTCCCTGCCACCCCTGCTACTCCTACTTGAAGTAGACACCAGTTACCTTTTGCTATTTTCCATGCAAGAATACATTGGACCTCGGCAGACTTCAATAATTGCAGCAATAATACAACAATAATTTTAAATATAATTAGGTAATACATGGTAATTTTAAATACATGGTAATTATAATTATCTTTATTCGGTAATTATTCCCTTCAATTAGGATGGTATTTATAATTACATTGAAAATATTATGTTCGATAACTCCTTCCATTACGGATAGCAGTTACTTAATTAAATATAATTAGATTAGTATTAATGATTAATATTAAAATATTTTAATAACTCATTCCTTAACTGCCATTACTGTTCATGGAGCAGTTATATCATTTAGAGCAGTTATATCATTTTCATAGCAGTCTCTATCTGTTACTTTCACTCGACAGTTCACCATCTCCTCCACTCAACACTTTCACTCGACAGTTTCACCATCTCCTCCACTCAACACTTCACCATCTCCTCCAGTCCACTGAACGTTTCATCGCTTCTCCAATGGCTCATAACGACGGTGGAGAGCAGGTTTGTACATATTCCATCTCGGTTCCTTCCTTAATGAATAATGTGGTTTGGAAAATTGAGAGAGAGTTCGAGAGAGAGAGAAGAAAGAAGAGAGAGAGAGAGAGAGACAGAGTTCTAGAGAGAGAGAAGAGAGAAGAGAGAGAGAGATAATTCTAGAGAGAGAGAGAGACAGAGTTCTAAAGAGAGAGAAGAGAGAAGAGAGAAGAGAGAAGAGAGAGAGAGAGATATTTCTAGAGAGAGAGACAGAGTTCGAGAGAGAGCGAGAAGAGAGAAGAGAGAGAAGAGAGAGAGAGAGAGATAGTTTGAGAAAGAGCGATTGAGACAGAGTTCGAGAGAGAGAGAGAGAAGAGAGAAGAGAGAGAGAGAGATAGTTCGAGAGAGAGAGAGAGAAGAGAGAAGAGAGAGAGAGAGAAGAGAGAGAAGAAAGAAGAGAGAGAGAGAGAGAGAGAGAAGATATTGCTTTATTAATCAATTCTATCTTAGATCGATTTATGATGATGAATAATATGAAAAATGTGACGATTTATTAATTCAGTTATTCACAATACTATGTCTGTTGTGACGTATTGTCTTACTTCTCTATATTTTAAATAATTACAGAGTGCTATGATGTAAAAATGAAGAAATAAGATTATTATTTTCCCACATGTACATGCAGAGACCTTGGACTTGGGTTAGACACACTGCTAGATCGGCAAAGCCGCAAGTAATGACGCATGTTAAGTGAGATGTCATTTTATTGATTAAAGAGACCCTTACGACCATTGGCGGGTTTGAGCTTTACGATGAATTCGTTAGGACGAGCCCTTTCGGACAGTTAATGGGATGGGAGGGGAAGTATAGTGCTAGCAAAGCCCTTCATCAACTAATGTGTCGCGAGATTCGTCATGATCCACCATACGTAAGTAGCTTGTGGTTCAAGGTCAGCGATCGCATGCTCCACTTCGGTATAGAAGAGTTCTCACTAGTGACGGGATTGATGTTTGGGTCGTCTGAATTTGACCTGAACATCCAGCACGATGTTTCAGCCATTCGGGTTAGGAGTCTTTTTTGTGGAGATAGCAGAATAAAATTAGAGCAATTGGAGGCAATGTTCCGAGAACACTCCGTAAGAGATGCTACCGGTTCCGACTACGTCAAGATTACCAACATATTAATTTTGCACCTACTCGTATTGTGTGTCCCTCGCGCTCGGTTAATTGATGACTTCATTTGGGTCTTAGTGGACCACCTAAACGAATGAAAACATTTCCCTTGGGGTGCATATGCATACCAAGAGCTGTTGCACTACGAGCAATTCGTGCCGACCACTCTAGCCTCATGCAAAGTTTCGTATCACTTCAATGGGTCTATCTAGGCCTTACAAGTACAGGCGTACGAGTCCATTCCCCTACTTGGCCAACATTGTGCGAGGCTAATTCAGCCAAATGCGCTTCCACGTGTGTTACGGTGGCGTTTTCCCTTGATCAGAGATACATTTGTTGGTTTCTTCGACGATGAGGTCAGTTGTCAAATTAAATCTGCGTACTAGATGTAAGATGTTGTAATAATGGCAGAAATAATTATGTTACATAAATGTTTTCTTAGGCTCTGAATTAATTATGCCTAATTTCCTTTTACTGCGTATAATATGTAACATAGGGTTTAACATGATGAAATACGATATAACTATAGAGTAATAAGTATTTCTGTCTTCTTTGCCTTAGATGGAATGCCATTCTCTGATTGAGGAGGATGCTGAGTTGCAGTCGGCGTACTTTTTTAGCACAATGGAGAACGATCCACTTGGATTTGCATACCGAGAACCGCAAGTCATTCATTTTGGTTCCGAGGCAGCACGTGCGAGGGGTATTCCTTGTCCACGCGGTCGTGCAAGAGCATACTCCCGGCCAACTTCACCACATGCCGGGCAAAGACGATCCACACGTGGTAAGGAAAACGAAACCGGTAAGGTCGGATGGGTCGAGTAGTCTTGACACCGAAGATATGACACCGAAAGAGAAGAAATTTTGGAATAAGATTAAAAATTGGGGAAAAAATTTGATGGGATTGGAAAGCAAAAGGTCGGGTAGAAAGTCTTCAGAGCATCCGGTTTCGCATGCC
Organism: Lavandula angustifolia; assembly: GCA_028984105.1. Classification (NCBI taxonomy): domain Eukaryota; kingdom Viridiplantae; phylum Streptophyta; class Magnoliopsida; order Lamiales; family Lamiaceae; genus Lavandula; species Lavandula angustifolia. The sequence goes on along the minus strand of CM054802.1, from coordinate 20,959,781 downwards.
GAGTCCGATCGACAGCATTCGAGGCGCATGCCTAATCCGGTGGTAGACACTCGAGTGCGCATGCCGAGTCCGGTCATAGACACTCGAGTGCGCATGTGGATTCGAGTGCGCATGCCGAGTTCGGTGGTAGAAATTCGAGTGCGCATGCCGAGTCCGGTGGTAGACATTCGAGTGTGCGTGCAGAGTCTTTCCGTACACATTCAAGTGCGCGTGCGGAGTCAATCCAGAGACATTTCAGTGCGCATGTCGAGGAGCGTCATCTTGTCATATACAGAATGCGAGGCACGGATGAAGGGATTCCGCATAGCGACTCATCGGCGAAATCAGAGGCACGGACGAAGAAACGTCACGACAAAACACAGGCTGCCGATCAGGTAATCAGTAAAATCATAATTTTATTATTATTTCTCCGTATGGATGTGAATCTATTTCTCAGTTAGAGAAATATGATATAAATATGAAGAAATATGACTATTACAATGTTCCATGAAATAAGTACGTTCTGAATTTTTTATATAATTTGTAGGAAGAAGATGAAAATGAGTCCATATTAAATGATGCCTTCACAGATTCATATCCACTTTTCGGTACTCCAATAGATCCTGAACGGATTCAATCGATTATGATGGATAGTGTCGCTAGTCCACGTGGACGTGGTAGGCGAAAGAAAATGTCTGATCCGGCTTTTAAGTCACCATATGTTTCTACCCGAACCAATGTCGACCGTTATCTTGGGAAGCAGTCGGTTAATGGGTTAAAAAAATTTAAACAGTGGCGCCGCGCACGAGACGAGATCAACAACCACTGTTTGACAGATACGGGGTACCACCTTCCGCATGGATGGTTTGATGTTCTTGAAGATCCGTCCCAAATGTTGTCGCATGACATGATCGAACTTTACCTGTGCACGTTGAGGAAGCAGTTGCTAACAAATGAACGAGTGATGCACGGTGTGCGAGCCTCCACAACAATGATCATGCCAGTCGAATTTTGGGTGAGTTGTTCATTATTCATGCACCTCGTATCTATAAACACTAAAACACTAACAATTACGCCTCTTGCTAGTCACAAATGTAATCTTCCTGGGTGAAATACGGATGGAACTCCGATGCATGGGAACCCTCAGATGTTTTGAAGGCAGATGCGCGACAGTGGGGAACCAGGGCTTTAAATGCCATACGCCAACGACGCCTGTAAGCTCGTCTTTACTCCAAAAGATTGAGTACAGCTCCATATCGCCATTTTTAACCACATCCAGACCGGGACAGCCAATGATGCCCGTTTGAGCGATCGGAAAGAATGGAACTAGCCAGTTTGCTATTTTCGTAGTCACGTCACCATCTTCTTCCTCCTCCATTGACGACAGGGTGACTGGTAGGTTATGTGGTTCTTCTAGTAGCGTCATTAGTCGGTTGTAGGCGCCCTCCTTTCGCATCCATGTTGAGAACTCGAACATGGTATCATAAATGCTTTGGTGTTCGCCATGCTCATCGACATCATCACCTTCTTCATCTGCCGTGTAGTTTGGATCATCCGTATCAGTCGAATCATCATTACCGACTACATCATCATTCGCCTCATCCGCCTTCTCATCCTCATCATCCGCCTCCTCATCCTCATCCTCCTCTTCCTCATCTGCCTCTTCCTCTTCCTCTACATCATCATTGTTGCCACTGTCGGCCAGGCGGACACATTTGTTGGGTGTTGAAATCATATTCGTATCCGCCTTCATCATTGCCGAAAAAGTTATGTGCATCGAACTGCCTAGTGGATTGCTCGATTGGATCCGAAGGAACATACAGTGTGGTATACCTTGAACTTATTTCAGCGCCCTCGTTCAAACTCGTCGTCACAACATAAACGATGGGGTCTGCCTCATAGTTGATGAGTCGGTGTAAATCATCATCGTTCGTCATTAATGACTTCACCAGCTCGATTATGCTCTAGTGAAAATAACAAATATGGGCTGCACACTGAGTTTCTTTGTGTAAGCGATTCAATTATCGCTCTTAAGGTTGATAAGGATAGTGCGGCGTACGGAATTGTTGCAAGTTATTCATCCCCATGTATGTATTCTGAACCTACAAAGCTACCTCCGTACTTGACCGTTACTCGTATCCATTCGGCCATCTGAAAAAACAGAAAATGTCAAACAGTCTTAGTTCTTGGTATACAAATCTTATTTCACTAAATAACGAATAAATTATACATAAACACGAAGAAATATGACAGTGTGATGTGAATCCGAGATACATTACATATATCATAACCTAGTGTGCTCCCAAATATCGTAGTTCTCTAATGGAAAATAAAGAGTTAAATAAAACACGAAGAACTAAGATATTGTAACAGATTTCAAATCATGTCTTAACCTAGTGCGCATGTCGAGGAGCGTCGTCTTGTTATATACGGAATGCGAGGCGTGGATGAAGGGATTCTGCATAGCGACTGATCGCCGGAATCAGAGGCACGGACGGAGAAATGTCACGACAAAACGCAGGCTGCTGATCAGGTAATCAGTAAAATCATAATTTTATTATTATTTCTCCGTATGGATGTGAATCTATATCTCAATTAGAGAAATATGACTTAAACATGAATAAATATGATTAGTACAATGTTCCATTAAATAATTACGTTCTGAATTTTTGATATAATTTGTAGGAAGAAGATGAAAATGAGTCCATATTACATGATGCCTTCACAGATTCATATCCACTTTTCGACACTCCAATAGATCCTGAACCGATTCAATCGGTTATGATGGATAGTGTCGCTAGTCTACGTGGACGTGGTAGGCGAAAGAAAATGTCTGGTCCTGCTTTTAAGTCACCATATGTTTCGACCCGAACCAATCTCAACCGTTATCCGTAAGTATATTTCTACTATTAGTAGTTCTAAGAAGAAAATGCCTGGTCCTGGTTTTAAGAAAACATATCATATTTCTCCTATTAGTAGTTCTGAGAAGAAACATACAGAGAAATAAATATATTTATATGATTTTTTAATACTGTAATGTATCAATTGTGCTTTAATGTTTGAATATAGTAAAATATAATCTATAATGTCTTTAATAGTAGAGACGCATGGCTCAAGCACGAGGATGAAGATGAATACAAGATGGATACTACTAGAAAAGATGAAGAGTAAATATAAATTACAACTTCTATTATACATTCAAAAAACTTCATTTTCGTTCTGCATATAGTTGTACAGGAACATCGAGACGATTATATAGTACAATTACTAATGTTGAGAAATATAAGTTCTTCGAAACATATCATATTTCTCCTATTACTAGTTCTGAGAAGAAACATACACAAAAATAAGTATATTTATATGATTTTTTAATATTGTAATGTATCAATTGTGCTTTAATGTTTGAATATAGTAAAATATATCTATAATATCTTTAATAGTAGAGACGCATGACTCAAGCACGAGGATGAAGATGAATACTAGATGGTTACTAGTAGAAAAGATAAAGAGTAAATATAAATTACAACTTCTATTATACATTCAAAAAACTTCATGTTCGTTCTGCATATAGTTGTACAGGATAATCGAGACGATTATATAGTACAATTACTAATGTTGAGAAGTATAAGTTCTTCGAAAACATATCATATTTCTCCTATTACTAGTTCTGAGAAGAAACATACAGAGAAATAAGTATATTTATATGATTTTTTAATTGTATTGTATCAATTGTGCTTAAATGTTTGAATATAGTAAAATATAATCTATAATGTCTTTAATAGTAGAGACGCATGGCTCAAGCACGAGGATGAAGATGAATACTATATGGATACTACTAGAAAAGATGATGAGAAAATATAAATTACAACATCTATTATACATTAAAAAAACTTCATGTTCGTTCTGCATATAGTTGTACAGGAACATCGAGACGATTATATAGTACAATTACTAATGTTGAGAAATATAAGTTCTTCGAAAACATATCATATTTCTCCTAATAGTAGTTCTTAGAAGAAACATAGAGAGAAATAAGTATATTTATATGATTTTTTAATACTGTAATGTATCAATTGTGCTTTAATATTTGAATATAGTAAAATATAATCTATAATGTCTTTAATAGTAGAGACGCATGGCTCAAGCACGAGGACGAAGATGAATACTAAATGGATACTACTAGAAAAGATGAAGAGTAAATATAAATTACAACTTGTATTATACATTCAAAAAACTTCATGTTCGTTCTGCATATAGTTGTACACGAACATCGAGACGACTATATAGTACAATTACTAATTTTGAGAAATATAAGTTCTTCGAAAACATATCATATTTCTCCTATTAGTAGTTCTTAGAAGAAACATACAGAGAAATAAGTATATTTATATGATTTTTTAATATTGTAATGTCTCAATTGAGCTTTAATGTTTGAATATAGTAAAATATAATCTATAATGTCTTTAATAGTAGCGACGCATGGCTCAAGCACGAGGATGAAGATGAATACTAGATGGATACTACTAGAAAATATGAAGAGTAAGTATAAATTACAACTTCTATTATACATTCAAAAAACTTCATGTTCGTTCAGCATATAGTACAATTACTAATGTTGAGAAATATAAGTTCTTCGAAAACATATCATATTTCTCCTATTAGTAGTTCTTAGAAGAAACATAGAGAGAAATAAGTATATTTATATGATTTTTTAATATTGTAATGTATCAATTGTGCTTTAATGTTTGAATATAGTAAAATATAATCTATAATGTCTTTAATAGTAGAGACGCATGACTCAAGCACGAGGATGAAGATGAATACTAGATGGATACTACTAGAAAAGATGAAAAGTAAATATAAATTACAACTTCTATTGTACATTCAAAAAACTTCATGTTCGTTCTGCATATAGTTGTACAGGAACATCGAGACGATTATATAGTACAATTACTAATGTTGATAAATATAAGTTCTTCGAAAACATATCATATTTCTCCTATTATTAGTTTTGAGAAGAAACATACGGAGAAATAAGTATATTTATATGATTTTTTAATATTGTAACGTATCAATTGTGCTTTAATGTTTGAATATAGTAAAATATAAAATATAATGTCTTTAATAGTAGAGACGCATGACTCAAGCACGAGGATGAAGATGAATACTAGATTTCATTAACAAATAATATTAAAAAGGATTAACAGACTACTAAAATTATATATTAAATGCCACGAAATAGAAATATTCAATTAGAAACATCATATCTCTCTGCTGAAAATTCGTAGTTCTTCATGTTACACTGACAAACAAACATAATATGAAGGAATAAGTTCATGCTTAGGTCCCCCTGGTTGAGCAAGTCCTCCTAGTGTGACCAAGATCGTGGCAGAGGCCACACTTCCTAGGTCCCCTAGTGCTGCTCCCAGCACGTGGTTCAATCCCAGATCTATAGCGCCTTGACTTCGGCCGACCAGCACGTCTTCTCGCCAAGGGGGGAAGCACTGTTGGCACATTGGATATTTCTGGTGGTATAGTCCAGACCTAATGTGGAGGTAAGCAATGGAACTGATGGTCATATAAATCCCGATGTGTTGACGTACCGTAGAATGCTGAGATGAAGTTATAGATATCATTGCCGCTCTGACTGTAGGAGAATTTTTGTTAGTATAGTAGGTATAACAATAGTAGGTTAAAACTGATGAATACTTACATAATAGCGGCTGCGGCATGCTAGCACGGAATAAGATCTTCTTGGAATTTTCGACACTTGCACAACCAATTGTCTAAGTCTACCTTGAAGTTTCCTCCGTCTCCGTCGTTGACTTTGAAGCAATTCTCGCCGACACTCACCACGTGATACGAGCGTCCTAGTTCAATTTGGTTGTATAGCTTTTTTTTAGCAACCTCGACAAGGCTATGCTCGTGTGCATTCATTTTCGACCGCCTCTCGTTGAACCAACTCTCCATGATGAAGCGCACGGTATCAATTACGGAACAAATCGGGAGACGTCGGGCCACAACAACCTCCTGTTGAATGACTCGGCGTAATTTGACGTCATAAAGCAGTAACGACGAGACTTGCAATATGAGCTTGCCCACCGTTCCGGACCAAGGTTCATAAGTTTATCGTATGCCTCTGGCTTCTCCGCCCTAATCTCAAGCATGAAACTCCGAAACTCTGATTTTGTGTATGCAGCGGTGGCTTGTCGAAAGATCCTCGTTATTCTATTCCCATAAGGAGTGAGCTTGTTGGCCATATGGATGGTGCAGAGACAATGAGCGGCCTCAGGATAAACTTCTTCAACAACATGCTTAATGCTCGCATTCTGATCAAACACGATAACTAGGCCGTCGCTTGGCGGGTACGCTTGGCGAAGTTTTGTCATAAACCACGTCCACGAATCGTTATTCTCAATTGGGCCAATACTAATTGCAAGGGGTAGGACTTGCTCGTTGCAATCTTTCATCACTGCAATGAATAAGATGCCGGTATTCTGCCCCTTCAGATGAGTTCCATCAACTACGATGACTTGCCTTAAATTAAACATAAATGCATTTATGGACGGGCCCCACGCTACGAATACGTACTCAAACCGATTATCATCCCCGATGTGATAATGGGTTATTGTTCCGGGGTTGAACTGCTTCAGCATGTGGAGGTACTTGGGTAGCAGTTTGTACGAATCGTCATGGCTGCCGTAAATCGTAGTGATTGCCTTGTTCCGACCACAGAGTGCCTTGTAATATTTTACCTCAACTCCGAATTTCTGACGCATCTCTTCGATGATGTCACGAGCTCGTATCATGGCGCCCTCTCTTCGCATTCGTCGACTGAAATATACACCGATGGTCTTTGCACTCACGGTTCTTGGCACCAATTGTTCAAAGTCAAACTGACATGTGTGTCTCTTATCGACCTTGTAAATTTCCCAAATATCTGCAGCCGAACTCGCTCGGACCATGAAAGGACATGACTTGCCGTGCAAACACCCAAACCACGTATATTTCCTGTCTGCCCATAACACCTTGAAAGATCGTCGATGCTCTAAATGCCATACGCCAACGGCGCCTGTAAGCTCGTCTCTACTCCAAAATATTGAGTACAACTCCATATTGCCATTTTTAACCACATCCAGATCGAGACAACCAATGATGCCCGTTTGAGCGATCGGAAAGAACGGAATTAGCCAGTTTGCTATTTCCGTAGTCACGTCACCATCTTCTTCCTCCTCCAATGACGACAGGGTGACTGGTAGGTTATGTGGTTCTTCTAGTAGCGTCATTAGTCGGTTGTAGCCACCCTCCTTTCGCATCCATGTTGCGAACTCGAACATGGTACCATAAATGCTTTGGTGTTCGCCATGCTCATCGACATCATCACCTTCTTCATCTGCCGTGTAGTCTGGATCATCCGTATCAGTCGAATCATCATTACCGACTACATCATCATTTGCCTCATCCGCCTTCTCATCCTCATCATCCGCCTCCTCATCCTCATCCTCCTCTTCCTCATCTGCCTCCTCCTCTTCCTCTAGATCTTCTTGTTGCCACTGTCGGCCAGGCGGACACATTTGTTGGGTGTTGAAATCATATTCTTATCCGCATTCGTCATTGCCGAAAAAGTTCTGTGCATCGAACTGCCTAGTGGATTGCTCGATTGGATCCGAAGGAACATACGGTGTGGTATGCCTCGAACTTATTTCGGCGCCCTAATTCAAACTCGTCGTCACAACACAAACGATGGGGTCTGCCTCATAGTTGATGAGTCGATGTAAATCATCATCCTTCCTCATTAATAACTTCACCAGCCGACCAGCTCGATTATGCTCTAGTGAAAATAACAAATATGGGCTGCACACTAAGTTTCTTTGCGTAAGCGATTCTATCGCTCTTAAGGTTGATAGGGATAGTGCGGCGTACGGAATTGCTGCAAGTTGTTCATCCCCATGTATGTATTCTGAACCTACAAAGCTACCTCCGTACTTGACCGTTACTCGTATCCATTCGGTCATCTGAAAGAACACAAAAGTTCAAACTGTCGTAGTTCTCCATATACAAATCTTATTTCACTAAATAACAAATAAATTTTACATAAACACGAAGAACTATGACAGTCTGCTGTGAATCCGAGATATATGACATATATAGTATCCTATTGTGCTCCCAAATATCGTAGTTCTCTATTGGAAAATATAGATTTAAATAAAACACGGAGAACTAAGATATTGTAACAGATTTAAAATCATGTCTTAAACTTGGAACTAAGATTAACATAATAAACGAAATTTATCATCAAATTACGTTTATAAACATCTTATTGTAACATATTATAAACGGAGTCTTTGTTCTCTGTATAAACATCTTATTTGTCAGTTTACAATGTAAATGTTACATATAAACAGAATACTATGACACATGAAGTAACTTATTGCATTGCAATAAACTTAGTTCACTATTATAAAATTAAGCGTTAAATAAAACACGGGGAACTAAGATATCGTATTAACACACGAAAATTATTTACCCAAACTTTATTCATACTTCATTCTCATAGTTCATAGAAATGTTATTAACACATGAAAATTAACACATTCCTAGAATAAACGTATAAAATGATTTGTCAAATATTTTACGGATAGTGTTACGTAACCTCTACAATAAACGTAAAAAATGAATTGTTGAAAAAATAATAAACATGCACATTATAATGCATACCTTGTGCTTTTGAGACAAAAAAAACTTGCTTGAGATCCAAACTAGGTTGAGAGAGAGAGAGAGAGAGAGAGAGAGAGAGAGAGAGAGAGAGAGAGAGAGAGAGAGAGAGAGAGAGAGAGAGAGAGAGGACGCCCTGTAAACTAGGTTGAGAGAGAGAGTGAGGACGCCCAGTAACTGTATATATAATAGAGAGGGAGAGGACGTATATATATGAAAATAAAGTGGTCATGCAGTACTCATGCATGTCAGTTCCCCTAATTTTGTTTTACAGTACTCATGCACGTGATTTGTAAAAGTACTGATATGAAAATAAAGTGGTCAAAAATATTGCTTTAATTACATGTGACAAGAGAGAAAATGTGAAATGATTTGACAATGATGTGGTCAAAAGTACTATGCACATTGAAAAACTACAAGGAGAGAGAAAAGACTATGATTATGACATTATAGAGTTACTTTTTAGGGGTAAAAATGAACTAATGTCTAGTATTGTATTTATACTAATTTGTGTATATATATGCATTTTCCATCTTTGCATTGTCTATATCTGCACATCACCCTATTTTTTTTGTTATGTTCTACGTTTAATTCTTAATGGCCGGTTTTTCCCTCTTATTTATAGTTGGATGATTGGGTTTTATGTCGGATATATAAGAAGAATTCAAGTGTGCAGGAGCGGAGCGCCATGACTGGCAATCAGAGCAAGGAATACATGCACACTTGTGTTCATCGCCTTCGTCTCAGTACGACGATGTTTTGGATTCTGTAATAGAGCTTGATTATTTTTTCTTCTCCAAGAATGATCAGAAGCTGAAGATTGCTGCGTCGGGTGGAGGAGGCGTTTTTAGTTTTTGTAGAAGAGGTTAGAGATGAGCGTTTTTTACGGAAGAGGAGAGAGGGGAGGAGTAAGGGAAAATATTTCCACGTGGCATCTAATTGGCAAATAGGTGTTACTTTTGACAATTATTCTTTTTCACAAAGACTTGTGTGTCACACAATATACTTTCTTGTATGTCATACTTTATAAAGTATGTGGCATATGTGGTTCATCATAATTGATTTTGATTTGATTATTTAATTAAAATATATTCCACATGTTAAATGATTTGTGGAGGTGACATATAGTGAAGTATAATTGTGTGACATTAAAGTCTATCCGTTTGAGATAGAATCCTCTGTCCTAAGCCCCCAATCTATTGCCTGTACAAATTGAAACGTAATGTTTTGGTAATTTTAATTTATAATTAATTTAATAATAAAGTATCAAAATTACAAAAACCTAAAATCTTTGACCCAAAACATGAACAGATTCCCATATTGACGAACTAAAAAATAAAAAAATGGGAATTATTATTTTAATTATGTATGTAGAGTGTAGACTGTATTTCACGACAGAGAAAACCGAGTAAATCTACGTCATAATGAGCGGGAAGATGGTAGTCGTAGGGATTGGATTTTTATAACTCTAAAATGGAATCTGTCTTTGATGGTGTATTTCGAGAAGATTGTAGAGATTATGGCTTCTGTTAGACAATTGTATTATATATTATTGATGTATTTTTGTATATACCTTTCTACCCTTTGTATTTCCTATATATATATATCATATAATACTCACTCACAGTAAGGGTGATGATTCTCATTCTTTACATGATATCAACCTACACCTCTCAAAAATAAAAATTGTAACCCTAGCCGTCGTCTTTCATTCCTTTCTTTTCATCATGTCAACTGATCTCTTTCCTTCTCTACTCTTATTCGCATGATCACTGAGAAATTTATCCTCTTCTAATTATCTTCTTTGGCGTAACCAAATCGAGACTACTAAAATCTCAGGGTTTGTACGGTTTTGTTGATGGCTCGAAATCTCTTGCTGATAAAGAGTCGGTTGCTCTTGATCAACGTGTGTTGAGTCTTCTTCTGTCTTGTCTCTCGGAGGAGGCCATGGCTGAAACTCTTGGTTGTTCATCATCTGCCGCTGTCTGGCGTTCTCTAGAGGGTGCCTATCGCCTCAATTCCAAAGCTCGTGAACTTCAACTGAAAGACAAAATTCAACATCTTTGTCGTGGTACTCGTAGTGTTGCTGATCTGGGACGCCATTTTAACGGGCTTTGTGATCAGCTTGCCGCCATCGGCTGTCCTGTAGCCAATTCCGACAAGGTTCATTGGTTTCTTTGGGCATTAGGACCAACTTTTTCTACCTTCTCCATGTCACAAATGATAGCTGATCCTCTACCTGATTTGCCCTTTTTCTATTGTTTTCTTTTTACAAATTAATAATATATTTCATTGATATAATTGGTTTTTTTAATTTGTTTAAGGAATAATAATCTTTATTACATTAAAATAAAAATATAATAATGTAAAAAACATAAAATTTAACAAAAAATAAACTAATAACATAAAATGACAATAATATTAAAATTACACTAAAATAAAAATATAATTCATTGAAAATTATTTCTCTTGTTTATTCTTGAAGTCATCTCACCGAATGAGATTAGAAATATTATCGATGTTTATCATTAAAATCTTATTAAATATTATTGGTATCATTTAACATATTAATTTAATAATAAAAAGTATGAAAATAGAATATTTCATTGTAGAGTTAAATGTAGAGTTGACGGTTGGAGATGAATTTGAAAAAACTCAACATTCTACATTATAATAGAGTTCCTCTTGAAGATGTTCTTAGACTGATGTTGTAAGTGGTGGGGGCCCAAGTTTATGGTGCTTTGTTCTTGAGCCTAACTTGACTATGCTGGGCTGTGGGCTGTGGCCCAGGTTTATGATGCTTTGCTTTTGGGCCAAAATTGACTATGCTGAGTTGTGGGCTAAGTTATATTTCTTATTACAGTTAAACTTCGAAAAAGTAATATTCGATAAAGTAATAATCTCGTTAGATAATAATTTCTTTCGGTGTCGATATGAGTCAATACATTAAAATAATATTCGATAAAGTAATAACCTCATTAAATTAATATTTTTTTTCGGTCTCAAGATTATTACTTTATCGAGGATTTATAACATATATATTGGTCCTAAGAGTAAAAATTTTGAGTCTTCACAAATTAATTTCCCATTACGTTTAAATTATGCAAGGTTATTGCCATTGGGATGACATAGTCGTTAAATTGTTTAGTATGTGATAAGTTTATAAGTTTGAAATTCACCAAAATAATTATGAGTAAGGTTTATTATGTGCGTACTAAAGCTTACGTTGATCATTTCTTTTACGGCGAGGAAAATCGTAGCTGCATTAAGAACTTAAAATATGAATTGAGTCATTTTCAAGTCCTTGACTGCAGTAGATCTTCTGCCCAGATTTTTCTTCTGAAAATCAGGTAAATATTCAGAAAGGGGTGACACCATCTCTTTATTTATCCACTATGACAAAACATTTCATAATGTCTTATCTTTTGTTTTTCGTCACCATCCATATATCCACCAGCACCTTTTAGATTTACTATTTCACTCAATAATTTTAAAAATTTACAATCACATCCTCCCATTGAAATGGATATGGAACCAATTAAAAAAAATTGCGTGCTCCCTCTTCAAACAAGGTCTTCTCTCCAGAATGGTGTTTCACCTTTTTAATATTTTCGTAATTTATTTTGGTAAAAGTAATTATGATTCACGATTGAAGTAAGGGATAATAGTAAATATTCAAGAATAGTTGAAGTTGTGAAAAGTCTTTGATATTTTTTTTATATATATAATTTAAGTAAAAACTGTGAGGAATATTAGTGACTTTAATCTCACATGCATACGTGGCAATTGGGGATTGGATAAGAGGCTTTGATACCAATACTAAGTTTGAAACAGAGAAGTTCTCTAGAAAGAATGACTTTGGTCTCTGGAGAATCAAGATGAAGGCTCTTCTAGTTCAGCAAGGACTGGTAGAGGCACTTAAGAGTGATGCAGCTAGGGATCCATCAATTTCGAAGGAGAAGATGACAGAAATTGGGGAAAAAGCTCATAGTACAATCATCCTTTGCCTCAGTGATAAAGTTCTGCGAGAGGTTGCAAAAGAGACTACAGCTGCTGGTGTTTGGACCAAGTTGGAGATTCTGTACATGACCAAATCCTTGGCCAATAGGTTGTACATGAAGCAGAAGGGGATGGAGGACCAATTGGAAGAGTTCAATAAAGCTATTGACGATCTAGAGAACATTGAGGTCAGTTTAGAAGATGAAGATAAGGCAATTATTCTTCTAAATGCTCTTCCTAAGTCCTATGAATACCTAAAGGATGCCATGTTATTAGGCCGAGATAGCACCATTTCTCTTGAAGAGGTGCAGTCTGCACTTCGAGCAAAGGAGTTGCAGAAGCAGAATGAAGGCAAAACTAGTTCCAGTTCTGGAGAAATTCTGAATGTTAAGCAAAAGAAATGCAAGTCTAAGAAGCCTAATGGTGAGAACAAGAAACATCCAGGAAAAGGAAAGGATCCGGAAGGGAAGGAAACTAGGAAGTGTTATTTCTGCAAGAAGATTGGGCACTTGAAGAAGGACTGCTACAGTTGGGAGATGATTCAGTCTTCTCACAACCAGTTGAGACATAACTCAGTAGCCCTGTGCTCTGAATGTTTACTGAAGATTTGAAGATCCCAAAACCCTATCTTGGCTGATGAACCATTCAGTTGTAACCTGTTCTGTCTCTGAGGTTTCAAACTCAGTAAACAATCTTCATCTGGTTCAGGGCGCCGCAGTTTACCCGCCTCGCACTCGGATGTAGAAGACTCTGATACTTGGACTCGGCGGAGCAAGATATCGAAAGGAGTCAGTGGAACTAAACTCAGCAGGAGTAGTTCACTGAAGTCAGAGTTGATCTTCAGTAGAGCCGACTCAGCAGGAGCATGCTACTGAATAGAGATCAGACTCAGCAACGACTGGACAGTCTTTTGACTGTCAGGATTCTCTAAAGTCAAATCAACAGAGTCAATACGAGGAAGAGAGAAGTCAGCTTCAGATCTCCATGAAGTCTGTTCTGTCTTACCCACTTTTCTAAACCTCGACCAATGACGAGCAGCCACCTGTCCTATATCTGTTAAAGCTGCAAGTCAACAACTTTCCAGAAATGGAGGGAAGGGACACTGCAACCATACTTTGAAATATCCGTTAGCTACCCAAAAGAGAGAGACAAAAGGATCGTCGTCTCCAACGGATCTATCCTTATCTCTGCTTAATAAATAGAGGGATAAAATCAAATTGAAGCTCACCTAACCTAGAAATCGAAGAACACACGAGCATTCACGAGCAACTCCAAAACGTCTTAAGTCTTCCGCAAGTAGTTCGAAGAAGTAATCCCCGGCGAAAGACGACATACCTGCTCATAGGGAACCAAGCTGAACCAGAATTATATAGCCTCTAGTATCGAAGCGACTGAACACGAACCCAAGTGTATACTTAGCCGTTCGTCGCTCTAGAAGCCAATTTCTCGTTCCCTATCCCTCTAACCTAAGCTCAACTATTCATATCTATAGCTTAGACGAAGGAGTTCATAGTCGAACTGATCCTTATTGTAAAGGACTCCTTCATAGTTGGAGAGTTTTTCAAACACTTAGTTTGATACCCTGTAAATTGAGACTTGCTCAGCATAAATCTCAAGACCGAGTGTTTGTCCAACAGACAAACCAACCGAGACTATCTCAAGATAATACATAGCTTCCTCGATCTTTCGGGACAGTGGACGTAGGATTGTTGGATCCGAACCACTTTAAAAATTGCATGTGTTCTGTGTTCATTATTTATTGTTGCATTGATTACTGTGCATACTGAAAATATCTTTAAAATCATTCAACTGAGTTTCAACAAGCTTAATCGACTGCGCTAACATACTGAAACTATTTTGTTAAAAATGTTTTCTTAACTCAACTGAATTTGGGCCTACACTTTACGCACTACTGAACTTTATCCGATCGGCATCGAATTCGACTCTAATCGCCTAGCGTGCCTCGCAAAGTCAATCACTCTGCCACGCGATTCAGAACAGCTTATTTGGTCTGTTGAATTCGTTCAGTATGACACTCTCCTGAAAAGGACTGTTCGCGTTTAAAGTTGAGAAATCGGTTTTCAGGTGTATTCACCCCCCCTCTCTACACATGAACGTTACTCTCGAGACCAACAACTACCTATGGAAAAGGCAGCTGAAAAGAAGCTTGAGGCGCTGAAAAACCAAATGCTACATGGGCGCTGAAAAGAAGCTTGAGGCGATGCTAGCAAGCAACAAGCCTAAGCATTGTAAGGAGGGACTTGGATTCAACCATGGAGCCTCCTCATCTGCCCCCGTACGCTCAGAAAACCGGCTAGCTGATAGGTTTGTTCAAGGGGAGACCATCAATGCAGAGATACTGAACCCCCTAGCCAAGAACAAACAAAATATGAAGGCACCTCATCCTAGTTATCAGCACTCTGACAAGAAGATCAGCACCAAATCACCCCAGTTCAGTCAAGGGGGAACCAACAAAGCAAAGTGGGCCGATCGAGATGGACCTCCGCAAGTGACACATCCAGGTTCGGTATGGATCATATTACTATGATCCTATAGTCAGGAGAGGATCCAAAAGTCAGAAGAAGAAGTAGAAGAAAGCCGTACACAAGGCAAAGGTCAGCAGTCCACCTACTCAGAAAATCAGGACTCCTGAACCTGTAAAGCCTCAGAAGACAGCATCGACTAGTCCAGTGGTCAAATATGTTGATCAAAGTGGAAAGAAATTGTCTGAGACCACCAGGGTCGTAAGACAGATTTGGGTTTCCAAAACTAACATCTAAGGACCCAAAATCAAAAATAAAGGGTACTTAAATATAATTCTGTTTTGCAGGTGCACAAGGACCCTTGGTATGTGGACAACGGATGCTCAGGACATATGACATACCAAAAGGACCTACTGAAGAATTATACAACTGAAGAAGGACTCAGAATCAAGTTTGGAGACAACGCAAAAGGCTATACCAGGAGGCTATGGAACACTCAAAGATTGGAACGCAATAGTTCCAAGAGTATCATATGTTGAAGGACTTCAAGATAATCTTCTCTCTCGTTAGTCAATTTTGTGATAACTCAAATAGAGTGATTTTTGAGCCGGTTTCTATGATGTCATTGATAAATCTACAGGGGAAAAAAAGTGTTGTCGTGTTCGCGCAAAAAGAATATCTATGTAGTCGATCGGAACTCACTGAACTCGAAGCTTGTTTGTCGGGCGAAGAACGACAACATAATGGGATGGCTCTGGCACAGAAGACTCAGCCATCTCAATTTCAAGATGCTCCACAAATTAGCTAGAAACACTCTAGCAAGAGGACTGCCGAATGAAGTATTCAACAAAGACACTCAGTGTGAAGCATGTCTGAAGGGAAAGCAAACAAGGAATCAAAATCCTCCTGTTCCATCTCCTTCCACTGATGGAATCCTTCAGCTGCTGCATATGGATTTGTTCGGTCCAATCTTTCCGGTGACGATCAGAGGCAATAAGTATGCTTTAGTGGTCATTGATGACTACTCGCGCTACACATGGGTCATATTTATTGCCAACAAGTCTGATGTCAAAACAGAGTTACCAACGCTTCTGAAAAAGCTCAGTGTCGAGAAGAACACCAAGATCATCAAGATACGTTCAGATAGAGGAACTGAGTTCCTGAATTCTATGGTGGTGTTCTGCAAAGCAGAAGGCATAGAGCATGAGACGTCTGCCGCACGCACGCCTCAACAAAATGGGGTTGCTGAAAGGAAGAATAGAACACTCAAAGAAGCAACAAGAACCCTGCTCGAAGACTCAGGACTCCCAACCAAATTCCGGGGCGTAAGCTACCGATACCGCATGTTATACTCGTAACGCATCTCTACCGACAAAGCAAAGATAGGAAGATACCATATGAATTATGGAACGGCAGGAAGCCTTCTTTATCTTATTTCCATATTTTTGGGTGTTCGTGCTTTATCCACAATAATGGGAAGGATCACTTGAAGACTTTTGATAGCAAGTCAGACCAGGGAGTCTTCTTAGGATACTCCCGGGTCAGAAAAGCCTTCGTGAGTCTTTAACTATCGGACCCTTTGCGTGGAGGAAAGCCCTCATGTTGTTTTTAATGAGTTCGCTACTAAAGACAGGGAGTAGGAACTCTAAACCTAAATCCGAGGACATCGAAGCGTGCCTATAGGATCTGAGCTTAAAAGATAAAGTTGAAAAGATCCAGCTATGTTGGGACGATGATTCAGATGAAGAAACTTAAGAAAAGTCTACTAAATCTCAGCCAGCAGCAGAAGTAGCTGAACAGATTGACCCTACTGAACAGAGTCAATCCCAGGTAACTCATGTCGATGAAGAAACCCAAGTGGTAACTGAGACCTTTACTGAGGATAATAATTCGGGGGAACAAATGATGTTCCCGAGCTAAACGCCCCCGAACTCGGTGACTTAGTAGATCATACTCTTGTAACTGAATTGCTTCAATCTCAGAATAGTACAACCGAAATGCCTAATTCACCTACTATTTGTGTTGAACAAATTTCAGATGAAGAGTTGAAACATCGTAGATCGTGGCCGGACGCTCACACTTCGATTTAATTATTGGAGATCCTTCAGGCAAGCGTAAAGACAAGATCCGTATTCCGTCAAGGAGAAAGCGCCTTATATTCCCCGCTTCTTGTCTATCAAGAACCTCGCCGATTGAGGATGCACTTAAGGACACTAATTGGATCATAGCCATGCAGAGAGGAGCCGAATCGCTTCACGAGAAACGAAGTTTGGGAGCTTGTTGACGCACCCCGACATCAACATGTGATTGAAACTAAATGGATCTTCAAGAACAAGCGAGATGAAAACAACGTTATAGTAAGGAACAAGGCAAGACTCGTGGCAAAAGGCTACCGTCAAGCTAAAGGAATAGATTCCGACGAAACGTTCGCTCCAATTGCAAGATTGGAGGCAATCGACTATTCCTAGCCTACGCAACACATCGGAGATTCGTAGTCTATCAAATGGATGTGAAGTCTGCGTTCTCGAACGGCGCATCAAAGAAGAAGTCTATGTAGAATAGCCTCCCGGCTTTCACAGGGACATCGGTTCATGGACTCGTAAAAGGCTCAGATGTGGGTTAAAACAAGCACCCGTGGCTTGGTACGATACCCTATCTCGAGTTTCTTCTTCGTAAAGGTTTTCAGAAGGGCACAGTAGACCGCACATTATTCAGCATTCGACTGGAAGACGACATCTTATTTGTGCAGATCTACGTAGATGACATAATCTTCGGCTCGAAGAACATCATCATGTGTCAGCAGTTTGAGAAAATGATGAAGGACAAGTTCGAGATGTCAATGATGGGAGAAATGAACTATTTCCTCGGCTTTCAAGTCAAATAATCTAAGAAGGGAACGTTCATCAATCAAGGCAAATACACTCGAGACCTCATCAAGAAATTCGGGTGCACATCCGGCAAACCAATCAAGATCCCGATGAACACGAACATGAAAATCGATCTTGATAAAGAGGGAGTATCAGTAGACCATACTGAGTTTCGTGCTATTATTGGTTCTTTATTATACTTAACAGCTACTCGTCCTTACATAACTTATGTTGTAGGTGTCTACGCTCGATTTCAGGTGAATCCTAAGCAGAGTCATATGGACTCAGCAAAGAAGATTCTCCGCTATCTCAGAGGAACACGTGACATGGGCTTATGGTATCCAGCTGATGACAATATTGAACTAACTGGTTATTCTAATACTGACTATGCAGGATGTAGAATTGATCGAAAGTCAACTTCCGAACTTGTCGGTTCCTGCGCAGAGCCGATCTCATGGTTTTCAAAGAAACAAAGAATCGCAGCGACGTCCAACTACCGAAGCCGAATATATGGTTGTCGGAAGTTGCTGCGCCCAAATCCTTTGGTCGAGACAAGCGCTACGCGACTATGATGTTAATCGAATGAAGTGCCGATCTTATGCAACAAGACAAATGCAATTGCAATCACTCGAATCATGTACTCCATACGAGATGCAAGAACGTGGACATTAGACACCACTTCATTCGTGATCATGTCGAAAAGAAGGATATCAGGATGGAAAAGATCCATACCGACCACCAAAGGGCGATATATACCGACCAAGCCTCTAGTTGAAGCCGTATTCGGAGAACTTTCGCAGAGCTAGGTCTGCTGGACCCTACCGACTCCGCCAAGAAGTGGATTCGGAGAGAGGAGCATTCAGCAGGGGGGAATGTTCACTCTCGCATCGAGTAAATTCGAACGTAGAGACTCAAAGAACCATCTACACGAGGTATCACCGACTACGATGTTCAGCTGACAGGTTTGCGTATCTCTACTCAGTAGCCAATGAAATATTCTGTGCATTTATGACTCAGATTCAGCTTCATATTCAATGCCTTAGAAAATGTCATTTAATATAACGATTGACATTAAATACACGACATTCTATGTAAAGCATGCTGAACTCTGCGGCACATTTAATGCATGTCGTATCAAGTTACTTCTTTAGCTATTTACAACTGTATTTTGACTTAGGCGGCTAAATTGATCATTGCCTATTTTATAAAATCAAGAAGAGTTTGACAAGAAGAGTTTTCGCCTTGTTGTGAAGGGAAAACTGCTTTATGGACTGAAACTATCAGTGATGATAGAAGATTTCTGCGGAACGGACAATGTCACATTCGCTGACAAACAATACTTCAACCCGAAGAAAGTCCGGTTCCAGAGCAGGGCTGCAACCCTTCAGCAGATAAGGTCAGGGCCCGCTGATCCTAAGTCCGGAGCTCAGAAGACCTCCACTCCTACAAAGAAGAGGTCCCCTCCGAAATCTACTCCGAAAACTCCGACCAAGAGGCTGAAGAAAGTTAGTGAGGTCGTACCGGAGACAGTGCCAGAGGCAGTAGTTGCTGAACCTCCTCTGCAACTGAGGGATGAGTTTGAGTCATCCGAGAAGACTCCGTCAGTGGAGAAGGCCTTCTCCACTGAGCGTGACGAGACAGTGGACCAAGCTGAATCTATTCCACCATCTCGTAGCCCCTCGGGACATCCCTCCACTGAGCATCATACCTTCTGCTGAGAAGCAGCCGTCTCCAATAGAAGTTGAAGATTCGGAGACCACTTCTGAGTCAGAGTCAATCGGGATAGAAGCTTCAGCTCTCCAATCCAGAGCCTCCCGAGAGGTTGCTGAAAGGATCCCGGAGATAGCCAGCCATACTGATCTCATTTTACTGGCGAGGCAGGCTAGGCTCCACATGCTGATTCGGTTCCAGGAATGGCACAATCTGAACCGCCTTATCAAACACCACTCCCGCGAACAGCTCCACGAGGAGGAGCTACTGATAAGGAGCAAGATTGGCTACTCCGAGCCATCTGACGTCTGCTCCTTAGAAGACTTGAGGGCTGCCATGCTAGCCATGCTGAACGACCGCCAACCCATTTCAGCATTGGCACCCTCAGATTGGTCTGATCCCGATGGTCAGGATCCACCCCGTGATTTAGGCCCTGATAACAGGATGAGGGAACTCAACTGGACAAGGATGCTCCCACAACTACGTTCGAACCACCGCTCGGCATCCTTGGTCCGGACGGGTCGGCGGTTGGTACCTCGAAGTCGCCAGAACCATCTCGCCGCTACTTCACCCGCTTCGAGGTAGCGCCCAGCCCGAAAAGCCGACGCTCGAAGTCAGTGGCCAGGGCCCTGAGGAGTCAAGGAACTCAGAACAGACTCCTAGCCCGCGCCATCCACAAGACGTGGAGGCAGACCACTGGTGATCGCTGTATTGCACCAAATAATCCTACAAAACTAGAGAATTATATCAGTATAGTTCACAGGGTATCGAACACAGGGAACAGAGGACTAGACACATTAAATTTCTACTTATCTTGAGTTTGGTTAGCAACCACGCAAGTTTTGGGATTTTATCTAAACTAAGAACTTGTAAAAACTGAAAGAAATGTAAAAACTGAAAACTGAAATTAAACTGATTTAACTGGGTAGTTGAGAGATGGGTCCAGCAGAATATTCACACACACGTAATTCCAATCATCGGCACATAAAATCAATTAATCTCATGAATCAACTAGTTATAGATTACCGTAACTTAAACTGCGTAATTGATAGAAACTTTATTTGCAAGTGTATGAATTTAGTCCTATTATAGTAATAAATCTTGGAATACCAAGGTCGAACCACAGGGACAATGATTTCTCTACTTAAATTATATCTAATAACATAAAACAAGTAAACAAATTGTGATGACTATGTTAAAAATGATAAGCACTAAAATGATATGAAAACATATGAGAAAGAACTAGGGGCGTCGGGCTATGATTAGAAATCCAATTACCCTATTGATTATGTTCTTCAACTATCCTACGGCATGCACTCTATTATATCTTAAACAATCTCTCGATTCGGATAAGACGTGCTCGCATAAATGCTATACATACTCTCGTGATATAGAAATTAGACGAACCCATTTCAATCGTAGATGTTAATCATGCTATATCCTTATTAGCCTACTTTCGTGACTATTCTCGGATATATTCTATTATCTATTGCACGAATCAATCTCGAGGGTTACAAGAAATTAATTCCAAAGAGCACATACATGTTGGCCAAACATATACATGTAATGAACACAAGATAATAGAACTTGAAAATTGAAGAAGAACATGAACCAATAAAAGCTAAAGTTTATCCATAAACATAAGCAATCCTAACCCCTAGCAAAGGGAATTAGCCATCGGACATAATTAAGAAAACATAAGAGAATTCGAATACAAGCATTGAAAAGAAAAGATAAGAAGACTTCTCAATCTCTATATCGAATCTTGTTCAAAGGTTGTTTTCATTCCCCCAAAGTTTGCGAGATGATTTTCTTCAAAAGTTGTTGATGATGTTCTCTCCCAGAATCTCCGTTGTCTTCCTGCGTCCCCCTCTCCTCTCCTTTTCTAACTTCCTTTCAAATCAACTACCCATCATCCCTTTTCCAAAACTGCCGTCCGTATGTTTAACTTCCTTCTCATTCATTAAATTGATCCAAAAAAAGAAAATAAAACAAAAGCCCATTAAGCAATTAAGAAATCAGCCCATTTGCGTATTTCCCGCTTGACTTTTTTTTTTTCGACTTTCTATCCAGCTTTTGCACCGACATTGTTCTGTGTTGGTTTTGTCTTTGATTTCTTCACTCCTCAACATGAACGCTATCTCTTTCTCCAATGCCTATCGAAATCCAATACTTGCAATATAAGTAGCAATCATGTTCAAAAGTTAAATATATTGATACAATCTCAACTCAAAACCAAGCACTGAACAATACTAAAATGCACCCTATCAAGATTCCCCCACACTTAGCTCATGCTTGTCCTCAAGCAAGACACAATCAATTACAAAAAACTTTAATTCGATTATCATCGAAACAAGTTGAAAATAAGGGCAGCAAAATGAAGTGAAGACTTAAAAGCTATCATTCTGTTAGTACCTCATACCATCCTCATATTCTCAACCGGCTAATCAAGTCTAAATATTGGAATGAAGGACAAGAAATTACCCAAGTGAAACAAGAATTAACCTCAATCCAAACATGTCAAACTTGGAAATAAGTCATCGGCCAAAATTGTCACAAGCGCCCACAACCGTTCCCACAAGCCATGGCCCACCGTTATCCGCATCAAGCAAGAGTAACAAGCCTATATCACCCGTTTGTTCCACCACTTGCAACTTTCCCAAAGTAAATATATATATGATTTTTTTTTTTCCGTCCCGCTCACTAGGCGAACCATGTAGAACAGCACTCTTCCCCCCAAAGTGGGCATTTTCTTTTCTCTTTTTTTTTTCGTCCTGCACACTAGGCGAACCATGTAGAACAGGCACTCTTCCCCCAAAGTGGGCATTCATTTATAAACACCACCAACATACCAAAACAACCAATTCCTTCCAACGCTTTTTCCAAGAAAAACATCAAGGATCGAGGGTAATTAAAGTTCCAACAAAAATGTAAATTCAAGTACTAAATTCCAAAATTTACACAAGTTTAGCCAACTTAGAATAAGCATCAAGCATACGGTGTTCACACGAACTTTAACTCTAAATCCAACCAACAAATTTTTGCCCCGAAATTCAACATGCGTCAATAACCATCAATTTAAACTCAAGGTAATCATGAAAATGCACCTTTACTCCCCCACACTTGTACGGAACATTGTCCTCAATGTTTCAAATATTCATCAATATCAAAACATAAATGAAGAGCAAATTGAAACTGAGGACTTCCCTGGGATTAATTGGAGGGAGAGGAAAGAGCAGGATGACAGCTTTGATGTGCGAAAAATTGCAACAAACGACTCTCGATGGTTCGATTTGTTTCCTTTTTTCTTGTTGATTCATGATAAGTCGGTGTTGTTGCATCCGCATTGTAATAATCTATGATTGCATTCAGTTCTCGCTTTGCCTTTCATTTGAGTTATCTTGGATTTCATCAATTAACTCCATGAAGAAAATTTTGGCTAAGATGAAAACTTGACAACTCCACAAGAATTAAGCACCCACAAACATCATGATAAGAAGCACCCAAGCAGAGAATAAGATACAATATCAACTATCCCCAAATTCTTCCATTACCATACTATATAGAGCCAAACAAATGACAAACCACCGGATTCAACTACCAACGGTATCTCTTATGCAATATCTCCCCGAACCGATGAAACCCGGCAACAACACCAAGAACAAGGTAACAATAACTTACCGACTCACCGGTGCCGTAAGGAGGAGGAAACGGTACACCGATTTCGACGTTATCTTCTCTCTTCTCTCGTTAATTGTGGTGACGATGGAACCGGCAAGAAGATGGTGTAGACGATGGTGGAGCGCAACGACACTTTAATCGAAGAATAAAATTGATGAAATTGAAAGAGGGAATAAAGGAATTAGGGATTTGGAATTTGGGGGTGTGGATTTGTTGAATGTAAAAAGAAAAAGGAGAAAGAAGTTTGGGGATGGAAGAAGAAAGGGAGAAAGAAGTTTTTTTTTAAATAAGTAAAACATTGCTCACCCACTCCACATATTTACCGTAAAATGTTGGACCGAATGCTAGACGGTATGCCGGATCCAGCTTTGTATTTCCTTACCAAAAATTTATAAAATGCGAAGCTTGCTGGGTCGGAAGCTGGATCAAATGCTGGCTCCGACATTGATATTTCCTCTTAATAAAAATAGACTGCGAAGCTTGCTGGGTCGGAAGCTGGATCAAATGCTGGCTCCGACATTGATATTTCCTCTCAATAAAAATAGACTGCGAAGCTTGCTGGGTCGGAAGCTGGATCAAATGCTGGCTCCGACATTGATATTTCCTCTCAATAAAAATAGACTGCGAAGCTTGCTGGGTTGGAAGTCGGTTCAAATGTCGGACTCGACATTCTTACTGAATTGCCAAATCCCAAAAATTCGACAATTATCGTAGATTGTTGGACAGAAAGCCGGTTCTGAAGTCGAACCCGACATATGTTGCACAACTCCAAAATCCAAATACCGTAAATTGCTGGCCTTTATGCTGGTCCAAATGTCGGAGCCATCTTGACTTCTTTCAACTCTACGATATTATATTCCATCTTCATCCTAAACTCCCAATCTCAAAGTAAAATTCACCAATTTCACACCCAAGATCCATCCTTTTCAACCAATCAACCTCGAAAGAGAATCATCTGCAGAACAAGGCTTAACCAAACACAACAAACACAAACAACAAAAGACCACAATAGAAAACCAGAAATAAAGACATTGGGCTGCCTCCCAATAGCGCTAAGTTTACCGTCTTCAGCCATACATACCTTCAAATTCAAGTGAAAGGGCCGAGAATGAAGGACTCGATCTTTCCAACATCCGCACTCTCTAAATATAGTTTCAGGCATTGACCATTCACCACAAATGGTGTCTGCCCCTCCTTTGAAATCTCAATTCCACCTTGAGATCCAACCCGAGTAACAACAAAAGGACCGGACCATCGAGATTTGAGTTTTCCGGGAAATAACTTCAGGGGAGAATTGAACAATAGAACCTTTTGGCCAACCTGAAATTCCCTTCTAGAAATATGATGATCATGCCATGCTTTTGCTCTTTCCTTGTAAATGCGGGAGTTCTCATAGGAATCACGACGAATCTCTTCCAACTCATTTAATTGTAAGACTCGCTTTTCACCGGCAGATTTAAGATCATAATTAAATGTCTTTACAGCCCAATAAGCACGATGCTCCAACTCAACCGGTAAGTGACAAGATTTCCCAAAAACTAAGCGGTAAAGTGACATTCCTATCGGTGTCTTGAAAGAAGTCCTATACGCCCATAGAACATCATCCAACTTCAATGACCAATCCTTTCGAGAAGAATTCACAGTTTTTTCTAGGATTTGCTTGATCTCACGATTAGAAACTTCAACCTGACCACTTGTTTGTGGATGATAAGTGGTTCCCATTCGGTGCTTCACACCATACTTACTCAACAAAGACTTGAACTGTGCGTTATCAAAATGAACTCCATGATCACTAAGGATAGCTCGAGGAACTCCAAATCTTGTAAAAATGAACTTTTTGACAAACTTTACAACACTCTTGCTAGTGTTGTCTCCGCTAGAGCCATTGCTTCCACCCACTTGGTGACATAATCAACTCGCTACCAAGATATACAACATACCACATGATGGTGGAAATGGGCCCATGAAGTCCAGCCCCCACAAGTCAAATGGCTCAACTTAAGAATTCCCACTTGAGGTAGTTCATGACGACGACCAATATTCCCTGTTCTCTGACAACGATCACAAGACATAACAAAACTTCGAGCGTCCTTGAATAAGGTAGGCCAAAAGAAACCCGATTGAAGAACCTTTCTTTGCCGTTCTATCGTGGCCATGGTGACCGCCACAAGCATAAGAGTGACAATGCTCCAAAATCGACCTCATCTCCTCCTCCGGTATACATCTACGAATCATACCATCAGCACACCTCCGAAATAATAATGGATCATCCTATATATAATGCTTCACCTCAGAGAAAAACTTCTTTCGTTGAAGCAAAAGACCAATCATAAGGAATGATATTTGAGGCTATAAAATTGACATGATCGGCAAACCATGGAGCATTATATGTGTGAATTAGCATAAGTTGCTCATCAGGAAATTGATCACGAATAGGAATATCATCCTTCCTATCCACACCTTCCAAGCGAGATAAGTGATCTGCAACAGAATTTTCCATACCCTTTTTATCTTGAATTTCCAAGTCAAACTCTTGAAGCAATAAGAGCCAACGGATTAGCCTCGGCTTAGCATCTTTCTTTGACGTCAAAAACTTGATAGCAGAGTGGTCAGTGAAGACAATAACCTTAGAACCAACAAGATAAGATCGAAATTTCTCAAAGGCAAACACTATAGCTAGTAATTCCTTCTCTGTTGTGGTGTAATTGATTTGAGCACCATTTAGTACTTTACTAGCATAGTAAATCACATGTAATCGCTTATCTTTCTTTTGGCCCAAGACAGCCCCAATTGCATAATCACTCGCATCACACATCATCTCAAATGGCAAACTCCAATCAGGTGCAGTGATAATAGGTGCAGATGTGAGTTCCTTCTTAATTGTATTAAAAGCCTGAAGACATTCTTGAGTAAATACGAACTTCACATCCTTTGCAAGCAAATCACAAAGAGGTTTCACAATCTTGGAAAAATCTTTGATAAATCGTCGATAAAAACCAGCATGTCCAAGAAAGCTTCGAACTCCTCTAACGGAAGTAGGAGGTGGTAACTTCTCAATTACCTTGACTTTTGCTTTATCCACCTCTATTCCTTTTTCAGATACTTTATGACCTAACACAACACCTTCTTTTACCATGAAATGACATTTCTCCCAATTTAGTACCAAATTCGACTCTTCACATCTTTCCAAAACACGGTTTAAATTCTTCAAACAAACATCAAAAGAAGCACCATAAACTGAAAAAATCATCCATAAATACCTCTATGATATCTTCGACTATATCTGAAAAGATAGCCGTCATGCACCGTTGAAATGTGGCTGGTGCATTGCAAAGACCAAAGGGCATCCTTCTATATGCAAATGTGCCATATGGACAAGTAAAAGTGGTCTTTTCTTGATCATCGGGGCTGACAACAATCTGATTGTACCCGGAATAGCCATCTAGATAACAATAAAATTGGTGACCGGACAAACGCTCCAAAATTTGCTCAAGAAAGGGTAAAGGAAAATGATCCTTTCTTGTGGGTGCATTAAGCTTTCGGTAGTCAATACAAACTCTCCAACCCGTAGTAGTGCGAGTGGGTATCAATTCATCCTTATCATTCTTGACTACCTTCATACCACCCTTCTTTGGAACAACTTGAACGGGACTCACCCAAGCACTATCAGATATAGGATAAATGATCCCAGCATCAAGTAATTTGATTACCTCCTTCCGGACCACTTCTTTCATGTTAGGATTCAACCGGCGTTGATGTTCAACTGAAGGCCGAACATCATCCTCCATGAGAATTTTATGCATGACCACTGATGGACTAATGCCTTTAATATCAGAAATACTCCAAGCAATAGCTTGTTTGTGGTCTCGAAGGCATCCTAACAAAGAAACTAATCTCTGTCGTACTCAAAGAAGAAGATATAATCACAGGATATGTCTCATCTGGACCCAAAAATGCATACTTCAAGTGAGTCGGTAATTGCTTGAGCTCCAATTTCGGATGTGGTGTTTCTTCAATAGCATTCACTGATTCAAAGTGGGCATTCCTCAAGGGAAGATCTCCTTGACCTTCTAAAAACTTCACCGCATCTAAACATTGATCATCTAATGTAGAATCATTCAAGCTTCTAGCCACTACCTTCTCGTACACATCAGACGAGGTGAAAGATGTGTCACACTCTAAAGCACATATATTAATAGCATCCATTCGACAACATGAAGAATATGCGAATGATTCTTCATAGCTTTAGAAACTTGAAATTCCCCGCTTCTCTCCCCCAACTCGAGAGTTAATACACCGGTTACCATGTCAATATTTGTTCCTCCAATAACTAAGAAAGCTCGCCCAAATATGATTGGAGTGTTGACATCTTCCTCCATATCCAAGACAATAAAATCTGCAGGAAGATAAAATTTTCCAACTTTGACTACCATATCCTCTATCATTCCAAATTGGATATCGTAGAGAACGATCCGCTAATTGAAGCACTACATTAGTTGGCACTAATTCAAGCATACTTCAACTTCGGAAAAATGAGAGAGGCATTAAATTGATAGCGTAAACCAAGATCACATAAACATTTAGCCACTAAAATGTTCTCAATATAGCACGGCACCGTGAAGCTACCCGGATCTGCTCTCTTTAATGGTAAAGGATTCTGAACTATAGCCGAACACTGCCTAGACACCGGAACTATAGCAAATTCCTGCAATTTCTCTTTGTTTCACAATAAATCCTTCAAGAACTTTGCATAAGCAGGCATGTTTTCTATAGCCTCAGCAAAAGGGATATCAACATGTAGCTTTTTAAACATCTCCAAAAATTTCTGATATCTTCCTTCATCAGACTTCTTCTTCAAACGGGAAGGAAAAGGAATAGGAGGAACGTAATTATTCAACTCTGGTATGTTGTCCAATTTTACCTTGTCCTTCGTAGAAACTGGAATTCGAACTTCCCCATCAGAATTACTCTCAACTTTCTCTTCAGAATTAGGCACCACGTGTGCCTTGTTCACTGGATCATTAAGTATCTTCCCAGAACGAAGGGAGATGGCTTTAGCCTCTTTAGCATTGGTCTCAGTGTTACTCGGAAGCTTTCCCTGATCCCTTCCTCCAATGCTATTAGCAATTTGACCCATTTGATGCTCAATATTCTTGTTCGATTGCCTTAACTCGTTTAAGGCAACTTGTTGGTTTTTGAGCACTTCAGTTAGTGTTTCCTCCCATGTTAGCTTTTTCTGTTGAGGAGGTTGTGGAGGTTGAGCTTGTGGAGCTGCTCTTGGGCCGATTATATTGAAACCCGTGAGGTTGTGAGCTACTCCCTTGTTGTCTCCATGAAAAATTCGGGTGATTCATCCAACCCGGATTATAAGTAGCAGAATATGGATTATTCTTTTGCATAAGTGGTGCTGGTGGTCCTCCCCCATAAGGACCAGCGTAACACACATCCTCATAAGAAGAATTATTTTGTTCTTCTTGCTGACCTTGATTTGTTGGAGGCCCCGTCATGTATTCACTTGCTTGTTGTTGAAGCGGTTGTGGTGGTGTCTGCATCATGATCTGCATGTTCTGTAGCTTCTTGCCCATCTCCGCCATTTGATTGGTTAAATTGTTGAAAGCTGATGTATTGATTTCATTAACTTCATTAACCGGAGCTTTTTGTTCTCGAACTGCTTTCTGCATAGAACCTTCAGCTAGCTCTTTGAAAATATTATTCATCTCATCGGCCATCTTGTTTCCAATAAAACCACCAGCACTTAGATCCACAAGCTGTTGAGTGATCTCAGTTAGCCCATCATAAAAATACCGCACAAGTAATGCCTCAGAGAATTGATGGTGCGGACATTGAGTAATAAGTGCTTTGTATCGCTCCCATGCTTCATGAAGAGGCTCTCCTACGGCTTGTGTAAATGTGCAGATCTTGCTTCTGTTATCGTTGGTCTTTTGAGATGAATAATACCTTGAGATGAACACATCATAAACTTCATCCCAAGTAGACAATGATTCTTTCTCCAAACCAAGCAACCAAGTCTTTGCCCTATCCTTTAAACAATAGGGGAAACAACGCATCTTCAGCTCCTCCTCAGTTAAGCCACTCAATGGAAAGGTTTGTAGAATAGCAAAGAATTCCCTAATGAATGCCAAGGGATCTTCATTCGCCAATCCATAGAAAATTGGGAGTGTGTTGAAATGCAGATTCTTCAACTCATAATTCCGGGCTCTTGTACTCAGCCTAATACAATGAGGGTTGGCTGTAATAACGGGCCTCTGAATATCGCGAAGGCGCATAGCTGGTGGTGGATCTGGACCACCTCCATTAATATTTTCCCCGCCTCTCCGCCATTGGAACAACTTGTTCTTTTCAATCTCCAATTCGTAATGTGTGATGTCTCGAACCCAATCCTTGAGAAGGTGATTCTTGCAAGTTTCTTTTCCATAGCTTCTTAGCTTTGTTGTTTCTTCTCGCAAGTCTTCTCGATCTCCCGAATCCAAAATAAGTAAAGGCTCCTTTTGAGATCGGGTCATAAACTGAGTACCTAAATAGATTGAAACAACGTATATAAAAATACAAACTAAAATAAAAATAAAAATTATTAGAATAACACAAGTAGACAAATAAACACCGTCCCCGGCAACGGCGCCAAAAACTTGATAGAAATTTTATTCGCAAGTGTACGAATTTAGTCCTATTGTAGTAATAAATCTTGGAATACCAAGGTCGAACCACAGGGACAATGATTTCTCTACTTAAATTATATCTAATAACATAAAACAAGTAAACAAATTGTGATGATTATGTTAAAAATGATAAGCACTAAAATGATATGAAAACAGATGAGAAAGAACTAGGGGCGTCGGGCTATGATTAGGAATCCAATTACCCTATTGATTATGTTCTTCAACTATCCTACGGCATGCACTCTATTATATCTTAAACAATCTCTCGATTCGGATAAGACGTGCTCACATAAATGCTATACCTACTCTCGTGATATAGAAATTAGACGAACCCATTTCAATCGTAGATGTTAATCATGCTATATCCTTATTAGCCTACTTTCGTGACTATTCTCGGATATATTCTATTATCTATTGCACGAATCAATCTCGAGGGTTACAAGAAATTAATTCCAAAGAGCACATACATGTTGGCCAAACATATACATGTAATGAACACAAGATAATAGAACTTGAAAATTGAAGAAGAACATGAACCAATAAAAGCTAAAGTTTATCCATAAACATAAGCAATCCTAACCCCTAGCAAAGGGAATTAGCCACTAGACATAATTAAGAAAACATAAGAGAATTCGAATACAAGCATTGAAAAGAAAAGATAAGAAGACTTCTCAATCTCTATATCGAATCTTGTTCAAAGGTTGTTTTCATTCCCCCAAAGTTTGCAGATGATTTTCTTCAAAAGTTGTTGATGATGTTCTCTCCCAGAATCTTCGTTGTCTTCCTGCGTCCCCCTCTCCTCTCCTTTTCTAACTTCCTTTCAAATCAACTACCCATCATCCCTTTTCCAAAACTGCCGTCCAGATGTTTAACTTCCTTCTCATTCATTAAATTGATCCAAAAAAAGAAAATAAAAAAAGCCCATTAAGCAATTAAGAAATCAGCCCATTTGCGTATTTCCCGCTTGACTCTTTTTTTTTCGACTTTCTATCCAACTTTTGCACCGACATTGTTCTGTGTTGGTTTTGTCTTTGATTTCTTCACTCCTCAACATGAAAGCTATCTCTTTCTCCAATGCCTATACAAATCCAATACTTGCAATATAAGTAGCAATCATGTTCAAAAGTTAAATATATTGATATAATCTCAACTCAAAACCAAGCACTGAACAATACTAAAATGCACCCTATCAGTAATCCTCACTCCCACTTACTTAGTCGGTAACCGCCATGTTGGGCATCGAAATGGCTACTTCCCTAATTTAGCTACAACCTACGTTGTTGGGCAATCAATAGATTTAATAGCTGAACAACTTTATCGAACTAAGGGAGCCTAGTATAGGAGCACAGTCATATGTTGGGCATCTAATAGTCTCCTACTGGTTTAATCCAATTATTCTAATGAATAACTTTGCTACTTACCTAGCCTTATTCCACGAGAAACGATGGAAGTACTAAGTTAGCTACAAACTACGCAACTTGGGGTGATCAAGCCTAAATTACTAGTCAGATTAAATAAACCAGAATTAACCCGAAACCCTTCAATTAATTATTAGCACCTAAGCCTCATGTACTGTTCACGTGTGCGTTTTACATCCTGCCGAACCACTAAAAGTTTAGCTACTCATGAAACTGTCCTGACTGCATAGGTAAGACACTTTGCGAAACAGAACATTCATCATTCGTAACCCTAATCCTAGCATGCACGAAAAATGAAAATAAAACAAAAGATACGAACTAAGACTGAAAACAAAACACGTACTGAATTAAAACTAAAATGGAAATAAGATCAAGAGTACCGATTAGTCTTCAATCTCTCAAACGAACGGAAAGCAAGAAACGAACTAAACTAGCATTCGAACTTTAATAAACTGAAAAACAAAAGTATTTGTTTCTTCTACTCAAACTAACGGCTTGCATGAAATAGAATGGAATGGTAGTTGGTTTCTTCTCCTCGGCAACGGTAGAATTGGCGACGGCGGCAAAGGCTTCGGACGACGGCGACGGCGGTATGAAGTCGAAATGGATGGATCGGAAAAGGATGAGTGAATCGAGTATGTCGAGGTTGTGAGGAGGTCCGAGCGCTCTGAATTTCGTGTCTCCCTCCTCCTTTTATAATGCTCCTAGGAATTAGATCACATCTAGGGTTCCTTTTCGGATAAGGAAATGATCTATGAGATAAGGTAAATATCTCCTCCTTCCTTATTTATCTCATTTCCTTCCTTCCTTCTTTCCTTTCTTCTCTTCTTCTTTCCTTCTTTCTTTTCTTGGCCAAATCCGCTCAAAATCTCTCCATTCCAGCTGGAAAACTCATTGCCACATCATCTCCACGTATCGTGCCAATTCAGCCTATTTTCCTGCATAACTGCCAACAAAAGCGTCTCGCCTGCACAGTTAAGAGACTTTTCGGACAGAAATAATTAGGTACGAAATCGACTCATCAAATCTCCTTACACTTGAACTATACTCGCCCTCGAGTATAAGAAGAACAAAAGATAAGTACCTAATTATTTTGGTCTTCCCCAAGACCAAAGACACAAAAGAAAAGACTCAAGACTCGAACCAAAACAAAAACAAGACTCGACACGGACGGAAGAAAGAAAATAACAACGGATTCATAAAACAAAGACAAGAAGCCATACCAATCAATTCGAAAATTTCCACACCAATTAACTAGCCAAGCAATGTCAAATCATGCAATCATGATTTCATCCAACAAGTAGACAATGCAAATTTTGAAACTAAGCACACATATATCAACTTGGTCAAAATCAAAACAATGTGGATCTCCTCAAGTTTCACTCAACACTCAACTAATCTAGGTCCGGTTCAAGCCACTAAAAAAAAACAATCCACGCAATCACGATAAGAGATCATTACAGTAGCAATATCAAGGAGGTTTTTCTCATTCGGTTGTAATGGGGCTTAGGACTTAGGCAAATTGATGTTGGTAAGGGTCCTAGGGGTACTAAGCTCCATTAAAATTCAGAATCAATGTTATGCATGTAAAACTCTCTCACCCGTGCAGTCAAGAAAGTCAAACTCCCACCACTTTAGAAAAATTTACTTCAATGCTACAACATCAATACTATGCACCCATACTTTTTTTCTTTTCTGCCACGTTTCATATTCAGAATTTTTTTTTCGTGGCATATACTTTTTTTTAGCAACTGGGCACAAACTATCTCAACTGTACAGACAGGACACTTTCAATTATGCTTATATAGAGCAGTTTTTACACTTAGACTTCTTGTCCAATCTGTTTTCTGCAGCATGTCTAGACTGGGCAGGTAGGAGACTTATGTAATACTTCTTCAAATTTTAACTATCATGCACAAGAGAGTTCGTAAAACATGCAATAACATGGGTCAAGAGAAAGTTTAAATGGCCTTGGCTAAAATTTTACTAACTCGAATCAAAGAAACGGTCAATGCTCAAATTGGTTCACTAAGGGATAATGTAGGGTCGGAATTATTTTGTCGCGGTCGTGTGGCTAAAAATCCCTAGTGCCTCCTATCATTTATCACAAGTGACTCAAACATATTATGACTTTGCGGATAAACACTCTCAAAAGAATAGTAGGAAGTATCTTACTTTAAGGCTCAAATCTTATTTAAGTGAGTGGTTATAAAATTTCGATCCAACAAAGTTTATTTTTCGTCATCCCAGATTACATCTATATACGTGCCTAGATCTACTCTTCACAAAGTCCACAAGCAAGCATATTGAAAATAAAAGCACAAATAAGACATGTTTGATCATAGAAAACGACACTTCAAAAATCAAAAATTTTGGCATCCTTCGACACAAAATACCCCCCCCTCCTTACACTTAAACCTTGCTCGCCCTCGAGCAAGAGAGAAAATACAAAACAAAGAGAGAAGACATGACAAAATAAACACAAAAAACACCCTCCTTACACTTGGTCCCTACCAAGTGTGAGAACAAACTAAAACTAAATACAAAAGACAAAAGACAAAATAAAAATAAACACCCCCCTCCTTACACTTGATCCCTATCAAGTGTAAGAACAAGAAAGACACACAAGAACAGACTCAAAACATAAAACAAAAACACAAAAACACAAAAATAAAATAAAATTGTGGAAGAAAAGTCACCGGCCGCCTCGCCCGGGCAAGCGAGGCACCCGCTCATAACTGTGCGGCGGAGGCGATCTACTCGCGTCCAAGGGAATCCGGGATCATGCCTTAGTGTCCGCACGGTATCCTGATCTGCAAAAGTAAAGGCACACGAGACACGAGGTCCCTGGTGGATAAAACCTGGATCTCCCTGTTAGGCGGTTGGTACAAGAGGCGAGTATGCCTCAACAAGTTCAAATCAAACAAAGATGGAGGATCCACCCTAGTCAAATAACCGGCATCATGTATGACAAAGTTGCGTTCAATGAACGTGGCAAGAATATGGCATAGAGTCATGTGACGCAGCGGTGTGACTAGTAATTGTGAAAATAGTCTTAGCAATCCACCAACCTAAGTTAAGACGACGCCTAGTAATCATGCACCATATATAATACAATTCATTTGCAGTCACCTTTTCAAAAGAAGTACTCTTTCCGGTTAGGTTATGGGCTAAGTATTGGTGGCACATGCGAAGGGCGGGATCTTCTAGAAAACTTACGTGAGAACCGGACGTGGCAACTCATCCGGGTCGCTTGGGGCGAGAAGCCTCCACGCGGCCCGTGAACCAATATAAGTTTTGTCCTTGTTCGGCAAAGCATGAAAACCCATCTCAAAATGACCAAGATAATAATTGTCAAATGAACATATCCCTATTCTAGCATTCCATTCGGCCACCGAAACATGATAAGTCCCTCCAAACAACCGAAACTCAATACAAGGTGTAACCAAATCTTTGTCACCCTCAAAATGAAAAGTATTAAAGAACTCACTTGCAACCTCTTTTTAACACGGATAGTGATGCGATTCAAGCAACCAAGACCAACCAACATTTCAAAAATATGCAAAGAAAGGTGCAATAATACCTGCCGCGTGAAGAAACGTGCGATCGAGGAGTCGGCCACTTCGGAAGTCCTTGCCCTCGCGCTCTTATAAACGCAAATTCATGTACTCAATCTCGAATTGAGAGTGGGCATGCACGGCTTCCGATGAATCAATATGGACAACCTCGCAATTTCCATACTCCTCCGCTCTTGGAAAGGTCGAAGATGAATCGGAGTCGCAAGAGATAAGTCATTCAAGTTGAAGTCTTCTTCAAAATCGCCATCGTGATCATCGGACTTATAGTTTGAATCTTCCTCCTCTTGGCTCGGCAATTCCGCACGTAAGCTTTCGCTCCAATTAACGCCATCATAATAGTTGAGTGGTGGTGGTGGATGTTGAAACTCAAGAAACGATAACCACTCGTAAAGCGTTTGTGGAGATCGGGGCGGCGGATTGGATGAAGAAGCACCATCCATGCGGGTTGTTCTCGGCTTTGCACCCTTGAGCGATGCGGTGGGGACGACGGAGGCATGGGCTCGGGCGTCGGCTCACGTGGCGGTTCGGGCGTCGGCTCACGTGGCGGTTCGGTAATAGTAACTCCCATATGTCGGCGTAATCGTCTTCTAGGCGGTTTCACCGGAGAAGTGGACTCCGTGGCATAGTGCGATCTGGTGTCAACTTCCGATGGTCAGGATCCACCCCGTGATTTAGGCCCTGATAACAGGATGAGGGAACTCAACTGGACAAGGATGCTCCCACAACTACTGCTGAACCACCGCTCAGCATCCTTGGTCCAGGGACGGTCGGCGGTTGGTACCTCGAAGTCGTGAGAACCATCTCGGGCGCTACTTCAATCTGCCTTCGAGGTAGCGCCCAGCCCGAAAAGCCGACGCTCGAAGTCAGTGGCCAGGGCCCTGAGGAGTCAAGGAACTCAGAACAGACTCCTAGCCCGCGCCATCCACAAGACGTGGAGGCAGACCACTGGTGATCGCTGTATTGCACCAAATAATCCTACAAAACTAGAGAATTATATCAGTATAGTTCACAGGGTATCGAACACAGGGGAACAGAGGACTAGACACATTAAATTTCTACTTATCTTGAGTTTGGTTAGCAACCACGCAAGTTTTGGGATTTTATCTAAACTAAGAACTTGTAAAAACTGAAAGAAATGTAAAAACTGAAAACTGAAATTAAACTGATTTAACTGGGTAGTTGAGAGATGGGTCCAGCAGAATATTCACACACACGTAATTCCAATCATCGGCACATAAAATCAATTAATCTCATGAATCAACTAGTTATAGATTACCGTAACTTAAACTGCGTAATTGATAGAAACTTTATTTGCAAGTGTATGAATTTAGTCCTATTATAGTAATAAATCTTGGAATACCAAGGTCGAACCACAGGGACAATGATTTCTCTACTTAAATTATATCTAATAACATAAAACAAGTAAACAAATTGTGATGACTATGTTAAAAATGATAAGCACTAAAATGATATGAAAACATATGAGAAAGAACTAGGGGCGTCGGGCTATGATTAGAAATCCAATTACCCTATTGATTATGTTCTTCAACTATCCTACGGCATGCACTCTATTATATCTTAAACAATCTCTCGATTCGGATAAGACGTGCTCGCATAAATGCTATACATACTCTCGTGATATAGAAATTAGACGAACCCATTTCAATCGTAGATGTTAATCATGCTATATCCTTATTAGCCTACTTTCGTGACTATTCTCGGATATATTCTATTATCTATTGCACGAATCAATCTCGAGGGTTACAAGAAATTAATTCCAAAGAGCACATACATGTTGGCCAAACATATACATGTAATGAACACAAGATAATAGAACTTGAAAATTGAAGAAGAACATGAACCAATAAAAGCTAAAGTTTATCCATAAACATAAGCAATCCTAACCCCTAGCAAAGGGAATTAGCCACTGGACATAATTAAGAAAACATAAGAGAATTCGAATACAAGCATTGAAAAGAAAAGATAAGAAGACTTCTCAATCTCTATATCGAATCTTGTTCAAAGGTTGTTTTCATTCCCCCAAAGTTTGCAGATGATTTTCTTCAAAAGTTGTTGATGATGTTCTCTCCCAGAATCTCCGTTGTCTTCCTGCGTCCCCCTCTCCTCTCCTTTTCTAACTTCCTTTCAAATCAACTACCCATCATCCCTTTTCCAAAACTGCCGTCCAGATGTTTAACTTCCTTCTCATTCATTAAATTGATCCAAAAAAAGAAAATAAAACAAAAGCCCATTAAGCAATTAAGAAATCAGCCCATTTGCGTATTTCCCGCTTGACTTTTTTTTTTCGACTTTCTATCCAGCTTTTGCACCGACATTGTTCTGTGTTGGTTTTGTCTTTGATTTCTTCACTCCTCAACATGAACGCTATCTCTTTCTCCAATGCCTATCGAAATCCAATACTTGCAATATAAGTAGCAATCATGTTCAAAAGTTAAATATATTGATACAATCTCAACTCAAAACCAAGCACTGAACAATACTAAAATGCACCCTATCAAGATTCCCCCACACTTAGCTCATGCTTGTCCTCAAGCAAGACACAATCAATTACAAAAAACTTTAATTCGATTATCATCGAAACAAGTTGAAAATAAGGGCAGCAAAATGAAGTGAAGACTTAAAAGCTATCATTCTGTTAGTACCTCATACCATCCTCATATTCTCAACCGGCTAATCAAGTCTAAATATTGGAATGAAGGACAAGAAATTACCCAAGTGAAACAAGAATTAACCTCAATCCAAACATGTCAAACTTGGAAATAAGTCATTGGCCAAAATTGTCACAGGCGTCCCACAACCGTTCCCACAAGCCATGGCCCACCAGTTGTCCGCATCAAGCAAGAGTAACAAGCCTATATCACCCGTTTGTTCCACCACTTGCAACTTTCCCAAAGTAAATATATATATGATTTTTTTTTTCCGTCCTGCTCACTAGGCGAACCATGTAGAACAGGCACTCTTCCCCCCAAAGTGGGCATTTTCTTTTCTCTTTTTTTTTTTTCGTCCCGCACACTAGGCGAACCATGTAGAAACAGCACTCTTCCCCCAAAGTGGGCATTCATTTATAAACACCACCAACATACCAAAACAACCAATTCCTTCCAACGCTTTTTCCAAGAAAAACATCAAGGATCGAGGGTAATTAAAGTTCCAACAAAAATGTAAATTCAAGTACTAAATTCCAAAATTTACACAAGTTTAGCCAACTTAGAATAAGCATCAAGCATACGGTGTTCACACGAACTTTAACTCTAAATCCAACCAACAAATTTTTGCCCCGAAATTCAACATGCGTCAATAACCATCAATTTAAACTCAAGGTAATCATGAAAATGCACCTTTACTCCCCCACACTTGTACGGAACATTGTCCTCAATGTTTCAAATATTCATCAATATCAAAACATAAATGAAGAGCAAATTGAAACTGAGGACTTCCCTGGGATTAATTGGAGGGAGAGGAAAGAGCAGGATGACAGCTTTGATGTGCGAAAAATTGCAACAAACGACTCTCGATGGTTCGATTTGTTTCCTTTTTTCTTGTTGATTCATGATAAGTCGGTGTTGTTGCATCCGCATTGTAATAATCTATGATTGCATTCAGGTCTGCTGCTCTTTCATTTGAGTTATCTTGGATTTCATCAATTAACTCCATGAAGAAAATTTTGGCTAAGATGAAAACTTGACAACTCCACAAGAATTAAGCACCCACAAACATCATGATAAGAAGCACCCAAGCAGAGAATAAGATACAATATCAACTATCCCCAAATTCTTCCATTACCATACTATATAGAGCCAAACAGTCAACAAACCACCAGATTCAACTACCAACGGTATCTCTTATGCAATATCTCCCCGGAACCGATGAAACCCGGCAACAACACCAAGAACAAGGTAACAATAACTTACTGACTCACCTGGTGCTGTGTAAGGAGGAAACGGTACACTGATTTCGACGTTATCTTCTCTCTTCTCTGTTAATTGTGGTGACGATGGAACCGGCAAGAAGATGGTGTAGACGATGGTGGAGCGCAACGACACTTTAATCGAAGAATAAAATTGATGAAATTGAAAGAGGGAATAAAGGAATTAGGGATTTGGAATTTGGGGGTGTGGATTTGTTGAATGTAAAAAGAAAAAGGAGAAAGAAGTTTGGGGATGGAAGAAGAAAGGGAGAAAGAAGTTTTTTTTTAAATAAGTAAAACATTGCTCACCCACTCCACATATTTACCGTAAAATGTTGGACCGAATGCTAGACGGTATGCCGGATCCAGCTTTGTATTTCCTTACCAAAAATTTATAAAATGCGAAGCTTGCTGGGTCGGAAGCTGGATCAAATGCTGGCTCCGACATTGATATTTCCTCTTAATAAAAATAGACTGCGAAGCTTGCTGGGTCGGAAGCTGGATCAAATGCTGGCTCCGACATTGATATTTCCTCTCAATAAAAATAGACTGCGAAGCTTGCTGGGTCGGAAGCTGGATCAAATGCTGGCTCCGACATTGATATTTCCTCTCAATAAAAATAGACTGCGAAGCTTGCTGGGTTGGAAGTCGGTTCAAATGTCGGACCCGACATTCTTACTGAATTGCCAAATCCCAAAAATTCGACAATTATCGTAGATTGTTGGACAGAAAGCCGGTTCTGAAGTCGAACCCGACATATGTTGCACAACTCCAAAATCCAAATACCGTAAATTGCTGGCCTTTATGCTGGTCCAAATGTCGGAGCCATCTTGACTTCTTTCAACTCTACGATATTATATTCCATCTTCATCCTAAACTCCCAATCTCAAAGTAAAATTCACCAATTTCACACCCAAGATCCATCCTTTTCAACCAATCAACCTCGAAAGAGAATCATCTGCAGAACAAGGCTTAACCAAACACAACAAACACAAACAACAAAAGACCACAATAGAAAACCAGAAATAAAGACATTGGGCTGCCTCCCAATAGCGCTAAGTTTACCGTCTTCAGCCATACATACCTTCAAATTCAAGTGAAAGGGCCGAGAATGAAGGACTCGATCTTTCCAACATCCGCACTCTCTAAATATAGTTTCAGGCGTTGACCATTCACCACAAATGGTGTCTGCCCCTCCTTTGAAATCTCAATTCCACCCCGAGATCCAACCCGAGTAACAACAAAAGGACCGGACCATCGAGATTTGAGTTTTCCGGAAATAACTTCAGTGGGAGAATTGAACAAGTAGAACCTTTTGGCCAACTCCGAAATTCCCTTCTAGAAATATGATGATCATGCCATGCTTTTGCTCTTTCCTTGTAAATGCGGGAGTTCTCATAGGAATCACGACGAATCTCTTCCAACTCATTTAATTGTAAGACTCGCTTTTCACCGGCAGATTTAAGATCATAATTAAATGTCTTTACAACCCAATAAGCACGATGCTCCAACTCAACCGGTAAGTGACAAGATTTCCCAAAAACTAAGCGGTAAAGTGACATTCCTATCGGTGTCTTGAAAGAAGTCCTATACGCCCATAGAACATCATCCAACTTCAATGACCAATCCTTTCGAGAAGAATTCACAGTTTTTTCTAGGATTTGCTTGATCTCACGATTAGAAACTTCAACCTGACCACTTGTTTGTGGATGATAAGTGGTTCCCATTCGGTGCTTCACACCATACTTACTCAACAAAGACTTGAACTGTGCGTTATCAAAATGAACTCCATGATCACTAAGGATAGCTCGAGGAACTCCAAATCTTGTAAAAATGAACTTTTTGACAAACTTTACAACACTCTTGCTAGTGTTGTCTGCTAGAGCCACTGCTTCCACCCACTTGGTGACATAATCAATCGCTACCAAGATATACAACATACCACATGATGGTGGAAATGGGCCCATGAAGTCCAACCCCACAAGTCAAATGGCTCAACTTAAGAATTCCCACTTGAGGTAGTTCATGACGACGACCAATATTCCCTGTTCTCTGACAACGATCACAAGACATAACAAAACTTCGAGCGTCCTTGAATAAGGTAGGCCAAAAGAAACCCGATTGAAGAACCTTTGTCGCCGTTCTATCGTGGCCATGGTGACCGCCACAAGCATAAGAGTGACAATGCTCCAAAATCGACCTCATCTCCTCCTCCGGAATACATCTACGAATCATACCATCAGCACACCTCCGAAATAATAATGGATCATCCTATATATAATGCTTCACCTCGTGAGAAAAACTTCTTTCGTTGAAGCAAAAGACCAATCATAAGGAATGATATTTGAGGCTATAAAATTGACATGATCGGCAAACCATGGAGCATTATATGTGTGAATTAGCATAAGTTGCTCATCAAGAAATTGATCACGAATAGGAATATCATCCTTCCTATCCACACCTTCCAAGCGAGATAAGTGATCCGCAAATGTACTTTCCATACCCTTTTTATCTTGAATTTCCAAGTCAAACTCTTGAAGCAATAAGAGCCAACGGATTAGCCTCGGCTTAGCATCTTTCTTTGACGTCAAAAACTTGATAGCAGAGTGGTCAGTGAAGACAATAACCTTAGAACCAACAAGATAAGATCGAAATTTCTCAAAGGCAAACACTATAGCTAGTAATTCCTTCTCTGTTGTGGTGTAATTGATTTGAGCACCATTTAGTACTTTACTAGCATAGTAAATCACATGTAATCGCTTATCTTTCTTTTGGCCCAAGACAGCCCCAATTGCATAATCACTCGCATCACACATCATCTCAAATGGCAAACTCCAATCGGTGCAGGTGATAATAGGTGCGAGATGTGAGTTCCTTCTTAATTGTATTAAAAGCTCAAAGACATTCTTGAGTAAATACGAACTTCACATCCTTTGCAAGCAAATCACAAAGAGGTTTCACAATCTTGGAAAAATCTTTGATAAATCGTCGATAAAAACCAAAGCATGTCCAAGAAAGCTTCGAACTCCTCTAACTAAGTAGGAGGTGGTAACTTCTCAATTACCTTGACTTTTGCTTTATCCACCTCTATTCCTTTTTCGATACTTTATGACCTAACACAACACCTTCTTTTACCATGAAATGACATTTCTCCCAATTTAGTACCAAATTCGACT
Source organism: Lavandula angustifolia (assembly GCA_028984105.1). Classification (NCBI taxonomy): domain Eukaryota; kingdom Viridiplantae; phylum Streptophyta; class Magnoliopsida; order Lamiales; family Lamiaceae; genus Lavandula; species Lavandula angustifolia. The sequence goes on along the minus strand of CM054802.1, from coordinate 20,917,570 downwards.
CTTCACATCTTTCCAAAACACGGTTTAAATTCTTCAAACAAACATCAAAAGAAGCACCATAAACGTAAAAATCATCCATAAATACCTCTATGATATCTTCGACTATATCCGAAAAGATAGCCGTCATGCACCGTTGAAATGTGGTCAGTGCATTGCAAAGACCAAAGGGCATCCTTCTATATGCAAATGTGCCATATGGACAAGTAAAAGTGGTCTTTTCTTGATCATCGGGGCGACAACAATCCGATTGTACCCGGAATAGCCATCTAGATAACAATAAAATTGGTGACCGGACAAACGCTCCAAAATTTGCTCAAGAAAGGGTAAAGGAAAATGATCCTTTCTTGTGGGTGCATTAAGCTTTCGGTAGTCAATACAAACTCTCCAACCCGTAGTAGTGCGAGTGGGTATCAATTCATCCTTATCATTCTTGACTACCTTCATACCACCCTTCTTTGGAACAACTTGAACGGGACTCACCCAAGCACTATCGATATAGGATAAATGATCCCAAGATCAAGTAATTTGATTACCTCCTTCCGACCACTTCTTTCATGTTAGGATTCAACCGGCGTTGATGTTCAACCGAAGGCCGAACATCATCCTCCATGAGAATTTTATGCATGACCACCGATGGACTAATGCCTTTAATATCGAAATACTCCAAGCAATAGCTTGTTTGTGGTCTCGAAGGCATCCTAACAAAGAAACTAATCTCTGTCGTACTCAAAGAAGAAGATATAATCACGAGGATATGTCTCATCCGGACCCAAAATGCATACTTCAAGTGAGTCGGTAATTGCTTGAGCTCCAATTTCGGATGTGGTGTTTCTTCAATAGCATTCACTGATTCAAAGTGGGCATTCCTCAAGGGAAGATCTCCTTGACCTTCTAAAAACTTCACCGCATCTAAACATTGATCATCTAATGTAGAATCATTCAAGCTTCTAGCCACTACCTTCTCGTACACATCAGACGAGGTGAAAGATGTGTCACACTCTAAAGCACATATATTAATAGCATCCATTCGACAACATGAAGAATATGCAGAATGGTTCTTCATAGCTTTAGAAACTTGAAATTCCCTCGCTTCTCTCCCCCAACTCTGAGAGTTAATACACCGGTTACCATGTCAATATTTGTTCCTCCAGTAACTAAGAAAGCTCGCCCAAATATGATTGGAGTGTTGACATCTTCCTCCATATCCAAGACAATAAAATCTGCAGGAAGATAAAATTTTCCAACTTTGACTACCATATCCTCTATCATTCCAAATTGGATATCGTAGAGAACGATCCGCTAATTGAAGCACTACATTAGTTGGCACTAATTCAGCATACTTCAACTTCCGGAAAAATGAGAGAGGCATTAAATTGATAGCAGAACCAAGATCACATAAACATTTAGCCACTAAAATGTTCTCAATATAGCACGGCACCGTGAAGCTACCCGGATCTGCTCTCTTTAATGGTAAAGGATTCTGAACTATAGCCGAACACCGCTGCTAGACACCGAACTATAGCAAATTCCCCACCAATTTCTCTTTGTTTCACAATAAATCCTTCAAGAACTTTGCATAAGCAGGCATGTTTTCTATAGCCTCAGCAAAAGGGATATCAACATGTAGCTTTTTAAACATCTCCAAAAATTTCTGATATCTTCCTTCATCAGACTTCTTCTTCAAACGGGAAGGAAAAGGAATAGGAGGAACGTAATTATTCAACTCTGGTATGTTGTCCAATTTTACCTTATCCTTCGTAGAAACTGGAATTCGAACTTCCCCATCAGAATTACTCTCAACTTTCTCTTCAGAATTAGGCACCACGTGTGCCTTGTTCACTGGATCATTAAGTATCTTCCCAGAACGAAGGGAGATGGCTTTAGCCTCTTTAGCATTGGTCTCAGTGTTACTCGGAAGCTTTCCCTGATCCCTTCCTCCAATGCTATTAGCAATTTGACCCATTTGATGCTCAATATTCTTGTTCGATTGCCTTAACTCGTTTAAAGGCAACTTGTTGGTTTTTGAGCACTTCAGTTAGTGTTTCCTCCCATGTTAGCTTTTTCTGTTGAGGAGGTTGTGGAGGTTGAGCTTGTGGAGCTGCTCTTGGCTGATTATATTGAAACCCAGGAGGTTGTGAGCTACTCCCTTGTTGTCTCCATGAAAAATTCGGGTGATTCATCCAACCCGGATTATAAGTAGCAGAATATGGATTATTCTTTTGCATAAGTGGTGCTGGTGGTCCTCCCCCATAAGGACCAGCGTAACACACATCCTCATAAGAAGAATTATTTTGTTCTTCTTGCTGACCTTGATTTGTTGGAGGCCCCGTCATGTATTCACTTGCTTGTTGTTGAAGCGGTTGTGGTGGTGTCTGCATCATGATCTGCATGTTCTGTAGCTTCTTGCCCATCTCCGCCATTTGATTGGTTAAATTGTTGAAAGCTGATGTATTGATTTCATTAACTTCATTAACCTGGAGCTTTTTGTTCTCGAACCGCTTTCTGCATAGAACCTTCGGCCTAGCTCTTTGAAAATATTATTCATCTCATCGGCCATCTTGTTTCCAATAAAACCACCAAGCACTTAGATCCACAAGTCAGTTGAGTGATCTCGCTTAGCCCATCATAAAAATACCGCACAAGTAATGCCTCGAAGAATTGATGGTGCGGACATTGAGTAATAAGTGCTTTGTATCGCTCCCATGCTTCATGAAGAGGCTCTCCTACGGCTTGTGTAAATGTGCAGATCTTGCTTCTGTTATCGTTGGTCTTTTGAGATGAATAATACCTTGAGATGAACACATCATAAACTTCATCCCAAGTAGACAATGATTCTTTCTCCAAACCAAGCAACCAAGTCTTTGCCCTATCCTTTAAACAATAGGGGAAACAACGCATCTTCAGCTCCTCCTCAGTTAAGCCACTCAATGGAAAGGTTTGTAGAATAGCAAAGAATTCCCTAATGAATGCCAAGGGATCTTCATTCGCCAATCCATAGAAAATTGGGAGTGTGTTGAAATGCGAATTCTTCAACTCATAATTCCGGCTCTTGTACTCGCCTCTAATACAATGAGGGTTGGCTGTAATAACGGGCCTCTGAATATCGCGAAGGCGCATAGCTGGTGGTGGATCTGGACCACCTCCATTAATATTTTCCTGCCTCTCCGCCATTGGAACAACTTGTTCTTTTCAATCTCCAATTCAGAATGTGTGATGTCTGAACCCAATCCTTGAGAAGGTGATTCTTGCAAGTTTCTTTTCCATAGCTTCTTAGCTTTGTTGTTTCTTCTGCAAGTCTTCTCGATCTCTGAATCCAAAATAAGTAAAGGCTCCTTTTGAGATCGGGTCATAAACTGAGTACCTAAATAGATTGAAACAACGTATATAAAAATACAAACTAAAATAAAAATAAAAATTATTAGAATAACACAAGTAGACAAATAAACACCGTCCCCGGCAACGGCGCCAAAAACTTGATAGAAATTTTATTCGCAAGTGTACGAATTTAGTCCTATTGTAGTAATAAATCTTGGAATACCAAGGTCGAACCACAGGGACAATGATTTCTCTACTTAAATTATATCTAATAACATAAAACAAGTAAACAAATTGTGATGATTATGTTAAAAATGATAAGCACTAAAATGATATGAAAACAGATGAGAAAGAACTAGGGGCGTCAGGCCATGATTAGGAATCCAATTACCCTATTGATTATGTTCTTCAACTATCCTACGGCATGCACTCTATTATATCTTAAACAATCTCTCGATTCGGATAAGACGTGCTCACATAAATGCTATACCTACTCTCGTGATATAGAAATTAGACGAACCCATTTCAATCGTAGATGTTAATCATGCTATATCCTTATTAGCCTACTTTCGTGACTATTCTCGGATATATTCTATTATCTATTGCACGAATCAATCTCGAGGGTTACAAGAAATTAATTCCAAAGAGCACATACATGTTGGCCAAACATATACATGTAATGAACATAAGATAATAGAACTTGAAAATTGAAGAAGAACATGAACCAATAAAAGCTAAAGTTTATCCATAAACATAAGCAATCCTAACCCCTAGCAAAGGGAATTAGCCACTAGACATAATTAAGAAAACATAAGAGAATTCGAATACAAGCATTGAAAAGAAAAGATAAGAAGACTTCTCAATCTCTATATCGAATCTTGTTCAAAGGTTGTTTTCATTCCCCCAAAGTTTGCAGATGATTTTCTTCAAAAGTTGTTGATGATGTTCTCTCCCGTAATCTTCGTTGTCTTCCCGCGTCCCCCCTCTCCTCTCCTTTTCTAACTTCCTTTCAAATCAACTACCCATCATCCCTTTTCCAAAACTCCGTCCGGATGTTTAACTTCCTTCTCATTCATTAAATTGATCCAAAAAAGAAAATAAAAAAGCCCATTAAGCAATTAAGAAATCAGCCCATTTGCGTATTTCCCGCTTGACTCTTTTTTTTTCGACTTTCTATCCAACTTTTGCACCGACATTGTTCTGTGTTGGTTTTGTCTTTGATTTCTTCACTCCTCAACATGAAAGCTATCTCTTTCTCCAATGCCTATACAAATCCAATACTTGCAATATAAGTAGCAATCATGTTCAAAAGTTAAATATATTGATATAATCTCAACTCAAAACCAAGCACTGAACAATACTAAAATGCACCCTATCAGTAATCCTCACTCCCACTTACTTAGTCGGTAACCGCCATGTTGGGCATCGAAATGGCTACTTCCCTAATTTAGCTACAACCTACGTTGTTGGGCAATCAATAGATTTAATAGCTGAACAACTTTATCGAACTAAGGGAGCCTAGTATAGGAGCACAGTCATATGTTGGGCATCTAATAGTCTCCTACTGGTTTAATCCAATTATTCTAATGAATAACTTTGCTACTTACCTAGCCTTATTCCACGAGAAACGATGGAAGTACTAAGTTAGCTACAAACTACGCAACTTGGGGTGATCAAGCCTAAATTACTAGTCAGATTAAATAAACCAGAATTAACCCGAAACCCTTCAATTAATTATTAGCACCTAAGCCTCATGTACTCGTTCACGTGTGCGTTTTACATCTGCGCCGAACCACTAAAAGTTTAGCTACTCATGAAACTGTCCCGACCGCATAGGTAAGACACTTTGCGAAATGAACATTCATCATTCGTAACCCTAATCCTAGCATGCACGAAAAATGAAAATAAAACAAAAGATACAAACTAAGACTGAAAACAAAACACGTACTGAATTAAAACTAAAATGGAAATAAGATCAAGAGTACCGATTAGTCTTCAATCTCTCAAACGAACGGAAAGCAAGAAACGAACTAAACTAGCATTCGAACTTTAATAAACTGAAAAACAAAAGTATTTGTTTCTTCTACTCAAACTAACGGCTTGCATGAAATAGAATGGAATGGTAGTTGGTTTCTTCTCCTCGGCAACGGTAGAATTGGCGACGGCGGCAGTGGCTTCGGACGACGGCGACGGCGGTATGAAGTCAGAAATGGATGGATCAGAAAAGGATGAGTGAATCGAGTATGTCGAGGTTGTGAGGAGGTCCGAGCGCTCTAAATTTCGTGCCTCCCTCCTCCTTTTATAATGCTCCTAGGAATTAGATCACATCTAGGGTTCCTTTTCGGATAAGGAAATGATCTATGAGATAAGGTAAATATCTCCTCCTTCCTTATTTATCTCATTTCCTTCCTTCCTTCTTTCCTTTCTTCTCTTCTTCTTTCCTTCTTTCTTTTCTTGGCCAAATCCGCTCAAAATCTCTCCATTCCAGCTGGAAAACTCATTGCCACATCATCTCCACGTATCGTGCCAATTCAGCCTATTTTCCCGCATAACTCGCCAACAAAAGCGTCTCGCCCGCACGCTTAAGAGACTTTTCTGACGTAAATAATTAGGTACGAAATCGACTCATCAAATCTCCTTACACTTGAACTATACTCGCCCTCGAGTATAAGAAGAACAAAAGATAAGTACCTAATTATTTTGGTCTTCCCCAAGACCAAAGACACAAAAGAAAAGACTCAAGACTCGAACCAAAACAAAAACAAGACTCGACACGTACTGAAGAAAGAAAATAACAACGGATTCATAAAACAAAGACAAGAAGCCATACCAATCAATTCGAAAATTTCCACACCAATTAACTAGCCAAGCAATGTCAAATCATGCAATCATGATTTCATCCAACAAGTAGACAATGCAAATTTTGAAACTAAGCACACATATATCAACTTGGTCAAAATCAAAACAATGTGGATCTCCTCAAGTTTCACTCAACACTCAACTAATCTAGGTCCGGTTCAAGCCACTAAAAAAAAAAACAATCCACGCAATCACGATAAGAGATCATTACAGTAGCAATATCAAGGAGGTTTTTCTCATTCGGTTGTAATGGGGCTTAGGACTTAGGCAAATTGATGTTGGTAAGGGTCCTAGGGGTACTAAGCTCCATTAAAATTCGTAATCAATGTTATGCATGTAAAACTCTCTCACCCGTGCAATCAAGAAAGTCAAACTCCCACCACTTTAGAAAAATTTACTTCAATGCTACAACATCAATACTATGCACCCATACTTTTTTTCTTTTCTCGCCACGTTTCATATTCGAAATTTTTTTTTTTCGTGGCATATACTTTTTTTAGCAACTCGGGCACAAACTATCTCAACCGTACAGGCATGTGACACTTTCAATTATGCTTATATAGAGCGGTTTTTACACTTAGACTTCTTGTCCAATCTGCTTTTCGCAGTGTCTAGGACGAGGCGTAGGAGACTTATGTAATACTTCTTCAAATTTTAACTATCATGCACAAGAGAGTTCGTAAAACATGCAATAACATGGGTCAAGAGAAAGTTTAAATGGCCTTGGCTAAAATTTTACTAACTCGAATCAAAGAAACGGTCAATGCTCAAATTGGTTCACTAAGGGATAATGTAGGGTCGGAATTATTTTGTCGCGGTCGTGTGGCTAAAAATCCCTAGTGCCTCCTATCATTTATCACAAGTGACTCAAACATATTATGACTTTGCGGATAAACACTCTCAAAAGAATAGTAGGAAGTATCTTACTTTAAGGCTCAAATCTTATTTAAGTGAGTGGTTATAAAATTTCGATCCAACAAAGTTTATTTTTCGTCATCCCAGATTACATCTATATACGTGCCTAGATCTACTCTTCACAAAGTCCACAAGCAAGCATATTGAAAATAAAAGCACAAATAAGACATGTTTGATCATAGAAAACGACACTTCAAAAATCAAAAATTTTGGCATCCTTCGACACAAAAATACCCCCCTCCTTACACTTAAACCTTGCTCGCCCTCGAGCAAGAGAGAAAATACAAAACAAAGAGAGAAGACATGACAAAATAAACACAAAAACACCCTCCTTACACTTGGTCCCTACCAAGTGTGAGAACAAACTAAAACTAAATACAAAAAAGACAAAAGACAAAATAAAAATAAACACCCCCTCCTTACACTTGATCCCTATCAAGTGTAAGAACAAGAAAGACACACAAGAACAGACTCAAAACATAAAACAAAAACACAAAAACACAAAAATAAAATAAAATTGGGGAAGAAAAGTCACCGGTCGCCTCGCCTGGGCAAGCGAGGCAGTTTGCTCATAACTGTGCGGCGGAGGCGATCTACTCTGCGTCCAAGGGAATCCAGGATCATGCCTTAGTGTGCACGGTATCTCGATCTCGCAAAAGTAAAGGCACACGAGACACGAGGTCCCGGTGGATAAAACTGGATCTCCCGGTTAGGCAGTTGGTACAGTAGGCGAGTATGCCTCAACAAGTTCAAATCAAACAAAGATGGAGGATCCACCCTAGTCAAATAACCAGCATCATGTATGACAAAGTTGCGTTCAATGAACGTGGCAAGAATATGGCATAGAGTCATGTGACGCACGGTGTGACTAGTAATTGTGAAAATGGTCTTAGCAATCCACCAACCTAAGTTAAGACGACGCCTAGTAATCATGCACCATATATAATACAATTCATTTGCAGTCACCTTTTCAAAAGAAGTACTCTTTCCGGTTAGGTTATGGGCTAAGTATTGGTGGCACATGCGAAGGGCGGGATCTTCTAGAAAACTTACGTGAGAACCGGACGTGGCAAACTCATCCGGGTCGCTTGGGGCGAGAAGCCTCCACGCGGCCCGTGAACCAATATAAGTTTTGTCCTTGTTCGGCAAAGCATGAAAACCCATCTCAAAATGACCAAGATAATAATTGTCAAATGAACATATCCCTATTCTAGCATTCCATTCGGCCACCGAAACATGATAAGTCCCTCCAAACAACCGAAACTCAATACAAGGTGTAACCAAATCTTTGTCACCCTCAAAATGAAAAGTATTAAAGAACTCACTTGCAACCTCTTTGTAACACGGATAGTGATGCGATTCAAGCAACCAAGACCAACCAACATTTCAAAAATATGCAAAGAAAGGTGCAATAATACCGGCCGCGTGAAGAAACGTGCGATCGAGGAGTCGGCCACTTCGGAAGTCCTTGCCCTCGCGCTCTTATAAACGCAAATTCATGTACTCAATCTCGAATTGAGAGTGGGCATGCACGGCTTCCGATGAATCAATATGGACAACCCTGCAATTTCCATACTCCTCCGCTCTTGGAAAGGTCGAAGATGAATCGGAGTCGAAGAAGAGATAAGTCATTCAAGTTGAAGTCTTCTTCAAAATCGCCATCGTGATCATCGGACTTATAGTTTGAATCTTCCTCCTCTTGGCTCGGCAATTCCGCACGTAAGCTTTCGCTCCAATTAACGCCATCATAATAGTTGAGTGGTGGTGGTGGATGTTGAAACTCAAGAAACGATAACCACTCGTAAAGCGTTTGTGGAGATCGGGGCGGCGGATTGGATGAAGAAGCACCATCCATGCGGGTTGTTCTCGGCTTTTGCACCCTTGAGCGATGCGGTGGGGACGACGGAGGCATGGGCTCAGGCGTCGGCTCACGTGGCGGTTCGGGCGTCGGCTCACGTGGCGGTTCAGTAATAGTAACTCCCATATGTCGGCGTAACTGTCTTCTAGGCAGTTTCACCGGAGAAGTGGACTCCGTGGCATAGTGCGATCTGGTGTCAACTTCCACGGTTTGCGAAGTCGGCGCCATATACTCAAATTCCTTCGGTGGTTGCGGTTCGTACTCAAGGAGCGTAACTTGTTAAGTTGGCACGGCCTCCCCGATGAGCGCGGGCGTTGCGGCGCGTTGCGTCTTCGGATCCACTGGGACGGCAGCGAACCATCGGGCTGCAACGGATATTCTCGATTTCTTCTTTGGAGCCATGGCGGTGGCGTCTCCAATCAAGGGAGGAGGAAACTTCTTGAAGAAGATGAAGATCTTGTAGAGAGGGAAAAGTAGTGGGCGACGGTTATAGAGAGGGAAAGTGATTTAAATAGTAACAAGTGGTAGGGTTTGATCCCCTCTCTCTCCTTTAATAGAAGTGAACTTTGCAATTAGGTCCTCTCGGTTGTGCGGTTAAGTGATCCGGTCCCTCCTTCTTTTCAATTCAGCCCCCCATCTTTTTCTCAACTCAAATTGACTCCAAATTTTCGTCATCTATGCAATTGAGTCCCTAAAAAACGTTCCCTTACTACAATTGGGTCCCTTGATTTTTGTAAATGGCAATTAAGACCCCGAATTCTTCTTCTCATCATCTTTGCTCCTCCAACTCCTTCTCCTTACCTTTAGACCCCAATTCCATACTTAGCCAAAATCTAAAAAATAAAAGAAACAACACCAAGCATAAAATCAAACTAAAAAATACGAAATCAAAGAAAAACGGAAAAAATATACGGGTTGCCTCCCGAAAGCGCCTCTCTTTAAAGTCTTCGGCTAGACCTCCTCTTCATAGAGTCAAATATAAGAGGGAATCGACAAGGTCTGCTCATCCACATCTTCTATTATTGCGGCAGCATGATAAATCTTAAGGCGATGACCGTTGACGGTGAAAGTCTCGTCTGAGTCCAATTTCTGTATCACCACTGCCCCACCTGGCCAGACAGAACACACCCAGAATGGACATATCCATCTCGAGCGGAGCTTTCCGGGCATGATGCGTAGGCACGATTGGTAAAGCAATACAAGTTGGCCCACTTCAAAAGTCTTCATACGGATCGCTTTATCATGTCACGCCTTTGTGCATTCTTTGTACCTCATAGCCGCATCATAGGACTCCAACCGGATTTCTTCAAGCTCTTGAAGCTGATATTTCCTCTCCTTAGCACTTTCGGTCAGATCCAAATTGACTTTCTATACCGGCCACCAGGCCTTGTGTTCCAACTGCACAGGCAAGTGACATAATTTACCAAAAAATAATCTATACGGAGACATACCGAGTGGAGTTTTATAGATGTTCGATAAGCCCATAAGGCGTCATCCAAACTCATACTCCAATCTTTCCTTGATGGATTGACCGTTTTCTCCAAGATAGACTTCACTTCTCGATTTGACACTTCAAGCTTGCCCATTCGTTTGAGGATGGTAAGCGGTAGAAACTTCGATGGGCTACTCCATATTTCTTCATCAACGACTCTATGGTACGGTTGCAAAAATGTGTTCCTCGATCACTTATGATGGCCTTAGGTACGCCCGAATCGCAAAAGATGTTAGTTCGAAGAAATCCTGCCACCACTTTAGAGTCATTAGTTTTTGTAGCCTTTGTCTCAACCCATTTAGAAACATAATCAACGGCAAGTAAAATGTACACGTTATCCTTTAAATTAGGAAACGGACCCATGAAGTCCATACCCCATACATCAAATATCTCACAAAATCTCAAAGGCTTTTGGCGCATTTCATCCTTCATAGATATATTCCCGGTCATTTGGCAACGTGCACATGACTTACAGTAATTGTAGGCGTCAAGGTGTAGGCTCGGCCAAAAGAATCCCGCATCCAACACTTTTCTTGCGGTTCGTTTTGGTCCGAAGTGTCCTCCATAAGCGGATGAATGACAATGGAATAGGATGTCGCCTTGCTCTTCTTTCGGAATGCATCTTCGGATCACTTGATCAACTCCCATTTTCCAAAGGATTAGAGAGTCCCAGAAGTACTGCTTACACTCGCTCTTCAATTTCGCTTTTTGGGCATGAATGAACTCGGGTGGAAGCTGCTCAGAGGTCAAGAAATTCACAATATTAGCAAACCAAGTTAATTTAGAAGTGTTACCTACGGTTTTCAGCAATTCTGCTTCAGAGTTGTCTTGACTGGGCAGCTGAGACACTTCCTGGACTCCAATAGTAAAACACTGTGCGGGCAGAAGCTTGGCAAGATTGGAAACTGTCTCAGGAACAACATATAAATGCTCTTCGGGAAAAGTCTCCTTAATTGGCTCTCCATCGTCTTTTTGAATCAATCGGCTCAAGTGATCCGCCACATGGTTTTCGGCTCCTTTCTTGTCCTTAACCTCCCAATCAAATTCTTGTAAGAGAAGAATCCATCGGATAAGTCTCGGCTTTAATTCTTTCTTGGCAAGGAGATGCTTGACGGCGGCATGATCGGTATACACAATGATCATTGAGCCAAGTAAATAAGAGCGAAACTTGTCGAAGGCAAAGACGATAGCTAACAGCTCCTTCTCTGTGGTGGAATAGTTGTATTGTGCTGGATTTAATGTCTTGGACGCATAATAAATCACATGGCTTTCCTTTCCAGTTTTCTGTCCCAAGATCGCCCCGGCCGCACAAATCGAAGCATCGCACATAATCTCGAATGGCTTGTTCCAGTCCGGGGGTTGCATCACATGAGCTGTTGTAAGCTTGTCTTTAAGAACGGTGAAGGCCTCCTTACACTTAGTATCGAAATCAAACTCGACATCTTTGTGAAGTAGCCTCGTTAGTGGTTGAGTAATCTTTGTAAAATCCTTTATGAAACGCCGATAGAAGTCGACGTGTCCTAAGAAACCACGAAGTTCCTTTAGAGTAGTCGGATATGGCAACTTCGCGATGGCCTCCACTTTTGCCTTATCGACTTCGATTCCTCTTTTAGAAACAACGTGACCGAGCACTATTCCTTCGGGCCACCATGAAATGGCATTTTTTGTAGTTCAATACCAAATTCTTCTCAACATATCGAGCTAGGACTTTATCGAGGTTCTTCAAGCATGAAGTGTAAGAATCACCATACACGGTGAAGTCGTCCATGAAGACCTCTATGCAAATCTCGATAAGGTCCGAGAATATGCTCATCATGCACCTTTGAAAGGTGCCCGGCGCGATCGCATAATCCAATTGGCATTCTTCGGTAAGCAAACGTTCCCTAAGGGCATGTGAATGTCGTCTTATCTTGATCTTCCTCTCGCACTTGGATTTGGAAATAGCCGCTATAGCCGTCCAAGAAGCTAAAATAGAGTTGCCCCGCAAGTCTCTCGAGCATTTGATCGATAAATGGAAGCGGGAAATGGTCCTTACGTGTCGCCGCATTGAGCTTCCTATAATCGATACACATGCGTCATCCCGTCACTAAGCGTACGGAACCAATTTGTTCTTCTCATTCTCGACAACTTGGAATCCGTGACTTCTTGGGCACAACGTGTACGGGACTTACCCATTTGCTATCCGAGATGGGATAGATAATTCCCATGGATAAGAGCTTCAATACTTCTTTCAGCATGACCTCCCTCATGTTCAGATTGAGTTTTCTTGTATGGTCTCGGAAAGGTTTGCTATCCGGCTCCATGAGGATAGAGTGCTGGCAAATGTCGGGACTTATGCAGGTAATGTCGGCTAAAGTCCATCCTATGGCTTTCTTGTGCTTCTTCAGAATCTCCAACAACGCCTTCTCTTAATTTTCATCAAGTTCTTTATTTATGATGACAGCAACGTCTCATTATCTCCGAGATAGGCATACTTCAGGTTTGTTGGAAGTGGCTTAAGTTCCAGCTTTGGTGCCTTGATGATTGACGGCAGCAGCTTTTCAGAAGCGTCCTGACTGGGCAGTTGAGACATGCTGCCGACAGTTTTCAATTCTAGAGTTGCGTACAAAGCCGAGATGCTCTCTCTGATCTCCTCGTCTCTCATATCCTCGAGATCTGATTCGGTCAGTCCTTGAGTCAAGGTAACCTCCATTTTATCCTACATTACATACGTCTCAAGATATTCTTGGACAAAGCTTTCGATGGAGTCAGTAGATAAAGCATCTTCATTTTCATGATCAAAAGGCATCTTAAGTGCTTCAGCAATGTGATGAACATAGATTTCATTATGATATGCAACACTTATAGATCCTTCATCTACATTGATTATGGCCTTTACAGTTTTTAAGAACGGTCTACCCAATAGAACACCCGCAGTACCCTCAACTTTCCTATCATTAGTGTCTATGACATAAAAATCTGCAGGATAGACAAAGTTGTTAATTCTGACCAAAGATGTTTTCAAGTAGACCTACCGGGGCAATGCATGACCTATCCGCTAATTGAATTATCACTTTGGTGGATACTAATTCAGCTCCAATAAATTGATTATAAACGGATAATGGCATAACATTTATGGATGCATCTAAATCACACATAGCCTTCTTAATCATAACATTTCCCATCAAGCAAGGTAGTGTAAACATACCTGGATCAGCACACTTAGCGGGTAACATCCTTTGAATGATTGCCGAGACAGAGTGGTCCATGACAATTTTCCCGGACTTTAGGATTTTTCCATTAATAAAATCCTTCACGAACTTTGGAATTTTTACGTCTTCGAGGAAAGGAATGTCGATCTCTAATTTCTCGAACAGCTTAAGGTAGTCCATGTACTCCTTATTCGGCGTCTTTTTCCTTTTCAGAGCTTCGAGAAATGGTGGAGGAATCAGATTTTCATGTTCCGACCGGCGGCCGAAGACGTCCTCCTCATCTCTTTCTTGTTCGGATCTTCGACATCATGCTCCTTCGAGCCTTCCGATGGTAGAGGCTGTTCTGCAGCCCTTCTTCTTCTCTACTGACTTCTCTGGGTGTCTTGCCTGTACAGTCGGGCCAGGTAGTTCTTTCCCCCCACACAATGTGATATGGTTACAGTTCTGAGCATTAGGGTTCTGCTGAGTTTGAGCTGGAAGCTGCCCTTGGGAAGTTTTGATTTCCTGAATGGTAGAACTGAGCTTATTCATCTTTTTGGCCAAGTTATCCATAGTCATTTGTTGCTCTTTCTTCGTTTGATTAATCTCCCATTGGGTCTGCATAATTTCCTTCTGCATTTGTTGTTGAAATGCAATGGTGTCTTTCTGCGAAGAAACCATTTCGACTAAAAGCTTTTCTAAAGGGCTCTGCTGCTCCGGCTGGGCAGGCAGGGCACTCTGCTGCTGAAACTGCCTTTGATGCGGGGGTCTATACGTCTGCTGATAGCTATTCTAATTAGGAGGTTGATACTGTTGCTGATAGCCTTGTTGCTGCTGGTATGGTTGCTGAAATTGGGTTTGAGGTGGATTCCTCGGTTGAAAATGCTCCTCCGGTTACTTCCAATGGAGGTTCGGATGAACCCCTTGCTGCCCGCTCCAATTTCCAGCTGCATTTACATCTTGTCCCGGACATTGCAGTGATGTATGCCCTTTCTCTCTGCATGCTCCACATGCGTGATCGGTATTCAATCGGCTCGAAGCAGGGGCGTTCTGCTTAAGTATTAAATCGAGCTTGTCTTGCCATAGGCGGAATTTTGCCTCCACCTTACTATCGATCTCATCCATGTAATCGGAATGAGACCAATTGACATCTCTCCTTGTTGGTCTCGGCCCTTTGTATTGTGAGGTGGATTCCGCAAGTCCTTCAATAATGTTCCTTACATCTTCGTAGAGGCTTGTGTGGAAATTCCCTCTCAGACCGATATCAACCATGGCCTTTGCTTCGTCTGTCATCCCTTGATAAAAAATTTGTAGTAGCTCCACATTCGAGTAGCCATGGTTCGGACAACTATCGATAAGTCGTCCAAATCTCTCCCAATATGTGCCGAAAGTCTCGTCGACTTCTTGAGCGATCCCAAAATCGCTTCTTAAGTGCATTTGTCTTTGATTGCGGGAAATACTTCTTCAAGAAGACCGTACGCATCTGGGCCCACGTCGTGATCGTGTTTGGCTTTAGACTTGAGAACCACGCTTGTGCTCCATCTTGCAGTGTGAATGGAAAAGCCTTGAGCTTGAATGCATCCAGATTGCCTTGTCGGTGTATGTTGCAGACTTGGTTGAACGACGCCAAAAAGGAATTTGGATTCTCATTCGTCCTCCCAAAAAACTTCAGCATGACAGCGACCATGTTCAGCTTGACATCAATTTGTTCGGTAGTTGTGATTTGGATTAGACCGGGAAGGTCCGCTCCCATGTCAAGCGATCCCGTATTCATCCTCAAGGGTTGTGGATTGTGCACTTCTTCCATCTCTTCCTCCTCTGATTCTAAGCTAATTACTGGAGTATTCTGCCTTGTTTTGTCGAACAAAATAGTTTTTGGTTCTGAGTCGCTGATCTGCTCACAGGCGTCTATTCAGTCTCCTGACTGGGTAGTTAAGACGTTTCCTGCCTCGGACAGAATCTGTTGCTTTTGCAGCTTTGTCCTCTTCCTATTCCTCTTTGTTGTTTTCTCGATCTCTGGATCAAATATGAGGTTAGGGTTGGAAGACCTGCTCATGCAACGCTTAAAAGAACAAATAGATTAGTAGAAAAGCAATAAAACTAGATAACAGCGTTCCCGGCAATGGCGCCAATTTGGTGATTGTTGTATTGCACCAAATAATCCTGCAAAACTAGAGAATTATACCAGTATAGTTCACAGGGTATCGAACACAGGGAACAGAGGACTAGACACATTAAATTTCTACTTATCTTGAGTTTGGTTAGCAACCACGCAAGTTTTAGGATTTTATCTAAACTAAGAACTTGTAAAAACTGAAACAAATGTAAAAACTGAAAACTGAAATTAAACTGATTTAACTGGGCAGTTGAGAGATGGGTCCAGCAGAATATTCACACACACGTAATTCCAATCATCGGCACATAAAATAAATTAATCTCATGAATCAACTAGTTATAGATTACCGTAACTTAAACTGCGTAATCCTCACTCCCACTTACTTAGTCGGTAACCGCCATGTTGGGCATCGAAACGGCTACTTCCCTAATTTAGCTACAACCTACGTTGTTGGGCAATCAATAGATTTAATAGCTGAACAACTTTATCGAACTAAGGGAGCCTACTATAGGAGCCTACTCATATGTTGGGCATCTAATAGTCTCCCTCTTGGTTTAATCCAATTATTCTAATGAATAACTTTGCTACTTACCTAGCCTTATTCCACGAGAAACGATGGAAGTACTAAGTTAGCTACAAACTACGCAACTTGGGGTGATCAAGCCTAAATTACTAGTCAGATTAAATAAACCAGAATTAACCTGAAACCCTTCAATTAATTATTAGCACCTAAGCCTCATGTACTGTTCACGTGTGCGTTTTACATCCTGCCGAACCACTAAAATTTTAGCTACTCATGAAACTGTCCTGACTGCACAGGTAAGACACTTTGCGAAACAGAACATTCATCATTCGTAACCCTAATCCTAGCATGCACGAAAACTGAAAATAAAACAAAAGATACGAACTAAGACTGAAAACAAAACACGTACTGAATTAAAACTAAAATGGAAATAAGATCAAGAGTACCGATTAGTCTTCGATCTCTCAAACGAACGGAAAGCAAGAAATGAACTAAACTAGCATTCGAACTTTAATAAACTGAAAAACGAAAGTGTTTGTTTCTTCTACTCAAACTAACGGCTTGCATGAAATAGAATGGAATGGTAGTTGGTTTCTTCGCTTCGGCAACGGTAGAATTGGGTGACGGTGGCGGTGGCCCGGACGGCGACGGCGGTATGAAGTCGGAAATGGATGGATCGAAAAAGGATGAGTGAATCGAGTATGTTGAGGTTGTGAGGAGGTCCGAGCGCTCAGAATTTCGTGCCTCCCTCCTCCTTTTATAATGCTCCTAGGAATTAGATCACATCTATGGTTCCTTTCTGGATAAGGAAAGGATCTATGAGATAAGGTAAATATCTCCTCCTTCCTTATTTATCTCCTTTCCTTCCTTCCTTCTTTCCTTTCTTCTCTTCTTCTTTCCTTCTTTCTTTTCTTGGCCAAATTCGCTCAAAATCTCGCCATTCCAGCTGGAAAACTCGTTGCCACATCATCTCCACGTATCGTGCCAATTCAACTTATTTTCCCGCATAATCGCCAACAAAAGCGTCTCGCCCCTTACGCTTAAGAGAGTTTCCAGACATAAATAATTAGATACAAAATCGACTCATCAACCACTCAGGCTCAGAGTGCTGAAATCAAGGGACTCAGGACTTCCATTCAGAACTCACTTGTCCCTAATTTTTCCATTATCCTGAATAACGCACTCGCCGCACAAAGAGCCGACTTCGATGAGCAACTGAAGACGATTCAGGCTGGCCAAGCCCAACTTCTTGAACACTATAAGGCCGCACAGAAAGCTCACACTGAATCAGTCTCCTCCATCTCTCAGGCCTCAGACCTCAGGCTCCAATCTATTCAGAAGGCCATAGAAGAGAGAGTGGATAAACAGTTGCAGGAGTTCCGCATGCGGCCAGACGCTTCTCACAAGAAATACAGCGATCAACTAACTGAAGAGAGGAACGAGCTACATGAACAACTGACTAAGCTGCAGTATGCCTTGGACAATTTGGCAACAGCTTACAAGAGTCTGGACAGGAAGGTATCCGTTCCCACCCCTGGTGTATTTGTTGATGCCAAAAAGGGGGAAGGAAAACAGAAGGATACTGAAGAAAAGGTACTGAGAGTACCTAGAGGAGTGAGGAGAGTGGCAGGAGCATCTCAGAGTCAGCTTCCAGCTCCCACTGGTACCTCCACTCAGTCTGGTGAGGCCCAGGGTATCTCAACAGCAGGCGATGTAGTGTCTGCTGAGACTGGCCCAAGCGGCTCAGGACCCAAGGACGTTGCTACTCAGGCAACCCAAACTCCATCTGATATAATCAAGGAGGTTGCTGAGTACGCAGAAGAGGAGTCTGAAGAGGAAGAGGTTCCTCTGCCTCCTCCAGTTTTTGGAAAAGGCAAAAAGATTCTGACGCTTCCAACCCCTCCCCCTAAAAAGAAAGGACCTAAGAGGTATGTTACTCCGGAGGAAGAAGCTCAGATTGTTGCCGATGAAAAATTAGCAAGAGATATTGCTGAGGCTGAGGCTGCGAACAAGCCCAAGAAGAAGCCAGCCAAAGGCAAGACAAAGGCTCCAGCAGGTGAAAGAAAGACTGGATCCAGACTGCCTCCCAGAACTCTAAAGCTGAGGGATGAGGCAGATAAGGAAAAAGAAAAGGAACAGCAGCAGACAGCTGGTCAGCAGGGTACTTCGAAAGAAAAATCAACAACTCCTGCTGATTCAGAAGAAGAGCCTCATGTACCCTCCTATGTCCCTTCTAAGGAACAAGATCTTGAGATGCAAGAGATTTGGGCTCAGATGGAGAGGTATTTGTATAGAGGAAAAGAAGCAAGACATATAGAAGCAGCTAGAGAAAGGCTCAGACTAGCAGACTTGGAAGCTCTGAGGCTGAAAGCTGAAAAAGAAGCGAGTCAGAGGATTCCTGAAAAAGCAGACATTCCCTACAGATATAGAAGGTTCAGGGAACCTACTGATCTCAAACTCCACAGATGGCCAAGAGTTGATGAATGGATGCCATGGGAAAGAACTCAAAGGTGGGAGTCACTGAAGGCTGATTTTGTAAAGAGAAATTATTTCTGGAGGTACTGGCTTGAAAAGCACAAATCTGTCGCCTTTTCTGAGTGGCTTCTGAGGACCGATGTAGAGATATTTGACAGAGTTCAGAAGGCCATTGCAAATAAGGTAGATGTCAGAGTCCCAGCTCCAAGAATCTTGCCGCCCCCACTGAAATTAGATGGCTCTGTTCACTATGGAGTGACTGAGAAAGAAATCAAGGATGCTGCTGAAGCCAAATGCTTAGAAGAAGATGATCCAGCTGAGTTTGCAGAGATACTGAAGCTGAGAAAGATCTCATATAGAATGTATGGAGTGCCTCTTCCTGAATCTAAATCAAAGGACTTCAAAGACAGGATCAAGCAGTTCAGATGATAGTTAGCTTCTGTGTTTCTTGTATTTCTTTTCTGTTCTGTTCTTCTCAGTATATCAGTTGATGTACATGTACTAACTATTCTTCATATATATAAAACATCATTGTTATTGGCCCTGACAATTCCTTATTGTCTATATGGCCTTATTTGTTTTTATGCTTAACACACAGAATCACTCAAGTGATTACTGACTCACACACTCACTGTTCTTATATACTCTGTTTGTTTTTACTTAGTCAGATTATGTTAGATTGCGTAGTTGGGGGAAAATGTTGTTAGACAGGGAGAAATTGTTGATTAGTTTTATGTATAGGTTCTGATATTTCTTCCCTGATTCCCTCAGTAGTCTAGGACTTAAAGAACAACTCCACTGATTCTACTTGTAAGATTTGTAAGGAGCTCTGTTTCTGATAAGTCATAGTGTTAGGTTTTGGCATCATCAAATAGGGGGAAAATATTGGGAGATGATTCAGTCTTCCCACAACCAGTTGAGACATAACTCAGTAGCCCTGTGCTCTGAATGTTTACTGAAGATTTGAAGATCCCAAAACCCTATCTTGGCTAATAAACCATTCAGTTGTAACCTGTTCTATCTCTGAGGTTTCAGACTCAGTAGACAATCTTCATCTGGTTCAGGCGCTCAGTAGTTTACCTGCCTCAGTACCAGATGTAGAAGATTCAGTGATACTGGACTCAACAGGAGCAGTATACTGAAAGGAGTCAGTGGAACTGAACTCAGCAGGAATAGTTCACTAAACTTAGAGTTGATCTTCAGTAGAGCCAACTCAGCGAGGAGCATGCTATGCGAATAAAGATCGACTCAAGAACGGCCGGGACGATTCTTTTTGACCGTCGGGATTCTCTAAAGTCAAATCGGCAGAGTCAATACGAGGAAGAGAGAAGTCGCCTTCGATCTCCTTGAAGTTTGTTCTGTCTCACCCACTTTTCTGAACCTCGGCCAATGACAAGTAGCCACCTGTCCTATATCTGTTAAAGCTGCAAGTTAATAACTTTCCAGAAATGGAGGGAAAGGACACTGCAACCATACTTTGAAATAGCCGTTAGCTACCCAAAAGAGAGAGACAAAAGGATCGGTCGTCTCCAATGGATCTATCCTTATCTCTGCTCAATAAATAGAGGGATAAAATCAAATTGAAGCTCACCTAACCTAGAAATCGAAGAACACACGAGCATTCACGAGCAACTCTAAAATGTCTTAAGTCTTCCGCAAGTAGTTCGAAGAAGTAATCTCCAGCGAAAGACGACATACCTGCTCATAGGGAACCAAGCTGAACCAGAATTATATAGCCTCTAGTATCCAAGCGACAGAACACGAACCCAAGTGTATACTTAGCCATTCGTCGCTCTAGAAGCCACTTTCTCGTTCCCTATCCCTCTAACCTAAGCTCAACTATTCATATCTATAGCTTAGACGAAGGAGTTCATAGTCGAACTGATCCTTATTGTAAAGGACTCCTTCATAGTTGGAGAGTTTTTCAAACACTTAGTTTGATACCCTGTAAACTGAGACTTGCTCAGTATAAATCTCAAGACCAGTGTTTGTCCAGCGTACAAACCAACTGAGACTATCTCAGTATAATACATAGTTTCCTGATCTTTCAGGACAGTGGACGTAGGATTGTTGGATCCGAACCACTTTAAAAATTGCCTGTGTTCTGTGTTCATTATTTACTGTTGCATTGATTACTGTGCATACTGAAAATATCTTTAAAATCATTCAACTGAGTTTCAACAAGCTTAATCAACTGCACTAACATACTGAAACTATTTTGTTAAAAACGTTTTCTTAACTCAACTGAATTTGGGTCTACACTTTTCGCACTACTGAACTTTATCCGATCAATACTGAATTCTGACTCTAGTCAGCTAGCAGGCCTCAGTAAAGTCAGTCACTCTGCCACGCGATTCAGAACAACTTATTTGGTCTGCTGAATTCGTTCAGTACGACACTCTCCGAAAATGATTATTCGCGTTTAAAGTTGAGAAATCGGTTTTCAGGTGTATTCACCCCCCCCCCTCTACACCTGAACGTTACTCTCGGGACCAACAACTACCTATGGAAAAAGAAGTAATCTCTGAAGACTGACAAACCAGATGCTACAGAAATCACAGAGAAACTAGAAGAGGGTGAGTCTCTAAATGTTTCTTGTTCTAATATTAGTGATGAATGGATAATAGACTCTGGTTGTAGCTTTCACATGTGTTAACATAAGTCTTGGTTTACAACTCTTACACCTAGCAAGATAGGATCAGTTATTCTAGGAAATGACCAAGTACTAAGTGTTGAAGGGATTGGACAGTAAGACTTTAAGTGCATGATGGTTCTATAAAGGTTTTACAGGAAGTCAGATATATACCTGGGCTTAAGAGGAATTTGATATCACTCGGCTTGTTGGAGTCCAGAGGGTATCACTACAAGTCTAGGCATGGTATATTAAGGGTGCTCAAGGGATCAAGAGTTATGATCAAGGGCATAAGGAATCAGAACCTGTACTACTTTGTTGTAGAACCATTATAGGAGAGAGTGGCTCTAGTGTTGAGAATAAATCTAGGTTGTGGCATATGAGGCTTGGGCATGTGAGTGAAAAAGGCCTAAATGAACTCCTGAAACAGAACATACTTCAACACTCATGTAGGTTTAAGGTGGAATCCTGTGAGCAGTGCATACTCAATAAAGGGAAGAAGCTTGTGTACCCCACTGGAAAACATATCTCTACTGCTCCCCTAGACTATGTCCACGCTGATTTGTGGGGGCTTTCAAGAACTGAAACAATAGGGGGAGGCAGGTACTTCATGGCTCTGATAGACGATTATTCCAGGAAATTATGGGTTTATGTTCTGAAAAATAAGTCTGAGGCATTCATGAAGTTTAGAGAATGGTCAATGAGGTAGAACCAGAAAATGAGGCATCACTCAAGTACTTAAGGACATATAATGGATTGGAGTTTCTCTCGGGTGAATTTCAAGAATTCTGCAGAAAGAAAGGTATCAAAAGGCACCTTACAGTACCTGGAAATCCACAACAAAACGGAGTTGTTGAGAGAATGAATAGAACTATATTGGAGATGTGATAACCCGTATTCTCCGTATTCTCTATTTAGTAATTTAGAGTTATTCTTTAGTTTTATACTTATCCCGTAGTAACATAAGAAATTTCTACGAGAATTTCTAGACGATATCATAGGCATTGCTTGCCTAATCGAAATTTTATGTACACGTGACTATAGGTTTATAGAAATTATTAAAATATAAGCTCCCAATTATGATGTATAATACACCATAAATTAATATTTGGAAAATGTTGCCGACATTTTTTTTAGTAAGGGAGAGAGGGACACAAGAATTGTGCTTGTTATCATTTAGGAGAATTATAATTTTATAAGCATTTAGTCATCATGTGTAATAGGGGAAAACTTGGACTATCAATAGGTATGGAATTTGGCATTAAATATGTCTCCTTAGTGGGATGGCGTGGCATCTTACATAGATGTGGAAGGGATAAATGTCTTCAACTTCATGTTGATGATGAGATTAAATAGTAGAAGCTTAACAGTTGATAATCAACATCTTGGCCACGTGGGTAGCATGCAGAAATAGACTAAGAGAATCCAGCATCTTGGCCATGTGGGTAGCATGCAGAAATAGACTAAGAAAATCACTTCCACTTAAAATCTGATATATACACTCCAATTTCCTTTATATAGAATCAATTAGTGCTCAAACTCCATATGATATTTGGTGTTTCCACCTTCTTCTTTACCCAGCCAGGCAGCTGTCATCTGTGGTAGATGTCATTAATCCCGATCAAAATTCCCTCTGTTAGTCAGCGCGTATTCAACCAAGTAAGAAAAACCGCTTCTTAGTCTTTAGTTTCTTGTTTGAGGTGATATAGGTTGAAGATTATATACTTTTAAGAACATAAAATCTTAGATTTAAGGGAGAGAAGGGTTAGGAAGATTTGCATGTATGAAAATAAAGTTGCATGTGTAGATCTGGATGTAAGACAACAACAAATGTTTAAGTTGCATGAGCACAGAGATCTGTCCAGCCATTTCCCTTTTCTGCAGAGAATTTCAAGGCCAAATACACGATCTTTTGTTACATGAAAAATACAGAAAAATTATAGAGATACAATATAGGATGTCTATAAGATATCTATAAATTTTGTATATTTTTGGACAAGTCCTTATATTTTTAATAAATTTCATCTTTTATGCTGCCAAAAAACCATGCATTCGGGATAGAGCTTAGTAAAATATTTATATCTCACTCCAAAAAACTGATATGAACTTGATTATTTTTCCTAAATACTCTACACACGTAGTAGTTTCTAAAAATATTTATTCTGTATTTTTTTAAACTATGCATGTAAAAGCAGTTTATTATAAACTTTCGGTTGATAATCGGAGACTTGCATTAGGAGGAGTAGTTTTGAGTGAAAACTAATCTGTATACTCTGAATCCATCACTTATCCATAAGGTTTGAAAATTTGACATGACATCACTATGCGTGTGTCCTAAGCATTTGTGGAATATTAGAATTTTTAGAGCAGTGTTGGTCCCACAAACCGTAGCTAAAGTATAATTGGACAGAAACGGACCCTGTTCGTACAGTGAACACTGTTTTGGTGATAAATCCTAGAAAACTTATTATTTTGTTACGAAATCAATCCCAGTATAAACTAGACTCATTGAGGAAGATATACATAGAATATTAGAATTTACGGAGTGAAATCATGGTCTGTAGAATACTTTCAAAATAGGCCTTCTGCACAAGTTAACAGATTATAGCTAGGATATTGTTCTAACCTAATAACTATTATAAATTGTTACATAGGTTATGAAGAGTATGCTTGCTCTTAGATCAAGTTGTTAAAACTTCTAGGACCTATCGTGGAAGAACAATAGCCTCGGTGTCGGGATTGCATGTGTAAATCAACTCAGTGAATTTCGAGGTAGGTAATATTTTTCTCTAAAAATTATCTTTGAGTTAGTAAGCTCTACGAAATCTGTTTATCCATGAAAGTTTTTGTGCATTTACCTGTTTAATGCTTCTACATGATAGATCGACCGAGCCTCTCATCTGGCCTAACACGCTAGATGAGGGTTAATTTAATAATGGTGTACACGTGTTTGTTAGTAACACAAAGACTGATCATATTTGTGTACCAAGTACTAACATGATATGAGGGACCCCTCGAGTTCCGACTCGAGGGCCAAGGCCCAAGTTATGAGAATCAAGTGGTAAAAGTAACAGGAAATGTGACACAGATGTGCGCACCCATAAGAATAAATGTTTTGTATGCTTGGAGCAGTTTTCTTTTTAAAATCCTCCAAGTCATACCTCATGCATGGATAAATTGTTTTAAATGTTTTCAAACTACTCTACCCACTGAGTACACTAGTGCTCAGCCCTCAATTGTTTTCAAACGTTTTCAGGTTGAGCGGCAAGGGCGGCGGAAAAGAGCTGAGGAGGGGGGTTCTACCATTATCGTTATGTTTTATTTTGAACTCATAACTACTGAAGTACCTGCTGAACATATTTAAATACAAGTTTAATCATTTTACAAATGGTCCGCATTAAATTATGTGTTTTAAAACAGGAAAATATTGCAGTTCTCCAAAAATGGTTAGAAAATATGTTTTATATCATTCTTTCCGTGGCGACTCGACCTCTGTGATCCTTCATGAGGGTCGGGGCGTTACAAAATGGTATCAGAGCATGGTTCTTGGCTCTATGGTCAAAATGTTTTAAAATCAGTTTGTCTAGATTTGTAACATAAGCAAAACCCTCAACTCGCCGTCGCACTGCTCTCAGCCAAGGTATATTTAAAAGCTTCAAAAGAGATTTTATTATGGTGCGCGAAGAACGGAATTATGAAAAGAATGTTGTCGTGTTGGGAGAGTCCACTCGACCAGAAGAATATGTTTCCACTGAGTCTCTTTAAGCTCAAGTGATGAAGTTTCAGAAAAGTATATGATTATATTATGATTTAATTTCATAATAAATGTTATGTTTCAATATGTGGGATTATATGGCAATATGATTTGAAGGGAATGAAAGAGAGCATATGATGAAAGTAGGTGATGATGAACAGAAATGAAGGGTTTTGTTTTCTTAAAAGGCTTGAGGACATATGTGAATGAAACTTACCTATGAAATCGATGACCCTCATGCCTTAGCAGTAAAACACCTTAAAACAATAATGATTTAAGTGGTCGTGCTTTAATAAAT
The DNA here is from genome assembly GCA_028984105.1 of Lavandula angustifolia. Taxonomy (NCBI): domain Eukaryota; kingdom Viridiplantae; phylum Streptophyta; class Magnoliopsida; order Lamiales; family Lamiaceae; genus Lavandula; species Lavandula angustifolia. The sequence continues at coordinate 20,892,163 of CM054802.1, read as the reverse complement.
GAACATAGAAGTAATGCTTTCAGATATTTAGATGCTCTACTCCGATTCAAGATTTGTTTGGCGCTATCACACAATTGGGTATACGGTACAGAAAGAAACGAGTAAGCTAACGTATACTCCACAATAATACCAAGATTGCTTTAGCATTATGAGAAAGTTTCAACTCATAACAATAGGATCCATAGGGCCTTACTTTGCCCACTTCCGTACTACTAGACGGATCGTCATGGACCGCGAGACTTTTCAATATCTAGAAGAAAGAGTATTTCTGCTACCGTAGAGAGCAAGTGGAGAAAATGCTGACGACATAGATGTTATTTATGATGCTCAATAGAGAAAAATACTACCCTATCTAGAGTCGGACAAGAATTGTCGTAACAATTACGTATGGAATGCTACTACGGTACATAGGTGGGTAACCGCGACTGATGTGTTTACGAAATGAAGGAGGCACGAGTGAAACTCTCATGATATCTTATTATGTACTCACGTACAGTTATCTTCAATAGATGATATATTAATACTTTTAGACAAACGGGAGTAAGGAGGATAGAAATAAAGATTTCAGGGGATTACCATTAGATTCTAAGTAGATGGTTAGGATAACTTAACTTGTTTTATTTCCTTTGACTTGTTCATTAAGCTATCAAGTTTTTCTTTCAACACCAATCTTTCAATCATATTTGACAGTCGAGTTGGGTCTTGTGTTCGGTAGCCCAGACTGACCTTGACAACCATATTCTTTTCTTGAACAAGGTACATACATTGTAAAGACTTTCTTCGGGGCGATTTCTTTGTAATCAACTGCCCATGATCGTGTTCGTCTTTACACTTGGTTATGTGTTGTTTGAAATTGTTTTCAACAACGCATCTTGATAATCGTGTCTTAAGTAAATGCTTCATTTTTCTTTGAGAAGTACTAAATAAACTTCTACCATGATTAATATCAGAGTATTTTGTTTCGCTCTGAAATTGAAGAATTTATCTTGCAAGTCTAAACTAGAATCTCTAGACTTTTAAAGTTTGTCTATTATTCTGAGGAGTTCACACACCGCCTCAAAAGAAAGATTGTGATAATGTCAATAGTACCCAAGATTTTCAACTTTGTAACAAAATTTTTGTTATGTTTGGGACTATGAGCCTATATAATCCTTGAATCTAAAAGTTTCCATCTTGAGTTTTCCGGCCTTTTGAATTGTTTCAGTATCTAAGGAAAACCAATTGCATTTCGTCACTAGTTGGTATGACGATTGTACTAAGTATATAGATTAGAATGATTAATGAATGATCACTGACTTCTGTCATATTGGGTTTCCTAGAACATTATGGCCAAGAAGTTGTAAGTTTACACAATGTATGATCTTCCCATAATAAGAGAACCACAAGTAGATGATGTTATGATAGGGTTTTCAGCCCTAATAACTTGTCGGTCTAAGCGACATTGAAATAGTTGATAAGACATAGAATGCTTATAGCGGATAGGAGTTAGTCGAATTTCACTTTGTGTTACGCATATGATATTTTAAGATCGTTCTTTTCAGAAGACGAGAACATTACCAAGTCAGAGAACTACGCCACAAGAATAAACATATTGAGACGAATTAAGCGGTGACACTACAGACCACAAGGCGCGTCAGTCTCGTCGATCAAGAACCTCGGAAATAAGAAGCTGGTGGAAAGACCCAAATACGTGATACACTTACACCCGATTCATTAATGTATTTACCAATCATCGAGATTCTATTCAAGCGAAGGCTCTTCAACTGCACTATCCGCAAGGCTGATATAAAATGACCTCCACTAAACACAAGACTCGCATGGATACCATGAGCGCTACTTCATCACGACCTAAAACTGAGGTAGATACGACTTTAAGGAACAACCCTCGAAACGAATTAAAATTTTACTAATGATATCACTGCTGACGATTCCTCAAGAGTGCAGACAGAGTTAGAGTAGTTTCCGCGGATCATCGCCAAGAACTTAATACGCTTAAAATAGTCGATCACGATTATACGATGTTGAATAACATGATGCAAAGGCAAAGGTATAAGTGAGACACTTGGTATTTTACGATATCATATGATAAACCCCCGATACATTCGAGACACTTCGGATTTGAACGATGAGGAAAGAGGACCAGATGAAGACTTCAACTTGAAGGAGTAGACGCACAACTATTTAAACTAGTAAATGATCATATTTTTACTATAAGATTGACAAGGTTATTCCTTTTGTCGCATACTTCTACTCATTTTATTTTGACTAAAGAGTTATGTCACCTTGGTGCTAAGCTCAACCACCATTTATATTGATACTTGATCCAAGATGATATTTCTATGTATTTGTTCGAACTCTGTTGAAGATATCATTTGATACAAATCGACAATATCATCCTTTCTTCTGAATTTCTAATCCCATTCCTTTGAATATATAATTCGGTTTCTTTGGTACGATATTGGTCAGAAGTCATCTCGATAATTGATCCCTGGCAATTATTTCACATGTTTGTTTCTAAATTCGTTGAAGTATTTGTTTGGCTCATATATATTCAGAAATATTTTCCCTTGGCGATAAAGTCAGACTCATTTACTACTATTTGTTCCTAAGAATCCATATTTATACTTGGTCACTATTAATTATCATTATGTTTGTTTTAACTTTATTGAAGGTGTCATTTGATAAAAAAATCTAAGATCGACAATCTTATCCTTTTCTTCAGGACCCAAATAATGTTCTTTTGAGCCTTACTATATTGATTACTATCCATCTTGATGCTTGATCCCTATAATTATTCTGACTATTCGTTTCGGATCGCGTCGGGATATTTGTTTAATTCATCTTTGAAACTCTTTCCTTCAATGATATAATCGGTGTAAATTGGTACTATATTCGCATAATACTCATCTCATCACTTCGTCACCGGTAATTATTAACTCATTGAGAGTATCCTTCGATTTATGTATGCATGACCCTCTTTCTTTTGAGACATTATTCTTATGTGGTCGATTCGAATAAAGGTTAAGTCATATTCATAACAACTAGATTCGATTTGAGGAAGATAAGTGTGAGCGGACGTGGAGATGGATATTTAGATAATATAAGTTTTCAGATGACTAGCGATTTCCCGAACAACAAATAACACTCTCAGGTTCAACAAAAGATTGTGTCTCGCTCAAAAAAAAAGATAAGAAATTAAAGGACGAGATCAGAAGTCATAATATTGGATATACGATCCTCTAAAGAGATGCTAAGAAACACCCAGACTCGAGAAGAAGTTCTTGTTGGGAAGAAATGAAGATGGGCGTAAAAAAAAATTGTTTTTTTATTTTTTTTCGTATGACGTTTCTTATTTTCACCGGGATATAAACTACACGAAAGACTAGGTTGTTGCACGTTCGGAACTCCAAAGAATAAAGGAAGGTAAATTACGCTCTAGGGATTTAGAATATTTCGAAAATTTAAACAAGTTAGTCCAGTAGTAGCCTATAGGTTGGCTCTACCGCGTAGTGTCGGAGATGCATATAATGCTTTCCAGATCTCTCAACTCCGAAAGTAAATATACGACCCCAAGCACGTGATTAAGCATGAGGATGTACAACTGAACCCGGACTTAAGCTACGAAGAAAGACCAGTACGAATTCTTGGCCACAAGGTTCAAGTGTTGAGAAATAAGCAAATACCCTTAGTGAAAGAGTTATGGAATCAACAAGATCAAGAAGAAGCTACGTGGGAGTTGGAGGAGAAAATCATTTCACTATATCCCAAACTACCCTATGAAGGCACGCGAATTTCGAAGACGAAATTTATTTTAAGGGAGAGGGAGTGTGATAACCCGTATTCTCCGTATTCTCTATTTAGTATTTTAGAGTTATTCTTTAGTTATATACTTATCCCGTAGAAACATAAGAAATTTCTACGAGAATTTCTAGACGATATCATAGTCACTGCTTGCCTAATCGAAATTTTATGTACACGTGACTATAGGCTTATAGAAATTAATAAAATATAAGCTCCCAATTATGATGTATAATACACCATAAATTAATATTTGGAAAATGTTGCCGACATTTTTTTTAGTAAGCGAGAGAGGAAGACATGAATTGTGCTTGTTATCAATTAGGAGAACTATAATTTTAAAAGCATTTAGTCATCATGTGTAATAGGGAAAAACTTAGACTATCAATAGGTATGGAATTTGGCATTAAATGTCTCCTTAGTGGGATGGCGTGGCATCTTGCATGGATGTGGAAGGGATAAATGTCTTCAACTTCATGTTGATGATGAGATTAAACAGTAGAAGCTTAACAGTTGATAATCAGCATCTTGGCCACGTGGGTACCATGCAGAAATAGAGTAAGAGAATCCAACATCTTGGCCACATGGGTAGCATACAGAAATAGACTAAGAGAATCCAGCATCTTGGCCACGTGGGTAGCATGCAGAAATAGACTAAGAAAATCACTTCCACTTAAAATCTGAACTATACACTCCAATTTCCTTTATATAGGATCAATTAGTGCTCAAACTCCATATGGGATTTGGAGTTTCCACCTTCTTCTTTACCCAGCCACGCAGCTGTCATCTGTGGTAGATCTCATTAATCCCGATCAAAATTCCCTCCGTTAGTCAGCACGTATTCAATCAAGTAAGAAAAATCGCTTCTTAGTCTTTGGTTTCTTGTTTGAGGTGATATAGGTTGAAGATTATATACTTTTAAGAACATAAAATCTTAGATTTAAGGGAGAGAAGGGTTAGGAAGATTTGCATGTATGAAAATAAAGTTGCATGTGTAGATCTAGATGTAAGACAACAAGAAATGTTTAAATTGCATGAGCACGTAAATCCGTCCAGACCATTTCCCTTTTTCGCCGAGAATTTCAAGGCCAAATACACGATCTTTTGTTACATGAAAAATTCTAGAAAAGTTATAGAGATACAATTTAGGACGTCTATAATATATCTGTAAATTTTGGTGATTTTTGGACAAGTCCTTATATTTTTAATAAATTTCATCTTTTATGTTGCCGAAAAACCATGCATTCGGGATAGAGCTTAGTAAAATATTTATATCTCACTCCACAAAAATGATATGGACTTGATTCTTTTTCCTAAATACTCTACACACGTATTAGTTTCTAAAAATATTTATTCTGTATTTTTTTAAACTATGCATGTAAAAGCAGTTTATTATAAACTTTCGGTTGATAATCGGAGACTTGCATTAGGAGGAGTAGTTTTGAGTGAAAACTAATCTGTATACTCTGAATCCATCATTTATTTATAAGGTTTGAAAATTTTACATGACATCACTATGTGTGTGTCCTAAGCATTTGTGGAATATTAGAATTTTTAGAGCAGTGTTGGTTCCACAAACCGTAGCTAAAGTATAATTGGACAGAAACGGACCCTTTTCGTACAGTGAACACTGTTTTGGTGATAAATCCTAGAAAACTTATTATTTTGTTACGAAACCAATTCCAGTATAAACTAGACTCATTGAGGAAGATATACATAGAATATTAGAATTTACGGAGTGAAATCATGGTCTGTAGAATACTTTCAAAATAGGCCTTCTGCACAAGTTAACAGATTATAGCTAGGATATTGTTCTAACCTAATAACTATTAGAAATCGTTACATAGGTTATGAAGAGTATGCTTGCGGTTAGATCAAGTCGTTAAAACTTAGGATATTGTTGTAGGACCTATCGTGGAAGAACAATAGCCTCGGTGTCGGGATTGCAAGTGTAAATCAACTCAGTGAATTTCGAGGTGTGTAATATTTTCTCTAAAAATTATCTTTAAGTTAGTAAGCTCTACGAAATCTGTTTATCCATGAAAGTTTTTGTGCATTTACCTGTTTAATGCTTCTACATGATAGATCGATCGAGACTCTCATCTGGCCTAACAAGCTAGATGAGGGTTAATTTAATAATGGTGTACACGTGTTTGTTAGTAACACAAAGAGTGATCATCTTTGTTTACCAAGTACTAACATGATTCCGACTCGAGGGCCAAGGCCCAAGTTATGAGAATCAAGTGGTAGAAGTAACAGGAAATGTGACACAGATGTGCGCACCCATAAGAATAAATGTTCTGTATGCTTGGAGCAGTTTCCTTTTTAAAATCCTCCAAATCATATCTCATGCATGGATAAACTGTTTTAAATGTTTTCAAACTACTCTACCCACTGAGTACGCCAGTGCTCAGCCCCAATTGTTTTCAAACGTTTTCAGGTTGAGCGGCAAGGGCGGCGGAAAAGAGCTGAGGAGGGGGGTTCTACCATTATCGTTATGTTTTATTTTGAACTCATAAATACTGAAGTACCTGCTGAACATATTTAAATACAAGTTTAATCATTTTACAAATGATCCGCATTAAATTATGTGTTTTAAAATAGGAAAATATTCCAGTTCTCCAAAAATGGTTAGAAAATATGTTTTATATCATTCTTTCTGTGGCGACTCGACCTCTGTGATCCTTCATGGGGGTCGGGGCGTTACAGGAGAGGGTTAGGTGTATGCTACAATTATGTGGTTTGCATAAACAGTTCTGGGGAGAAGTTGTAACTACAACTTGTTATTTGATAAACAGATGTCCTTCCTCTGCTCTAGAGTTTAAAACACCAGAAGAAAAATGGTCTGGGAGGGTTGCTGAATATTCTTATCTAAGGGTGTTTGGATGCAGAGCCTATATGCATGTCAAGCAAGATAAGTTGGATCCAAGAGCATTGAGATGTGTATTTCTAGGATATCCTAAAGGGATTAAAGGGTACAAACTATGGTGTCCTGAACCTAGAATGAATAAAGTTCTACTTAGCAGAGATGTGTTCTTCAGGGAAGAAGAGATGCCTTTCCTGAAACAAGGTGAATCATCTGAAAGAGTGAAGGGAAAAAAATTCACAGAATGCTCGAGTGGAGGTGGAGTTATCAGAAGATGCTAAAACAAGCAATTCTCATACTGGTAGTGACTCTGATACTGAAGAAGACGGAAGTGAATCTGATGAAGATACAACAACATATCAAAATCTAATCAACTATCAACTAGCAAGGGACAAGCAGAGAAGGGCTATCAAGCCACCTGCTAGGTTTGGCCATGCTGACTTGGTAGCATATGCACTAAATGTAGCTGAGGATATTAGCTATCAAGAACCATGCAATTACAAAGAAGCTATTAATTGCAAAGATAAAGATCTGTGGATTCTAGCTACGAGGAAGAGCTTGAATCTTTAGAAAAGAATGGTACCTGGTCTCTTGTTGATCGACCTAAATCTCAAAAGTTGATAAGCTGCAAGTGGATCTTTAAGAAGAAAGTAGAAGTTGCAGGGAATGGACAAGAACATGTGAGGTTTAAAGCAAGGTTGGTGGCAAGAGGGTTTACTCAAAGACAATGAATAGATTTTAATGAAGTCTTCTCACCAGTTGTGAAGCATTGCTCAATCAGAATTATATTGGCAATAGCTGCACAAGAGGATTTGGAGTTACACCAACTTGATGTAAAGACAGCTTTCTTGCATGGAGATCTAGAAGAAACCATTTACATGAATCAACCTCAGGGGTTCACATTGTCGGAGAATAGGAATAAGGTCTGCTTGTTGAAGAAATCTTTGTATGGTTTAAAGTAAAGTCCTAGGCAATGGAATAAGAAGTTTGATGAGAAAATGGTAAGTTTTGTTAATTCTAGATCACAATACGATAGCTGGTAATATATGAAAATGATCAAAGGATCTCAAATGATATATCTTCTGCTTTACGTGGATGATATTTTGATTGCTAGTAGTAGCAAGTCTGAGATTAAAAAATTAAAGCAAGATCTGAAGTCTGAATTCGAGATGAAGGACTTGGGAGACGCAAGAAGGATTCTTGGAATGGATATCATAAGGAAGAGGGATAGAGGACAGTTGTGGTTAACACAATTAAACTATGTTCAGAAGGTGTTAAGAAGGTTCCACATGCATGAGGCTAGAGCTGTCTCTATTCCATTGCCACAACATTTCAAGTTATCTGAATCACATAAGCCTAAATCTGAAGAAGATAGAAGATTGATGCAGAAAATACCCTATGCAAACGTGGTAGGGAGTATTATGTATACCATGGTTTGCACAAGGCCGGATCTAGCACATTCTATCTCTGTTGCTAGTAGATTTATGGCGGATCTAGTGAAGTATCACTGGGAAGCTCTAAAGTACTCCCTCCGTCCCGCTATTTGTGGCTCACTTTTCCGAAAGGGGTGTCGCATTATTTGTGCCCACTTTCCTAATTTGGTAAAAAATTACTCTTACTCTATCATCTTCTCTCTCCTACTTTATTACATTCTCTCTCATACTTTATCATCTTTCTCTCATACTCTCTCATTATCTTACTCATCTTATCTCTCATACTTTATCATCTACTCTCTCTCTCATACTTTATCATCTACTCTCTTAATTCCCGTGCCGAAACCAATTGAGCCACAAATAACGGGACGGAGGGAGTATATTCTTAGATACATGAAGGGAAATCCAGGGGTTGGGATCAAATTTGAAAAACTAAAGGAGAAATCTGAGCAACCACTTCTTGGCTATGTGGACTTAGATTATGCAGCAAACGTAGATTCGAGGAAGTCTCTGATAGGATATGTATTTAGCCTGTTTGGTTCAGCTGTGAGTTGGAAATCAACTCTTCAATCTGTGGTTGCTCTATCAACAACAGAAGCCGAATATATGGCAATAACAGAAGCAGTGAAAGAAGCATTGTGGCTGAGAGGCATTCTGGAAGAACTTGGCATAGAGCAGAAGTCAGTCCCTATTAAATGTGACAGTCAAAGTGCTCTACACCTAGTGAAGCATCAAGTTTTTCACGAGAGGTCAAAGCACATTGATGTTAGACTACATTTTGTACGTGACGTAGTCAATAAGGGGTGTGTGAAGATGGTGAAGGTGGCTACAGAAGAGAATGCTGCTGACCTACTAACAAAGGCATTACCAACTGATAAGTACCAGTATTGCCTTAGGGTTAGTAGGAGTTGTGTCTCAAAAATGAGGAGACTAAGGCCCTGTAATGGGGCCGGTTTGGAGGGGAAGTTATGGATTGGAATCTATGGTGTGAGATGTGTGCAGTCAAGGTGGAGAATGTGAGGGATATTAGTGACTTTAATCTCACATGCATACGTGGCAATTGGGGATTGGATAAGAGGCTTTGATACCAATACTAAAGAGGTTAAGAAGATGCTATATATATACACTATAATCTTATGGTTTCTCCTTTGATTTGTTGCATAGTTATATCTAAAGGCTAAGATCATGGCTTAATAGCTGGAAAAGATCTTGATATATTTTTAGATGACATCTCTTATTAAATAGATAGATATTACTTTCTTGTTTAGAAATGTATCAAGGAAGAATATAGAAAAAAGGGGGGAAATAAATACAGGGGAATACAGAGGGGTATCTCGAGAGGAAGAGGATTATTACTTCCATCTCAAACACTGTAATTCTGGTATTTTTCTTTCTGGTTCATAGTGAAGATCACAACGTCCTCTCCCGTGCAGTAGGCTTAGCCGAAGCACGTAAATCTTGTGTTCTTTTATTTATTAGTTTCTTGTTTGGTTATATCTTGTGCATTGTTAGGTTAGATCTTGAATGCATACTTCTTGTGTTCTTTGTCAATCTAAATCTTAACAAAAACAGTGACAAATGGGCAGTTTTGGTTGGTGTATATGGAAGTGCTGGACCATCAACCATGGCCATCCAGAAAGTGCCTAGACTTTATGGGCACGTCATGTGCCGTTTTGCTCTGCACTCAATTTATTTATTTACTTGTTATTTTTGCTGACCGCCAAAGTGCCAAATAAGTAGGGCAATCATTTTTAAGAAAAGGTACTCGAACAAAAGTTGAATCTACTTTTTCTCGATTATATTTTTCTCTCTCATCTTATTCTTATATACCTATTTTTACGATCATACATATTTAATCCCAAATCGGCATATTTAATTCTCAAACTATAATTTTTTGTTCGAATTGATTCATAATCTATTCTTTTAGTTTTTAGGTTCCCAGAATATTAGCATTTGGCCGAATAGTATTTTCGTTAACTTGCTTTTTCATCCGTCAATAGCTAATCGATGACATTTTGAATAAATAAGGGCATTTTTGTAATACAGTTTTAGTTAAAATAATAATCAAACTTTCTAAATTTGTCGAATTAGTCCTTGACTAATCATTGACTCGACGGAAAAGTTAATGTAATTCGACCAAATTTTAATAGAATGAGTACTTAAGAATTAAAAAGAAAATAGATTAAAGACTATTTCGACCAAACTTTCATAATTTGGAGATTATATATATGTCAATTTGCCTTTTAATACATTGTACATGACACGTTTAGTTGAAGTCAGTGGCGGATTTAAAGGGGTGGGTGGGTGCGACCGCCCCTCGAACTTCCGTGTCATACTAGGAGTTCCTTTCGATTTTTAGTAATTTATATATTTCTCTTACTTAAGTTTTTGAGTCCCCCAACCCACAAATTTTGAATTGTCACCTACACGAAATTAAAAATTATGAATGGATATGAACGTGACCACTAATTTCAGATACTATTAAAAATATATTTAAGTACACTAATTTTAATGGAGGTCTAGATTTACATATATAACTCTATAAAATTGATGTATTATGTTCATGTTTTTTTCTTTTTGTACTTGATTGTCTTTTTAGTAAAATTAGCACCATTTTATATAGTTGATTGATTCCTAAGCTAGAGTTTGTTATTCTTCGGAATATCCTCTAGCTAATTTTGGGATGTTGTAAAAAAATTGTACTACATTTCGTATAAATTACAAAGAAAATATATGGATATCTGTAAAAGAAGATATAATATCTAAACAAGCTTCAAGTAGTAACTAGTAAGTATAGTTAAGCTCAAATATAGATAAACGCCCCCAAAAAAATACTCGGGGGCTCCGCCCCTGAAAACCCAAACATGGAATGCTCTTTCATGAAATTTCACTCCCCTTACTAAAAATCTTGAATCCGCCCCTGATTAAAGTAATTAATACAATTCTTTAGGCAACCTCAGGTAAATAATACTTATTCTATCCCAATTATAAGGTCTAGTTTTTCATTTCGAGTTGTCCTAAATATAATGTTTAATTTCCATATTTAGCAAATTATTACACACAACTTTTTTGTAGAACCCACATCTTTACACATTTTTACTCACGACTAACAATTTTCTGTGCAAAAAGCAAAATGAACATTATAATTAGGATGGAGTGAGTATAATGTTATATGTATATTGAATAGAAGTGGATGAGAGCGACCAGATCAGCTTCCTTAGCTTCGAATATTTACTATAAAAGGAGACAAAATGCAAGCAAAACGGTCTATTCCAAACTGTGAGAGAGAGAGAGAGCATATACATGTATAGACATGTAGATTGGATCAAAGCCTATTCCAAGCCAAGAATGGGCCCGACTGAAATCCTAGAATCAGACATGCAGCCAATCATCTGCATGAGTTAAGATTAAATTTTCTGTCTGAACCAATAAGAGAATAATTATGGCCCCGCAATTCTATTGCCTCGTTTCTTTCTTCAAGGGGGAATTGGCTTATAGCTTGGGAGTGGGATGTGATCCCAATTTGTAATTTCAATTGCAGCATATATTTCTTGATGTTTTCATTTGGTTAAGCTTGAGAAAAAAAGGATTTTATGAACCAAAGTCGGGAATATTAATATTCCAATTACGGTTAAACTTTGATAAAGTAATAATCTCGCTAAAATAATAATTTCTTCAGTTCCGATATGGGTCAATGCACTAAAATAATATTCGATAAAGTAATAACCTCGTTAAATGAATATTTTTTCTCGGTCCCAAGGTTATTACTTTATCGAGGTTTAATTGTATCCCTCTTCCGGCTCAAACAAATCTAATTTAATTCCAATTAATATGAATTTTGCTATATTAACATAACTTAATTAATTTCACATATATATATGAATTCGATAGGAAGACAAAGTTATATTGGAAGATAGGAAGTATGCATGCATATTCATTAGTACAAAATTCACTTAGGGTATTAATTTCACATATATATACTTAGGGTTTGAATTACTAATGAAATTTAAGATGTGTTCTTGAGCTTACATGATTAAGTACAAACTTAATTGGACTCTTTTGGATTCCAAATAATGTAATAAGTCATTTAAAAGATTCAGCAAGATTAATTCCAACCCTTTTTGGTCCGTTAGTGTATTGAAAAAAAAAAGTTTCTTTCAAGATTCGAATGTTGCAAGAAATTGAATTCAATTTGAATCTAAAGTTACATATTAAGTTGAAGTTTGATTTGAACATATAAATATAAGTTTTATCAGATATAAAAACATGCATGAATGTTAAAACTTGTTTAAAATATTTTCGAACATATATATCTCAAATGAATTCTTAAGAACACAACCATAAATCTCAATTCAATTACTCAACTTAAATTCATTTTCATCCTTCTCATAGTAATATATATGCAATATGGTTTGACGAGTTCTATTATAACCTTACATGAGTAAAACAAGAGCTGCTTAACCCAGCCCCACAAATGTTGGACAAAGATTAATCCAATCCTTATTTTCCACTTACTTAGTCGTAGACAACTACCTCATACATATCCACAGAGAGAGAGGCTAATTTTCTTCCGTTTTCAATGCTTAGCCCAAAACCCTAATAACCCAAAATTCTAGACATCACCTCAAACCAATCTACTTCAAAACATTAGAAATCCACATCTATCAATTAAGGATAATAGATTACATCGTCACCCTTGATCTATATTTGCACATAAAATAATGAACAGTGATGATAGATCATAAAAACCATCACGAACCAATGAAATCTCTACACTATAACAAAATCCAAATGCTAAATGGCCAATCCTGATATTCTGACTGATTCCCATATTATATCATCTGAGTAAAAAAAAATAGAAAATTATACCCCCGCCACTTACCCCCTAAAAGGGCAAAAAGTACATGCAACAAAGCCCTACAAATATTAAATAATACTTGATAAAGCGATTAAATAATTGCTCTCTCTCTCTCTCTCTCTCCCTCCCTCCCTCTCTCTCTCTCTATTCAATTCAAACTCCTCTACATATATATGCTGCACTTTTTCTCCATGATTTGATTGCCATCTTCAACTACTCACTAACATAGGCAACAACTGGTGAACTCCATGGTTTCGGACAGAGGATTATCTCATGTTGTCGGCGGAAAATCCGCTCGAGCCTGCGACAACTGTGTCCGGAAACGAGCACGGTGGTACTGCGCCGCCGACGATGCTTTCTTGTGCGAGTCTTGCGACTCGTCGGTCCACTCGGCCAACCCTTTGGCCCGCCGCCACGAAAGGGTTCGTCTTAAAACCATCTCAGCCGTCGAATCTTCCGACGGCGGATCGGAAGGAGGACTTAAGGTTTGTGTGCCGTCGTGGCACGAGGGGTTCAAGAAAAAGCTCGAACTCCGCGGCGGAAGAAGCGCGGCGACCCACTTCGCCTCGTGCCGGAGCCTGAGGTTTGCAGCGAGGAGGAGGGCGAGGAGCAGCTTCTTTATCGGGTCCCGATTTTCGACCCGTTCAAGATTGATTTGGATACTAGTGTGGAGAATTATGGAGAGAAAATGAAGAAAGAATCGGATGATTTAGCCGACGAAATGAATCGTCATTTGGAAGGGATAATTCTTCCGTCGGAATTGGAGAGTGCTGAGTTTGCAGCGGATGTGGAGAGCTTGCTGGGGAAAGGGTTGGATGAGGAGGCGTTCGCTATGGAAGGGTTAGGGATTTTGGACTGCGAAGCAAAAGAGTGCGGTCGGATTGCTAAAGATGAGGATGAAGAGATTGGGGAAGGGGATGGGAATTGCCAAATCGATGTGGGACGACAGATTTTCGAGATGAACTTCGACTATAATTCACCGATTGCATATGAAGAGGAACATAAAATTGAGTCGAGCGAGCGCGAATTTGATGATTCGAGTAAGGCTTTTTTGAAGCTTAATTATGAACACGTCATATCAGCTTGGGACCGCAAGAAGTCGCCGTGGATGACCGAAGAGCGGCCGGAGTTCAGTTCCGACGATTGGTGGCGCGATTGCTGCTTGGTATACTTCTCTATGTACTATTTCATTTTTTGGTACTAGATTTACATGTTAAATTATTTTGGTATTTTATGATTTCTAATTAAACTAATAAGCGTTCATCGATCCACCAATGTACAAACTAATGTAGCTCGGGTTCTCAGGGTACAAGTGGGGCAATGCATGCATATGGAGGCGTGGCATTGGGGAGTGGGCAGACGGCGGCGATGGGCGGCGGAGGGAGAGAAGCGAGGGTGTCTAGGTACAGGGAGAAGCGGCGGACGAGGTTGTTTTCGAAGAAGATAAGGTACGAGGTTCGGAAGCTGAACGCGGAGAAGCGGCCGAGGATGAAAGGGAGATTCGTTAAGAGGTCATGTGTTGCAGCTTCTGCTTTTCCTTTGCTCGGTAAATAGGTAAAAGACAGTAACTCACTGACACTCCTAACTCCTTGTACAAATAGTCGTCTGCCATTCCATGTAAATAACCAATAAAAATAGTTAAATATAATTAACAATCACGTGAAAACATACTAGTATATTTTTCTTGTTAGTTGTTTAATTTATGATGATTTCTTTCTAATTTATATAACTGCGTTCGTGTGTATATAATGTGTACTTTATGTGATAAAATCTGACCTCGTGGATTGAGGTCAGTTTTAGCTATATAGGCAAAAATACTAGGAGTCCGTGTGAAATGCCCATCCGGAAAAAGACAAACACATTTATACTCAATTCTTATATTTAACTATAATATATACCCAAGAAGACGAAAATACCCCTACTATGGAATGGTCCGATCACGTGAACAGAGGGCCCGATCAAGGTCCGACCGATCGGACACGCCCGACCAAGGGCCGATCACAACTGAATATTGGGCATGATCGGTCATGCCCTATCACAAGGCCATGATCGGTCATGCCCTATCACAAGGCCGATCACTACCAGGCCATGATCGGGCATGTCCGATCGGTCTGGTCCGATCATGGCCTGACATTTTAGTGAGAGAAAAGTGAAAAAAAGTGGGGGTATTTTAGTAAATTTGGGTATATAGTGGATAGTTTTTAAATGCATGGGTAGTTTTGTAGTTGTAATAGTCAAATAGGGTAGATTGATATATTACCACAAAATACTATGCGGTACATGCTTAGCGTGAAATCATACTACTTTGGTTGGATTTTTTATCTATAATACATATTATTATTTGCCCAAATTAGTCTGCAATCATTATGAATTTCAAATTAACCACCAATATACTAAAAAAAGCTGTCTTTTAACGACAGAAAGTTTCATCGGTAAACATTAAAAATCCGTCGGTAAACGATTTACCGACGGAAAATAAACCGTTGTTATAGATCTTATCGGTAAACTTTACCGATGGATTTTGAGGTCCGTCGGTATTTACCGAGGGAAAATTCCGTCGCTAAACCTGTCGACGAATTTTTTGAAATTAAGCCGATAATTGACCCACCTGGCTATCGGAGTTGGTAGTCGGCGCAGCCAGTCGGGCGGTGACGGTGGGCGGCGGTGGAGGCTGCGTGCGCGCGTGCGCACGTGTATAGCAGGATTCTTAATAACTAATAAGGTAGTTTGATATATAAAGGTGGAAAAAGTTTGTCAAAAAATCGATGTGGGATGCAAAATTTTAAGTTCGCCGACGGTTTAACGATGGAATTTTTTGTCCCTAAATACTGACGAAAAATTCCGTCGGTAATAGTTGAGATGATGAAATAGCGACGGAAAATTACATCGGTATTAGCGACGATAAATTCCGTTGGTAATCTGTCGGTAAATGACATTTTGAATTTCCGTCGGTAAATGCCGACCCGTATTTTATCTGTCGGTAAATACTAAAAATTTTGTAGTGATAATCGCTTTAAACATGCAATCTGGGTGATTTTGGAGTGTTAAATCATGCAGAATTTCAAATTCTTTGTGTAACTTTTGATAACTTATTATTTCAACCTTTGAACTAGCGAATGTCCTCTACTTCTTAATCTTGAATTCACCACTGCATGTACTCAAAAATAAGTACTTCCAAATTCAGTTACCATGTATGAGAGGAGTAGATAATAAGTTAAGAAGATGGATGAAATTGACTCAAGTAGTGGCTAAAAAAAAAAAGATGAGGGATGAAATGAAACATAAGATGTAACAATCAAAGAATTTTACCTGAAAGTAGTGTTGTGTTTAATTATTGTTGGTGGGTATATATATGTAACAGTGGAACAATGATAGTAACTACTAATTCATAGTGTTAAGTTGTTAACTTACAGAAAAATGAAAAAAACATATTATATGAAGAGAGACATATATATATATATATATATATTATATATATATATAATAATAATAACATTATGTAATTCAGAAGAAAAGTTTTAATATAAATGAAAAAAGAGACAAGTATGAAAAGGTATATCGAGAGTAGTGTGGGGCTTGAATTAAATTTGGGAAGTGACATTTTCTTATAATTGTGCGTGTTTGACATGCATGAGTGGTCCCTTTTACAGTTTTACTTACTGGTTTTTCTGTTTCAAAGAGCTCGTTCTCAGCGACATTTTTTACGCCGGAAAACGAGACTTATCAATTGCAACTCTATTTCTTCCCTCAAAAACCCCTCTAAGGCTCTAATTATGTACCTCGAGAATGATTTAGTAGTATAGTAGAATGAATTATATTATAACAAACAATGTAAGTTCCACAGAGTTTATAAATCGAGTTTGTTACATAAACTTTTTTTATTTTTTACATTTTTATTAAAAGGCTTGATCAAATCGAGCCACCAATTAATACTATCACATTTCAAGCATTTGTGCATGTATGACCGATGCAGGGCCGGTCCTGAGAAAAAAAGGGTCTGGGGCAAGCGATAAAAAATGGGCCCCCTCTTTATAAAGTAATATCTGTATTTTCATCGTCTTCTATTTTAGTATATATCTTTAAAAAATAGTTGTTGTCGCTTCAACTCCATTTTTTGTGACATAGTCTTGTTCTAAACAGTTTAGTAAACAAGAAAACTAGATAATAAAAGAGAAATAGAGATGAATAATAACAAAAACGTACAGATAGAATAAAGAATTGAGGTAACATTTACTTTTTTATGACCTATTTAATTATTTTAAATTCTATATTACTATATTAGACTAGATATAGTATATTTTGTAATAGAATTCTGGACCAGATTAAATATATTAATTGGTCCTTTCTTTGCTAAAAAAGAATGAATAAATATGCTATTTTTAAAAAAAAAAAATTATTATTTAAAAAAATTAAAAAATAAATAAAAAATGGGCCCCCAAAAATTCGGGGCCCTGGGCAACCGCCCCTACTCAATGTACATGAGGGCCGGCCCTGGATCGATGTCAGGGTCTTGGCCCATATATAACAATTTTATGTTATAAGGCTCTATACTTATGGGCAGGGAAAGATACTGAAAACTTTAGTTTATCATACTTATCGTATTGAAAAAATATTAAATTTCAAGTGTATCGTGCCGAACTTCATATAACTTTCATTTGCATAATTGCAAAATCCGGTATACATGCATGTTGGTATTCTGAAAATAAAAGGAGTTGGGCTGCTGTACATCCGGTTGCAGGTGCAACCGGACGATTACAGTTAAATATGTACAATTTGAAATATTTAAACAATGGTAACGTAGTGCAGTTGGCTAAGCTGCTAGACTCAAAGCCTATTAACCCGGGTTCGAGTCCCAGCAGCGTCTTTTTGAGTTTTTTTATTTTAATTGATATATTAATTTTAAAAAATGATACATTTGTTCATAATAATTCATATTTTTATTATAATTATTTTTTCAGAATAAGTTTGTCCCTTTTTTTTTGATAATATATTTTTTTTCATTTTAATTGATATATTAATTTAAAAAAGTGATAAATTTATTTTAAATAAATAATATTTTTATTCCAACCAATTCATATTTTTTTCAAATCAAGTTTGTCCCTTTTTTCATTTTAATTGATATATTAATTTAACAAAAATGATAATTTTTTGTTTATAATAAGTGATTTTTTATTCCAACCAATTAAAAAGTATCATTTCTCCTAAGAAAAGTATTATTCGCTTTTAAGAAAAGTATCATTCTTCCAAAAGTAGTATCATTCTTATTGAGCAATAGTATCACATGTTGTTAACAAAAGTATCATTCTTCCTTAAGAAAAGTATCATTCTTATTGAGCGATAATATCATGTTGTTAACAAAAGTGCCATTTTTACTTAAGAAAAGTATCATTCTTATTGAGCGATAGTATCACATGTTTTTCTTTGTACCTTAGAGGAAGTCTAAACCCTACTTTTTTCCTTTGCCTTTCTTTTCATTTATTATTTTTTCTTTTCTTTTCCTTTCTTTTAATTTTATTTTTTTCCTTTTTTTCATTCCTTTCTTTTCTTTTCATTTATTTTTTTATTTTCCTTCATTTTCATTTAAATTGATACATTAATTTAAAAAGTGCTACATTTTTTAATAATACATTTTATTTTATTTTTTAAATTTTTTTATGTAACACTTTTTTTTAATAATAATTTTTTTAATTTCTTAAGAAAAATATCATTCTTTTTTTTTTCCTTTTCCTTTTCCTTTCTTTTCATTTTATTTTTTTTTCTTTTCCTTCATTTTCATTTAATTGATTTAAAAAAGTGATACATTTTTTAATAATACATTTTATTTTATTTTTTTAATTTTTTTACGTAGCACTTTTTTTTTTAATAATAATTTTATTAATTTATTAAGAAAAATATCATTTTATTGAGCAATAGAATCACATGTTGTTAACAAAAGTATCATTCTTCCTTAAGAAAAGTGTATTCTTCATTAAAAAAAGTATCATTCTTATTGAGTAATGTATCATTCTTCCTTAAGAAAAGTATCATTTTAATTGAGCAATAATATCACATGTTGTTAAAAAAAGTATCATTCTTTTTTAAGAAAAGTATCAATCTTCCTTAAGAAAAGTATCATTCTTCATTAAGAAAAGTATCATTCTTATTGAGCAATAATATCACATGTTGTTAACAAATTATCATTCTTTCTTAAGAAAAGTATCATTCTTCCTTAAGAAAAGTATCATTCTTTCTTAAGAAAAGTATAATTCTTCCTTAAGAAAAGTATCATTCTTATTGAGCAATAGTATCACATCTTTGTTAACAAAAGTATCATTCTTCCTAAAGAAAAGTATCATTCCTATTGAGTAATAGTATCGCATGTTGTAAATAAAAGTATCATTTTGCCTAAAGAAAAGTATCATTCGTATTGAGCAATAATATTTTTCCTTGTTTTTACTGTACCCTAGAGGGGAAGTCTAAACCCTACTTTTTTCTCCGGTTAAAAATGCTCGCGTTCCTTCGGAACACTCTCATTTTTAAATGGTTTGGAAAAAAGCTAGCGTTCCTTCGGAACGCTAGCATTTCCAAACCCTTTTAGTCGTGAAGCGCTACGGTATTTTTTCTTGTTTTTAGTGTATCCTAGAGGGGAAGTCTAAACCCTATTTTTTCTCCGGTTAAAATTTTTAATATATATATTAATATTCTTTGTGTCATATATTTTTTTAAAAAAAAATAAGAAATTAAATTTATTATTTTTCGTGTCATATTGTAGTTGTTCATACAATTATAATTTTTTTTAAAATATTATATTTTTTAATATGCTTTGTGTCATATATTAAATTTCTTAAAATAAGAAATTAAATTTATTATTTTCGTCTCATATTGTAGTTATTTATACAATTATATTTTTTTTTTAAATATTAATATACTTTTTTAACAAGAAATTTTTTTAATATACATATTAATATTATTTGTGTCATATATTAATTTTTTTAAAAATAAGAAATTAAATTTATTATTTTTCGTGTCATATTATAGTTGTTTATATAATTATAATTTTTTTTAAAAATATTATATTTTTAAGAAGAAAAATTTTAATATTACATATTAATATTCTTTGTGTCATACATTAATTTTTTTAAATAAAAAATTAAATTTTTAATGTTAAAAATAAAAAAGGAAAATGCTGTTCTTTGGGTCTCGAACCCGGGTCTCTCGGGTGAGAGCCCAGCAACTCACCACCTGCGCTACAGAAGCGCTTATGTGAACTTCTATATTATTATGCTATTTAGCTGGGTGCAGCCGGTTGCACCTGCAACCGGTTGCACCAAAGTTTTTGCGAAATAAAAGTTGAATTTGTCAAAACTTTACAGAGTGGTCTACACCATGCTGTCACTATACCCAATCCACATGACAAATTTAAGACCTTATAAATTCAATTATATTCAAAATTTTGAAATTGTATGTGTGGATCCGTGAACATGATCACACATTTCATTATCTCATTATTCCAAAGATTTTACTTTTGGCAAGGGCTTCACGGCCACCCACATTAACACTATGAAGTTGTAAAAAGTTAATGGATCTATTTCTTCATTATACAGTATTTCTACACGAAATTTTAATAAGTATCATCAATCTATTTTTTTCTAGTAGATTAAAAATATCACTTTCTGCACACCTGGGTCTTTAACCCGTCGGATATTATTTTTAATAAGTAACAGATACTATCGGTGCGCTCCTTAACCCATCGGATATTATTTTTTAGCTTGAATCTGCTTTGAATGTGTGGGGGCTTGTACTACAACCGGTTCAACACCGGCACTAGAAGAGTCCGAAGTAGAAATACTAGCGGTTGAAGTAGAATCGAAGTAGATTTTGCAATTAAGAATCTTGGTGACTTGCATTTTTTTCTTGGCATTGAAGTTGTTCGTACGCCGTCTGGTCTTAAACTTTCTCAAAAGCGATATGTTCTTGATCTGCTCAATCGTGCCAATATGGAGGGGTGCAAGTCTGTGACTACACCTATGTGTGCTACGACAAAGTTATCTTGGACTGAGGGGGAGCCTTTAGATGCAGCTGAGGCAACCCGCTATCGAAGTATCATTGGTGCACTACAGTATTTGACTCTTACTCATCCTGATATTGAATTCTCAGTTAACAAGGTGTGTCAGTTTCTAAGTGCGCCTACAACCCAACATTGGTCAGCACTGAAACACATTCTTTGATACCTCAAGCACACGATGTCAATTGGTTTGATTATTCATAAGTCCTCGTCTATGTTGATCAGTGCTTTCTCAGATGCCGATTGGGCAGGCAGTTCGGATGATCGTCGTTCAACTGGTGGATATGCAGTGTTCTTTGGAAAAAAAATTGATTTCTTGGAGTTCACGTAAACAAGCCACCGTGTCAAGGTCAAGTACTGGGTCTGAGTATAAGGAATTGGCAAATGCAACTACAGAAATAGTATGGCTACAATCTTTGCTAGGGGAGCTTGGCATCGTTCAAGATCGACCCCCTTGTTTATGGTGTGATAACTTGGATGCCACATATCTTACTGCAAATCCTATGTTTCATGCTCGTACAAAACATATAGAAATTGATATCCATTTTGTTCGTGAGTGGGTGGCTCTTAAGGCATTGGAAATAAGGTTCATTTCTTCTAAAGATAAAATTGCGAGATGGTTTCACGAAACCTTTGCCGCTACGGCGGTTTTCGAAATTCGGCACAATCTCAATGTCATTGGTTGTGATTGAGGGAGGGTGTTAAAGTTAGTAACTTGCTCATTGATTCTCTCCCTAATTATATGATTTGCAGTTATTAGGATTGGTATATAATTATATTAATATCCCTGTAATTTCTCATGTACTTATAGCTCCTCTAATTTAGCTTAGCTATTGATTGTTGTATATTCTTTATATAAACGAATCAAATTAAGAAGTCCAAGTGTGGGTTTCTAAATTAATTCTTTTGTTCTCTTTCAATCTCTTTTGTAGACGAGTCTTCGGGTATAGGAGCCGAGTGAATACATTTAAGTTCAAGTTTCAACTCAAACACGAAAGTTAATATATTAGTGGTTAGAAGGACAAGAGAAAAAGGCAAATTAGATCAGTCTTTAAGATATTCTCAGTGCTCAAAAAATAGAAAAGCAGGTTCGAAGTATCGAAACTAACTGCATGCTTGCAAGGTGAAGAGAAGGAAGATGATCTATTCCAAATTCGTAAAGTCAAACTACCAAGATTGCAGCCAGCCTCGAGTGCTTTTGAAAATTTGAACACCACCTGCAGTGACATGCATTCTAGCACATCATTCCAGCCAGAGCAGTAACTTTTTCAAGATTAAAGTGTGTTGACAAGAATAACGTAGAAACATAAAAGATATTCCATCACAAGTAAAGTCCCTATAGTAAACTAGATATATCGGAGCAACAGGCTGATACAAGCCAAGGTAAGAAATTTGTTTGCTCGGCAACGTGCTGAAAACTCCAAGATCACATCACTTCACATTTTGCTGTTTTATAGCTTCAGCAAGAATGCAAAAATAGCACCCAAACTCTGCTACAATTTATCTTCTTAATTTATATTCTCGATTATTGATATTTTTTACGGGACGTGTGAAAACTGTTTGATATATAACTAAGGGTGGGCGTCGGACGGTTTTCTGCACTACGTGCGAATGTCTGCATGCGGATATGCACCCTGTGGGAAACGTAATATATATACTACCCATTCGTTCAGAGAGGGTACTCACATGCGGATATTCGCACGAAATACTTGGATTTGAAAAAAAAATTATCTTATAATATTTTATTTTAATTTGAAAGAGATATTTTAAAAATTGAAGCCTGTCGATTCTTCACATAGTTGATAGACAATGCAGAACAGTACTACTAAGTCACCAACATATGATCCAAAAACGGTCTTCTTCTCCAATTATCAAACTCGATCTAACAAAAAGAGATTAAAAATGTAAACACACTGTCGAGAGCTTACTAAATGAAATGCTCATCTAGATGAACGTGCGTAGGTAATTTCAAAGAAAATCAAATAATTAAGGCAAGTTTTTCCATCTACAATTAAACCTCTTTAAATTAATATTGTGAGGATTGTGAGTTTTTTTTTATTTTAGAGATATTAATTTATTTATAATTTAATACTTATTAATTTAGAGAGAGTTTTCGAACATCAACAAAATTGAGTTTTAATTAGATGAATTTAAAGAGTTAAAAGTTATATCATATAATTAAAATTGAGTTTTAATGTGATTTATTAGCAAAGGTGTGACCCGGTTGACCCGCTGATGTCAGCGTGACATCATTAATCTTTTTTTTAATTTTTTTTTTACTTTTTTTTTTTAATTTTTATTATTATTTTTTTTTAACGTTTTTTCCTCTTTATTTTAAGGACGGGCGTGTCACTCCTTGCATATGGAAGTGTCAATCATAACAAATAAAAGTGTCAATCGTAACAAATAAAAGTGTCAATCACAACAAACAAAAAAAAAATTAATTTTAATTTTTTTTTCATTTTTTTAACGTTTTTTCCCATTTATTTTAAGGACGGGTGTGTCACTCTTTGCATACGAAAGTATCAATTGTAACAAACAAAAGTGTCAATCGTAACAAACAAATTTTTTTATTTTTTTCGATTTTTTTGATAAGTAAGGCGTGTCATTTGTAGTGAATAAATGTGTCATTTATTTTTTATCCAAAGTGTCAATCATAACAAACAAAAGTATCATTTGTATTTGAATAAAGTATCATTTATTGACAATCAATTATTTTTGAAAAAAATGCGATTTGTTTCGAAAAAAGTGTCATTTATTTATGAAAAAGTATCAATTGTATATGTTGTTTGTGTCAATCATGACAAAATAATGTGTCAATGATTAGCAGAGTGTCTGTTTAGGCCATAATTCATAATAGAGAGCAGTGTGTCAATTGTCTCTGTTGTGCGTGTCAAAAGAACGTGTCAATGACAAGCAGTATTCGTTTAAGCTATAATTCACAGTAGAGAGCAGAGTGTCAATTGTCTCTACTGTGCGTGTCAATCATGATAAAAGAATGTGTCAATGATGAGCAGAATGTCTGTTTAAGTCGTAATCTACAATAGATAGCAGAGTATCAATTGTATGTGTTATTCGTGTCAATCATGACAAAAGGACGTGTCAATGATGAACAGAGTGTCTGTTTAAGTTGTGATTTACAGTAGATAGTAGAATGTTAATTATCTCTACTCAAATATACATACAAAATTTAGGCCAAAGTTAAAAAAAAACCATAATATCAAAAAATTTGAATCAATCCTCGAAACCGGTTTTTACGCCAAATCGCATTCCTGACTCTGCTGAGATCTCTCCCCTTGAGCGTCCTACCGATCCCTTCGTGAACCGAGAACGAGGCAATCCTCCTCCTCGCCATTTTGCCTCGCCAGAAACTGATAGGTCTATATTCGTACTATCCATATTCCATGTATTTTGGCGATATTTTGGCGGTTGGATTGTGTTTTGGTGTTTGTTTTGCACTTTCTTATGATGATGTGGCGTTGACGAGGCATTGATGTGGCGGGTACGAATTAAAGGAAATGTGTGCTTAATCCGGAAGAAATTAAGAGGAAAATTAAGTGTGGAAAGAAATTAATATAATATACTTTATATTATATCTTTCCATACTTAGAAGACCTAATTGGAGAAGAAAAGGAGGAGCATATATATATATATGAAGAGAGAGGCGCCGCAAGGGGGATAGACGCACACCATAATATTCATCATCATCTTCACGCCGCCAACAAAACCGAGAGGGAGATTGGATTATTTAATTATCCTTATCACCATTCCAATTAATCATTCACACAGCCAGCGTGAGGGAGAGTACAAGGGGAGATATTATTTTATTATTCCATCTTGATATTCATCATCTATCCAACATCAATATCGTTTCATCGCTGCACACCGGGAGAGAGAACTCGACGCCGCCGAAGGAGAGATCGAGAGATCACGAGTTCGCCGAAGCAGAGAGAGACCGACCGAAGGGCAGTTTGAATTTAAGTTTGCATTCTCTACTTTTGTTTCAAGATTTGTAGTTTGATTTGGAAGAAACATGTTATCATTTTCGTTTTGAATTCCTGAATTTGGTTTGTCTCCGTTCTGTGGATGATTTCTTAGTTGTTAATTTATGAAATTTGTACTTTTAGGATATTATTTCGTGTTTCTTGGTATTCTGATTTCTAGTAATTAGTTAGAAATTTCGTGCATTTTTAGTTATTGAATTTCATCATGTTTTGCATTACATTCGATGGCAAACCTGGTGCATCTGTCCAGTCCGGCCGATATGCGCGGCTAAGTCTTTTAAGGGGCCGGCGAGATGTGAAACACACACCACCTTAAATTCGTGAGACTAGGGCTTAAAATTAATCACTTAGGTTCTGAATTAATCTAGGTTTAATTAATTGAATTAATTGATTTAGGATTGATCACCCTAGTTAATTTAATTCATAGCTAATTTAGTACTTCCATCGTTTCTCGTGGGATTAGGCTAAATAAGTAGCAAATTGTCTTAGGGCAATTGGATTAATTTGGTAGGAGACTATTAGATGCCCACCATACGAGTAGGCTCCTAAATTGGGTTCCCTTAGTTCTTAAAGCTGATTAGGTGTTAAATCTATTGATTGCCCACCAACGTAGGTTGCATCTAATTTAGAGAAGTAGTCGTTTCAATGCCCACCATGGCGATTACCGAATAATTAAGGGGGAATAAGGGGTATGTCAGTTTAATTACGGTATCCTATAACCAATTGATTTAAGTGGATTAATTAATTATTAGTGTCAGTGATCGATTGTGTGTGTGTGTGAATCATCTTGCTGGACCCGCTTTTATTTGCATAAGTTTATTCCTTATTCATTTCCTGCTATTTACTTTCTTGTTTTAGTTTAGAAAATTCTCAAAAACTTGCGTGGTTGCTAACCAAACCTTGATTGATAGGATTTTTAGGTCTAAAATATTCCGTTCCCTGTGTTCGATACCTGTTGCTATACTAATTTTAGTTCTAGCAATTTTGCAGGATTATTTGGTGTAAAACAGCGATCACCAAATTGGCGCCGTTGCCGGGGAACGGTGTTATTTTTAAGCTTATTTTTCCTACTAATCTTTTGTGCTTTTTAAGTGTTGCATGAGCAGGTCTTCCCGCCATTTTCTACACTTTGATCCAGAAATTGAAAAGACTGCAAAAAGGATTAGGAAGGCAACAAAGCTGCAAAAGCAACCAGTGCTGTCACAAGCAGAAACAGGTCCGACTGACCAGACAGAGGAAAGGACCAGTGAGTCAGAGTGTGAAATCGGTCCGACAGGTCAGATAGACCCGTTTTCTGAAGGCAGCAATTCTGAATCTGAAGAAGAAAACATGGCTGAAGAAGAAAGAGCCAATCTGAAGATGAACTCAGGTTCAAGGAACTTGGGAGAGGACTTGCCCGGACCAATCAACATAACAACAACTGAACAGATAGATGTGAAGCTTAATTTGGTCGCGGCATGTCCAAAGTTTTACGGGAAGCTGAACGAGAATCCCTTTGCTTTTCTGGAGGGATTTAATCAGGTCTGTGATCTGCACAGGCAAGGACATTTGGATGCTTTCAAGCTCAAAGCATTCCCTTTTACTCTACAAGATGGAGCTCGTGCATGGTTTTCCGGATTGAGGCCTAGGTCAATCACTACTTGGGCTCAGATGCGTCAAACATTCCTGGACAAATACTTCCCTCAATCCAAGACGAATGTACTCAAGAAGGAGATTTCCGGGATTACTCAAGAGCTTGACGAGTCCTTTGGAGCTTACTGGGAGCGATTTGGGAAGCTAGTTGATAGCTGTCCAAACCATGGTTTTTCTGAAGTGGATCTGCTGCAAATTTTCTACCAAGGAATGACAGATGAGTCCAAAACCATGGTGAACGTTGGATTGAAGGGTAGCTTTGCTAATAGCTACTACACGATGCGAAGGCAATCATTGAAGGCCTTCTTTGAATCTACATCCCAATACAAAGGATCAAGGATGCAAAGGAGGTGCGTGAACCTTTCAAATGGAGATTTTACGGACGATCTAGACATGAAGGTTGGGATGAAAATGGAGGAAAAATTCAGCCAACTTGAGGACAAATTGAATCGTTTATTCAATGAGAGGAATCCTCCTTCCTCCTCCTCTTCATCTGAGCGCACCATGAATGATCATACATGTGGTGCATGTGGTCAAAGAGGGCACACATCTCTTCGGTGCCAAGGCGAGGATGTTAATGCGGCGCGGCAATTGGAATGGACGAAACAAGGTTCATCCGAACCTAAGGTGGAGACAAGATGATCAAGTGCCACAACCGCCAAGGAATCTTCCACAACAGTCATTCCAACAGCCTACATACCATCATCAACAATATCAGCCACCGCAGCAACAAGGGTTTCAACAACCCTACAGACCTCCACATCAAAGACAGGTTCCCGCAGGCGGTTTCAAGCGGCGGCGGTCCGTCCGGCCGAGATGGACCGGAGCAGCCCGTTGGAGAAAATGATGGCTGAAATGATTACTTCTCGAAGAGTACCATTGCCTATCAACAACGGATGCAAGAGGAGATTAATCGAGACTAAGAGGGATAATCAAAGCACCGTCGAGAATTTGTCCAAGCAGATTTCCAATTTGAATTCTTCAATTCAAGAGATGAAGGCAAGTCAAGGGCAATTACCATCGCAAGTCCAGCCCAATCCGAATGCTAGGGCTAACGTAAATCAAATTAGCTTGGACGGTAAAAAAGAGGACCGAGCTCGAGCGGGGAAATTGATGGAGAGCAAGGTACCCGAACACACAAGTACGTGGAATTTCCACAAAGTCAACTACAACAACTCATCCACCGCTATGACAAATTATATCGGACACCTACCCTCGGTATAGAGCAACCTTACCGAGCTTCGCATAAAATGGCATTGAAGCCGAAAATGTCAATCATGCCTCAGCCCGACCAAGCCGACCAGGGATCCTCTGTGCTTGAAGAATTGATGTGCGAGATGATTGTTTCTCAAAAAGATGCCATTGCATATCAGAAGCAGATGCAGAAGGAAATAACTTCAAATCATGATGAGCTCAAAGCCGTGAAGAGAGAAGTGCAACAATTGAAGTGGGAGCAACAAAATATCTTGGACAATCTAACCAAGCAAATGTCTATGATGACCACTTCGTTAGATGAAATGAAGGAAAATCAAAGGCAATTACCTTCTCAGACTCAACCAAATTCGTCTGCCCATAGTTGCAATCACATCATGTTGAGGAGTGGAAAAGAGTTGTCCGAACCAACACCGAAAAGCGAATCCCCAAAAGATTAGATCTGCGGCGAAACAGGCACGCCCGAGCCGACCGGACCAAGCATTCGACGGATAAAGAAGGTCGAGCTGCCCGGCAGACACCGGCGACAATTGCGAGAATCCGGGCTAATGGAAAGGCGGCCGACGAGAGAAGGTCGGGCTGCCCCGAAAAGACCCGACGAGTTGCGAGAATTTTACGATGAAGTTACGCCCAGCGAAGAGAAGGCCGATCTGTCCGGACAGGACCCTAAGATCAAGTCATACCTCCACCGTTTCTCCGAGGCATTGGAGAGGAAACGGACGCCGTAACAAGGAATACATGGATTATGTAAAGTTGTTCGAGAAGCTGGAAATCAACATACCTTTCCTCGAAGCCATGAAGATTCCCCAATTTGGGAAAGTTGTCAAAGACTTCATAGCGGGTAAGATCCAGCAGTCCGAGAAGGTATTGATGGATACGTCGGTGTCGGCAATCATTAAGAAGATGTTGCCCGCCAAGTGCGTAGACCCAGGTATGTTTACTTTACCTTGTCTTATGGGAAATGTGATGGTTAAGCATGCTATGTGTGACTTAGGAGCATCAATCAATGTTATGCCGTTGTCTGTGTATAATCAATTAACTGGAGTTGAGTTGGTGTCTACACGAGTGATTATACAACTTGCTGATAGATCATGCATTGCACCCATAGGCTTACTAGAAAGTATCCTTGTCAGAATTAACAATTTTGTCTATCCTGCTGATTTCTATGTTATAGATACCAATGATAGGCAAGTTGAGGGTATCTGCGGGTGTTCCATTGGGTAGACCATTTTTGAAGACTATTAGGGCAGTGATTGATGTTGATGAAGTTTCCATAAGTGTTAAGTATCATAATGAAATTTATTTTCATCATATTGATAATGCACTTAAGAAACCTAATGATCATGAGAATGAAGATGCCCTTTCTACTGACGTTTTTGAGAGCCTTGTCCAAGAATATCTTGAGACGCATTTGTTGCAGGATAAGATGGATCTCACTCTCACACATGGATTTGGTGATTTGGATGCCAATGATATGAGGGATAAAGCGATTAAGGAGAGCATCATGCCATGCATTTCAAAGTGAAGCCCCAACTCGAAAGAGACAAGCAAAGGGCATTAAGGGAGCGGACTTCCATAATTTGGCAAGTGGATAGGCCATCAACCAAGTGTGAGAAAGAGTTTTGGAGAGAAGCATATGATGATTCCATGTGGTATAAAGACCGTGGGAAGAGATTGCATCGGATGATCAAGGTAGTGGATGTGACTCCACTATGCATACCTCCACCGATTGACCACTTTAAGAGGAGGTCTAGCCAAAGACTTTAAAGAAAGGCGCTACGGGAGGCAACCCGAGTTGACTATCGTTTATTTTCCTTTGATTTTATTATTCGGTCTTTGTTTTTGTGTTGTTTTTCCGGATCTAGGCTACGAAGGATGTTGTGGACTTAAGTTTAAGGAGAGAAGATCTCGAGAGGATTTAGTTACGTGGTGAGCTTGCGGCCTTTCGTCGCCGGTTTGATGAGCTAGAGCAGATCGTCCTGTCCCGTCTCCCCGGGCGGGGCGATAGGTGATGTCGTTTCCTCATCGTTTTTATTTTTCTTGCGTCTTTGAGTCTATGTTTTATTTTTTTTCGTGTTATGTGTTTTTTATCTTGTTTGTTGTGTCTACACTTGATCTTAGTAGGGATCAAGTGTAAGGAGGGTTTGTTCGTTTTTGTTTTGTGTTTTTGTCATGTTTCTCCGTCCCTATTCTTTTCTTTTCTTGCGTGAGGGCACACAAGGGTTTAAGTGTAAGGAGGGAGGTCTTTACGTCGTTTCACTTTGTGTCGTCCTTTCTTTTGTGTCGTCGAAGCATGCCAAAATTTGAAGTTTTTGATGCACTCTTGTTCTTTGTTTAAGCATGTTTGATTTGTGTTTTATGTTTCAATATGCAAGCATGTTAGTTGTTGTGAAGAGTAGGACTTGGTGCATATTTGTATGTAATTTGGGATGAGAAATAATAAGTAAATTGTGGATCGAATTTTACACACACTCCGTATATTAGATTTTAGCCTTTAAAGTAGGACACTTCCTACTAATTTATTTGAGAGTGTTTGTCTATGAAGTTGCAATAAAGGTGAGTCATTTGCGATACGTGATAGGAGGCACTAGGGATTAAACTATTTGGCCGCGACAATATTTTCCTACCTTACATTATCCCCTAGTGAACTAATTTGAGCCTTGATCGATTCTTTGATTTAGTCGAGAAAATATTAGCCAATGCCTTTTTAGCTTTCTCTTGTCCAATGTCATTGCATGTTTTACTAGCTTTCTTGAGATTGATCTTATTATATATGTGAGGATAGCAGATTTAGTCCTCTGCCTGCTCAGTTGATACATGCTACGAGAATGGTATTTGGCGGTAATCATTGAAAAACCTGCATTTTAAAATAGCGAAATTACGGCTGTCCGACCGAGGGAGACGAGTGTGTACCCGGTTTGTTTCGAAAAAAAAAAAACCACGAAAAAAAAAAAAGAAATTGAAAACGTGGTAAATTCAGATTATAAGAAGGGTACTTGTGTTTAAATTGGTAGCATTTAATGTGTAATTCTTTAGTGGTGGGTGCTATTATCTATTCTTGATTATCTCATTTTGAGCAAGTATGACATGCATGACATCGTTACATTTGATAGAGCTTAGAACCCCTAGGACCCTTACCAATGAAAATTTGTCTAAGTCCTAAGTCCCATTACAACCAAAAGAGAAAGACCTCCTTGATGTTGCAGTTGTGACAATCTTTTATCGTGATAGAGTGGACTATTTTCTTTGAGTGGTTTGACCGGACCTAGATTAGAGAGTGTTGAGTGAATCGTGAGGATGATCCACTTTTGCTTAGGCTTTTGACCAAGTTGATATCTGTGTGCCTTGTCTAAAATTTGCAACTCTACTTGTTTGATGAGATTCATATTTGCATGGTTTGACATGTTTGGCTAGTTCTTTGAGTGTGGAGATTACGGATATGATTGGTATTGCTTCTTGTCTTGTTTCTTGTCTTTGTTCTTGTGTTGCTTCTTGTCTTTGTTTCATGTCTTTGTCTTTGTCTTTTCCTTGTCTTTCCTTGTCTTATTCTCGTCTTGTGTTGTCTTTTTATTTAGAGTCTTGAGCCTTTGGGGATTAATGGAATTTGGATAGTACTTATACTTTTGTTTTTCTTATACTTGAGGGCAAGTATGGTTTAAGTGTAAGGAGGTTTGATAGGTCTATATTCGTACTATCCATATTCCATGTATTTTGGCGATATTTTGGCGGTTGGATTGTGTTTTGGTGTTTGTTTTGCAGTTTCTTTTTTTTTTTTTTTTTTGAGGAACCCGCAGCCGCTACCTTCGGTGCGCTCTGGGTAAACCTCAACTCCGGTGCAGTACCCTGCAAACCACACAGGAGGTTCAAGCACCCTAAGGTGACAGGCTACACAGAATGGCTTCAGTGAGGATTGAACCCATGACCTATCGGTCCCGGGCACCTCACCTCCACCACCCTGCCATCCCCTCTAACAAGCGGGTGCGAATTAAAGGAAATGTGTGCTTAATCCGGAAGAAATTAAGAGGAAAATTAAGTGTGGAAAGAAATTAATATAATATACTTTATATTATATCTTTTCCATACTTAGAAGACCTAATTGGAGAAGAAAAGGAGGAGCATATATATATATATGAAGAGAGAGGCGCCGCAAGGGGGATAGACGCACACCATAATATTCATCATCATCTTCACGCCGCCAACAAAACCGAGAGGGAGATTGGATTATTTAATTATCCTTATCACCATTCCAATTAATCATTCACACAGCCAGCGTGAGGGAGAGTACAAGGGGAGATATTATTTTATTATTCCATCTTGATATTCATCATCTATCCAACATCAATATCGTTTCATCGCTGCACACCGGGAGAGAGAACTCGACGCCGCCGAAGGAGAGATCGAGAGATCACGAGTTCGCCGAAGCAGAGAGAGACCGACCGAAGGGCAGTTTGAATTTAAGTTTGCATTCTCTACTTTTGTTTCAAGATTTGTAGTTTGATTTGGAAGAAACAACATGTTATCACTTTCGTTTTGAATTCTCGAATTTGGTTTGTCTCCGTTCTATTAGCTTTGTGGATGATTTCTTAGTTGTTAATTTATGAAATTCGTACTTTTAAGATATTATTTCGTGTTTCTTGGTATTCTGATTTCTAGTAATTAGTTAGAAATTTCGTGCATTTTTAGTTATT
The DNA here is from genome assembly GCA_028984105.1 of Lavandula angustifolia. Taxonomy (NCBI): domain Eukaryota; kingdom Viridiplantae; phylum Streptophyta; class Magnoliopsida; order Lamiales; family Lamiaceae; genus Lavandula; species Lavandula angustifolia. The sequence goes on along the minus strand of CM054802.1, from coordinate 20,859,628 downwards.
GAATTTCATCATGTTTTGCATTACTTCGTCAAGAAACCTGTGCTCTGTCCCGGTCCGAGCCCGATATGCGTGACTAAGTCTTTTAAGGGGCCGGCGAGATGTGAAACACACACCACCTTAAATTCGTGAGACTAGGGCTTAAAATTACTCACTTAGGTTCTGAATTAATCTAGGTTTAATTAATTGAATTAATTGATTTAGGATTGATCACCCTAGTTAATTTAATTCATAGCTAATTTAGTACTTCCATCGTTTCTCGTGGGATTAGGCTAAATAAGTAGCAAATTGTCTTAGGGCAATTGGATTAATTTGGTAGGAGACTATTAGATGCCCACCATACGAGTAGGCTCCTAAATTGGGTTCCCTTAGTTCTTAAAGCTGATTAGGTGTTAAATCTATTGATTGCCCACCAACGTAGGTTGCATCTAATTTAGAGAAGTAGTCGTTTCAATGCCCACCATGGCGATTACCGAATAATTAAGGGGGAATAAGGGGTATGTCAGTTTAATTACGGTATCCTATAACCAATTGATTTAAGTGGATTAATTAATTATTAGTGTCAGTGATCGATTGTGTGTGTGTGTGAATCATCTTGCTGGACCCGCTTTTATTTGCATAAGTTTATTCCTTATTCATTTCCTGCTATTTACTTTCTTGTTTTAGTTTAGAAAATTCTCAAAAACTTGCGTGGTTGCTAACCAAACCTTGATTGATAGGATTTTTAGGTCTAAAATACTCCGTTCCCTGTGTTCGATACCTGTTGCTATACTAATTTTAGTTCTAGCAATTTTGCAGGATTATTTGGTGTAAAACAGCGATCACCAGAAACTCGTGCGGCGGAACTCGATCGCCGATCTCCTCGCCTTCCTCGTCATCGTAGTCCTCGTCGCTGTCTCTCCGACGGTTCTCTCTGTACTCGTCCTTCAGTATCTTCGACCAGTCCGGAACGTTCACCAGCAGCGACGATGGAGCACCGCATCGTCCGCTCACCGACGACGACGACGATTTCCTCGAGATTCTCGAGCTCGACTTGCGAACCTCTGGCGACTGCGAGCGCGCCGCCGCGCTCCAGATCTCCGACTCATCGAGCTCGAAGATCATCGAGTCGTTATCGTGCGACTGATCGCTCAGGAGGAATCTGTAGCTTGCTCTAGCGCCGTAGCTCTTCGATGCCGCCATATCACTCGAGAAACACGATCAATTGTAAAAACGAAAACGATTGACTCTTCTCTCTCTAGAAGATTTTGAACTGTGAGACGGGGGAGAGAGAGGGGGGAGGACGGTGGAAGAGTAGAGAGGAGGGGAGGGAAGGGGAGGGGAGGGGGAGAGATAGGCGGCAGTGGGAGGGAGGGGAGGGGGAGAGATAGGCGGCAGTGAGAGGGAGGGGAGGGAAGGGTTTTTTTTTATATAGTACAAAACCGGGTCAGACCCGATCAAAGCGGGTCAAAATTGAAAATTGGATCATGTTGCATGTGCAACATGATGCACACTAGTCCTTCTCATTCTCAATTATGCCTTAATAAAACGTACATCTAAATAAAGTTTCTTAATTTTCGTGCTAAAAAGTAAGGGGACGTTTTTAATGGTACGGAGGGAGTATCAAATTTCTAAATAACGGTTTTAGGAAACAAGAAAATTTGCTAGATGAATTGTTAAATAAGAAAATTTGCTAAATAAGAGAATTTGCTAAATAAGAAACTTTGATTCTTCACATAGTCTCTTTTTTGCTAAAAATAAACTTTATTTAGGGACCATTAGATGAATTGTTTCCTAAAACCTTTATCTTATTTAAAATTTATCAGAATGACCAATTTATTCAAACTAGCAAACATTGGGGATCAATGCATTATAAAAATAAGATTATAGACCAATTCATCCAAATGATCATTGAGAATCATTTGTGTCAATTTGTCTCGAATTGAAATGAAAATTATTTTTATAATAGAGAGGTTACCTTAGCAAAAAAGAGACTATGCGGTTTTAGACATAAGTAGCCAACTTTCTGAAAAGTTAGATAAGAACTCAACGGATTCAATATCATATTAAAACATGTCTTTACTAAGGATTAATTAACCCGTCCTACATGTTCTTTTGTACCCCAAAATAGATATATGTCCCAAAATAGATATATGTACCCATTTTCTCGATCCGAATAAAAAATATCCAGACATCGGGTCCGAATATAAAACCCCAAATATTTTATCATCCCTAAATATATAAGTAAAAATAGAATAATTACTTATTTTAGCGAACAGTTACGTGGATCGCAACTCCAAATCCGTTAATTGTTTTTGTCACTAATTAGTATCTAAAGATGAAGAGCATTAACATTGTGTGTGATTGGATAGAATTAAAGAGAAAAAAATATAGAGAAGAGAATTTGAAGAGAACTCTCTTGTTTGGTGGAGGAGAGAAATAGTTGAGAAAAAAAAATAATGCTAACATGATAAGAAAGATAAGAGAAAATAAATTTAAATACAAAAAGGACAATTATGTAATAAGTATATTTATATTTTTTAAAATAAATAATATTTTTCTATTCTCACTTTCTACCAAATTAAACAAAGTGGAGGCAAAAGAAAATACTTATTTTTCTTCTCTTTCTTCACTTTCTTTCTATTTCTCTCAAACCAAATATATAAAATCTACTATATCTTTCTCTTTCTCTCGTCTTCTTTTCTTTCTCTCATCTTTTGCACGTAATCAAAAAAAAGGGTGAATTCTATAACGAAATACGAGATGAAAATTACAAACAAAATTCGAGAAAGATAAGTGCTAAGCACGTACATCTTGTAAAAACAAAATCACGTTAACTAGTTACAAAAGCAGAAAACAGTTGGTAGTGTAGATGATCACGGATTTGGAGCAATTCCAATTTCTTTGAAACCCCAAATATCATAATCCCACAAAACATCACCATACAACGAGTCATATTCCTCTACCTCCCAAAACGATATCCAACTCGTCCCCCATGACATCTCCTCATCCACCCAACAACCCCACTCGGCCATCTCCTCCGCCGCCGGAATTCCCTCCTCTTCCTTCCTCCCATTGGCCACCTTCTCCCCCGCTTGTTTGGCGCCGCCGTCCCCGTCCGCTGCCTTGGTTTTGGATTTTTTCTTTGTCACCTTCTTAACAGCACCACTTTCTTGATTGCCGCTTTGCCTCTTCATATTTTGAACTCCTTCAGATATCACAAGTGATGATGTAGTATTCAAAATACTTGCAAGTTGCAACTGTCTATAGATGTGAAAATTGGGGCGGTTTGGATTTGGAACATGATGTTGCGTGTATCAATGTAAGCCACGTGGCGGGATCTCTTGGGGAAGTTCAACTCAATATCATCATCTATTACAATTTTTCTTTTTACGCGAATATTATTAAAGTAGAAAAGATCTAGAGGTGGACGTCTAAATTGGAATTAGAGGTTTCTGCGCCGAATTATATTTTTAATCGGTGCATTTACTGATTTACGTACATTTTATTACGTGTAATCAGTATATGTATGTAGAAGCAGAAATCATATGTAACGTTTCAATAAGTGCTTAGTCGATGTTAACCTACTCTTATATATAAAATGGTAATTAATCCTCACTCCGTCTCGTTAATAATATCATGTATTTCTTATATTATAATAATAAAAATAATGTGAAGCATTTGAAGGTGATACTCTACATCTTGCCTCTAAGTTTCTTCAGATTATTATTTATATAGTTCGAGGAGAATCAGTTATCAAATAGGAGTAAAATTGCAGATATGTAAGTTAATTCGATATTGGTGTACGCCGCTGAATAAGTGGATATTAAAACAAAATCCCTGCAGTGTAATGACGTGGAAGAGGCGGCTACTAATTACTCCCTCCGTCCCAAAATTCTTGTCCAATTTATTTTTTGCACGGTTTTTAAGGAGAGTTGTTAGTTGTGTGTAGATTGGTATAAAGTCAAAGGCGGATCCAAGGGGGGCGCCCGGCGCGCGCCCCCGAACTCGTGTCGAAACGCGATTTTATATATGTAATTTTTAAGAAATTTCGTATTTCGCCCCCCCGAATGTACACTTCACCCTCTTCTCTATCGAATTTTTAAGTTCGCCCCCCCTCTCTTGTAATCCTGGATCCGCCCCTGTATAAAGTTTTGGGTCCCACAAAAAATTTGTTTGTAATAATTTACTAAAAAAGGAAAGTGGACAAGAATTTTGGGATAACTCAAAATGGAATAGCGGACAAAAATTTTGGGACGGAGGGAGTACAAGGTATGAAAATTATTTGCTAATGGAAATCTTCTATACTATTAATAAACAATAAAAGTCAAAAAAATATAAAAATAGAATTATACAAGAGAAGAGACTATATATATCAAAGTCAAACAATACTTCACGGCAAAGTATTTTCACTTACTTTCCCAAAGCAACTGCGTCTGCGTAGCATTCGGAATATAAGGGTTTTGATATCCCACCATGTACGTCCACTTCTTTGGGAATTATACTATGTAGTATATCATATGAATTATTACTCCCCCATCCCATTGAACTAACTCACTCTTGTACGACGCAATTATTAAAAGAATTATTAATTATGTATAAGAAGGTGATCCTACAAAAAGAGAACACTTAATTTATATAGAAAAATCACCATTTTTTGAACGAGGCAAGATGAACGGAACAATTCAAAAAGGAAAGTCAGATAAAAAAATAGAACGAAGAGAGTATATTATTTTAATATTATAAATAATGTATCACATGAAAATTTAAATTGTTATATAGAATTTTTTTTTCCACAGTACAAGTGTTTGGAATTTAATTGAAAATATAAGTTCCAATTTTTAAATTAGACCTCATCAAGCATGCATAACTTCGCATAATAGAAAATACTTTCTGCCTGTAATTTGTGGGCCGTCTCGGCTCAATACAAACTGTGGTTAGGATTCTTCTTAAAAATCAATATTCGATCCGACCCGGCCAAAACCCAGTAACCCATATACCACGACGAATGGAAGGGCTATCCATACGCCTACCAACCAAGCAAGGCATCATCATATCTTCACCCACAAATCAAACAAGGACAATGATGGAAACATAAATTTCATAACATTTCATCATTTACATGGTAAATCCCGACTGTTGACACATAATGAGCCAGTGCCAACTGTAAATTTATACAGAATCCGCCCTAATCAAATCTCAAAATGGACTTTAATTACCAGAAGACCCCCCCTTCCTAGCCTCTCTACTTGCACCATTACAGCAAGGGGGGAACAACATCCCTAAAAATTACTACTATTTCTTAGCCAATAACACCAACTCAATGCTTAAAGCATCGCTTAATTACAGACACTCCGAAACGACACCAACATATATACACTAGACCTAAATAGATCAATGATGAATGATCGATCCACTTCACCTTAACTGATCAAAATCTTCAAAAACTCCTAATGAAACCCTCTCATGCCAGGGCAGAGATGCTGCAGTTGCGCCTATCCCTGTCGAGGCAGTCGAACCCCTCCACCCTCACGGATGGGTTGTTCCCAAAATTAGCTCGCACACACCCACCCTTGCGGGTGGAGGAGGGAGAAGGGGCCAGCCCAGAGGAGGTAGGGGGTTGCTCGTGGCGAGATGGGGGTGCAGTTCTCATCCCCAAATCGCGCATCTTGAATTAGTGGGTTAGATACTCTGCTCGGCGGTGACCCGGTAAAAAATGGGGGCGACGAGGCTATTTGTGGGACAGCTTGATCACTACCACAAGCACCCTGCGGTAATTTCATAACACAACACAATTGATCAGATACTTGAAGGAGATTGATTTATAACAATTGAATACTTTGTCCCATGATTCCTGAACCTCAGCTTTTCTTAAAAGCTCATATTATAATTTCACAATGTTGCAGCTTATTTTTCTTGAAACGGTGAGTTTTAAGCACTAATTGAGGAATAATTTTCTTGAAATTGGAAAGGAAAGCTATAAAAGACAAACCTTTGCAAGGATGATGTCCAGAAGTTCACTTCCAGCTTTGGAATCAAAAAGCTCCTGGTGATGGCTGTTGAGCAAGATTAGATAAATAAATATCAGTACACAATTTATTGTTTTTAAAGAAAAAGATGGGATCAAAAGTGTAAAGAAATTAAAAATACCTAGCGTGCCATCTTAGGGGTCTCGGATAAGAAGGCTCGTGAAGAATGGTCTGGAGCCGCCGCGGCTTAGGGCAGATAACGGTTTCTTTCATCTCAACAGATCTGCAGGCGGCGGCGGCGGCGTTGCCCCTCATCTCCTCACACGCGGCAAAGCTGTTGTGGTGAATTGCGTAGCGATTCATTTTCTAGCTCTTTAAGATCTCTAGAAGTAATGAAAACCTGCTATAACGAAAAAAAGTGGATCTTGTTAGGAGAATATAACTTTAACGCGTAAACTTACAGATCTGCGAACATTAAGACATGAATAATAAACACTCCTAGCACAAAAATTAGTTGTTCATTTTTATTCACGAATTGGGGCAGAAATTTCAGAAGATGACAAATATCTATGCGGATCAGTTAAATATACCGAAGCTTTCATTAAATTACAAAAGGAAATCACCTTGCAGTTTTTATTTTTCAGAAACTGAAGGCGAAAAATGTCGTTAAAACTAGGAACCCTGATTGATCTACACGGAAATACCTAATCTCAAGCATCCTCCCGGGAAAAACAATTTCTAAAACTGATTAATCAAGCTTAAAAGGCTGTTAAACTTCAAAATAAGAAACTAATTCCCCAAACTCAGAAGGTCCATATTTCCCCTCACGAAATTAAACCCAAACCACATCGCGAGCATCAAATCTTCAAACAGAAGCGAGAGCGAGAGATTTACCTGAAAAGACTGTACAAAAATGGGAAGGCTCCTCCTTGAAGAAGGAACGAGGCTGGAAATAAATGAAAATAAAAAATAAATAAATTAACGAAGAGCAACCAAAATAGAGACGGGAACAAGATGAGGACACTGAGGGCAGAAGAGTGAGAAAAGCAGTCCGTGGGATTATATACAGCATGTGAGTGGGGATGAGATCGAAGAGATTATTTACCACCCCAATTAATTATTATCGCGTGGGCCCACTTCTATTATGTAGTAGTAGTAGTAATAAAGAAGTGCAGTTAATTTGAAATAAATATATGAACAATTTAATATTAAGATATCAGATGTATGTTTCCTTTTTTTTGGACGATGGACAATCTGGATTTATTATTTAACCGATCTAGGAATCTCAAACCGAAATAAGCTCATTTTATTACTCCATTTTATTTGAAAAAAGGTAGTGCATTTTGCCATTCATAGTCAGCGACTCTTGAATTTAAAAATCAAGTCCAAAATCAGAAGGTTCGATAACACGTGCAATGAATATTGTGGTATAATAGGTAACTAGTAAAATCAAGATCATGTCTCTCATACCATTCTCTCATACCATTCATATTCATATAAAGAAAATGATAAAAATAAGAAAGTGGATAAAAAAGCAATAAAAATAAGGAAATTTTGGTGATACTATTCAATAGTACTCGATTTCCTTAACTAAAACACAAACTCCTCATTTATATAAAAACTATATCTACTATATATCTAAGTTTACATAAATGCCCGCACTCAATTTTTAATAAAAGACTCTTCACAATCATTTTCATGTGATTTATTAAATTTTCGTGATCTGATACATGATTTGCATGTGCCCTATCGAGTGGGCACAATCTCGAACATGAGATATGTGCCCTGTTAAACTTGTGCGAAATGGTCGGGGCATGGATCGGGCACGTAGTTGGCACTATTAGGGTACGTGACCAGACACCTATTTGGATAATTTTTAAAATTATGGTCGAACACGTGATCGATCAATGTTAAAGAGTATATTTTCTCAAAAAGAAAACCTTTAGACAAATTTAGATATATTTTAAATAGTTTTAATTAGATCGGATAGTTCTGTATTTTATTTAATCAACTTGAATATTACATCAAACGCTCCCAAAATACATGTCGGTTCGATCTTACGAAGTGTGGATGTTTTTTTTATAAGATAGCATGATCTTTTGATAAAATTCATCTATCTACATGTCATGGACAGTGCGGCACTGCGTGCTCCTTGTATCCATTTACGTCGCAAGTAGTGGCGGAGCCATAATTCGTCGTGGGGTGGGCTGGAAAGTAAATATTTGGGCACAATAATTTTATATATAATTTTTTTTACATGTTATAATATTCCCTCCGTCCCACTAAAGTTGTCTTAGTAGGTTCCAGTATGGAGATTAAAAAAATTGGTAGAAATGGGTAATTGTGTAGTTAGATGTGGCTCTCTACTTTAATTAGAGTAAAATGGGCATTCCATATTTACAAAAATGCCACATTTATTTTTCATTTTAGGACGCAAACAACTTTAGAAAAAAAGTGTGAAAATAAGAAATGTATAAAACAAATGATAAAAGATTTTTTTTAAATAAACTAGCGATAATACAATTAGAAATTCCAAAAAAAGATTGAAAAAAAAGTAATAAAATAGAAAGAAAAAAAATGCAAACATAGGAAAAGAATTGAGAAATAAAGAAGAAAATTTAAAATACGAAGGAAACAAAAGAATGAAATAAGAAGAAACTTAAATGAAAAATGTGGAAGTAAGATATATTATAAATAAGAGGGATAAAATTAAAAAAAAAAGTGTACAAGGAAAAAAGAGGAAAATGAAAATGCAAAACGAATAATATCTACAAGATAAATTAAAAAATAAAGGAGCAGGCTGCATCGAGAGGGATTCGAACCTGGGACAAATGAAAAAATATGATAAGGCTGACCAACTAGACCAAATATCATTTTAAGACATTTAATCTGAACTGGACTGGAGCCCAGCCCAACTAATCAGTTGCTACGCCTCTGGTCGCAATTAATAATAAAAAAAATATGGAAAGTAGTACTCCCTCCGTCCCGTAGAGAGTGTCTTGTTTTTCTTTTTGGACTGTCCCATAGAAAGTGTTATATTTCTAAAAAAAATAAATAATCTGTGAATTAAAATTAACAACTCAAGAGTCAAACAACACACTACATAATACAAATTTTCTTAATATCCGTGTCTCGTATAAAGGAGAGATGGAGGGGTATTTATTTGCTTTAGAAAAATTGATATATAACCGAAAATGCATAAGATTTTTTTATTATTTTATATTTATGATGAGACTAAAGTATAATAGAATATTTATTTTTATGGTTGGGGTAATGAAGATCTGATTAAATATCAAGTAAAAGTTTAAGTGGTGAAAGTGACATAACGAATTGCTACCTGTGATATGTGGACACGTGTGGGAGTGGTTTGCCTGCTGGATCTGTGAGATCAACTTTGAGATTTAAGGATTAGGTGGGTCGGCATGGCGCAGGGGTATACCACAAGAGAGAGAGAGAGAGAGAGAGAGAGGGAGAGAGACAAGCGCCAGCAGACTTCGTTTTTACGTAGTTGATTGTTTAAATTCATCTTTGTTTAAATCGTCAGTTGAAGAAAATAATCATAATAAAAGATTGTATTACAATAATATCTAGTTATTAGAATTATAATTGTATCTCTTATGAGCAATAATAGTTTACTGCTAGTATTAAGAAAGTTGGTATAAGTGATTTTATATTTTATATTCTATGAAAACATATAATTCAAAAGAATTTTAACGTTTTAGAGCCCTTCCCTTCTTATATCTTCTTCAATTAGGGACAAAATGTAACTAAATTTACCATAACAGGAAGCATGGGATGAAATTTGTACAGCAAAGAAATAATATAGGTTAATTTATTTAAATAGAGTTAATAATAATGCTTGTAAATGTTAGTTAATTTTTTAGGCATTTGCTTTGTAGTGCAAACTCTTATAAAAACATAAATGTAGTCAACCTATATTATATAAATCGATCGGGGGAATTGCAAAAGTAGTCAAGTTAGTAACGCAAATTGCAAAAGTAGCCAAATTGTCTTAAAATTGCAAAAATAGTCAAATAGTACTTGAATTTGATTGTAGGAACAATTTCCAATGTATGTATATATATTGATGTGATGGAGCTTTACCTTTACAAAATTCTTGCAGCGAGAATCCTAGTATTATACTACTATGATACTCAATTTTTCTACTAATTATTTAACATTCACTGCTACTTTTTTATTTGGATAATCAAATATTATTCTAGTATTATAATAATAATTGTGATAGTAATAATAATAATTCTCATTATAGTAGTCATAATAATAATTATCACTAATAATATATATTTTTTATAATTATAATGAATAATATATTTTAATTAAATGTTGCTAATAATTAAATGTCGTATATATTATCATTAATAATAATTATCCCAAAAATGTTGCTAATAATGTTGCTAATAATATTTTATACGACTAATAATATATTAGCAAGGTTTTGACTAATAAAATGTTGGAACCAGAAACCTAATGAATACAAAAAGGTTTAATTAAAATACTATAATGAAAGGTTTTGATTTCATATATATTCGACAGCATTTCAATTAAAATATTATATAATTGATAACTCAATAAATCGCAATTTGATCCATAAAATACACTTCACCCAAATTATCAATTTTCTTGTACTCTTTGCGTACATTTCTTCCTCGTGTGACCCACTTCACCATAAAATACACTTCACCCAAGTTAAGTAGTAGCCAGACACAAAGTCATATATGTTGGCACCAGAGTGTCTGCATTGGAAGATTTTGTCAATATAGTTTAAACATAATTATCGATCAAACATGAAGAAACTGAAAACATGAACAAACATAGATTTTGTCATAACCATTATTCTTTATTATTTATTCAATATTAAGGTTTGTACTTTATCTTTATCTTAGCTATTATGATTACTATTAATATATATATAATCAAATTATATATATTAAAAATATACTGCATAAAAATATCTGAAAATTGTAAAAAAAAATTGAACCCCCCCCCGCCGGCTTAACTATGCTTGTGCACAAACAAACATATATATAGATTACAGAAGAAAATTAAATCTAAATATTTAATTTGGAAGTATTATGACTATGCTTCATAAATCAATTAGAGTATGTTTCATAATTACTACAATGCTTCATAATTAAATTATGACTATGCTTCATAATTACTATGCTTCTAAAACACAAATTCGATCATGCTTCATAAATCAATTACTAGGTCGAATAATCATATAATAATTACTACTATGCTTCCTAAAACACAATTTAATAAGATAATTTATAAAATCTTTAAAAAAAATTCTTTTCCATTGCTATATCATTTTACTTTCGATTATATTTACCGAAAGTCACTAATAAGATATGAGTTTACTTACTAAAATAACAAAATAAATTCGAAAACTAACCTTCAATAAATATCTCTTTCGAAATAGTCGATCTTCAACACTCACTTTTTCATATCTCTAATTGCAAAGATTTTAAGGGAATATCAATTCATCTCTTTACGAATGGTGAAGTTTCTCAAACACTACCCCTTCTTATAGCAAATAACTCAACCATGTGACTGATTTGTCAAATCTTTATCTGATAAAGTAGTTTTATTTTTGTTTTTTCTTCTGAAAAGTTATCATAGCTTGTGCCATCTACTATTCTTTACTATTCCAAGATTATAATTAAAATATATTATTCATTATAATTATAAAAAGATATATATTATTAGTGATAATTATTATTATGACTAATATATTGAGAATTATTATTATTACTATCACAATTATTATTATAATACTAGAATAATATTTGATTATCCAATTAAAAAAATAGCAGTGAATGTTAAATAATTAATAGAAAAATTGAGTATCATATAATACTAGAATTCTCGCTGCAAGAATTCTGTAAAGGTAAAACTCCATTACATCAATATATATACATACATTGGAAATTGTTCCTACAACCAAATTCAAGTACCATTTGACTATTTTTGCAATTTTAAGATAATTTGGTTATTTTTGCAATTTGAGTTACTAACTTGACTACTTTTGCAATTTCATTCGATCTCTTTTTGTCAGAAGTCACATCGTTTTGGGGTCGATGATCATCGACTCTAAAAGAAATCACATTATCTCATCATTGATTTCTAATTCGCACCCTCGGCTCTTCTTCACTTTTAACTACTTATATGACTAGACAAGAAAAGTATTCCCTCCTTCCCATTATTAATGTCCCACTTCCCTTTTTTGGTTATCTCATTATTTATGTCTCATATCAAATAAGGAAATAAATGAGTGGACCACAATCAATCTAAGCAAGTGGACCCCACTCCTTTATACTTTTACATCACAACTTTACACTTTTACCTCCACTATCTTAATTACCGTGTTCAGTCCCAATGGAACATAAATAATGAAACGAAGGGAGTATAAATTTTTACAACAATATATAATTATCACAAATGATTATATTTGTTTCTTTTATAGTGAATTTGACTACATTTGTACATCATCAATATATTCTTTTCACTGTCATATTCTGTCAAAAATTACAAGTCCAGCCGAAAGATTGTTTGAATCCTTGCCAATAAAAGTAGGGCTGACAGCATGCTGTAACTCACTTCAAGGAATAGTGGAATAAAAGTTCAAAAAAAGTTTTATTCTCAACGAATTGCTCTAATAAATACTAGTAATAATTTGTATTTTCATTTTGCTTCAAAAGTTCAGATCTTTTCACAAGTCAAGCGGTTCCAAATTTTGAAACTGAACTGAATTTAAGAATGTCCTCAACACTAATTAATTTTTTTTATAGGGTCGATCTTGATTGTTATATAATTGAGGTCGTAAATCTCCATTCATGAGTTAAATTTTAACATGAAGTCATAATTGTTTCATATCATCTACTATGGCGGTATGGGAATAGAAAATTCTATTGGTATAGAATTATCCACAATTATTTAAATATAATGAAAAATTTATTAACTGTAAAATATAATATGAAATTGTTCCACAACATAAAATCTACAAAACTTGATCTAGGCCTCTAGCGTATATTTCTCCTATCAGAATTATGTCTCACAAGTGGGATATGTCATTTACAAAAGGTATCTACACGAGACTGCGAATTAAAATTTTGAAATGATACTTCTCATATTGGTTTCTTAAGACTAAGAATATCCAAGCAAAAACAATTTGGGTGTTTGGTTTTTGTATTTGCAAAAAAAAAAAAAAAAAAAAAAAATACGTATGGGAGGAGAGAGAATGAAGTGACCCTGGTGGGTTTATATGAGAAATGCTACCGGGTGGTCATAAATGCATGTTGTTACTTGTCATATTTTAATTGACTCTTAATATTTATTTTTTTTAAATAAAAAAATAAATATTTTTTTATGATATATATTATAAAAATAAATAAAAAATTATACTAAAATTCATAATTTTTTATTCTCTATAAATAGAGTTCAGTATTGCTATACTTATTCACATCTTAAAAAATTTCATTTTCTCTCATTCCATTATTTAATATAAATCTCAATCTCTCTTTTAATTATCATGGATTCATATAATAACTTCTCCAATTCCCCAAATTTTCTTTACTCTCAAGATTACTATCTCAATTATGAAAATTTTCAAAATTTCAATGAATTCGCATCATCGATGTTTGATTTGAATATGAGATATTATCTCACTGATGGTATATTTCCTGAATGGGCAGCATTTATCAAATCTGTTAAAGATCCTCTCATTCAAAAGCATAAATTATTTGCACTACATCAAGAGACTGCACGAAAAGACTTTGAGCGAGCATGTGACGTTCTACAAGCTCGTTTAGCTTTTATCAAACATCCATATCTTATTTGGGATCATGATGTTATGGGTAAAATAATGAGAGCTTGCATCATCATGCATAATATAATTGTGGAAAATGAAAGAAACACTTATTTCAACTATCAAGATCCCACATAATTTATACAAGATCAAGTTAGTCGGAGTGATCATCAGACTGGAGATGGAGCGAAAAATAATAATTTTGCATACTCTACAGAAAGGATTGCAAGCCTAGCTAGCCATATGACAACCAAATCACAACTTGAAAATAGAGAAGCACACAGAGATCTTCGAGACAACTTGATCGAGCATATTTGGCGTAAATTCGGCGATGATAACTGAATTTTATTTACTTTGTTGTTTGTAATTATAGTTTTTCGTTGTTTTAATTTCGTCTTTTAATTACTGTCTTATGTTCCCTATATTTTAGTTTGTACGATTTTCGAGCTTTATAATTTTTTCTACAATTTCAATAAATTTTTACGCCTTTAAATTTAAATAATTATTATTAATATATAATAATATAAATATTAAATAATTAGAATATATAAAAAATATAGTTGGTGGACATAATTGGATAGTTAGGAATAAATGATATAGTAAAAAATAGAGATAGTTTGATTAAAAGTAAAATGAATTATAGAGAAAAGATAAATTAATTAAATATTAAAATAATTTGTTTGATTGAGTATTTATGTGGTTAGAAATATTCATATTCTAAGCACGTCTTAAATGTTATGACTTTTCATTGTTTAAATATTGGACGTATTATTTTTGCTGCAAAATTGAATAATCAATCAAATAAGTGAAGCATGGCACGAAGCACAATTCTGAAAAGCAAGGATTGCGAATCATTTGGGTGTTGAAATCAGATTCACCATAAAGCTATTAAATTCAATTATTCACTTTGACTGTCGAATCTTACCCAAGATATCAATTACTCACGTGTCATAATCCTAACCGATGATTCTGAAATCTAGCACGAACAATTGGACATGTGATGCGACACATTGTTTGTTGCATAGTTTTCGAAAGTCGAAATACCTCCTCTTAGCCAAACAAAAAAAAAAAAAAAAAAAAAATTTAGCCATGTTGTTATAAAAAACAAAAATCTAGCTATTTTATCTTATTAGGCGCATTGACCGAGCAAATGCTGATGGGCATTATTAGGGCCGATGGCTTTCAAACTGTCCATCGGCCCTCCTATCGGCTAAATTATCCATCGGCCCTCCTATCGGCTTTGTTATCGGCCCCGAATATAACGGCCTATTTTCTTAGGGCCGAAAAGATTTGCTCCCCATCGGCCCCGAGAATAATTGAAGGCACGTATTTACTGCCTCTTTTTTTTCCCTTCGGCCGTTATCAGAAAAGAAAGAGGAGGGCCGATCCATTTTTCCCAGCCAATAACCACCGCCGATCCAGCGCCACCGCCGATCCACCGTTTTTGAGCAACGACCGCCGAGCCCCCAACGCCGAGCAACGACCGCCGAACAGCCATGGACGCCGATCAGGTTCCAGATCTCTTCCGACCTTGTATTTTTTTTCTTGAATTGTTATCTAAATTTGTCGATTTGGGTGTCGAATTGTTTGCTATTGTATGCCATTGCTGTGAAATTTGGTATTGATATGTCCAATTATGAGCAATTTTTTGTCGATTTTTTGGGTAGAAATTTGAGTCCAATTACTGTCGATTTTTTGTGAAATTTGTCGAATTGATGTCGTTTTTTTGGTCGAATTGTGTGGAAATTGAGTATTGTGAATAAAATTGGTTTGTAGTTCGTTTAATTGGGCATTGTATTGGATTCGATTCGATAATGGCATTTTTCAGCCAAGGTCGATGAAGGGCCGAAGGGGGACCGATGGCGGTTAAGCTCCATCGGCCCTTCTTTCGGGCCGGCCTTCGGCCCTCGTTTCGGCCCTTAATTCGGCCCTAAAAAATTAATTTTTTTCGATTGACAGCCCGCTTACATCCGACTCCCGATTAGAGAGAAGACACTAAAAGTGACTACATACTGGAGAGATTCATTACCGGAAATGATTAAGACTGCACTTTCGAGGCGGGGGGGGTAATAACTTAGTCCGGCGGTTTAGAGAGGGACAGTTTGGGCACCTTTTGAGCTGGAGGAAAGGAAAAAGTTCGGTAATAGCATTGCATCAGTTGATGTGCTACGAGGTGCAGGCACCGGCCGGGGAGGCTCGTTTCCACATATCCGGGCGAGAGCTTCGATTTTCCCAGTTGGAATATGCATTGGTGACATGATTATTTTTCGGTCCCTCTGAATTTGATACGAATGCACCTCGCGAGCCCGGAGAGTCGACGGTATACATGAGCCTCACAGGTGGAAATCCAATAACCGGAGGCGAGCTACTGAAAATGTGGAAAAGTGATAAGCTCCGTGAGCTCTCCGAAGATGAGCATTTGAAGGTGGCCAATGTTCTGGCACTAATGTGTTTTTTCTTCGCTCCTGCCGAGACGAAGAAGGTGGAGACCTGAATGTGGGTCCTGACAGATGATTTAGACGCGTGGAACGCGTTTCCATGGGGATCCTACACCTACAATGCCCTCCTCCACTACATGAGCTTCATATCGAAGCGAATGGAGACATTGAAATCGAAATATAATATTTATGGGCCAGTTTGGGCCCTTCAGGTACGAATAAATATTTAATTATTTTTCGACAATTTTATAGTAGTCATGATGTTTAATTGTGTTCTTGTATTTTAGATTTGGGCATATGAGGCGATACCAGATTTGTGTCGGCTGTGTGTCCGCCTAGTGAACACCGGAGGTATGCCCCGTTGTATTAAGTGGGTTTACACTACGCCACCAGATACGGAGTGGATTAGTTTCTTCGCCACACCGGTAAATAAAATTTTAAATAATATATTTTTTTTATTTTACAAGTAGAAGAGTGTATTGTAACTTGTGATTACATTTTTTTTAACAGATGCAGACACCTCCCCTTGAGACTCTGATGCCTACTCCGGAGGAGCAGCTTACAGAATATTGGAGAAGGGTGAATGGAGATGATCCGATTGCTGTGACGTTTCCGAGACCCGTCCCCATACAGCCTAGGCGAGTCGATGAAGCTGGCAATGTAGAAACTCCGGAGGCCCCTGCACAAAAGAAAAAATCAAAGAAGAAACGTGCACCGGTTGAGGTGGAGTCATCCCGTCATCGGCCGGATCAAGATTCGTCTGTTCCTACTTACGACCGAGCCTTGCGGACATTAGAAGAACACTTCGAAAAGCGCAAGGAAGAGCTGTTAAAGAAAGTGGATGACCGGTGGAAGTTGCGGGAGAAAAGTTTTTTCGGTAAAGTTGGAAAACTGATCGAAAAAGTATTCGACGCCGTTCTTGCCAAGGTTGTATGTCTTTTTTCAACCTACTCAAGTCCAATCCATTTGGACCTCTTAGAGGTTCTAACCAAGGAGCACGCAGATCCCAAAAACGCATAGTTTCTCCTCCAAAAATGACTTCTCCGGTCGGGGAACGCATTAGATATTTTCCTAAACAAGTAGGTCCTTGAGCAGATCCTACATTAGCCCCAAGACGTTGGTCTCTAACTAGAAAAACAACAACAGCAAGGGTACGAGCAGAGGATCCACATCCTTTAGTTTGGAGGATTGGGAAGGGGAGGATGTTGAGGACAATCCGGTGGAGGAAACATCCGCACCGCAGGGGAGGATTGTCACAATACATCAGTGGGCGAGCTGGAATGAGAAGATCAGCCACAGGAAGATGAGGATTGCACGACGCTTGGCGATGCAAATCCCTGGGATGCGGCGGTTCGAATGGTTCATCGGGGATTTGATCAGGGCCGACATAGCATGTACGAGGAGAGAGATGTTTGGGTCCCTAGACGTTGGGAGCCACTTCCTCGAGTAGAGCCACCGCCTGTACAGGTATTTGACGAATGTTAAATAATTTTTATTTTTTCATTTGTTTATGTGTGTTTGTCATATATGCAGCAACAACAGTTTATCGGTTCCGACTTCTTTGATATGGAGGATGTACGACAAATATATGAAAGTCAAGCTCCGTAACAGAGAATTGAAGAAAGCCAAGATCCGGTACTAACTTTATTTTAAGATTTATTTTTAATTATTTTATTAATACATCATATTTGCATTTTACAGCCCTTAGTGAGTCCACGAGAGAATCCTTCTGGAGCTCCATTCATGGTAGATGCCGGTGACGTTTTGAGGAGAAATTTTGAGGGGTTCATGGCCACTGGTGTTTCTGCAAAGATTACGGTGTCGCAACATGACCTCTCGCATGATTTTTTCAACAGCATCCTCAACGTTAAGTCCGACATGGGGCAGGCGGAGGTTGATTTGTACTTGTCCTACCTTCGTCAACAGCTTGAGGTGTACAAGGACCGCGACGTGTTGGCTACTCCTGATTCACGCTATACGGTCATAGTAGGGTCGTCAGTTTTTGTAAGTGTATTTTTTTCCTTTTTTTTCCTATTTTTCCTATTTTTTTATTTTTTTTTATTTTACTAGTATGATTTTCCTAATAATGTGTTTGTTTTTCAATTAGACTACGCTCGCGGACGCATGGAATACAAAAATCTATGAGCCCAATAGCGATTTCCATGAGCGCTTCGAGATGAACTATGAAGGTTGGATACCTAATCCGGGTTTGCTCGAGGCCGTGTTTGGAGTGGATCAAGGAATTGGCGGTTCACGGATGCCATGGTTCAATGCAAAATTTGTAAGTGCTAATATTTTATTATTTTTTAACGTGTACTAATTTTTATGTTCGAATAGGTAATTTTTCCGGTGTTGGCCGCCTCGCATTGGGTAACTGTCCGCCTGTGCATTGAGTCTGGACTTTGGAGCTTTATGACTCACTCAACAAAAAGGCCGACGCACATATTTTTGAAGTGAGAAAACAAAATCTAAAGCCGCTCCGAAAGCTCATTGGACGATTGCTAGATGTAAGTTATCTAAAATACTTAATTTTCAATACACTATATGTAAGTTATCTGAAATACTTACTTTCTTTTAATAAGCTGCTAGTTATTGGATGACAAATAAGTTCAATTTGACGCATCCGGGCTGGCGGAGTCCTAAATTCATCTTGATGCCGCAGACAGAACAGTTCAAGCAACCGATTCGAACAGATGTGGGCCATTTACATGTATGGCAATCGAAAGACTCATCAGTGGATACCCTACACCAAAGTGGGGTAATCAGAAGACCAACATCAGAAGATATCGGGAGTGGATGGCGTGGAAATGCTTCGAACAATGCTACTACGAAACCACTCATTCCGATGATTAAATGAATGTATTTTGTAATTTCGTACAATTATAATCTTGTATTTTGTAATTTCGAACAATTATAATACTTGGAACAATTTTACGATTATAATTTTACGATTCTAATTTCGAACAATTATAATACTTGGAACAATTATAATTTCGAACAATTATAATATCGAGGGCCGAGGGCGAATGTCCGAGAGCCGAGAGCTGAAGGCCGAGAGCCGAAGGACCGAATGGCCGAGAGCCGAAGGGCGAAGGGCCGAGGGCCGAGGGCCGAAGGGCGAATGGCCGAGGGCCGAATGGCCGAAGGGCCGATGGCCGAATGGCCGAAGGGCCGAAGGCCTAAGGGCGAATGGCCGAACGGCCGAGGGCCGAAGGGCCGATGGGGAAGGTTCGACTTTTTTCCTCGGGGCCGATGGACTCCCCCTATCGGCCCCCCATCGGCCCTGCGCCCGTATAAAGACAAAATAATTATATTTGTGTTTTGTTTTAGTTGTGGGCTATATTTGTGTTTCGTTCGGCACTGTTCGGCTACTGCTGCAAAAGCCTCTTTCCGAAATACATCAAATCCAAAACGTTTTTGTTTCTTAAAGAACTTGTTTGATCACCACCAATTGGAGCATATGTGGGCTTGAATTATGGGCATTGATTTCAGTTAGCTGAGTTTAGCTGTCAAAGTTAGGCACCAAACGTTTTATTTTCAAGAAAATAACGACTTGATCATAACGAACTCTTGTCTACCAAACAAGATCCTTACCACAATTGATCTCAAGTCTCAACTAGACTATTGTGATATCATCAAACCTCACTTCAATATACTACCTACCAAAGGAGATTAACGTTTTTAAGAGGGCAAAATGGACACACACACGTGATTTTATAAAATGGGTCAAACTCAAACATGTTTGCAACTTAGTGGATTTAATGTGTTTAAAATTTTGGAATCAGGTGAGTTCATAACGAGACCGTGTTTAAAATTTTGGAATGTTACTCCAAGCCTCTACTATCTTTATCCACACTTTATCCACTATTTTTGTCTTATCTTTTTGTTTGTTTCTTGGTAGACTCCACAATTTTGAATGTAAACCCTTTACCGATCCTATCTCTAAAAGTTAGTTTAATCAATATGGAGATGTCTATAGAACTAGTTCACCTCTCTTTCAAATATTTCCTTGATTTGAATCAGTTTAACTACATTTAATATTTATTTACCTTAGCTCGTTTCACGAATATAATAAATAAATAAATAAATTAGTGGGCGCACAAAATTAGCTCAAAGTCCACTGATCTCTTTCGGTCTAAAGGCCCAATGGATCTGGGTCATTTAGATCTTACTATTTGTTTTTGGACCTCCAGTTTTTCAGTTTAATCCTAAATCTCGATAAATCAAGCCACTCGATCTGGCTGGATCATTACTAACCTAATTTGAGGGCCCGATGGAAATAGAATAAAATATGGGAAGTGTAATTTGAGGCATTTCTATATCTAGCCATATAGACTAAATAAAGAGCAATTATAGCCTATAACTAAATAAAAATACAAAAGTAGTAATATTGTCCTCTATCACTTCTCTCCAATGATTGGATGATGTGTGTTGTTGGAAATTGTGCCATCAACATTTTTTTTTCCGTTTGAAACGCATAGGGCCGATGGGGGACGAAGGGGGATGTCCATCGGCCGATGGGGGACGAAGGGGGATGTCCATCGGCCGAGAGAAAAAAAGGTCGAGAAATTCTGTCGGTCGAGCCACTTGAATCTGCACAAGCAATTACCGAGTTTGAGGGCCGAAGGGGGGGCCGAAGGGGGGTATCCATCGGTCCTCCATCGACCGAGAGAAAAAAAAAGGCCGAGCAACTCCATCGGCCAAGCCACTTGAATCTGCACAGGCAATTACCGGGGCCGAAGGCTGATGGGGGGCCGAAGGGGGGTGTCCATCGGCCCTTCCATCGGTCCTCAGACGCCTTTTAACAGATTATGCGTTGGCCCGACAATGTCCGAGGCCAACTGCAATTCTAGCAGAAAAAGTGTACAACATTGGCTATATTTTTGTTTTAACTTAGTGAATGGCTAGCTATATGTTTGTTATAGTGTTTTGGGCTAATAGTGTATATTAACACCCTTAAATTTAACTAAATTAAATATAAGTCCGAGATATTTCAGTATTCGAGTCCTAATGTTCATTATTCGTGCGTGGGAAAAATTAAACTATTGTTATAAACTAAAGATAAAAGGTGCATAGTAGAGAGAGTACGAATAAGATGTGTATTATTATGAGTATCAAGGACCTCTATTTATAGAGTTACAGATGGACTCATGGGCTTTTAGGGTTTACATGGTTATCACTATATATGGTAAATATATACATAAAATATATTTACAACACTCCCCCTTGATTGACCATCTCTAAAAGAAAATATTGCTTTCTTAAAACCTTGCCAGAAAAACCCATTAGGATAAAAACTAGTCAAAGGAAAAAGAGTACAGTTGCTCCCCCTCAAAACAGTCATTGCACGTAGATCATTGAGTGAACGCATATCGATCTTGTGAACCAACTTCTTGGATGTTGATGTTGACAAAGCCTTCTAAAAGAATTTGCTAGATCACCACTTAAGAATCTGCTAGGTTGATGTCGCCCCTCTTTTGGAAATCATGTGTTGCATTGGATGCCTTGTTAAAAATCTTAGCTAAGAAAACCCTTTGAGAAACTTAAAAATGAAAAAAATAGTACAACCATTTGACCTTTAGGGCAAGTCTCATCTTAAGGATTATTTACAATTTATTACTCCATATCAAGATAACAATCTTTAAATTTATCTTTAAGGTCTACACTAATATGTGCAACACAAGTTTAATTATCTTCATAGAGAATAACATGGAATGTGTCAATATATCATTACTCTCATAAATAGACCAATATCATGTTTGTTTCGAAGATAACAAATGATTGTCAATACCATTTCAAATTCTCCAATTGTACATAAGTAAGGAATTTCTAGTCCTAAAATGAGTCTCCATCCACTTCAAGTGATTGAAGCAACCATTAGATGCTATGTGGATGTTATACAATAAAATTTCTTTAAAGACTTTTTAGGTAGGTCGACTAGCGTAACTCCACCAGGAAGATGCTCGATCTATAGGTCGAGACAATTATTAGTTCAACCTAAATCTTTTGATTCTAACTCCGTCGTTAGACATGAGTTGATTTCCTCAAGTACATTTGTACATAATGACTCATATCCACTTTAGGAAGAATTTGGAGTGATATGTGTTGGTCTAGCGACGAGTCTTCAGGTGTAGACGCGGGGGGGGGGGTTAAATACATCTGAATACAAATTTCAAACTCGAACGCAAAGCTCAGTATGATACTGAATATGCTTGTTGAGTAGTTCACCTCGCCAAGTTAATCTTCAGATCGCGTGGGCAGAGTGATTCTAACTAATAAATCTCGTCTACTAACTTCAGTCAGTCTATAGTAAATTCAGTGGAAGAATAAGTGCGGAAGTGTAGGCCCGATTTTAAGTCGTCTCTTGTTAAAAAAATATTTTGATAAAATATGTTAAAGTCATGCTTGTGCGTCGATTCGAGTTTTACTGAAATATTGAGTTATGCTTTGAAGACATTTTATACAGTATGAACAATTAGCAATAAAACAATAAATTGCACAGAGATTTTCAAAGTGGTTCGGATACGCAATATGCTACGTCCACTCTCCTGAACAAAGGCAGGAGGTCTTGTCTTTATTATATTGAGAAAGTTCTCAGTAATCTGTACACCGGACAAATTCACTACTTATAGTTGTAGCAACTTTACAGTTTGTTCAAACGCAAGGTTTGAGTTTCTCCAACTAGAAGGTGTTCTTACAATAAGAAGAGTTCACAAACTGAACTCCTTCGGGTTTTTCTAAGCTTATGATATAACAAGAGTTGGCTTAGAATACAGGTTTTGAGAACTATATGACCTCTAGAGAGAAGAACTAAATAGGATATAGCTAAGATGTGAGTTCTTTGCTTGAGTGAGTTTTAAGTTCGCTAGAGCTTGTATGCTTGAATGCTTGAAATCTCTGGTGGTGTTGTCTTCAATCTTGAAGATCAATCTCTATTTATAGTTGTGACTCATGAAAAGATCCGTTGGAGGAGACCTAGCCACGTGTTACAAACCACAAGGAAAACGGCCATATGAATTTGAACGTTACTGTAGAGATTCTCTCTTTTTCAGTCTTGACGGCAGCTTTGTGTCAGAGCAAGTACAGTGCTGACAACTCCTCATTGGTCGTGGTGGAATGTTAGGTGAGACATGTTCAAACTCCAAAGCAAGTTGACTTCCTCTGATTCCTCAGACACTATCGACTGAATTTTCCTCTACTGACACTCATCTAGAGGATTCAGGACGTTGACCGATTCCTGTCTTTAATAGGTTATGAGCAACCAATACTGATTCTTCAGTGCTGAGTCCTCTCGACTGAGAAGATAGCTTCTACTGAGCCTACTGAACAAAATTAGTCTACTGAGTTCCTAACATGCTGAACTCAGATAAACTATTATATTATCAAGGTTCTATCATTCAGCTAGGGTTTTGGGATCTTCAAATCTTATCATAATGAATCATATCCCAACAATATATTCTAATTTTGTATTCCGAGAACTTCATATCTTTTAGCACCAATAAATCTCTCACACTTTTGGCGTCAATAAGAATCAATTGATTTATATTATCTAAGAGAACTTCAGTTCTTTCATGATGCATATACAACAGGTATATGAGATTTTAGTTACTCGTTTTGCACTAAATAATTTGATGAACTTCTAGTTATAGTGCGTGAATCAAAATAATTAATCCAAGGAGATTGTCTTCAATCTTGGTTTTCATCTCTTTGTAGGAGATTGTCTTTTCCAACTCATTGATGACGTTAATGAGATTAGTGAATCGCAAACTGAAGTCATCAATAGATTCACTTGGGATCATCAGGAAGGCTTCGAATCTCTAGAGTTTCAGCTCTAACTTATTTTCTTTTATTTGTGGAGTCCCTTGACTCGGCTAGCCGCGAGCTTCCCAGAGTTCATTTGTTGCCTTTGTTGGGTTATGAGTTAGTAGAAGATACTTGACAAACATGGATTTTATAGGTCTTAGAGAGCTTACATGTTGTTTATTTACCAAGAAAAATCATGATTGTACATGTTGTGTTTGCATAGTTCATCATTTTCGAAGAACATGCTACTTGGATTGGTTTCTATTGATTCTTCAGGAGGATGAAGACCTATTTTGATGGAAAGGGAAGTTGGCCCTTAAAGTTCAGCTCTTTGGGGTCACGTGGCCGAAAACAGATCGAGATTTGGATAAGAAACGAGTGAGAACGAGTCAAAAGAAGTTTAGAGTTGTAAACTGTGATGACCCCGACGCGACCGCGTCTGGGGCGTTACAGAGAAGAAGGAAAAGGACTTGATGCTACCCCGACACGACCGCGTCGGGGTTATTTTCGGCGCTGTTTTTCACGGATTATCCAGTTTTGCCGGTTTCGACCCGGGTCACTATATAAAGCCAAAACATGAAGCCCTAGCCACCACAACTCACCTACCACACGAAATTTCACCCTTTTCACTCTCCAAATCCATCCCTTCTCCTCCAAACACCCAAAATCTTCCATTCACTTCCAAACACCCAAAATCTTCAATTCTCCACCATTGAAGTTGATAATTGTGTGAAGATTGAAGAAGAAGGAGTCAAGTAATCAAGATTGAAGACAAGGCTTTAGGATTTGTTTGCATTTTGTTTTACCCTTGCTTTCTCATGTCTTTGACTTGCTATGATTTGAGTATTTTGCTAATCAAGAACATGAGTAGCTAAATTCCCTATTCTAGGGGTTAGACTTGATGAGTTTGTTTGAGAATTGATGTTTACTAGAATTGATGTTGAGCACCTCTTTCCAATAGACCGAGAGGTTGCGGGATACGGGTGAGGGCAATAGACTCGAGGGCTTTTGGGAGTTCTAAGTTTCGATGAATTGGAGACGATAGTCTTAATCTAGAATCCATGGTCTAAGTTCACCGAGAGGTAGTTAGGCTATATCCGACATCGCTCATAAATATATGTAATTAACCGTAGCAAACTCAAGTAAGCTAGATCCTTTTACATATCATTAGTGTCTACCCCCTAGAATATCTTCTCTTGGATTTTCATCAATTTAGCTTCTTTATTGCCATTAGCTTAGATTTATTTCAATTATTGCCTAGGATTAATCACCCCGCTAAGTTTTCATCGTCTAGATAGAGTTTAAGCATCCGAATAGGAGTAGTTACACGATTAACCGCATAGTCCTTTGGGAGACGACCTTGCTCACCACCTATATTCCAACACCTCATACACTTGTGGATAGAGGTCTAAGTAGGACACGATCAATACTTAGCATTTTATTGGGTAAAATAATATTGGGGGAAATCATAGTATTTAGACTATGGAATTGAAGATCCAAAAACCCATCTGGTATCAGTAGTGTAGTGTCGATAGGACTATATGATGTAATAGGTTAGACTGTTTATGATTTCTTTATCTCTTATGTCTAAGTCCTGTACGGGGTAAAATGTTGAATTGATCTTCACTAGGAAGTTTACTTTCCAGAACCCCACGTCATCAGTGTAAGAGCTTGCGTTCTAAGTCATCAGCTGATCTTCGCTCAGTAGAAGACATTTCATCAGCTGACAGACATCAGTAGAAGAACCTTCTATAACAAAGCTCAGTACCTTCGCAGTCATCATCTAACTACACTCAATAGAACATCTCTATCAGCCGACTCAGACGAAGAAGACAGGGACTGCATCAAGTCTACTGTATCCGACAGGAAACGACCCAACTTTCAACATCATTTCAAAAGTCAGCAGAAGATCATACGAGGATAAGTGAGAGTCAACTCCGATAAAGACTAATGTCTGACATATCTCACCTACCACAAACCTCGACCAATGAGAAGCCGTCAACGCACTACCTGCTCTGACCAACTAAAGCTGCTCTCATGCACAGTAATCAACAACTCTACGGCAACAATTCAAACTTATGGCCGTTTTCTTTGGAAGTTTGTGACACGTGGTATCGTCCTCTCCAACGGGTAAATGCCTGGGTCACGGCTAAAAATAGGGAAGAAAATTCGAGCTCCACGCACAGGATATCAAGGGATAAATCGCTCAAGCTTTCAAAACAACTCTAGCGCATTCAAGATAAATCCAGCGAAGAACTTGCCCAATAGAATACCTTTAGTTCTTCTCTCTAGAGTTCTTTAGATCCCTCTTCTCTAGCTAAGCTCAACGTTCATATCTATAGCTTAGAATCTCGAAGGAGTTCACTTTTAGTGATTGTTCTTATTGTAAGAACTCCTTCCTAGTTGGAGAAAATCTCCTCCCCTTCAAACTTAGGTTTGATCCGTAAAAAGTCGCTAAGGACTATAACTTAGAAGCGGTATGTCCCTGCACATATACCTTCTTTGAGGCTTGCTCAGATTAATCAACAAGACCTCCTGTTCAGCAGGACCGTGGACGTAGGATCTTGCGCATCCGAACCATGTTAAAAATTACTTGTGTTGTTTACTGTTTTATTGCATTGCATACAAATATCTTACAAAGTCATATCTTGCATAAAACGTATTCATAAAGTGCACTAGCCAAAACTACTTTAACTTGTGAAAATCATGTTTTCAACTGAGACGAATCTCCGGGCCCTACACACTTATCCGCACTAAGTCTTTGACTGAGAAGCAAGCACTGACAAAAGTCAGTAGGAGAGACTCAGTAGCTGGCACACTCTGACCCGCGATCGAAGGTTACTATTTGGCACTATTCATCAGTTGCAACCATCAGCTCAGTTGTCCTTCGCGTTTGAGAAAAGAAACTGTACTAAGGTGTATTCACCCCCCTACACCTGACTCTCGTCTCCGGACCAATAATTGGTATCAGAGCATCGGTGTTCTTCTGATCATCGGTTCTGAAACTCTGGTCTTCTCGAACAGATCCTGAAAACGTTTTTTCACTGCACAAGCATCTCTTCATACATCCTTATACTCTTACCCATAATGTCTGATATGTCAGGTATTAGGATGGTGCCGATGTTCTCTATAGAGAACTATACGGTATGGCGCGTAAGAATGGAGGCGCACCTCACATCGCTGCATGACAGCATGACGGGCGTCTTTGAGACAGGACCCATCATTCCCATGATCGACAGCGTACAATTTGCTGCTGCGGGAAGATGTAGGAGCACGACTGGTGCTAAAGTCGCAAAAGATAAATCGCCCCGAAGAGAAAAAAGCTGCACAACCTCGATCGAGTTGCGTGGAATGCAATCCTGACTACGCTCAGTGATTCACACCTCGGGAGGGTGCAAGACTGCAAGACAACAAAGGAACTTTGGGATGCCCTGGCTGTACTGAGCCAAGGAACCCCGCAGATCAAGGAAAATAAGCTCGAGCTAGAGCTACAAAAGTTCGATACATTTGCCATGGAGCCCAATGAGACGATTGACGAGCTAAGCGTCAGGTTTACCAACCAGATCAATGTGATCAACGGGCTAGGAAGTACGTTCACCAACAAAGAGATGAGCATGAAGATCTTGAGAGCGCTACCTCGACTGAAGTGGCTTCCTTTTGCTACTTATTTACGTCGCTCAGATCTTAATGCTCTAACTGCTGATGTTATCTTTTCAGAATTAAAGACGGAGGCACATGACTTATCAAAAGAACTTGCTGACCAACTATGTACAAGAAGATTGTCCCAGAATTGAGTTTGGTGACAACTTTAAAGGCTATACAAGGGGATACGGAACACTGAATATTGGGACTGCATCAGTTCCAAGAGTAACATATGTTGAAGGACTTCAACATAATCTCCTTTCTGTCAGTCAATTCTGTGATAATCTGAATAGAGTTATATTTGACGCTGGTTTCTGTGATGTTGTTGACAAATCTACAGGGAAAATAGTGTTGTCAGGTTCGCGGAGGAAGAATATCTATGTTGCAAACTAGAAAACTGTAGAACCTGAGGCTTGCTTACTCGCACAGACAAAATCTAGTGACAAGGCAGAATGGTTGTGGCATAAGAGACTCAGTCACCTGAACTTCAAGACTATGAATAAGCTAGCCAAGAACTCTAAAGTCAGAGGACTGCCCAATGAATCGTTTATCAAAGACAGAAACTATGAAGCATGCTTGAAGGGAAAGTAAACAAAGAACAGCAATCCACCAATTCCGTCACCTTCCACTGATGGAATCCTTCAACTGCTACATATGGACTTATTCGGGCCAGTCTCTCCAGTGACTATAAGAGGCAAGAATATGCCCTCCGTCGTTATTGACGACTACTCAAGATATACATGGGTCATCTTCATAGCCAACAAATTTGATGTCATGACTGAGTTACCAAAACTGCTGAAGAAGCTCAGTGTGGAAAAGGACATCAAGATTCAGAGAATTCGCTCAGATAGAGGAACAAAATTTCTCAACTCAGTAGTAAAAGAGTACTACGAAAAGGAGGGAATCAAGCACGAGACATCGCAGCTCGCACCCCCTTAGCGTAACGGACTTGCTGAACGTAAAAAACGAACACTTAAAGAAGCAGCAAGAACGCTCCTAGCGGACTACGGACTACCCTCAAAGTTCCCGGGCCGATGTTACTGACACCGCCTGCTACACTCAGAATCGCTCACTGCTTACACAGCAACACATGAAGACACCCTACGAACTATGGAAAATGAGAATTCCTTCTATTTCTCATTTTTATATTTTTGGTTGTCCTTGCTTTATCCACAATAATGGGAAAGATCAGTTGAAGGTCTTTGATAGCAAATCTGATCAAGGAGTATTCTTAGGATACTCTCGAGTCAGTAAAGCCTTCAGAGTCTTTAACTATCGAACTCTTTGCGTGGAGGAAAGCCCTCATGTTATCTTTGATGAGTTTGTTACTGAGGACAGGAAATCCAAAAAGACAAATACTGAAGATGTCAGCAGCAAGCTACAGGATCTTGCACTAAACGACAAATCAAAAAAGATTCAGCATTGTTGGGATGATGAGTCAGACGATGAGGAAATTCAGACCCATCCCACGAGCATCGTAGCCGACCCCGGTTGATTCTACTGAACAGAATCAACAACAGGTAACAACGGTCGATGAGGAAGCCCCAGTGGTAACTAAGACCTCTACTGAGAATATAAACTCAGGGGGAACGACTAATGTTCCTGAGCTTAATGCCCCTGAACCTGAAAACTCAGTAGATCCTAACCTTCTTACTGAATTGCTGCAGTCACAGAATAGTACTACTGAAATGCCTAACACTCCTGTTGACTGTGCAGAAGTAGTATCAGAAGAAGAAGCCAGACTCAGACGTTCATGGCTCGACGCTCATTCTTCTGATCTTATTATAGGAGATCCATCAGCAACAATCAGGACGAGATCTAAACTAAGTCAAGGAGAAAGCTCACTCTATTCTTGTTTCTTGTCCACATAAGAACCTCAAACAATAGAGGATGCACTCAACGATGCTGATTGGATTATTGCCATGCAAGAAGAGCTGAACCAGTTCGTTCAAAACGAAGTTTGGGAGCTTGTTGACAGACCTAGACATCAGCACGTAATTGGTACTAAGTGGGTCTTCAAGAACAAGCGAGATGAAAACAACTTCATTGTCAGAAACAAAGCTCGACTTGTTGGCAAGGGATACTGTCAAGCAGAAGGAATAGACTTTGATGAAACGTTCGCTCCAGTCGCCAGATTGGAAGCTATTCGTCTGTTCCTAGCCTATGCAACACATCAGAAATTTAAAGTATATCGAATGGATGTAAAGTCAGTGTTTCTGAATGGCGTACTGAAGGAAGAAGTCTATGTGGAACAACCACCCGACTTTTAGCAGGGACATAAGGTGTACAGACTTTGGAAAGCGCTGTATGGGTTAAAACAAGCACCTAGGGCTTGGTACGATACCCTATCAGACTTTCTGCTTCAGAAAGGTTTTCAAAAGGGGACAGTAGATCGCACCCTGTTCAACATAAAGTCAGGAGATGACATCCTACTGGTGCAAATCTACGTGGACGACATCATTTTCGGCTGCAGAAATGTGACTATATGTCAACAATTCGAGAAAATGATGAAGGAGAAATTCGAGATGTCTATGATGGGAGAGATGAACTACTTCCTTGGATTTCAAGTGAAGCAATCACCTGAAGGATTATTCATCAATCAAGCCAAATACACTCGAGACCTCCTGAAGAGATTCGGCTGCGACTCAAGCAAGCCAGTCAAGATCCCATGAATACAAATTTCAAAATCGATCTAGACAAAGAGGGAGCTTCTGTTAATTCTACTGATTATAGAGCTATTATTGGTTCTTTATTATATTTAACAGCAAGCCTGATATAACTTATGCTGTAGGTGTATGTGCAAGATTTCAAGCGAATCCCAAGCGAAGTCATATGGACTCTGCAAAGAAGATTCTGCGATATCTGAAGGGAACACCTGACGTAGGGTTATGGTATCCTGCTGATGATAATCTTATACTGACGGGTTATTCTGATGCTGATTATACAGGATGTAGGATAGATCAAAAGTCAACTTATGGAACATGTCAGTTCCTAGGTAGCAAGCTGATATCTTGGTTCTCAAAGAAACAACATTCAGTGGCGACGTCCACTACTGAAGCTGAGTATATGGATGCTGGAAGTTGCTGTGCCCAGATCCTTTGGCTTCGACAACAACAGCGAGATTATGGTATAGTTCAGGATGAAGTGCCCATCTACTGCGACTCCACGAGTGCAATTGCTATAACTCAGAACCCAGTTCTCCATACGAGATGCAAGCACGTGGATATCCAACACCACTTCATCAGAGACCATGTCGAGAAGAACGATATCAGGATGGAGAAGATCCATACCGACAAGCAAAGCGGGCATATACCGACCAAACCACTAGCCGAGAACGATTCGAGAGAATTATCGGTTGAGCTAGGTCTACGGATCCTCTTCGAATCAAGTCGGTAGAAGGAAACAATGACGACAAGTCGAAGACTCGGGACTTGATTCGATCGAGTGAATCAAACAAGCATACGCAAGGGGGGAACGTGGTCATCAACACATCAAATGTCCTCCTGAGTCTTAACGGTAACCAGCTGATCGTAAAAGTTCAGCTGAAGAGGTTTGCGTAGTTCTGGATACTTAACCTTCTCTCAGAAGCATTGTCGCATTTATTACATCAGTCGCTTGCTCTCAGTAGTTAATGAGCATTTATTTCCCGCCATTAATTTTTAAGGTTTAAGTCAGTAGGAAACCGTTCTCATTTAAAAGACTTAGACTTTAATGTTGCCTGCAACGAATTTAATGCATGTCTTCTCACCTTACCTTAACTGCGCATATCTTACGTGGGTCTAGATTAGAGGCGGCCTTAGTAATCATTCCGTTTATAACATCAAATCACAGCCGTCATTAAAAAGCGAGATTTAACCCCAGCCGTTCGATCAAAACCGATTGATATGCATAATCTTATAAAATCTCTCATTTCTCACTCTAATCTATCTTTTTCGCCATTTTTATCCTTAAGAGCTCTCTGCATTCAGTTTTCATCCTCTCTTAACTGCTTTTGCATATTATTCAAGCTCTTTGTAAACGGTAATTTTCCTTGTTCTCTGTTAAAACTCTGCTAACTTACTCTGCTTTCAAGTGCTAACAAGTTTTTTGCAGATATTCATGGCGACTGTTATGACCCCACCAAACATCGAAGAGATCATCAAATCGAAGGTTCAGTTCGAGCCAACGATGGTCTTTCACCAGGCGGACCTTCCTTACCTCAAGCCCATCTTCTCGGCTCTGGAAGAGTCCGGCCTAGGGCTTCTGGTGACGAAGCACCCAAGGCGTATCTCCTCCGACAAGTGGCCGAAGTATACTACAACTGGAGGTCGGTGGAAGATACGGACGGCGAAGTATCCCAGTTCGGATACATGAGGGAGGTAACCCCTCAGAAATGGGAGTCTGATCACTCAGATATCGATATTAGGGCAGCATTGAAGGCCTCGTTCGACCTTCCTGCCTACGGGATCTCCCCTGCTGGTTACAAGGAAAAGGAGCTCAACTCCTATGTCCAACGGTTCTGCGGTAGAGACGACATCTCTTTTAAATCTGCCTTGACAAAGAACCAGCTCTTGCCTGAGTACCGTGGGTTCGCATAAGTCGTCACGCATATTTTGACGAGCGCCGCCGGCTCATTCGATTAGCTATCAAAGCCTCGACTTCAGCTGATGATGGCAATAGAGGATGGTGTCCAGGTTAACTGGATGGAGTTTTATGTGACTGAGCTCAAAGCTCAGGCAAGTTTGCCGCCACACCCTCAGGAGAGAGGAGACTAATTAGTGTGGGCAAGCTTCTGTACGGGACGAAGATGTTCGTACTTATCGAGGACTCAGTATCGAGTCACACATCCTTCGCTGATTCTCGATACTTCGACAACAAGCTCATTAAATTCAAAACGAAAGCCACTACTGAGAAGTCGGTCGGGCGAGGGCCAGCTGCACAGAAGAGAGCTACTACTGATCTGCCTCCCCGGGCCGACCCACCGAAGAAAAAGAGGCTCACTAAGGCTGGAACGTCTGAGGTTCCAGCAAAGCCTGCTTCTCCTCCACCACCTCAGGAGGAGAACATACTGGACGCTGATACAGGGATTGAGGGAGCCACCCTGAAAGACAAAGTCCAGCGTATCAGCTCTGAGGAGACACAGTCGGATGAAGCTGAACCGACTGTGGAAACATCTCCTGAGTGGACAACACTGCAGTCAGCTCGTCTCCGAGCCACAGGAGAAGTGACTGCACAGATCCCAGAAATTGCCGAACACATAGATCTGGTCAATATTGCGATCAGGGCGAGGACGCAGATTCTACTGAGGTTCTTGAGTTGGGATATCCTCGAGGAGCTGATAATGAATCAGACTGCATTGTCCTTACTGACAGAGGAGCAGAGCCTTCAGTCAGCTATCGGGTTTGGAGAACCCACTGACCTTGCCTCGTTCGAGGATCTGAGAGCCACCATGCTATATCTTCTCAGTTTAAGATCCTCTGAACAACATGTCAGCAGCCCATTGCAGCCATCCTATCACGACGATGACAACGGCGACAACAATAACGATGATGTGGATCAGGCACCACCCAAGGAAGCAGACCAGGGAGGATCTGCTGAGGGTAAAACTCCCAGCGAGAAGGGCAAATCACCACCTCCACCGTCGGCATCAGAACTAGCTCTTATCAAGCTCAACCAATCAGCTCAACCTAGTCGAGAGCAACAACTCGCAGCGTCTGAGCTGAGGCTCGAAACTAGCTCTTATCAAGCTCAACCAATCAGTTCTGTGTCCTCGAAGTCTGTCAACAGAGCAATCAGGAAACAGGGAGACAAAAATCGTCTCCTCGCTAAAGATGTCCACCTGAAGTGGGCACAGTATACTAAGTCTCAAACAGAGACAGTTGACAGACTTGCCAGCGAGATGAAGAAGGTCTCCGAAGCTCCTACTCCCTCTGTGAATATACAGGAGATAGTCGAGAATGTACTCGCCGCTCAGAAGGCGGACTTAGCCGCTCGAGTCGGCGGCTCTCCTTCGGGCTCGAGCATAAGATGTTTTCTAAGCGGTGACTCGAGCCTCGCCACGGTCCCAAACAACGATGGATGAGCGAAATAAGATGGCCACCTCCAGCATACAGAAGGCCATACAAATTCAGGCGGAGGCCCTTAAGCTCATCCAATCGGAGATGATCGCTTCTCTTGACGCATCACTCCTGAAGCAAAGACAGGAGACAGGAGCCCAGATTCAGACCAAGAGACAGACTGGGAGCATTACTGTGATACCGTCAAGGACTTCGAAACCACAGCCACTTCCATCAAAACAATGATCTTCAACTTAGAGAAGGAGGTGGTGGCCATCCGCACTCGTCTCTCCCTGGCTGATGATGCCAAAAAGGGGGAAGGGGAAGATAAGGGTGAGGCGAGAGACGGCTCAGGTGGGCGAAGGCGAAGAAGTTGAGGCAAGAACAATTGCCAAGGGGGAAGGATCAGCTGATCCAGCTGGAACCAGCTCAGCACACCCTCCCGAAATCGTCCAACTCCCAATTGTCCAAACAACTAAAGTGTGTGAGCCGGCTGCAGGATCAGGAGAAGGATCCTCGGCTCAGCACATAGTGGAGGTCGCTTTGTTTATCGACCAAGAGGACGAGCCACTGCCACCGCAAAGGCCGGGGAAGGAGAAAGCTACTGAATCAACTCCTCCGCCTTCCCCGATGCCCAAATTCAAAACCAAAGCGGAGCAGGAGGCGTATGACATGCAAATCGCTCAGAAGCTCCAAGATGAGCTCGATCAGGAGCGACAGCGTGAAGAACAGGCTCAGAAGGCTAAGAAGCCAAAACAACCAAGTGTCAGAGCGTCCAGGAGCCAAGCCAGAAAACTCCTGGATGAACATAAGAAGAAGAAAAAGGCTCAGGACGAGCAAGCAACTTCTAACACTGATCTTCAGCCCCAAGCTCAGAGAATGAAAAATCTGACCAAGCTTACTCCTGAACAAGAAGCAGAAGATAGAGCCACCTGGGAGGCAACGCTGCAAGGACTGAACCTTCGAAAAGGAGACACTAGAGCAGTGGCCCTCAGAGAAAAGAAGAGACTGGAAGATTTGGCCAAGATCATTGAAGCGACTGATAAGATGGCCAATGAACCAGTTATCGACTGGAAGATGCAGATACCCAGGTCATCCAAGTACTACAGGCGAGGCACTCCCAGAGCCACTTATCAGAAGAAAACCCCTCACCGCCACGTAGACAAATGGATACCGTGGAATCTGAACGAGGAATGGGAGGAACTTAAGATCGAGTTCATCAAAGGATATTATGTATGGCAATGCTATCCGTCTGAGATTCCGGCAAATCAACTCTTCGATGAATTCCTTCATCAATCAAATGCCAGACTCAGAGCGCAAATTCATCTGATCCTAGCTAAGGAGAAGCTGCCACTCATTGGTCCTGCTTTCAGGAGAGTACCTCCTCCCATGACCACTCGCGGTGTTCTATGCACCAAGGAGATTGAAGAAGAGGTCGACGCAACAGCATGCCATTATGATCTAAGTTCTCAGCTGCCCAACGATCTTAAGGAAATCCAAACACTCCGTGCAAGAATCTACAAATACTACGGTTTGGATCCTCCTGCTGACAAGTCTGCTGATTTCAAGAGCAAAACCAAGAAGTTCAGACGTTAGCAGTAGCCTTCATATTTTGTATAGAAGTTAGGAACCGTGTAACTCATTTCTCATATATATAACAGTTCCTTCTTCCTGCCAGACAATCACTCATTGTCTTACGGCTTTGTTTGTTTTATCTTTATCACAGCTGATCACTGAAGTGATCTGACACACACTCACACATAACCGTTCTCTGATGTGCCTATGTTTCAGCTGCTGACTTCCTTAAGTTATTTGTTCAGTTTTATTGAAGTCTTTTATGTCAGTAGTTTGGGACTTATATTCTTAGAATTTATAGAAGTTGGGTTATTGTTGGGTTATGAGTCAGTAGAAGATACTTAGCATTTTATTGGGTAAAATAATATTGGGGGAAATCATAGTATTTAGACTATGGAATTGAAGATCCCAAAACCCATCTGGTATCAGTAGTGTAGTGTCGATAGGACTAGATGATGTAATAGGTTAGACTGTTTTTGATTTCTTTATCTCTTATGTCTAAGTCCTGTATGGGGTAAAATGTTGGATTGATCTTCACTAGGAAGTTTACATTCCAGACCCCCACGTCATTAGTGTAAGAGCTTGCATTCTTAAGTCATCAGCTGATCTTTGCTCAGTAGAAGACATTTCATCACGGTACGTACATCAGTAGAAGAACCTTCTATAACAAAGCTCAGTACCTTCGCAGTCATCAGCTAACTACACTCAATAGAACATCTCTATCATCCAACTCAGACGAAGAAGACAGGGACTACATCAAGTCTACTGTATCCGACAGGAAACGACCCAGCTTTCAACATCTTTTCGAAAGTCAGCAGAAGATCATACGAGGATAAGTGAGAGTCAACTCCGATAAAGACCAATGTTTGACATATCTCACCTACCACAAACCTCGACCAATGAGAAGCCGTCAACGCACTACCTGCTCTGACCAACTAAAGCTGCTCTCATGCACAGTAATCAACAACTCTAATGCAACAATTCGAACTTATGGCCATTTTCTTTGGAAGTTTGTGACACGTGGCATCGTCCTCTCCAACGGGCAAATGCCTGGGTCACGACTATAAATAGAGAAGCAAATCCGAGCTCCACGCACGGGATATCAAGGGATAAATCGCTCAAGCTTTCAAAACAACTCTAGCGCATTCAAGATAAATCCAGCGAAGAACTTGTCCAATAGAATACCTTTAGTTCTTCTCTCTAGAGTTCTTTAGATCCCTCTTTTCTAGCTAAGCTCAACGTTCATATCTATAGCTTAGAATCTCGAAGGAGTTCACTTTTAGTGATTGTTCTTATTGTAAGAACTCCTTCTTAGTTGGAGAAAATCCCCTCCCCTTCAAACTTAGGTTTGATCTGTAAAAGTCGCTAAGGACTATAACTTAGAAGGGTATGTCCTGTGCACAGATACCTTGCTGAGGCTTGCTCAGATTAATCAACAAGACCTCCTGTTCAGCAGGACCGTGGACGTAGGATCTTGCGCATCCGAACCACGTTAAAAATTGCTTGTGTCGTTTACTGTTTTATTGCATTGCATACAATATCTTACAAAGTCATATCTTGCATAAAACGTATTCATAAAGTGCACTAGCCAAAACTACTTTAACTTGTGAAAATCATGTTTTCAACTGAGATGAATCTCCGGGCCCTACACACTTATCCGCACTAAGTTTTCGGCTGAGAATCAAGCACTGACAAAAGTCAGTAGGAGAGACTCAGTAGTTGTCACACTCTGACCCACGATCGAAGGTTACTATTTGGCACTGTTCATCAGTTGCAACCATCAGCTCAACTGTCCTTCGCGTTTGAGAAAAGAAACAGTACTCAGGTGTATTCACCCCCCCCTCTACACCTGACTCTTGTCTCCGGACCAACAGTCTTGCAGTTATGCACCTTCTGAGGTATGAGTTACTGAGCATCTTCAGTATATCATTTCGTGCGAATTGGTCAGGGTTATGCAACTTTCTTTCTTCTGGCGTGAAAGCGCTCTTATCCTTTGGTACTTTCGCCCCGGTTATGGCTCCTACGGCTCCCACAACTGCATATTCTACACTATCGATCATACGAACAATGGGTCCAAACTCCAGTACCTCAGTCATGCTGTCGTGAAGAGATGTTAAGTAAGCTTCCATTCTCACACGCCAAACAGAGTAGTTCTCTCCTGATAACATTGGCACCATCCTTATACCTGACATGTAAGACATTGTAGGAACAATATTAGATGTGATGAAAAGGATGCAAGTGCAGTGAAAAGCATTTTTCAGCATCTGTTCAAATAGACCACTGGATTTAGTTGAAAAAACATCTTTATAAAATCTGTTAAAGTCGTGCTTGTGCGTCGATTCAGGTTTTATTGAAATATTGAGTTATGTTTTGAAGACGTTTTATGCAGTATGAACAGTTAGTAATAAAATACTACCTCTGTCCCATTATTTCCGACACATTTCATTTCGGCGCGGAAATTAAGAAAGTAGATGATTAATATTGAGATATGGGTAAATGATAAAGTAGGAGAGAGAAGATGAATGAGAGTAGATGATAAAGTAAGAGAGAGAAGATGATAAAGTAAGAGAGAGAAAATGATAAAGTAAGAAAAAGTAGGAGAGATAAATGGTAAAGTAGGAGAGAGATGATAGGTAGTATTTTCAAAAAAGGAAACGTGCCAGTAATAGCGGGACGTCCATTTAAGGAAACTGTGTCAGTAATAGCGGGACGGAGGTAGTAGTAAATTGCACAGCGACTTTTAAAGTGGTTCGAATACGCAAGATCCTACGTCCACTCTCCCGAACACAAGCAGGAGGTCTTGTCTTTGTTATATTGAGAAAGTTCTCAGTAATCTGTACACCGGACGAATTCACTACTTATAGTTGTAGCAACTTTACAGTTTGTTCAAACGCAAGGTTTGAGTTTCTCCAACTAGAAGGTGTTCTTACAATAAGAACAGTTCACAAACTGAACTCCTTCGGGTTTTTCTAAGCTTATGATATAACAAGAGTTGGCTTAGAATACATACTTGAGAACTATATGACCTATAGAGAGAAGAACTAAATAGGATCTAGCTAAGATGTGAGTTCTTCGGTTGAGTGAGCTTTAAGTTCTCTAGAGCTTATATGCTTGATTGAATACTTGAGTTCTCTGGTGGTGTTGTCTTCAATCTTGAAGATCAATCTCTATTTACAGTTGCGACTCATGAAAATATCCCTGGAGGAGACCTAGCCACGTGTTACAAACCACAAGAAAACGGCCATATGAATTTGAACGTTACTGTAGAGATTCTCTCTTTTTCAGTCTTGAAGGCAGCTTTTGTATCAGAGCAAGTACAGTGCTGACAGCTCCTCATTGGTAGAGGTGGGATGTTAGGTAAGGCATGCTCAAACTCCAAAGCAAGTTGACTTCCTGTGATTCCTCGGACACTATCGACTGAATTTTCCTCTACTGACAATCATCTAGAGGATTCAGGACGTTGATCGATTCCTATCTTTAATAGGTTATGAACAACCAATACTGATTCTTCAGTGATGAGTCCTCTCGACTGAGAAGATAGCTTCTACTGAGCCTATCAGCTACTGAACAAAACTAGTCTACTGAGTTCCTAACATGCTGAACTCGGATAAACTATTACATTATCAAGGTTCTATCATTCAGCTAGGGTTTTGGGATCTTCAAATCTTATCATAATGAATCTTATCCCAACAATATGTTCTAATTTTGTATTCTGAGAACTTCTTATCATTTAGCACTAATAAATCTCTCACGTTTTTGGCGTCAATGATAATTAATTAATTTATATTATCTAAGAGGAACTTCAGTTCTTTCCTGGTACATATACAACATGTATATGAGATTTTAGTTACTCGCTTTGCACTAAATAATTTGATGAACTTCTAGTTCATAGTGCGTGAATCAAAATAATTAATCCAACGAGATTTTCGCGACAGTGTATATTTCATATCTCCCCCTAATCTCGTCAATGATGTGAGTTGGATTACAAATCACATACCAATCAATAAAATAGTCCATAATCTTGATGGAGTATACACACGATTTTCAAGTATTAAACTCTTCAGGTGTCCTAATCAAAGTCAAGTAACAATATAGAATGTTTTGCATATTAGTTGTTTTCAAAAAACATAAGAGCAAATATCTTCTATTTGTATCCTTCTCTCAAGAGATACTCGTTGTACTTATAACGATTTTGTAGTGTACTTAATTTTTTTTTTTTTTACTTATGTGATTCAAGCAAGTTAAATACTTCAGGAATTTTCAAGTATATATAACTATCTAGTGAATAATATCGATAATATTTACTATATCCATAAGGCGCATATCAAGCCTTTGTGACATAACTAGATTAATCAAAACTCTAAAATCTTGCGTCAATTATGGGAGAGTTTCATAATTAATTCCCGGTCTTTGAGAGAAACTTGTGTTACGAGTATTGCCCTACATCTCGTAGTTGTTCATTTCTCTTTTTAATGAAGACACATTTATATCATTCGGGGATATCTTTCTAGATTTTTTAACTACAAGTCCAAATATTTTCCGACTTTCTAGGGAATAATAAATCACATTGTATGACTTTTTTTTTCCTCTTTGGCCAATTATTTTATCTGGACAATCTCTAATAGATCATCGTTGAGGATCCTCTTTTATCATTTCAAGAATCATATTAAAGGTAAATATATCATCATGTATCCACGATGATATTTTGAGATCTCATTATTTTCAAACGCTTGTAGTTCTTCAGGAACTTTCATTTGATTAATAATAATTTTTGTCTTGTATGGTTCATATCTTGTACCCTTTTTTCTTAGGCACAAAACTTCTTTTAGAACCAATTGATTGACCATATTTTTGACGAAATTTAAATTCATTTGCTACCATTTGTACTTGTCCTTTAGGGACATTTATTTTTGCAGGGTATTTACAGCAAATGTATAACATTGTCACTTGTTTTATATACAAAAGCATCAAGAAGTTAGTTTGCAATCTTTTGCAAGTGAATCTTTCGTCTTCTTGTCCACATTGATTACTTTGGGAATCCAAATGTGACTAGTTTTTTCTTGTGCTTTTTTTATTGTAGATTTCACATTGATTACTTCAGAAATCCAAATATGACATATGTTCCACCTAATGTTGGGAACATCATTTCATCATAATGACAATTTTCAAGCGAGACTGATTTTTATGTAGACAAAACTGTTTTGAGTATGGTCGTGAGCAACTAATTGTTTAATCTCAATCTCAAAGTCAAATAATAATTAAATCATCTTCAGGAGGAACTTGGAGTTTAATAAACTCACTAGCTTTATCAAGATAAATCTTTTTGAGGGAATTGAGCTCTTTGTTATTTGAACTAGTAGCTCTTTGAACTCCCAGTTCATGACATGGTTTGTCTCACTTCTTTTTATAAATGTGATACATTTAAGATGGTAGTGTGATAACTTTTCTTTTGTTAGCTTCTAGCTAGATACAAAATAATGTAAACAAAAATATGTATCACTACTTTCTTATCTAATTTCAATATAGTATTCATTACAACATATATTCTTAAAACTTAGTAAGTTCCTTCTAGATCTTATTAGAGTAAAGGGCAAACACAATAGTTGATTTGTTATCATTTGATAGAATACACATGTTCTTCTGGAGCCTTCAATAATTTTAGTGCACTAGATTTCAATTAAAATCTTGCAGTTTAAGATGCATCTACTCGTATTGAGCTTTAGGGAGGACAAGCAATTAATATATTTATGCAGTCCTTTTGGGATGCTTCGTTTCATTCTATTATTATCTCCGTCATGCCTTTTATTGACAGATAAACATCGATATCAAGAGCGCATTAATATCAACAAGACATAAATAATATTTTTCATTCATGAATAAAATATATCATCAAAAGTACGTGTTGTTCTTTAAGAACATTTAATATTCTTCTAGAATATAAATGATGCTACTTCAGGAGCAAAAGTTAAATAGTACATAAAAAAAATTATATTTGAGGCATTTTCACAAACATATGATAGTAATGTTACTATCACAATATGATCATTCTTCAGGAATGTAATTGTGCTACTTCTAGAGCAACAATTTAGTTTTATTCAAGATAAATAAAATCAATAAATTGCAAATTTGAGATCTACCAGATCTCACATCTATTCTTGCAAAGAAATTAAACCACAATAGGATATTGGAAATGCAGTTGTCAAACATAGATGAACTCTTGCTACCACTCCATGTAATTAGGTAATACTTTAAATTATAATACCTATAAATATACATTCTTCTTTAGGAACATCTAATATTCTTTAAGAATATTAATTGTGCTACTTCAAGAGCAACAATTAACATTATGAACATATAACATTTGCCAAAATTAAGAGCTTGGATTGTCTTCAAGAACATGTAGTATTTTTCAGGAATACAAATTGTGTTACTTCAGAAACAACAACTTTGGTCTATATTAAACTACTTCAGGCAAAAGGTCAATATTTTTAGAACCCCAATTGTTCTTCAAGAACATAAAACATACTTTGGGATTATCAATTGTGTTACTTCTAAGCAACAATAATAACAATTCAAGATATTCGCTCATCAATAAGACATGCTATATTTCTAGAAACTCAATTATTCTTCAGAAACATTAATTGTGTGCAGCTTTGGGAGCAACATATTAAGATAATATATATGTATGTATACATAATAAGTATATGTATATATAAATATTAAGTAATATATAATATGTAGAAAAAAACAAACTTGTGTATATAGTTAATATTAATAACTCTTCAAGAGTGTGTAATATTTTTCAAGAATATTAAATTGTCCGACTTCTGGTGCAATAATTAAATCATTTCAAGTAAATAAGTTTGAATTGCTCTTTAAGAGCATGTGATATTCTTCAGGAATATCAATTGTGCTTCTTCGGGAGCAACAATTGAGATTAAAACATTAAATAAATAAATAAAAGTGTATATAGAGTAAATGCTCTTCAAGAGCATGTAATATTCTTCAAGAATATTGATTGTATTACTTTTGGAACAAAATTCAAGTTGAAAATATGTTTTGGAATTGCTCTTCAAGAGCATATAATATTCTTCATAAATATTATTGTGTTACTTCATGAGCTACAATTTAAGTGTATCTAATCATAATAATTATCTAAACTCAATCATATTATTTAATAACTTGCTATGAACATAAGCGAAGATAATACTCCCTCCGTTCCACTCCATTAGTCCACTTTCTTTTCGGCACGGAGATTAAGAAAGTTGTTTGTTGTGTGTAAAGTAGTATAAAGTAGTGGGGTCCACTAGAATATGTTGGTCCCGAGTGTACGGTCAGGTGTAGAGGGGGGGGGTGAATACACCTGACTCCGATTTTCTCAACTTCGAACACGAACAGTCCTGTTCAGGAAAGTGTCGTACTGAAATAATTCAGCAGACCAAATAGGCGTTTCCGAATCGTGTGTGGCAAAGAGTCTGACTCTACTGAGATCCGCTAGCTGACTGAGTCAGAATTCAGTATCAAACAGGTAGAGTTCAGCGGTGCGGAAAAGTGTAGGCCCAAATCAATTGAGTGGGAAAAACCGTTTTAGCAAGTCTCAGTTCAAAGAATAGACGGTTCGAAGATGCTTCGAGACAAGTTGTATGATTTTAAAGTAGGTTTTCAAGGTATGAACAAGAAAATCAATGCAACAGTAATCAGAAAGCAATAACAAGACATAGATTTTTAAAGTGGTTCGGATATCAATCGATCCTACGTCCATTGTCCCGAAAAGTTCAGGAGGCTATTTATTATACTGAGTTAGTCTCAGTCGGCCTTGTGCACGAGACAAAGCCGTGGCTTGGGGATTATACTGAGCAAGTCCCAGTTTACAAAGGCATCAAACTAAAGTGTTTGACAAACTTCTCCAACTATGAAGGAGTCCTTTTACAATAAGGATTGGGTTCAAATATGAACTCCTTCGTCTAAGCTATAAGTATATTCCGTTGAGCTTAGGGTTAGAGGGATAGGGAATGAGAGAGTGGCTTCTAGATCGACGAACAATGAAATAAGCTTTAGGTTCGTGTATCGTCGATTTGGATACTAGAGGCTCTTCTAACAGTTTAGCTTGGTTCCCTATGAGCTGAGAAGGTAGTCTTTCGCCGGAGATAGATCTTCAAATTCTTGTGGAAGACTTAGGGTTTTTTGGTTCTAGCT
The DNA here is from genome assembly GCA_028984105.1 of Lavandula angustifolia. NCBI lineage: Eukaryota > Viridiplantae > Streptophyta > Magnoliopsida > Lamiales > Lamiaceae > Lavandula > Lavandula angustifolia. The sequence continues at coordinate 20,816,166 of CM054802.1, read as the reverse complement.
CGTTTGAATGCTTGTGTTTGTTTTCGTCGTTAAGCTTATGCGCATTCGTCTCTCTCTCTTTCAAGGCTTGAAATGTCCCTCTATTTATAGAGCAGAGATTGGAAAAGACCCGTTGGAGACGATCTTCCTTTCTCTCTCTTTTGGTAGCTAACGGCTCTTTTTGAAGGATGTAAAAGTGTCATTTCCCTCCTTTTCTGGAAATATGTTGACTTGCAGCTTTAGTAGGTAGAGACACATGTATACTTGTCATTTGTCGAGGATTATGGAGTGGTTGAGACGGAACATACTTCGAGGCATACTGAAGCTGACTTCTCTTTTCCTTGTACTTGACAATACTAATTGTATATTCAAAAAGTGTCGACGGTTCGAAGATGCGTCTGCCGTTCTTGAAGTCCGATCTTCATTCGGTAGAGAGACAACGAGGGTACTCTACTGCGATGGTCGGCTCGAGTTCGGTGAACTACTCTCGCCGAGTTCAGTTCTACCGACTCCTTCGATATCTTGCTCTGGCCGAGTCCAAGAAATACTGAGTCTTCTACTTCTGGTGCTGAGGCTAATAAGCTACTGACCGCCTTAACCAGAGCAGAGTGTCTACTTAGTCTGAAACCTCAGAGACAAAACAATTACACGGGAATGGTTCATCAATCAAGATAGGGTTTTGGGATCTTCAAATCTTCAGATAGGTACAGAGCACGAGGCTACACGAGCTTACGGTCGATCTTTGAAGACATAATCATTTCCCACTAAGTATAACAGTGCTGAGGATAAAATCATCACCCAACAATTTCCCCCTATTTGATGATGCCAAAACCTATCATCTATGCTAACACTAAACTATCAGAAACAGAGCTCCTTACATTATTACAAGTAGGATCAGTGGAGTTTGTTCTTCAAGTTCTAGTCTACTGAGGGGAGCAGGGCAAAACAATTTCCCTCTATCTAAACAATTCCCCCGAAACACAACAACTAGACTATCAGATCTAGAGAAGCAATAAGCTGACAAGTAAGATAAAGTGAGTGTGTGAGTCAGCAATCACTTCAGTGATTCTGAGTGTTTAAGCATAAAACAAACACGGCTGTTTAGACAATAAGATATTGTCTAAGCCAAAAGAGAATGTATATATAAGATATGAAAGTTCAGTACATTACATCTCTTTCTAAGCTAGGAAGATAAAGAAATCTAATAGAAAGAACGCTTGTACTGCTTGATCCTGTCCATAAAGTTTTGCGATTCGACTCAGTAGGGGCAAGCCATACATTCCGTATGAGTTCTTCCTCGGCTTCGTGTATTCAAATGTCCGCCGGCTCATCTTCTTCAAGTCCTCTCGTTTTGCGGCAGCATTCTTCACTTCTTTTTCTATTACTCCATGATGGATCGAGTCATCATTTCTTCTTAGCGGAGGTATGATTCCCGGCTCGGGAACACCGACTTCTATACCTTCGAGACACGGCTTTATGCAAGTATACGTATAGATCCGGTTACGTTATCATCATCCATTATGTGTAAGCATCGGGCCTTAGCCTTGTCCGGCCGTAACCTCCGAAATAATTGCGCTTGATAAAATCTATCTTTGCGATTCCCATCTCCGAGTAAGCGAGCAGCATCCAATCGTCTCGTCCTTGGCCATCTATGCGATTTCGAATCGGTCGGCTTCCTCGAACCTTCGTATCGATAAGGAATATCGGCTTTTGAAGGTACTCTCAGCCTGGCCTCTTGTTCAGTACGAATTCTCAGTACCTCAAGGTCTGCCATATGTATTCTCTGTCTGGCAGCTTCTATCTATCTGGCTTCCTCTCCTCTATAGAGATACCTATCCATCTGAGCGAAAATGGCTTCGATCTCAGCATCTTGTTCTTTGGATCTCATATAGGAAGGTTGGTGAAGAGAGTCTTCTGAGTCAGCAGGGGTACTGGATTTCTCTTTGGATGTACCCTACTTCTCAGTATTCTTCTGCTGTTGCTCCTTTTCCTTTTCTCTATCTTCATCTTCATGAATCATGAGCTTCCTTGGAGGCAACCTAGCAGTTTTCTTTCCGCCTCGAGTTGGTGCCTTAGTTTTGCCTTGAGAGGTCTTTTCTTTAGGCTTGTTGGCAGCCTTAGCTTTGGCTATCTCCCTAGCAAGCTTCTCGTCAGCTGCTATCTGAGCCTCCTCTTCAGCAGAAATGTATCTCTTTGATTTCTTTGCTGGAGGGGTCGGGAGTTCCAGTACTTTCTTCCCTTTGCCTGGAACAGGCGGTGGTAGAGGGGCTTCTTCCTCTTCGAATCATCATGTTCAAGCATACTCAAGCAACCTCCTTAACAATATCGGTAGGGAGTCCGGGTTGTGTGAGTAGCCGTTCCCGAGCCACTTGGGCCGGTCTCTGTGTGCTCGCAGCGGAGACACCCCTGGGTCTCTTCACCGGTCCAAGAGCGGCAATAGTCCGAACTTCGCTTGCGTCTCGCTACGACCTTGGTTTCCTTGGCGGGCTTCAGGTGGAGCTTCCCCTTAGTGAATTTGGTCGAGGGTTTAGTCGGGGTCGGCTTGGGGGTTTGACTTGTCCCCTTTTTCACTGTCTTTCTTTTCTTCCCTTTTATCCTTTCCTTCCCCCTTTTTGGCATCATCAATTATTACCGGAGGCGGAGTGGATACCTTTAGTTCTAGGCTTTTGTAAGAGGTTGACAGAGAGTTGAGTTTGTCTTTGATTTTTGTCAGTGCCTCATGCAGCTCATTCCTCTCAGAAGCAAGATCTTCACTGTATTTCTTGTGGGAGAGTTCAGCTGCAGCCTTAAATTCCGTCAGCTTCTTAGACACCTTATCCTCCAGAGCTTGTTGAATATTGTTGAGTCTGAGCTCAGTGGCCTGGGATAGGTTTGAGACTGATTCAGTATTAGTGGACTGAGAGGCCTTGAATTCTTCAAGCAGTTTGGCCTGTCCCTCCTGAATCACTCTGAGCTGATCTTCAAAGTCCTGTCTCTGCTTTGCCAGCGCATTTGAGACAATGGAAGAGACACCAGGGGCAGCTGAGTCGGATAGAGAGGTTTTCAGCCCCTGAAGCTCAGCGCTAGTGGCTTCAGCAGTTTTCTTCCATACTTTATGGACAGCTTTGGCTAGAGCTCTGTTCCGAGCTCCTTGGCTTTTCGGTGCCTTGGCCATGGACTTTGAGCGTCGGCCTTTGGGGCCGGGCGCTACTTCAAACCGAGATGTTAGCAAGAGCGCGAGGCTGCTCGAGACGTTGAAGTACCAGCCGCCGACTTCACGAGCCCAAGGATACCGAGCGGTAGATCAAAAGTTTCAAGCGGTTGTATCCTTGTCTCGGGGTACTCCCTCATCAGGCTTCCCAAGGCTCGAATCATGGGGTGGGTCCCGACCGTCGTGGTCGAACCCATCCGAGGGGCCGAGCTCGAAGTCTGCGCCTATCGTGCGGCAAGGCCGGCATCGCGGCCTCGGATCATCGGAGTTACCTAGGTCGGCGGGCCCGGAGTAGCCTATCTGCTTGCCTTAGGTGCTGCTCCTCCCGATGTAATTGGTCACAGGAGTAGTGAAGGATGAGGCGAAGCGCGTGGGTGCCACTCCCGGAACCTTAGGAGCATGTGGAGCCTGGGCTCGTCTAGCAATTAACACCAAGTCTTGGTGGCGCGATCTCCGATATTTGGTCGGCTATCTCTCGGAATGCTTGAGATCCGAGCGCCGAGGCTTCCATTCCGATTGATTCTTGCTCAGACGCCGTTTCGAGTCGTCAAGATCTATGGCGGACGTCTGTTTTTCAGCAGATGGTAAATGCTGAGTGGTGGAATATCAAGCGGGCTTTCCAGAGTTTGTATATCAGCACTCTAGCTAGGTTCAGGTGGAACCCCTTGATCCACTTCTTGAGTCTCGTTCGGTGGAGACGGCCTTCTCCACCGAATGAGTCTCCTTGGAGGACTCCGACTCATCTATTAGCCGCATAAGTCGAGTAGGCTGTTCATCGTAGCATGTTCAGTGCTTGTTCGAGCGGTTGGTTGTTCGGTAGTTTCCTCGTGCACGGCCTCGGATTCGGTAGGGACATCGCCGATGGCTTTCTTGGACGTTTAGCCGATGTCTTAGAAATTTTCGCTAGAGGAGACCTCTTCTTGGTAGGCGTGGTTTCTTTGAGCGACGGTCCTCGAACCGATCCGTCTAAGAGCAAACGCTGTTCGTTGTGGAACACGATCTTCTTTACATTACCTTGTCTTCAAAGGTGATCCGGTCATCTCCACGAATATCTTGTATCATGATGGACGGCTTCCACCCATACAAAGGCGGCTTGCCTTTTTTATCAGTCGGGTTGCACGTTGCCTTATCAAATTTGGCGGCTTGAACCCCGAACTCTCGAAGAAAGAACTCCGTCCGCTTGATTTTTGCTTTGTCATATATTGCCATCATGAGCCGGATCTTGGGTCTCGATACTTGATCGAATGAACCCGCTTGGCTTGTCGCAGGGCCGCGTGACTATATAAGCTAGTGCACGGACCCAGGGCAATCTAATGTTCTTTGGGAAGGCCGCTCGAATGTGGTAGGCTTTCCGCATAATATAGATAGATAGTCGTCTATCCTCGTCATCGTTGTAGCCAACATGGCTAACTCCTTCAAGAGCAAAGCGAAGCTTCTCCTCAGTGCTTCTTTAATTGAGATCCGCTTCATTTCGCATAGAGGCATCGCTATGGAGTGGACGGCAAAACGTCCAATGATGTCTCCGGATATCGAATCCGAGTTGAGGTATATCTCGAGACACTCGTTGAGGAAGGAAGAAGGTAGGCTTCCTTGAGAGGAACTGCTCCAATCCGGACGCTCTCGGATACGAGAAAATCTCGTCCATGAAGTCAAGGTCGCATGCGTCAAACTCCATGATCGGGTTCGCACTGGACACGGTCTTTGTCTAAGATTTCCTGCATGTTCCCCAGGGAGACGAGAGAAAGATTTGCCATTTTATCTCGTCACAAGAAAAAATTATCGGATCGTTTGTTCATAAAACAGCTTAGTATAGCGATACCGAAAAGAGATAATGAAGTATAGTAATGATTTAATAATCATACCGATAAAATTCTGAGAATAGAGAAGATAAGAAGCAAGTAAAGGATTGCTAGAGATCTCAGAATTTACGGAGCAAGAATTTGAAGATATACTAATGGCGGTTTCTAAGATATGATCGAAAATATATATCTAACGTGAAGGTGAACAGTTTTCGATCAAAGGCCAAATTTAAATCTGCTTTATGATATGGACGGTTAAGATTGGATATTATAAAGAAGGTAATGATCACAGTAGCCGCCTAAGTCAAAGCCAGTTGTAATTTGCCTAAGTAGTAACTATGAGAGGACATGCATTAAATGCGTGTCGAATTCAAAGATACTTATGCATAGAATGTCGTGCATTAAATAAGAGTTGTTTTCATTAAACGACAAACTTTAAGATAATTAATACCATGCTGAATCTGAATTATAAGTGCAGAATACTGTTCTATTAGTTACTACTGAGTAGAGATACGCAAACCTGTCAGCTGAACATAGTAGTCAGCTGATACCTCATGTAGATGGTTGTTGATTCTCTACGTACTGGTTATACTCAGTACTGAGAGTGAACATTCCCCCTTACTAAAATGGTCCTCTCTTGAAGACTCTTACTGACTGGGGTCAGTAGGGTCCAGCAGACCTAGCTCTACTGAAAGTTCTTTGAATCTGGATTCAGCTAGAGGCTTGGTCGAATATCGACCCTTTGTTTGTCAGTATGGATCTTTTCCATCCTGATATCCTTCTTTTCGACATGGTCACGAATGAAGTGATGCCTAATGTCCACGTGCTTGCATCTCGTGTGAAGTACAGGGTTCTGAGTGATTGCAATAGCACTGGTACTGTCGCAGAATATCGACACTTCATTCTGAATGACGTCATAGTCTCTTAGCTGCTGTCTCACCCAAAGGATTTGGGCGCAACAACTTCCGGCAGCCATGTATTCAGCTTCAGTAGTTGACGTGGCTACTAAGTGCTGCTTCTTTGAAAACCATGAGATCGACTTACGCTTTAGAATGCAGACAAGTTCTTGAAGTTGATTTTCGGTCAATTCTACATCCCGCATAGTCGGCATCGGAATAGCCGTTAGTTCAATATTATCATCACTGGATACCATAAACCTATGTCGTGTGCCTCTGAGGTAGCGGAGAATCTTCTTTGCTGAGTCCATGTGGCTCTGCTTAGGATTCGCCTGAAATCGAGCGCAGACACCTACAACATAAGTTATATCAGGACGAGTAGCTGTTAGATATAATAAGGAACCAATTATTGCACGAAATTCAGTTTGGTCTACTGATACTCCCTCTTTATCAAGATCGATTTTCATATTCGTGTTCATCGGGATCTTGATAGGTTTGCCGGATGTGCAACCGAATCTTTTGATGAGGTCTCGAGTGTATTTGCCTTGGTTAATGAACGTTTCCTTTTCAGATTGTTTGACTTGAAAGCCGAGGAAATAGTTCATTTCACCCATCATTGACATCTCGAACTTGTCCTTCATCATTTTCTCAAACTGGCGACACATGACGACGTTCTTTGATCCGAAGATAATGTCATCTACATAGATCCGCACGAGTAATAAGCCGTCTTCCGGTCCGAATGCTTGAACAACGTGCGATCTCGTGCCTTTCGAAAACCTTTCGAAGAAGAAACTCGACAGGTATCGTACCAAGCCACGGGTGCTTGTTTTAACCCATATAGAGCCTTTCTGAGTCTATAAACCTGATGTCCCTGCTGAAAGCCGGGCGGTTGTTCTACATAGACTTCTTCTTTCAGTACGCCGTTCAGGAACGCAGACTTCACATCCATTTGATAGACTCTGAATCTTTGATGTGTTGCGTAGGCTAGGAATAGTCTGATTGCAACTGGAGTGAATGTCTCATCGAAATCTATTCCCTCAGCTTGACAGTAGCCTTTCGCCACGAGCCTTGCTTTGTTCCTTACTATAACGTTGTTTTCATCTCGCTTGTTCTTGAAGACCCATTTTGTTCCAATGACGTGTTGATGCCGGGGTCTGTCAACAAGCTCCCAAACTTCGTTTCTCGTGAACTGATTCAGCTCCTCCTGCATAGCTATGATCCAGTCAGCATCTTTAAGTGCATCCTCAATCGTCTGAGGCTCTTCAGTAGACAAGAAGCAGGAATATAATGCGCTTTCTCCTTGACAGAATCTGGATCTTGTCTTGACTTTTGCTGAAGGATCTCCAATGATTAGATCAGGAGTGTGAGCATCTAGCCACGATCTACGATGTTTCAGCTCTTCATCTGGAATTTGATCAACACAGATAGTAGGTGAGTTAGGCATTTCAGTTGTACTATTATGAGATTGAAGCAATTCAGTAATGAGAGTGTGATCTATTGAGTTTCCAGGTTCAGGGGCATTCAGCTCAGGAACATTAATAGATGTTCCCCCTGAGTTGTTATTCTCAGTAGTGGTCTCAGTTACCTCTAAGGTTTCTTCATCGACCTGAGTTACCTGGGATTGACTCTGTTCAGGAGAGTCAATCTGTTCAGCTACTTGCGTTGCTGGTTCAGATTCAGTAGGCTTATCTTCAGTTTCTTCATCTGAATCATCATCCCAACAAAGCTGGATCCTTTCAGGTTTGTCTTTTAGGTTCAGATCCTGGTAGCGGCGTACGGATGTCCTCGGATTCGGACTTAGAGTTATTGCTCCTGTCTTCGTAGCAAACTCATTAAAAACAACATGAGGGCTTTCTTCCACGCAAAGGGTCCGATAGTTGAATACTCTGAAAGCTTTGCTGACTCGAGAGTATCCTAAGAATACTCCCTGATCTGACTTGCTATCAAAAGTTTTTAGCTGATCTTTCCCATTATTGTGAATAAAGCACGAACAACCAAAGATATGGAAATAAGATAAAGAAGGCTTCCCCGCCGTTCCATAGTTCATATGGTGTTCTCTTATCTTTGCTTTGTCGGTAGAGATCGGTTCCGAGTATAACTTGCGGTGTCGGTTGCTTCGCCCGAATTTGGTTGGGAGTCCCGAGTCCGCGAGTAGAGTTCTTCTTGCTTCTTTGAGTGTGCGATTCTTTCGTTCGAAGAACCCCGTTCGCCGAGGGGTGCGCGCAGCAGATGTCTCATGCTCAATCCCTTCGGTTTTGCAGAACTCCTCTACTATGGAATTAAGGAACTCAGTTCCTCTGTCAGAACGAATTTTGATTATCTTGGTGTTCTTCTCGACACTGAGCTTTTTCAGAAGCGTTGGTAACTCTGTTTTGACGTCAGACTTGTTGGTAATGAATATGACCCATGTGTAGCGCGAGTAGTCATCGATGACCACTAAAGCATACTTCTTGCCTCTGATCGTCACTGGAGAGACTGGACCGAACAAATCCATATGTAGCAGCTGAAGGATTCCATCAGTGGAAGGAGATGGAATAGGTGGATTTTGATTCCTTGTTTGCTTTCCCTTCAGACATGCTTCACACTGAGTGTCTTTCTTTGAATACTTCATTCGGCGATCCTCTTGCTAAAGTGTTCCTTGCTAGTTTGTTGAGCGTTTTGAAGTTGAGGTGGCTGAGTCTCCTATGCCAAAGCCATCCCGTACGGTTGTCGTTCTTCGCCAACAGACAAGCTTCAGGTTCTGCTGAGTTCCAATCAGCTACATATATATTATTTTTACGTGAACCTGATAACACTGTTTTCCCTGTGGATTTATCAATGACATCACAGAAACCAGCGTCAAAAATCACTCTATTCGAGTTATCACAAAATTGACTAACAAAGAGAAGATTATCTTTGAAGTCCTTCAACATATGATACTCTAGGAACGTAGCGGTCCCAATGCTTGAGTGCTCCATATCCTCTTGTATAGCCTTTTGCATTGTCTCCAAACTCGATTCTGGGTCCTTCTTCAGCTATATAATTCTTCAGTAGGTTCCTTTGGTACGTCATATGTCTTGAGCATCCACTTTCCACATACCAAGGATCTTTGTGCACCTGCAAAACAAAATTATATTTAGGTACCCTTTATTTTGCTTTTGGGTCCTTAGTTGTTAGTTTTAGTAACCCAAATCTGTCTAACAACCCTGGTGGTTTCAGACAGTTTCTTTCCACTTGAGTCAACATACTTGACCACTGGACTGGTCAAAGCTGACTTCTTAGGCTGTTCAGGTTCAGGAGTCCGGATCTTCTGAGCTGGTGGACTGCTGACCTTTGCCTTTTGTGCGATTTTCTTCTTTTTTTGACTCTTGGAACCTCTTCTGACTATAGGATCATAGTAATATGACCCATACTGAGCTGGATGTGTCAACTGAGGTGGTCCATACTGATCAGCCCACTTAACTCTGCTAGTTCCCCCTTGACTGAACTGGGGTGTCTTGGTACTGATCTTCTGGTCGAATAACGATGCGTAGGATGAGGTGCTTTCATCTTTTGTTTGTTTCTTTGCTGAGGGGTTCAGAACATTTGTATTGATTGTTTCCCCTCGAACAAACCTATCAGTTAGACGCACTTCTGAGTGTACGGGGGCAGATGAGGAAGCTTCCTGGTTGAAACCAAGTCCTTCCTTACAGTGCTTGGGCTTGTTGCTTGCAAGCATAGCATCCAGCTTCTTTTCAGCGCCCATGTAACGCTCAGTCATCAGGCTCTTCCAATCATCATCACTCTTTTTCGGTGTGTCGTGCTTGGTCCGAAGTCCTCCGACGGTTCTTGCTTCGATAGACTCGGTTCAGGATCTTTACCGAGTTAAGTCATTGGTCAAAACCGAAATTCGATCTTCTTGATGCTTGAGACTTGGCCATCGGAGAGTTTATCTCCTCCCCCGAGTCTAAACACAAGTCCTTCGGCTTCGATGGCGGCCCGACTCTCCCGAGAAAGTCTCCGATTCTCCACTTTCGGGGTATCCAATTCCCCGAAGAGTCTTCTTGAGCCGCATACTCATCTCGAATTTGTTCGTCTAACAGTTCTTCATAAGTGGTAGCAACGTCCAAATTCTCATCCGCACATGAAATAGTGTCGTGTGTGCGGTGTGAAGAGGAGTTAAGTGGTTCATGAGAATTTACCTCATCCTCTTCTCCTGCCATTAGGCACTTTTCAGTAGCTTCTTCAGCTTCAAGCTCTAAGGCCATAAAAGCTGCTTCATCATCCGATGAATCCATGAAGGAGTCGACTTCTTCTGAGTCATCTGAGATTTCGCCTGCAATATAAGATTGTCTCTTTTTGGCGAATTTCTCTCTCCTTGCCTTGCGTGTGCGCGCGTTCAAGACTACGGAGCTCGGTGACAGTCATATTGATAATGTCCGGCTTTTTGCGATAGTAGCAAGCGATGACTCTTTCTTCTTTGTTTTCGCTATCCTTTGATGGTGCTGAGTCATCCTTCTTTCTATATTCGGAGGATTGTGAGTCAGGAGTGCGTTTTGGCGTATAATCTGACTTACCTTTTGTGTCTTGGTATGCTTTAGTCAGTTTTCTACGCCTCTCCTTCTCCTTCTAATACTTCACGGCGAGCAGCGCGTACTTCTGAGCGAGAATTCCTTCTTGTAAGTCGTTGAGTGAAGGTTCAGTCTTACTCATTGTCTTGCTCGTCGCGGGAGATGCTGTGGCCGACGATGCTTTGAAGGCATGGTCAATTTTTTTTGTCGGCTTCGGCTCTTTGCTTTTGTTGAGGTCCGTCGAACTCAAACTCTTACGCTCGAAGTTCTGAAAAGATATGGTCAGGAGAGACAACATCTAAATCAGAATGGCGCAATAAAGTGGCAAAAGGTGTCCAATGTCCGTCCGGCAGGTGCCCTCAGTATCTTGAGATTCATCTCTCGGTTCTTGAATGTCTTTCCCACCGTTGATGGAGTTCATCGATTCGTGAATCTGACATTTAGATCTTCTATTTTGTCACCAAGCATGAGAGACAAATTTTCCAGCTTTTGGAGTTCCAATGCTAGTTTGTTAGCTTTTATCTTCTGAGTCCCCCGACTCGGTAGCGCTAGAGCGTCCCGCAGTTCCTTTGCGGTTTTGCATTCCCGAACCCCCGCCAAGATACGAATCACTTAAGGTGGTTAGTATAGCGTTTACGCGACACGGTCTAAGTTATGAAGTTTCTTCTCCTCGGGAGTGAAGAGACTTCGTCTTTGGGAATCTTCTTCCCGGTCACCATTCCTCCTCCAAAGCATGCATCTCCGAGTCACGACGCCGTTCCGATCATAGGAACGATAGACCCTTCCTCAAGTACTTCACCATACTATCGTGGAGGGAGGTCGGATGTGCTTCCATCCCGACCCGCCATACCCCATAGTTCTCTACGAGAACATAGGTACCATCCTTATACCCGACATATCGGCCCATGAAGAATAATGATATGAATGTAGAGTGATATGCAGTGAAAACGATTTTCCGGATCCGTTCAAGTAGACCAGTTTCAGAACGACGAGAGTCTTATAGAACTTAGGTGGTTAGTTGAACAACGTTCGCTCTGATACCAATTTGTTGGTCTTGAGTGTACGGTCAGGTGTAGAGGGAGGGGGGGGTGAATACACCTGACTCCGATTTTCTCAACTTCGAACACGAATAGTCCTGTTCAGGAAAGTGCCGTATTGAAATAATTCAGCAGACCAAACATTTGTTCTGAATCGTGTGTGGCAAAGAGTCTGACTCTACTGAGATCTGCTAGCTGACTGAGTCAGAATTCAGTATCAAACAGGTAGAGTTCAGCGGTGCGGAAAAGTGTAGGCCCAAATCAGTTGAGTGGGAAAAACCGTTTTAGCAAGTCTCAGTTCAGCAAATAGACAGTTCAGTATGCTGAGACAGTTGTATGATTTTAAAGTAGGTTTTCAGTATGAACAGTAAAATCAATGCAACAGTAATCAGAAAGCAATAACAAGACACATATTTTTAAAGTGGTTCGGATATCAATCGATCCTACGTCCACTGTCCCGAAAAGTTCGGGGGCTATTTATTATACCGAGTTAGTCTCGGTCGGCTTGTGCACGGGGACAAAGCCGTGGCTTGGGGATTATATCGAGCAAGTCCCGGGTTACAAAGGCATCAAACTAAAGTGTTTGACAAACTTCTCCAACTATGAAGGAGTCCTTTTACAATAAGGATTGGGTTCAAATATGAACTCCTTTGTTTAAGCTATAAGTATATTCTGTTGAGCTTAGGGTTAGAGGGATAGGGAATGAGAGAGTGGCTTCTAGATCGACGAACAGCTGAAATAAGCTTTAGGTTCGTGTATCGTCGATTTGGATACTAGAGGCTCTTCTAACAGTTTAGCTTGGTTCCCTATGAGCTGAGAAGGTAGTCTTTCGCCGGAGATAGATCTTCAAATTCTTGCGGAAGACTTAGGGTTTTCTGGTTCTAGCTCGTTTGAATGCTTGTGTTTGTTTTCGTCGTTAAGCTTATGCGCATTCATCTCTCTCTCTTTTGCTCTCTCTTTCAAGGCTTGAAATGTCCCTCTATTTATAGAGCAGAGATTGGAAAAGATCCGTTGGAGACGATCTTCCTTTCTCTCTCTTTTGGTAGCTAACGACTCTTTTTGAAGGATGTAACAGTGTCCTTTCCCTCCTTTTCTGGAAATATGTTGACTTGCAGCTTTAGTAGGTAGAGACACGTGTATACTTGTCATTTGTCGAGGATTATGGAGTGGTTGAGATGGAACAGACTTCGAGGCATACTGAAGCTGACTTCTCTTTTCCTCGTACTTGACAATACTGATTGTATATTCAAAAAGTGTCCGACGGTCGTAAGACTCGTCTGCCGTTGCTGAGTCTGATCTTCATTCAGTAGAGAGACAGCTGAGGGTACTCTACTGATGGTCAGCTCTGAGTTCAGTGAACTTGTAATAACCCGTATTCTCCGTATTCTCTATTTAGCATCTTTAGTTAAATACTTATCCCGTAGTAGCAGAAAGAATTTCTCCAAAAATTCTAGCCTCAACTATATCATTATACTAATAGAGATTAGAAATGCGAACTAGTACCGAGCATACGAATATCACCATGTAACATTGTAAAAGGGCAATTTATTGAAAATTTAGTTTCCATGGTTCCATGATACATTAGGAATAAAATATTATTCCTTGGAATTTAATAATCCCAATTAGAGTAGGTATCCAGTACGTATAGTAGCAAACACCCTTTCCAATCTTCCTCCTCCATAAGTCAACGGTGAGGTGTCGATTAGAGGGTGCCATTTTGACACTTGGAGGTATAGTTCCTTCCACGTAAAGCCAAGATGGCCGTGTTGTCGTCCATTACACATGCAAACATTATACAATATGTAGACATAATACTCTTGTTTGTGTCATCACTTAGAAACTCGATGCACTTCAACACTCTCGAATTATTGAGTTCCAAGTCTCGTTCGGAAATCTCTCGCCTACATCCGGAGGTTTCAAGGTAAATACCTACATTCTTGTTATACGGTTATGGAATCGTTCGTCTCGTTCTCGGTCCACGAATTCTATACCTATTCTTACGGATTCACTTCTCGCCTAGTGGGATTTTGAAGCCTTCTCGAAGCACCGATCTTACGCGCTTAGTTGAAGAAGAGGTTCCGGTCCGTCTCCAGCTGTAAGGAACGGGCTGAAGTCGAATTCGATTTCGTGAGTGACATCGAGTGAGAACTCTAGAACTCGTGAAGCTTTTCTTTCTCTTTATTTCGCAGATCCGAGTACAACTTCTTGCTCTAGACTCGTTTTCTCTCTTGCATGTATCATCAAAGTGGTTTAATAGACCCTTAGTTCATAGAAGAACATATTTGAGGAGCATCTATTGGTTGCATGTGTAGATCTAGCGGTAGAAACAACAGGAAATGTTTAAGATGTTGAGCACGTAAATCCGCCCAGCCATTTCCCCTATTCTCGCCGAGACTTCCAAAGCAAATTGATCGGTCTTTCGATAATTGAAAATTTTCAGAAAAATTACAAGGATAAACTTTAGGATGTCCTTAGGATATCTGCAAATTTTGGTAAATTTTGGACGAATATTTATATTTTTAACGGATTTTCACTTTTATGCTGTCGAAAAAGTATGCCTTCGTGATAGAGCTTAGTAAAACATTTATATCTCACTCCACGAAAATGATTTCGACTTGACTCCTTTTTCTAAATGATCTATACTCGTGGATCCTTTTGAAAATATTTATTGGGTATTTTAAGACAGCGCATGAAAGATCAGTTTATTATGAACTCTCTGTTGTCGATCGGAAACATGTTTTTGGTACTAAGAAATTTGGTGTTCAGATATCTGTCTTGTGTGGATTCGTTACTCATCGGAATCTAGTAAAATTTTGATATGTTATTTTCATGCATGTCCACTCCAGCGTCGTAAAATTTCATGATTTTTGGAGTAATATTGACCCCTCATCCGTAGGTTAGACTAGCAAAGGCAGACTCTGTCCCAGATTTGAACCACGAACAATGTCTAAGTTATAACTCCTTATCGATTTGTTATTTTACCGTGAAACCAATTTCTAAATAAACTAGGCTCATGAAGGATCATTCATGTAAAATATGGGAATTTATGGTGCTATATCACGATTTATAGAATTCTTGAAAATAGAGCCCTTTTTACCAAAATTTCGATGTAGAATCTGACCTAGTCTAGCTAGATGCCGACTAGGTACCACCTATGAACCCCGTATTATATATTCACGTTAGATGCGAACAGTGTTACTTAAAGTAGGTTATTGTTGTAGGACCCCGCGTGGAAGAACTTTAACCTCGGAGACGTACTTCGCATCTTTCGAATCGATAAAACGCAAGGTGGGTAATATTTTCTTAAAAATCTATCTTGAGTTATTAAGCTCTATGAACTATGTTTATCCATGAAAGTTTTTGTGCATTCACCTGTTTAAGGCTTCTACGTGATAGATCGATCGAGGCTCTCATCTGGCCTAACACGCTAGATGAGGGTTATCAAGGAAGTACGTACATGTATGATGTTTGTAGCACAATGACTGATCCCCTTGTGTACCGGATGCTAACATGTTATGAGGGACCCCTCGAGTTTCGACTCGGGGGCCAAGGCCCAATTTATGAGGGACCCCTCGAGTTTCGACTCGAGGGCCAAGGCCCAATTTATGAATGATATGGTAGAAGTAACGTGAAATGTGACACGGATGTGCGCACCTAATATGTTTTGTATGCTTGGAGCAGTTTCCTTTTTAAAACCCTCCAAGTCATACCTCATGCATGGATAAACTTGTTTTTAAACGTGTTTCAAACCGCTTTACCCACTGGGTACATTAGTACTCAGCCCCCAAATTATTTTAAAAATGTTTTCAGGTTGAGCAGTAGGGACGACGGAGACGGGCTGAGGATGGGTTGATGATATGATCTTTTGAAATTTCGGAAAAATGGTTTAATCCTGCTTTTTTCACGCTCGAAACTATCCTCTCGAAATTTTTGAAATACTTTTAAAAGATAATTATGCTTTAGTTTTACTTAAGACACAGTACGCTTCCGTATTTATGTTAAATGCTTCAAACCAAACCGATCTTCTGCGAGTGAATTATTTCTAATAACAAGTTGCTTTTAAAATGAAAGACTTTCCAACATCTCGATTAAGTGTTTGAAAATGTATTTTAAATTGTTCTTCCGTAGCGACTCGACCTCTGTGATCCTTCGTGGGGGTCGGGGCGTTACAGAACTACTCCTGCTGAGTCCAGTAAATACTGAGTCTTCTACTTCTGGTGCTGAGGCTGATAAGCTACTGACCGCCTTAACCAGAGCAGAGTGTCTACTGAGTCTGAAACCTCAAGAGACTTACACGGGAATGGTTCATCAATCAAGATAGGGTTTTGGGATCTTCAAATCTTCGATAGGTACGAGCACGAGGCTGCCGAGCTTACGGTCGGTCTTTGAAGACAGAATCATTTCCCACTAAGTATAACAAAGGTCGAGGATAAAATCATCACCCAACAATTTCCCCCTATTTGATGATGCCAAAACCTATCATCTATGCTAACACTAAACTATCAGAAACAGAGCTCCTTACATTATTACAAGTAGGATCAGTGGAGTTTGTTCTTCAAGTTCTAGTCTACTGAGGGGAGCAGAGCAAAACAATTTCCCTCTATCTAAACAATTCCCCCGAAACACAACAACTAGACTATCAGATCTAGAGAAGCAATAAGCCGACAAGTAAGATAAAGTGAGTGTGTGAGTCAGCAATCACTTCAGTGATTCTGAGTGTTTAAGCGTAAAACAAACACGGCTGTTTAGACAATAAGATATTGTCTAAGCCAAAAGAGAATGTATATATAAGATATGAAAGTTCAGTACATTACATCTCTTTCTAAGCTAGGAAGATAAAGAAATCTAATACTAAGAACGCTTGTACTTGCTTGATCCTGTCCATAAAGTTTTGCGATTCGACTCGGGCGGGGGCAAGCCATACATTCTCGTATGAGTTCTTCCTCCGCTTGGTATTCAGAAGAAGTCTGCTGGCTCATCTTCTTCAAGTCCTCTGTTTGCGGCAGCATTCTTCACTTCTTTTTCTATTACTCCATGATGGACTGAGTCATCATTTCTTCTTGGCGGAGGTATGATTCTGGGCTCAGGAACACTGACTTCTATACCTTCAGACACGGCTTTATGCAAGTATACGTATAGATCCGGTTACGTTATCATCATCCATTCTGTAAGCATCGGTCCTTAGCCTTGTCCGGCCGTAACCTCCGAAATAATTGCGCTTGATAAACTCTATCTTTCCAGATTCCCATCTCTGAGTAAACTGAGCAGGCATCCAATCGTCTGCCCTTGGCCATCTATGCGATTTCAGATCAGCTGGCTTCCTGAACCTTCTGTATCGATAAGGAATATCAGCTTTTGAAGGTACTCTCAGCCTGGCCTCTTGTTCAGTACGAATTCTCAGTGCCTCAAGGTTTGCCATATGTATTCTCTGTCTGGCAGCTTCTATCTGTCTGGCTTCCTCTGTACTAACTAAAAACCGAAACCGAAAATGTGGTTTTCGATTAACCGAAACTAATTTCATTTTCGGTTCCCAAAAATACTGTCAGTTCAATGGTTAACCGTTTAATGTTGACCAGGTCCAAATATAAAGTATTTTATTACTATTAAAATATTAGAATGTTGCCCAAGCCCAATGTTGCTCAAGGGCCCAAGCCCAAATATAATAATTTTTAATTTTGATTTAATGATTTTGAACAACAAAGAATTAGAGAAAATTGAGTAATTCTAAATTCTAATTGTAATTTGAGAGAATTTGACATCCATCCCCAAATCGAGTAATCGACAACGCTCTCCACTCTCCAACTCCACTGCCCTCCGTCTACGCGGCTCCGCCGCCACCCACCACTGCCGTGCCCAGCCCTTGCCTTTCGCCCGGTCGCCCCTCCGGCTCTCCCAGTCTCCCTCCCTCTGGCCTCTGCCCTGTCTCAGTCTCTCTCTCTCCCGGCCGCGACGCCCATCGCCCGCTCGGCCGCTCCCTCTGACTCTCGGTTGCACAATCAGAACTAAGGTGAATTTTTATTTTTCTTGTTTTGTCTTGTGTGAAGTGTATTCTACTATTCTCACAGTTTGTGGCTTAAATTCATTTGGGGCAGAGGTCGATTTTTGGTTGAGTGAAACATGTCATTCTTTTCAATAGCCAATAGTGTCAAAAAGTAATTATATATATATATATATATATTTATAATAAAAAAAAATGAAAAACAGGGGAAAAAAATTCCTCATACTCGAAACCCGGCGTTAAACCTTCTCTGGTCTCCGGTTTCTGCCCGACTGATTGCAAGCCGCCGCCTTCTCTCGTCTGTACTGAGAGGTGCCCCTTCTATCTCTAACTTCTTCGTTATAAAACAATCTAGCTGTGCCTACCATAGAACTTAGACTTAGAGACAATTGTTTATGTCTGAATTCCTCAAGTCTATAAACCTAGATCACGTGTTTAAAGAAACTTTTAATTCAATGTCAATTTTAACTGGAATGATGCAGACAATTAAATTTGTTGCTGTATGGATTAAGTTGTAATTTTGAAGTTTGAATTGGTTACGTTCTTGTATGTTAAAAGGAAAAGTAACTTAATTATATTCATTTATCGTAATTAGTGCTAGAGCAATTGTTGGAGATATGGTGGCGAAGAAAGGGAGCAGAGTAGGAACGGCAGGTGAAGATGCAGAGGAGGAATTGACACGCGTGCAGCTGCAGGCCATCCTCTTGGCTGATAGCTTTGCTACTCTCTTCCGCCCTATCACACTAGAACGTCCTAAGGTATCTATTTTTGTAATTATCCCTTATTTTCTCATGATCTATTTTGGAAGTTGGGGAAGCCCTCAACTCTGGTGTATATTATTTTATTTGCAATAACCTACAAATTACGCATTTGAGTTAACCAGCTACACGATTTCGAAGATATTGCTGACTTGCTGTGATTCAAAGTCGTGCCCTTGGCCTTAAACTCACCTATTCCACCAGTATAGAGGCTCAAGTTTTTAACCCTCTTGTGCACTTATATGTATTAGACATTATTATAAACTGATTACTGGATTAAGTGCATTTGGAGGATATGAGCGTGCACTTTAAACTAAAGTATTAAGTATTAACTTTTGTTGATGAATCTGCTTTATTATGTGGGGGATAATATTTGGAAGCTGTAATGCCTCAGCAGTCAGGTGTAACTCCTTTTGCACACACCACAGAGAAGATTTGTGGAGAGAGTTGAGTAATTCATTCAGAAGTGGAAGGAGATGGCTGTAATTGCTTAGTGGTAGTTTATTTCCAAGTATTTAGTACTCCCTCCGTCCCATTATTTATGTCCCATTGAGATTGGGCACGGTAATTAAGATAGTGGAGGTAAAGGTGTAAAGTTGTAGTGAAAAAGTATAAAGGAGTGGGGTCCACTTGCTTAGATTGATTGTGGTCCACTCATTTATTTCCTTATTTGGTATGGGACAAATAATGGGACAACTAAAAAAGGTAAGTGGGACATTAATAATGGGACGAGAGGGAGTATATTTAGTAGTTATTTTCGTAGAAAATAGTGCAGAGATGCCTGCCCTGTTCCCATGCTTTTCCATTCAATTATCAATTCATTCCATGTATTGTATTTTTAAGGGAGTTTGTATGAGACAAGAGGATAAGAAATATTTTATCCAAATTCAGTCTTTGTGGTGTGGGTTCTCTTGAGAATCAAGGTCACTCTTATTTTTCTAGTTCTTTCCGGTTCCTAAAAGATACTTAGAGATGAGAAAACAGATGCGGAAATCCTTCCAAGGGAGAAAGGGAAGAATATGTATCTTTAATTCCATACCGCAGTCCAGGTGACCATCATGGCCTAATAGAATCACTATGACTAATGTATTGGAATATATATAGTTATATTATGCTTGTAACCACTTCACACATTAGTATGTTGTTATGATGTGTTTGTGAGGAGGTAAGCTACTATTGGACTTAGCTTTACTTATTTGTTCGTCAATTTGTGTTGCATCTTTTAAGGTACTGCTACCACTAGTTAATGCACCTATGATTGAATATACATTGGCATGGCTTCAATCTGCTGGAATTGAGGAGGTTTTTGTGTTTTGCTGTGCACATTCCAAGCAAGTGATAGACTATTTGGAGAATTCCAACTGGCTAAATCAGCCAAAATTTTCAGTCACTACAATAGAATCGTACAATGCAATGAGTGCTGGAGATGCTCTACGACTGATATATGAAAGGAATGTGGTATGTTATCCCTACTACTTCCATTTTGATTTCATCATCTTCCTTATGACTATTTATTCCTTCCCCCAGACAAAAAACGTAACTGTGTTTTGATTTGTAATGAGAATTTTACATTTCTCTTCAATAATTTATCATGGATTTTATTGAACTCCTTTCCTATAGTCTAAATCTCCCCATCTAAACAAACTCAGTTTAGTTTTACATGGCTCAGGTTCACTAGGTGCATTGAAGCACTTATGATATGTATCCTTATTTACATTGGAGAATTTTTGTGGAGGTTTTTGTAGTCTCATGCTGTCCTTAAGTTTCAAACAATCTAGTTAATTATGTTTCTCTCTCTTTCAAGATACATGGAGATTTTATTCTTGTCTCTGGGGATACTGTGAGCAACATGACACTAAACCAGGCGCTTAAAGAACACAAGGAAAGAAGGAAAAAGGATAGTAATGCAGTGATGACTATGGTAATCAAACAGTCAAAGCCATCCCATCTAACTCATCAATCTCGTCTTGGAACAGAGGAGCTGTTCATGTCAATAGATCCAGAGACGAAGGAGCTCTTGTTTTACGAGGATAAGGCTGATAGTTTGAAAGGGACTCTATCTCTGGACAAGACAATGTTGTTTGATCGTTCTTCTATATCTCTTCACAATGATAAGCAGGTTCCTGTCTTTGTCTAACTGTTAAACCTTACATTTGCAAATTGCACCATATGTATAAAAGGATCTTAACCTTACAAATGAAGATTTTCTTATTATAAAATTAATACATGATAAGCTGCTGTAATTGAAACAGTAAACAATAATAATTTAAAAATATATTACTAAAACTATGATAAGAAATCAAAAAATCTCAAAATTAAAATTTGCAGTACGGGAATTGAAATGTTACTGAACTTTCTGTACTAAATGGAGAAAAGTGTATAGGCAAGACTGGAATACACGTTACCGTCACCAACCTTTTGTAATATAGTTGCTTCAGAGGGGTGGTGGTGGTGGTTAGTTATTACTTATATGTATTAGATTGTTGGCTTTTGACCTTTCATTTTTAACTTCATAAGGTTAGTAGTTTCTGAGATATGTTGGAAGCATATGAATTTTCATCTAGCAGATTCTCCTTAAAGAACAGTGTTTAAGCTGATAGTTCTGCGGCTTCTGCCTATAAAACCAGTTCTTTGCTAGTTAATCTTTTTATAAAAGCATGCAACTCTGGCACCGTATTTAATGTGAACCATAACTCACTCTGGTAGTTAGTCTTTGCTTAGTTGTGCTCCACATAGATTCTTTTTACTATGACCTTCACATCGATGTTCCAGAAAAACTTTGTGGCCATGACATTCTAACTGTTGTCTAACTCCTGTACAGGATTGCTATATAGACATATGCTCGCCAGAGGTTCTCAGTCTTTTTACAGACAATTTTGACTATCAGCATTTACGCCCGTCATTTTGTCAAGGGGTTACTTGTTGATGATGTAAGTATAATATACCCCCAAAGGGAAACTTTTGATTTGGTGAAGTTATCCTTGCACTTGAAGCTCCAGGATGATGTAATGCAACATAATGAGGAGCAATCTTTAATCTTCCGTCATTGGCAAAGCCACATGTGCATGTATCTGAATTTCGTTGCATATATGCACGTGTCTTAGACTGATCCTTAGATAAACTACACCTCCTGATTGGTGATTGCTTGAGCATGTGTTTTAACTATCCTGTACTATTTTTGTTTTTCATCTACGAAAAAGAGGTGAAAATGTGAAAACAATCAGATGTAGTGTAATTATCTGTTTTTTATGAATGTTAATGATTTTTACTTACTGGGTGACTTGTTTCTCTTTAGTGAGTCTCTTCTTCTATTTCCCAACTCTTAAGAAGTTAGTAACTTCTCAATGTCATATCATCAGTTTTGTATAACCTCAAATTAGTATAAGTATTGATCCATAAACATAAAGTAATAAAGCATCTCACTTCTAAACAATCATAGTGTTTTCAGCTAGGGCAACTGCTTATAGAGGTTTGAGACTGTAAGCAAGATCGTGATAGATGACAAGCATTGCCAGTCATTCAGCTGCATTGTGCTTGTTAGTAGATTTAGCATCAACTTTATTCTAGTTCAACTTTGCGGTAGCTTAAATCATATTCTCGTAGCTGCTATCTGTAGATGAGAAATCATCATTATTTTCATGCTTCTCTTTAATGTTTGTGAGTTGCTTAGATTTTTATCATGCAGTCTTTCTCTTCTATTCTTCTTCGATGTCATAGTCCTGTAGTCAGGCAGGTTGTTCTTTGAATTTTTTGCCATATTCCCGTAGCCCATAGTCCAAGCCAACCAGGTTCTTTGAAATTTTTGCCATATCTTGGAATTCATTATTTACCCCTCAAACTTTGTTTATTCTGTCGCAGAGAAGGCACAGCAAGAGGATTAGCAAAGATATTTAGGGATCTTTGTTTATCTCGTCTCCATATCTATTTTCCTTTTCTAGTTATTTGAAGTTAGTTGAGTCGGAATAAATAATTTATTCTAAAGCCCCAGAGTTAGGATTTCTCTATTTAAATATTGAACTAGCAGTTATCTAGCATAGCAGAAATTGCACCATCATATTAAGCATTTGTCTTGGGCAGGCTCTAGCCTGTAAAACCATCTTTGATCTTATTTAGCTCAACATGTTTAGTTCCACTTCACCCTTGCCACTACCATTCATTTTACCTTTGCCACTATAATTTCATTTCAGCTTTATCTGCACGAATTTCATCTCGTCATCTCATTGCAATTAAGATCTGTTTTGATTTAGAACCATTTATGTTATCCACCAAATTGTTGGTAGATCATTCTTTCTTGCACCCAACTCTGCTACTACTAGCTTGTAACTGGTGTCACTCTTTAATCCTCCCTCGTTTGCCCCTTTGGTTACCAGTTGTGTAGGCATCAAGGATCCTACTACAGTTTTCATTTTAAGGGAGTAATGAGATTGCTCTCCTTCAGTTTCCGTAGTTGGTTCTCTCAACTTCAGCTCTTACTTCTCCTTTCAAATTTATATTCATTATGATCTGTTAGATATTGTATTATTTTACATCATGTATTGATGTTGATCTTCTGTTGCTAGTGAATTACTTTACAGCCCAAATACTTTTACTGTAGCTACTAGCTCAACTGAAAGCAATGGAAAACACCAAGATTAGCGGTTACTGAGATAAATTTGTTGATGAGGGTTGCAAGGTCTAAGAGTTGTCTTTGCAGCTGTTGTATTATTTGTCTTAGTTGGTTAGTTGTCACATATTAGTTGTCTTGTTTTTGTTATCTTGTACGGTTGAATTTATTTGTTCTCTTCTCTCTGTGTTTGCTATTTTCTGCTGAGTTTGGTGAGTAGTAGCTACAGATGTTTCTTAGTTGTTTAAGTGAGACTCGTTTTGGTGCCTCAAGTTGGTCCAATTGTTAGTGGATGAGTAGTTTTTATGTTATCAATGGTTGACAGATTGTGAAAGTTTGCTCTTATCTCTGTTGATTTATCCCTATTTTAAGTTATTTAATATGTGCCCTCACTAATAAATTATTAAGTAATTAATTTCTTTCTATTGCTGCATCTTTATCAACCATAGAGGCATAGAGCCTATGTCATGATCTATCTGACACGATTTGGTTTTTCTTTTTCTCTGCTGTGATTTCCTTTAGGTCAAATATAGTAACAATTCATTGTGCTAAATTCCATTATTGTCAATTTCAAGAAACAGGAGGCGTTTACACACTGACATGGTCTTCATATTTGTTCTAATTTCCTTTTTCTTTTGCTCAGATTATGGGTTACAAAATTTTCACCCATGAAATTCATTCAAGTTATGCAGCAAGGGTGGATAACTATAGGAGCTACGACACTATTAGTAAAGACATAATACAGAGGTGGACTTACCCTTTGGTCCCTGATATTCAATTTTTTCAAAATAGTAGGACAATGCTTGAAAGACAGGGAACTTATCGGGCATCAGGTAACAAATCCCTGAAATTTAGCTTCTGATTGTCTAGCTGTACTCTGGTTGCTGGGTAAATGGATTTCTGTGTATTTATACCTGGAAAATTTGGACTCTGAATAATGGTTGAGCGTGAGACAATGAGATTATCCTGGAAAATTATACTGCATAAGCAGAGTGGACCACTCTAGTATTGCTGGTAATTAAATTTCACAAGCCCCCTAACTTATATATAATTTATAATAGATTTTTATGTCTTGAGTGGTTTTCAATGCTGTGAGAGTATCATAACTTGCAGAATCTCATTTTATATCTATAATTCTGTATACTCACTGTTGCTAATCTAAAAAGAAGCAATTTGGAATCTAGCGTTTTTTCTTACAAGGGATGCCAGAAGAATGTTGAACATTTTTTTTTTTTTTTGCATTTATATGATCTTGTATAAATTTTGAATTCATGGATAAAATCATGAAAGGATTATTAAACAATGTATAGAAGTATTCCGATGAATGTGATATACCTAATCTGTATATAGGTATTTAGCTGTGACTTCCCTTTCCTTCAGGTTATATACTCACTTAATTGCTACAAACATTAGATTCGAAACAAGAGTATTTAGCCGTGGAGCAATTATCGGAATAATGTCTTATCTGCTGTATATGACTGTATCCCTTTGTAGTGTAAACTGTTCACTAAATCCTGCAGATTCCTCGCATGATTTTGCTTGACATAAAACATTATGTTCATTGATTTTTGCAGATGTAGGGCTCTCACGTTCTGCAAAAAATGGGTCCTTTTACTGTTATTGGAAGTGGCACCACTATTGGAAACTACTCAGAAGTTTCAAATTCTGTCATTGGTGAAGGTTGTATAATTGGATCAAATGTTTCAATTGATGGATGCTACATTTGGAATAAGGTTACCATCGAGGATGGCTGTAAATTAAAGCATGCAATAGTGTGTGATGGGGTGACAATGAAGTCTGGAGCTGTCCTTGAAGCTGGTGTCGTATTATCTTTTAAGGTACATCTTTTGGATTGCCTATTTGTGTATATATTATTCATTTCTGTAGCCCTCCATTTCATTCATTGTTGCAGTTTAACACGTCAATAATTTAATGTTTGTTTTTTTCATTTACCCTCATGGAAGCTTAAGCTGTGGTTATTGCTGTTAAGAGTTACTACTGGACTAGTATTAACTCAAAACATTTGGTTTCACAAGGACTTCTAGTGAAGAGAAGAACCATTACTTGTCTCATTCCTGATAAAGTCAATCATTTCAAAGAGATTGCATAGGACCAGATTCTACTAGTCTTTCTGTTGGAACCTATCTGTATAAGTCTGTTTCCTTGTCTATATTTCGTATTAAGTACTTAATGCTGATTTCCTGTACACGGTGACAACTCAAACTTTCCACTTCTAAAGAGGGAATGGTTGCGACATGCATTGCATCATTTGTATTAGACATTGTTTGCGGCTCTTTTATGTGTTCTGAGATGCAGAGCTATGTAACGTAATTAAAATAATGTGCTTGGAAACCTTTCAAACTGGTCACAAATTCATTTTTATGATTAACTTAGAGAAGTTGTGAGAGAGACTAGTACCGTATGCTTACACAAGCACATCACATCTAGAATATGGTTTATTTAGCCTAAGATGTATTATGGCTTTGGTTCATTTTTCAAGTCCAGTTCTATCATCTTATGCACTGTGGCTGTCAGGTCGTGATCGGGAAAAATTTTGTCGTGCCTGCTTACTCAAAGGTTTCTCTACTTCAACAGCCTGTCAAACAAGACAGTGATGAAGAGCTGGAATATGCTGATAACAGTTTTGGGAACATAGAAATTGCATGTAACTTCTGAAACCTCTTAACTATCTGTCTATCAATATGAGTTTAAATGATTTATTATACGGTTTTCGCATAATGTAATGATTAGCAGTCTCTTTTATCAGCATTTATTTATCTAAACTACTTCTTGGATCATCAATTGAAATAAGATATTTGGATTAGAAAAACTGGCTGGTTGGCGATCTTCAATCTTGATTCTTAATGCCTTCGTAAAACATGGACACATCTCTATGCATCAATCATAGGGTGGATATTTTGAACACCACTCTGAGATATGATGATACTGGCTTTACACAACCCAAAAGTTTTGTTTTGTTTTATTTTGTTCTACTTATTTATTTTCTATTAACTGCTTATGCTTAGTGACTGTCCAAGTATTGTATGCTCTGTATTTTCCACTCTGCTTGCATATTAGTATATAAGTAGAATTATTCTTACAGATTGACTCTTTTGCATTTTTAAATTTGTTCCCTGGTAAGGAAATGTAATTTTAAATTTGACGACTTTTATTGTATCTAAAGAAACTAACTTTTAAAATTTTATTCTTACTAGATGTTTTTCCAACTTCAGTTTTGCTTCCTTTAAGGTGGAAATATCTGACGATTCGTTAGCCTTTTGAAACCAGGCTCAACCTTCTATAGACTTTTGTGAGAATTACTGTCAGTGTTTATTTTTTCATTTAATTTCAAGGTTCCTGTAAATCTGGTAGTTGAAGATTCTTAATGTTCTGGTCTAAAGCCTTTTGTCTTTTTCTTTAAAAAAAAAAAAAAAATTTAATGTGATTAAGAGCTTATGGTATATCAATAAGAACCTCTCTGACCTCTCTGTTGACACTTTTTGTTATGTTATGGTCTTGTAATGTAGTAATTCATGTACGCTGTTAGATATGTGGACTTAGACTGGCACTACAGTCTACAGCTTGGTTTTGTGCAACTCTGTAAAATTTTGGTAACTATTTATCCTGTTGAAGTAGTTTTAGCCCGTGGACCAATATTATCTGATCATCTCTTTTGAGTCTTCGTCTGCATTTCCAGCTCAAATAGGTAAAAAGAAGTGGAGTTACACTTGTTTACAGTGATGAAATAATTCCTTTTGAGTCCTAAGGGTATCTAAGAGCAAGCGGTCATCATTTAATACGATGCACATTTAGAATTATCATTCGCTTGCTGTTTTCTTCTTCTTGAAGTTATACATCATTTAAGAAAGTATCAAGGGCTTACTTTCAGATATCCTAAATTTGTTTGAAAAAGGACTGCTAGTCCATTCACCTATCACTTTCCATTTGAGATGGTTTTATCTGGAGTCATGTACTCATTTAAATTAATTCTTTGTTTTGCAATGACCGAGGAAAAAGAGTTCATGCATTGAGCAAGACTTCATTGTAATATAACTAGTATGAAACAGACTACAAATAATTCATGCATCAAAAGCATCTTTGAAGTCTTCTGCAACTGGTTTCTTACTATTGTTTCGATATGCAGCACTACCTAATACATCTCAAATGTTGGAGGAGGAGTCGAGGACTGATGTATCTGATTCACAACTTGAGGCAGCATCGGAGGTGCTAATGTGCTTCCAAGTTGATTTTATTTTTTCTACTTACAGAATTGAAGTTGCTAAGATTGGCCTTGAACTCGTTGTCCTATGAAGAAGGCTAATAATGACTATATAACAATTTTTTGGCCTTTTCAGTTTTCTATCAATTTTATTGAAAACAATACAAAACTGGAGAACTGCTTGTGAAGCATGTAAATTAAAAGAGGAAGAGATTTAGGATACTAAGTGTCACTAGGGTTTAATTCAGCACATCCTTGCACTGGATCAGTAGAAATCAAAATATTGCTTCATTGAAGATTCATATGACCAGACAAATGCTAAACAATACCCCTTCTTATTAACTCTGAGGTGAGGCTGTCATTTTTTGATGTGAAAGGTTTTTGGTTCTTTTCGATGGATGCACCTCTTTAGGAATTCTATGGCTAACTGTTGCTAGCTTTTCTAGAGATATCCATTTTAGTTGTCTGTTGAATATCCAATATAGGTATTCAACTTAGAAATCTAGATACTGCTGCTTATTTTAGTTAAAAATATGTTGGCTTATTGCCAACTGCCAATTTACAGAAGTACACATCCCCCCTAATAAACTGCTTAAAGTAATAGTATTCAGCTCTTCACATAAATTTTCCGGCATATTGTTGTTAAAGTGTAAAGAATGGAGATTTTGCATCTATTAAAGTAATATTCTCAAATGGCATCTACCATATGCATTGCTTTATTTTGATTTTAAAGGGTGTGGTATTTATTTTTGACAAAATATAGTGAGATAGGGCTAGGGCCTAGGTGCCTTAAGATTATGCCACATATTTCTGTGGATTTATTCCATTCTCTGCATGAAATAACTGATTTCATGATGTGAGCGTATGCAAGCTTTCTTACCAATACTACACAACCAGGTTGGTGGGGTTGGTTTTATATGGTCAGTTGGTGAGAAAGGTCTTGAAGAAGAATGGAGGCATTCAGTGGCACCAATACCTGCAGAACGGCTCATTGAAATAATAAAAAATGCGATTGATGAATTGGATATATCAAATGCAGATAGCAATATTCTTCCACCTTCAGGAGAGCTGGAACGGGATTCTGTTAATGATTCTGACGAAGATGCTAGAGACGATTCAACTCATTTTGAAAAAGAGGTACAGGCTTACAGTGATACTTAGTGTACTTAAATGGTATTTGAATTAATTTCGTTTTGTGTTTTCATTGCAGGTTGAAGCAACTTTTCTAAGGGCTGTACATGAAAATGTTAAAGAAGACCATGTAATATTAGAAGTAAACTCACTGCGGTATGATTTGTGATCTTTCCTTAATGATCTTGTTGTAGTTGTGAGAATTTTCACTATCTGGATTTAATACTATTTTGTATGTTTTGATTTTGAAACCAAGTTGCTTGGTTCTCTGCCAATGGAGATAAGTTAATCATGAGGTAATAGCAAATGGTTAACCTAATGAGGTAGTAGCAAATGCTTAACCTATGTATCCACAGATTTAGGGTTGAGATACATAAGTAACAGAAATCTTTCTTGTTCCTGGTGCAACTTCTTTCACAATATTCCTCACT
Source organism: Lavandula angustifolia (assembly GCA_028984105.1). Taxonomy (NCBI): domain Eukaryota; kingdom Viridiplantae; phylum Streptophyta; class Magnoliopsida; order Lamiales; family Lamiaceae; genus Lavandula; species Lavandula angustifolia. The sequence goes on along the minus strand of CM054802.1, from coordinate 20,787,596 downwards.
TTCCACTAAAGCACATGATATTACCATCATGGGTATTGGATCCGCATTCTCTAGAGAACCTAGTTCTTTTTTATTTTGTTCCTTTTTTATGTGCATGACTTCTGGATCTCCATTCAGTTCTAGCAAGCTGCAATACTAGCTAGAAATAATTTAATTGGGCTATTCTCTGTGGTACATAATACAGAGTTCGATCATCTTTTATTGTGCCTCAGGTTGTCATGCAATCTGGCTTCTACTGATTGTGCTGGTGCTTTGTTCTATGCGATGATGAAGTTAGCGTTGGACACTCCTCATGGTTCTCCAGGTGAAATTCCTCATCCATTCCTTTTGAGTTCGATATTCTATGAAACCTTTTTCTTTTAATGTTAAACATTTTAAAGCCAATCTGCTTCATAATATATGCGTGAACTGTGTTTACCAATCTCGGTTCAATTCGCAAAGAAAACTTTCAATTTTGAAAGAGGGTGGGTGCGCCTCGCCGACCGCATTTGAGGCACAAGCCTCACTTGTGTTTCAGAAGGCCAAGGCGAAGGAAACTCCATTAAGGACAGAAGAGCCGCAGCCGAGGCAAATTTCTGGCCAGAGCGAGTGCCTAGAAGGAACTTTTAAACATTGACAAAACTGAAAAAGATGCACAGGGCTATTTTTGCACAAATGATGATGTTCTCATAGTATGGATAGGTGCCCCCATTGTAGCAGTATCCAGGTTCACAGCCTATTTAGCCCTAGATTTATGTGGAGGTTTTGAATGCTAAAAGTTAGGGATATGATCAGGGGGTGCTCGATGCACATAACAATCCTTGCTTGAAAGACTGACTAGGGAATATAGTTGCTCAAGTTTTGCATGGATCATTTACACTCCTTACTGATAATCTCCCTGGAAATCAGAGAATGTATGCTGGAAGTATTATTTTTATGAACTCTTTCATTTTGGATTAGAATTTTTGCGTCTCTTCTATGATGTGCACCGAATTTAATTGCTCTTCTGCAGGAGAACTTCTTAAAAATGTTGCTGCTATAGTTGGGAAATGGAAAAAGCTTTTGAAGTATTACCTGCCAAGCTTAGATGAAGAGGTTGGTATCATTAGACTACATATTTCGTGTTTGTTTGGATTCTGAATAATTTTATATGAATTACTTTAATCAGTAATTTTATCAGCATATTGATTATATTGATTGACAACTCGTGAAAAGTCAGAAATTATCTGTCTAGTTTCACTCAAGTTCGAAATATATGTTCATTTTCTTGAATTCATCACAGATTGAGGTGATCTTGAAATTTGAAGAAATGTGTTTAGAGTCCACAAAGGAATATTCAACATTATTTGCCAAGGTAAGATTCTATTGGATTTCATATTACTAAGTATAGTTTCAGGCTTTGTGATATTAATATGTTTCTGAGTTCTGAATACTAAAACCTCTTCTTGCTTAATCCTCTAGTTTTGGCATCTCGCTCTTGTTTCGCTTGTACAAATTCCTTTCCCTCTAGACATAGATAACATATGACAAATGGATAAAATAGATATGAGCATTCTTTAAATTTCATTTGCAATCTTTGCGACCCAGACAGAATTAACTCCACATAATTTTGATCAGCTAATATTTTAGTGAGTGAGTTGAGTAGTTGCTTTCATACTTGAGATAATCTGGATTCGTTTATAGATTTTACATCTTCTATACGACAAAGATATTTTGCAAGAAGATGCTATACTAAATTGGGCAGCAGAAAAGGAAGAAGCGGATGAGTCAGATAAGCTTTTCCTGAAGCAGGCAGAGAAATTTATACAGGTTGGTTGGAAACCCTTTTCTAGCTTATTATGTTGTGCCTACAAGTGTATATATTTTCTCTAAACTTGAAATACATTTCTTTGCACAAATACTGTCTGCATGAGTTGTAATACACAGTGACATTCCAATGCAGTGGCTGAACGAGGCTTCTGAAGAAGAGTGAGGATTATATAGAGAGAGTTGGCAACATGGTAGTTATTTATGTTCTTCTGAAATCTGATGCGATTTTTGTATTATTCGCGGAACCCTTTCAATTGAATCTATTTATCAGTTTTTGCTCAAGCTTTTCAAGGATGCATTTTGTTGCGTTCTTACCATTAGATGCATTTTACATAAGACTGGAGATTGTACCTTGAGTGCCGAGGGTGGCCAAGCATGGAGTTCGAGCGTATATATTCTAATTAGCCTTTGGCCATGACTGCTTTCATTTTGAAGGATGGAAAACATGGACTTTGGTGCTTTGGAAAGGCATAGAATTGGGATTTTTAGAGAGGATTAGTTTGGGAAATGATTTTTTTTAGAAGATTATTTTGGAAATTCACTCGAGAATTAAGGATTAAACTTAACAGAAGCAAAAAATAAATGCAAAGAATTTAGGGTTAGACGAGGCGATAAAACAGAAAATAGGTTGGGGCCATAGATAAAATTTAGGTATTATTAATTTTAAATAGACTTTAATGAGGATTGAGTATTAGATCAACTTTAGATTAATTATTTACGTAAAAGTGGGAATATCAACTGTACCATGTTGTCGGTTAGATAAAAATTAGGTGTCTAAACGGGTGAGAAATAAAAATAATAACGATGTTAGAACTAAACTTTGAAGCATATACGTCGAAGTTACTCAAACTGGCGTAGCTTCGACCTGTGTATATACGCAAAATTTCGAGCAACAGCACATTAGTTTTTTTTTTTTTTTTAAAATAAGCCGATAGTTAAATAAGGCGATGTAGGAGGCCTTTAAATAGGAAGAGGGTGCTGCAAGATGTAATAAATCAAATGTGGAGAGGAAGTCTTTGGTGAGACCCGACAGAACAAAAATTTGGCAAAAAATAGTGTTAGAAAAAGTAATTGAACAGAGAGAAATTTCTTGCATTGAATCAAATTTAATTCCTTAGCCGTTTTTCTATCCGTTGCCAGAAAACTGTAGTTAAATAGATTCGTTAGAATTAATTATATATATATATATATGAAGGTGTTACAATTTTTTTACCTCATTCCCTTATTTTTCTTTTCCAAACATACATCTTCTTTGTTTCAATTAGTTATTCAAAATGGATAAGAATAACAATTTCATTTGACCGCACATTCAGAATTTTAACGAAGATTAATCGTCTCTAAATTCTTAAGTTCCTTCAAATTTTACGTACTCTCAATTCAACCACCCTTCATAATTTTATCTACCAAAATTTTCATATAACGAAAAACAAAAATACCCAATCATTATATTTACTACACAAAATACCCAACTTTACTTACATTACCCTTACTTTTTCAAAAAGTTGACTGACACCAATCATTTTCAGGTGTTTTACTGAATTCGAGACACATTAATTGAAGAAACAAACAAAAAAACACATGAATTCAAAACGAATTAATTCGAAACTTAAATCCCGCTCACATAAATTCAAATCTCGCTCGAAAATAAGGCTGTCAACACCTGAATCCCGCTTTGTTGGTCCCGAGAGCACGTTCAGGTGTAGAGGGGGGGGTGAATACACCTGAAACCGATTTCTCAACTTGAAACACGAACAGTCCTATTCAGGATGGTGTCGTACTGAATGAATTCAGCAGACCAGACAACTGTTTTGAATCGTGTTAGGCAAAGAGATACTGACTCTACTGAGACCTGCTAACCGACCGAGTCGAGTCGGGATCTTCGGTTGGAGTTCAAGGTGCGGAAATGTGTAGGCCCAAAACAGTTGAGTGGAAAACATTTTATCAAAACAGCTTTCGGTTCGGAAGAATAAGCGGTTAAGATCGCTGAAACTTAGTTGAATGATTTTAAAGGATAATTTTCAGTATGAACAGTTAAAATCAATGCAACAGTAAATAAGAGAACAAGCGAGAGACACAGAGATTTTTAAAGTGGTTCGGATACACAGGATCCTACGTCCACTGTCCCGAAAGATCAGGAGGCTATTTATTATACTGAGTTAGTCTCGACCGCTTGTACATGTGACAAAGCCGCGTCTTGAAATTTATACTGAGCAAGTCTCGCTTACAAAGGTATCAAACTGAAGCGTTTGACTAACTCTCCAACTATGAAGGAGTCCTTTTACAATAAGGATCAGGTTCAAGGATGAACTCCTTCGTCTAAGCTATGGATATAATCGGTTGAGCTTAGGGTTAAAGGGATAGGGAACGAGAGTGTTGCTTCTAGAACGCCGAACAACTGAGTTAAGCTTTAAGTTCGTGTAACGTCGTTTGGATACTAGAGGCTTTGTATATCGGTTCAGCTTGGTTCCCTAAGAGCTAGATTGTAGTCTTTCGCCGGAGAAGTGTTCTTCGAGTTCTTGCGGAAGACTTAAGGCTTTTCGGTTTTGCTCGTTTGAATGCTCTGTTCTTGTGGTCTCGTTACCGCTTGTTCTCGTTGAAGGCTCGTGAGCTTCAAATCTTGAATCATCCCTCTATTTATAGAGAAGAGATTAGGAAAGATCCGTTGGAGACGATGATCCCTTTATCTCACTCTTTTGGTAGCTAACGGCTCTTTTTGAAATATGGTGACAGTGTCCTTTCCCTCCTTTTCTGGAAGGTTGTTGACTTGCAGCTTTAGTAGGTATAGGACATGTGTCTGCTTGTCATTCGTCGAGGTTTACAAAGCAGTTGAGACAGAACAAACTTCGAGGCATATTGAAGTTGACTTCTCTCTTCCTCGTATTTGACTATGCTGATTGTCATTCAAAAGATCTGACAGTTCGAAGACCGTCCTGGCCGTTGCTGAGTCTGATCTTCGATTCAGTAGCAAATATGCCGAGATGGCTTTACCGAAGATCGGCTCCGAGTACGATGAACTACTCTCGCCGAGTTCGGTTCTACGACTCTATTCAGCATATCTTGCTCTCGCCGAGTCCAAGATTTACTGAGTCTTTTACATCTAGTGCTGAGGCTGATAATCTACTAAACGCCTGAACCAGAGCAGAGTGTCTACTGAGTCTGAACCCTCATAGACAAAAACAATTACAACGAAATGGTTCACCAATCAAGATAGGGTTTTGGGATCTTCAAATCTTCATAGATTCACTCAGAGCATAAGCTTACTGAGCGTGTATCAGTACGGAAGATAGAATCATTTCCCACTAAGTATTTCAGTGCTGAGGATAGAATCATCACCCAACAATTTCCCCCTATTTGATGATGCCAAAACCTAACACCATCTATGCTAACTAACACTAAACTACTCAGAAACAGAGCTCCTTACAATTTTACAAGTAGGTTCAGCGGAGTTGTTCTACAAGTTCTAGACTACTGAAGGGAGCAGAGCAGGGAGTCAGAATATAGAGACTAAACATATCCCTGTCTTAACAATTTCCCTTATTACAAGGAAGCAATTTCCCTTTATATCACAATAACTAGTCTATCAGAATCTCAGCAGCTACTGACAAAGAATATACACAGTGAGTGTGTGAGTCAGTAATCACTTCAGTGATTCTGAGTGTTAAGTATAAAACAGAACATGGCTTATATAGACAATAAGATATTGTCGAAGTCAAAAGAGATATATATATATATATATATATATATATATAATGTGAGAAAGTTTAGTACATTACATCTCTTTCTAAGCTAGGAAAGTTAAAGAAGAATCTAAGATCTAGGAGCACTTGTACTGCTCGATCCTATCCTTGAAATCTTGCGATTGAGTCTCTGGAAGGGGCAGTCCATACATCCTGTAGGTAAACTTCCTCAGCTTCAAAAATTCAGCAAAATCTACTGGCTCGTCTTCTTCGAGAGATCTGGCTCTGGCAGCATCCTTTACTTCTTTTTCAATCACACCATAGTGAATAGAATCATCAAGTCTTCTCGGTGGTGGCAGAATTCTGGGTTCAGGGACTCGGACTTCAATATTCTCTTTCACAACATTCTGCATGTAGACATACAAGTCAGGTTCAATCCTCATCATCCATTCAACACAGACATCAGCCTTTGCCTTGTCTGACCAGAATCTCCAGAAATAATTCCTCTTGATGACTCTATCTTCAGTGACTCCCATCTCTCGAGTGTACCGAGCCGGCATCCACTCATCGCCCTGGCCATCTATGTATCTTCGGATCTGTTGGTTTCCTAAACTTCCTATATCCGTATGGAATGTCGGCTTTGGAAGGAACCCTCGCCCGCTTCTTGTTCGGTTCGGACTCGAGTGCTTCTAAGTCTCGCCATATGGATTCTCTCTCTCGGCGCCTTCAATCTGTCTTGCCTCTTCTCCTCTCGTACAGGTATCGATCCATCTCGAGCAAAGATGGCTTCTATCTCAACATCCCGTTCTTTTGAAGTTGTGTAGGAGGGCTTGTGAGGCGACCGATCTTCCGAGTCGACGGGGTACTTGATTTTTTCTTTGGACGTACCCCCGCTTCTCGGTGTCCTTCGTTGTTGTTGCTGCTCCCTATCATCATCATCTTGAAGTATCGCCTTTCGGGAGGCAACCTAGTCGTTGTTGACTTCTTTTCCGCCGCGAGCCGGGGCCTTTGTCTTTCCTTTTACGGTTTTCATTTTAAGGCTTGTTGGGTCGCTTCACTTCAGCTATCTCCCTAGCCAACCTTTCATCGGCTGCTATCTGAGCCTCCTCCTCCTTACTGATATACCTCTTAGTCTTCTTGGAGGGAGGGGTGGGGAGTTTTAAGATCTTCTTACCTTTTCCTTCAACTGGAAGTGGGAGAGGTGCCTCTTCCTCTTCGTAATCCTCCTCCTCAAGCATACTCAAGAACCCTCTTTGATTATGTCTAGAGGAGTTTGGGGTTGCCCGACTTGCTTGTTCCCTGGATCCTGAGCCACTTGGGCCAGTCCATGCTGAGATTCCAGCTGAGACACCCTGGGCCTCACCAGTCGGTTCAGTAGGAGCAGTTGTCTGAACTGAGCTTGCTCCTTCTACTGACCTTGTCTTCTTCGAAGACTTCAGTACCTGCTCCTTGGTCTTTTGAGCTTTCTCTTCCCCCTTAGATTTACCCTCCTAGGATTTCTTAGGTACAGTTGTCTGGGACTTCTTTTCCCCCTTTTTGGCATCAGCAATTCCAACCGGGTTAGGAGCTAGTACCTTGGTGTTCAGGCTTTTGTACGAGGCTGACAGCTCATTAAGTCTGGAGTGGATTTTAGTCAGCGCCTCGTGCAGCTCATTTTTCTCAGGAATCAGTTCATCCTTGTATAATTTGTGAGAATGGTCAGCTGCGGCCTTGAACTCGTTCAGCTTGGCCTCAACCTTATCTTCCAAGGCCGTCTGGATAGAGTTGAGTCTGAGCTCATGGGCCTGGGATATGGTTGTGACAGATTCAGTATGAGAGTTTTGGGTGGCCTTGAATTTGTCAAATAGTTGATTCTGGCCTTCCTGAATCTGTCTTAGCTGAACCTCGAATCCGGTCTACGCTTAGCCGCTTCGGATATAATAGGGGAGATATCAGGGGCGGTTGATGATGTCACTGAGGTCCTCAGCCCCCGAATCTCTGCTAGTGGCTTGGGCGCCTCCTTCCATACTTTGTGGACTGCTTTGGCAAGGGCACGGTTCTGAGTCCCTTGGCTTCTAAGAGCCTTCGCCATTGCCTTGGATCGCCGGCCTTTGGGGCTGGGCGCTACTTCGAACTTAGATTTAAGCAAGAGTTGTTCAGAAGTACCAGCCGCCGACTTCTCAGGAGCAAGGATTGTGTGAGGAAGCTCGACCGAGTAGAGGTATCCTTGTCCCGGTGAGTTCCCTCATCGGGCTTCTCGTGGCTCGAATCACGGGGTGGGTCCCGACCATCGTGGTCGACCCATCTCGAAGGAGCCGAGCCGCCGACCCGCCGACGGTCATTCAGCCAGGCCGCATTGCTACCCTTAGGTCCTCCCGAGTGCCAAGGTCGGCAGGCCGTGAGTAGCCTATCTCTGCGCCTTATGATCAGCTCCTCTTCATGCAGTTGCTCGCAGTGTAGTGAAGAATGAGGCGTAGCCGATTGGGCTACTCCCCGAACCTCGAAGCATATGGAGTCCGGCCTGTTTGGCAATAGTCACCGATCGGGGTGGCCGAAATCTCCGATATATGCTCGGTAATCTCCCGAAATGCTTGAGATAGGATAGTCGAAGCTTCCATTCCAACAGATTCATGTTCGACGCCGTCTCCGAATCTTCAATGTCTATCGGAGACGCTCTGTTTCTCGCCAGGCGCATCGCCGAGTGGTGGAACGTTAAGGGGGCCGTCCGTGGTTTCCGTGTCACCACTGGGGATCGCTCAGGTTGGAACCCCTTGGTCCACTTCTACGCTCGTTCGGTGGAGACGACCCTCTCCACCGACCGAGTCTTTTCGAGGACTCGACTCATCAACCACCGCATTGGGCGCCGAGTCCCGTTCAAGCGGTGGCCTCTCGGGACTGCTCTCGTTTCGGAGAGCACGACGGGAATAGATTTCCTCGGGCGCTTTGCTGGTGCCTTAGGAATTTTTCCTTGAGGAGACCGCTTCTTAGTTGGCGTGGTCTTCTAAGGCGTCGTCTCGCCGAGCCGAGGGCCCTGTCCCTATCTGCCGAAGGGCCGCCGCCTGTTTTTTGGAACCCGACCTTCTTCACGTTAAAATAAGCCTTATCGCCGTACGTGATTTGGTCATCTCCGCAGAAAGTCCTCAATCATTACCGACGACTTCGCACCATACGTAAGCTTGCCTTTCGCGCTCGGTCCCGTAGGAGGCTTTGTCAATTTCGCACCTGACTATGAATTCACTGGAGAAAGAATTCAGTCCAGCTTGATCTTGACTTGGTCATAAATTGCCATCATCACCGTATCTTGGGCCTCGAGACTTGATCGAATGAGCCGCTTGGCTCGTCGCCAGTGCAGAACAACGTACGCTAGAGCGCGGTATCGAGGCAACATTACGTTCTTAGGGAAGGCGTACGAACGCAGTGGGCTTCCCGCAGAATATCGATAGGTAGTCGTCCACCATATCATCGTTGTACCCAACGGTGCCGACACCTTCGATGGTAGGTTGAAGCTTATCCTCGAGCTTCTTTAACCGACATCTCGCTTTATTCTGCAAAGCCTTCGCCGATTGTATGGAAAGGTGAATCTCCCAATGACGTCGCCGCCTACCGAGTCGGAGTTTAGGTAGATCTCAAGCAACTTGTCCGGGAAGGAAGAACGTCGCCTTCTTGGAGAGAAATCCCTCCAGGTCCGTATGCCCGAAGAGCGACGAAGATCTCTTCCATGTAGTCCGGATCACACGCACCGAACTCCATGACCGGGTTCGCACTGCACACGGTCTTTTTCAAGAATCTCCTTCATGTTTGAGGGAGCAAGTATCGAGACGTTTGAACTCGCCATTATATTTGTCACAAGAAGAATTTATCGTATCGAGTTTGATGAAATAGTTAGTATACCGATGCTTGAAAAAAAAAAAGGTTATCGTGACGCATCTAATAATCATACCAATGAAAAACTCGAGCGTTTAAGAAATATGCAAGTAGGGTTTGCTAGGAAGATCTCGATTTTTCGGAGTAAAGTATGCTAATGGCGGTTTCTAAGATATGATCGAAAATATATATCTATGTGAAGATGAACAGCTTATCGATCAATGGCCGAGTTTAAACTTGCTTTATGAGATGAACGGTCAAGATTAAATAGTATATTATAGGTAATGATCACAAAGCCGCCTAAGTCAAAAGCCGCTTGTAACTTGCCTAAGTAGTAACTATGATACGACATGCATTAAATGCATGGCGTAGTTCAAAGATACTTATGCATGGAATGTCGTGCATTAAATGTAAGTCGTTAATATTAAATGACAATCCTTGAGATATTAAATACGATGCCGATTCTCGAGCAATAAATGCATATTATTGTTCTATTAGTTACTACCGAGTAGAGATACGCAAACCCGTCACCGAACATCGTAGTCACCGATACCTCGTGTAGATGGTTGCCGAGTCTCTACGTATCGAATTTACTCGCATCGAGAGTGAACATTCCCCCCTATCGAATGCTCCTCTCCCCGAAACCTCTTATTGACCGGAGTCGCAGGGTCCAAACAGACCTAGCTCTACCGAAAGTTCTCTCGAATCCGGATTCGCCTAGAGGCTTGGTCAGTATATCAGCCCTTTGATGGTCGGTATGGATCTTTTCCATCCCGATATCCTTCTTTTCGACATGGTCACGAATGAAGTGATGTCTCGATGTCCACGTGCTTGCATCTTGTGTGAAGTACGTGGTTCCGAGTGATTGCAATGGCACCGGTACATCGCCGCGAAGATTGACACTTCATTCCGAATGACGTCATAGTCTCGTAGCCGCTGTCTCAGCCCAAAGGATTTGGGCGCAAAGAACTTCCGGCAGCCAAGTATTCGGCTTCGTAGTTGACGTGGCTACCGAGTGCTTGTTTCTTTGAAAACCATGAGATCGCCTTATTGCCAAGGAACCGACACGTTCCCGAAGTTGACTTTCGGTCAATTCTACACCCCGCATAGTCGCATCGTAGTAACCAGGTTAGTTCTATATTATCATCACCGGATACCATAAACCCATGTCAGGTGTTCCTCTGAGATAGCGGAGAATCTTCTTTGCTGAGTCCATGTGACTCTGCTTTGGATTCGCCTGAAATCGAGCACAAACACCTACAGCATAAGTTATGTTAGGACGAGTAGCTGTTAAATATAATAAAGAACCAATTATAACACGAAATTCAGTTTGGTCTACTGATACTCCCTCCTTATCAAGATCAATTTTCATGTTTGTGTTCATCGGGATCTTGATAGGTTTGCCGGATGTGCAACCGAATCCTTTGATGAGGTCTCGAGTGTATTTGCCTTGATTAATGAACGTCCCTTTTTCAGATTGTTTGACTTGGAAACCGAGGAAGTAGTTCATTTCTCCCATCATTGACGTCTCGAACTTGTCCTTCATCATCTTTTCAAATTGTTGGCACATGATGACATTTTTATATCCAAATATAATGTCATCTACATAGATCTGCACAAGTAGTAGATCGTCTTTCAGTCGAATGCTGAATAGAGTGCGGTCTACTGTGCCTTTCTGAAAACCTTTCTGAAGAAGAAACTCAGATAGGGTATCGTACCAAACCCTGGGTGCTTGTTTTAACCCATACAGAGCCTTTCTGAGTTTATAAACCTGATGTCCCTGCTGAAAGCGGGGCGGTTGTTCCACGTAGACTTCTTCTTTCATAACGCGTTCAGGAACGCAGACTTCACATCCATTTGATAGACTCTGAATCTTTGATGTGTTGCGTAGGCCAGGAATAGTCTAATTGCCTCCAATCTTGCAACTGGAGCGAAAGTCTCATCGAAATCTATTCCCTCAGCTTGACAGTAGCCTTTTTCCACGAGTCTTGCTTTATTCCTTACTATGATGTTGTTTTCATCCCGCTTGTTCTTGAAGACCCATTTTGTTCCAATAACATGTTGATGCCGGGGTCTATCAACAAGCTCCCAAACTTCGTTTCTCGTGAACCGATTCAGCTCCTCTCCGCATAGCTATGATCCGGTCAAGATCTTTCAGCGCATCCTCAATCGTCCGAGGTTCGTCGGTAGACAAGAAGCATGAATATAAGGCGCTTTCTCCTTGACGAAATTTGGATCTTGTCTTTACTCTTGCCGAGGGATCTCCAATAATCGGATCGCAGAGTGTGAGCGTCCAGCCACGATCTACGATGTTTCAGTTCTTCATCTGAAATTTGTTCAACACAGATAGTAGGCGAGTTAGGCATTTCAGTTGTACTATTCTGAGATTGAGGCATTTCAGTAATGAGAGTGTGATCTACTGAGTCACCGGGTTCGAGGGCATTCAGCTCGTGAACATTAATAGATGTTCCCCCCGAGTTGTTATTCTCGTAGTGGTCTCGCTACCTACCTCTAGGGTTTCTTCATCGACTCGAGTTACCCGGGGATTGATTCTCGTTCAGGAGAATCAATCGGCTCAGCCTACATTTACCGCCGGTTGAGATTCAGTAGACTTGTCTTTAGTTTCCTCATCTGAATCATCATCCCAACAAAGCTGGATCTTTTCGACTTTGTCTTTTAGGCTTAGATCCTGTAGCCGCTTACTCGATGTCCTCGGATTCGTAATTAGAGTTATTGCTCCCGTCTTCGCAGCAAACTCATTAAAAACAATATGAGGGCTTTCCTCCACGCAAAGGGTTCGATAGTTGAATACTCTGAAAGCTTTGCTGACCCGAGAGTATCCTAAGAATACTCCCTGATCTGACTTGCTATCAAAAGTTTTCAGTTGATCTTTCCCATTATTGTGGATAAAGCACGAGCACCCAAAAATATGGAAATAGGATAGAGAAGGTTTCCTCGCCGTTCCATAGTTCATTTGGTGTTCTCTTATGTTGCTTTGTCAGTAGAGATCGGTTCTGAGTGTAACAAGCAGTATCAGTGGCTTCTGCCCAGAATTTGGTTGGGAGTCCTGAGTCTGCGAGTAGAGTTCTAGCTGCTTCTTTGAGAGTTCTGTTCTTTCGTTCAACAACTCTATTTTGCTGAGGTGTGCGAGCAGCCGATGTCTCATGCTCTATTCCTTCGCTTTGTAGAACTCCTCCATCATAGAATTAAGGAACTCGGTTCTACGTGTCGAACGGATTTTGACAATTTTTGTGTTCTTCTCGACACCGAGCCTTTTCGAAGCCTTGGTAACTCGTTTTGACGTCGACTTGTTGGTAATGAATATGACCCAAGTATAGCGCGAGTAGTCATCGATGACCACTAAAGCATATTTCTTGCCTCTGATCGTCACTGGAGAGACTGGACCGAACAAATCCATATGTAGCAGCTGAAGGATTCCATCGATGGAAGGAGATGGAATAGGTGGATTTTGATTCCTTGTTTGCTTTCCCTTCGCACATGCTTCACACCGAGTGTCTTTGCTTTGAATACTTCTTTCGGCGGTCCTCTTGCTAGAGTGTTTCTTGCTAGTTTGTTGAGCGTCTTGAAGTTGAGATGGCCGAGTCTCCCGTGCCACGGCCACCCCGTTTGGTTGTCGTTCTTCGCTAACAAACAAGCTTCGTGTTCAACTGAGTTCCGGTCGCCGCCTACATAGATATTCTTCTTGCGCGAACCCGATAACACTTGTTTTCCCCGTGGATTTATCAATGACATCACGTAAAACCAGCGTCAAATATCACTCTATTCGAGTTATCACAAAATTGACTAACAGAGAGAAGGTTGTGCTGAAGTCCTTCAACATATGATACTCTTGGAACTTTGGCAGTTCTAATGCTGAGTGTTCCAAATCCTCTTGTGTAGCCTTTAGCATTGTCTCCAAACTCAATTCCGGGTCCTTCTTCAGGGATATAATTCTCCAGCAGACTCTTTTGATATGTCATGTGTCGTGAGCATCCGCTGTCCACATACCATGGGTCTTTGTGCACTCCGCAAAAAGTAATTATATTCAGGTACCCTTTATTTTGATTTTGGGTCCTTAGATGTTAGTTTTAGTAACCCATATTTGTCTTACGACCCTGGTGGTCTCAGACAACTTCTTTCCACTTGAGTCAACGTATTTGACCGTTGGACTGGTCGATACTGACTTCTTAGGCTTTTCTGATTCAGGAGTCCGGATCTTCTGAGTTGGTGGACTGATGACCTTTGTCTTTTGTGCGATTTTCTTCTTCTTCTGACTCTTGGATCCTTTTCTGACTATAGGATCATAATAGTATGACCCATACTGAGCAGGATGTGTCAGCTGAGGAGGTCCATACTGATCAGCCCACTTTGGCTTGCTGGTTCCCCCTTGACTGAACTGGGGTGTTTTGGTGCTGATCTTTTGGCCAGAATGCTGATGTGTAGGATGAGGTGTCTTCATCTTTTGTTTGTTCTTGGCTAGAGGGTTCAGTATGTTTGCATTGATTGTCTCCCCTCGAACAAACCTATCACCAAGTCGCACTTCTGAGTGTACGGGGGCAGATGAGGAAGCACCCTGGCTAAAACCAAGTCCTTCCTTGCAATGCTTGGGCTTGTTGCTTGCTAGCATAGCCTCCAGCTTCTTTTCAGCGCCCATGTACCGCTCAGTCATCAGGTTCCTCCAGACATCATCACTTTTCTTCAGTGTGTCGTGCTCGGTCTGAAGTCCCGATAGTTGTTGCTTCAGTAGGCTCAGTTCAGTATCTTTCTGAGTTAAGTCCTTGGTCAGAACTGAGATCTGATCTTCTTGATGCTGAGACTTGGCCATCAGAGAGTTTATCTCCTCCCCGAGTCTCAACACAAGTCCTTTAGAATCAGTAGCAACCTGACTCTCCTGAGAAAGTCTCTGATTCTCCACTTTCAGGGTATCCAACTCCCGAAGAGTCTTACCGAGCCGTGCGACTCATCCGAACTCGTTCGTCTAGAAGTTCTTCATATGCTGTACCGACGTCCAGATTCTCGTCTGCTCCTGAAACAGTGTCGTGTGTGCAGTGTGAAGGAGAGTTAAATAGTTCATGAGAGTTTACCTCATCCTCTTCTCCCCGCCATTAGGACATTTTTCGGCAGCTTTCTTCACTTCAAGCTCTAGGGCCATGAAAGCCGCTTCATCATCGGATGAATCCATGAAGGAGTTGACTTCTTCCGAGTCGTCCCGAGAGTTCACCAGCCTATGTATGCTTGTCTCTTCTTGGCGAATTTCTCTCTCCTTACTTTTCGTGCTTTGCTCGTTCAGCACTACCGAGCTCAAGACAAGCCATACCGATAGTGTCCCCGGCTTCTTGCGGTTGTACCGTGCAACGACTCTTTCTTCTTTGCTTTCGCTGTCTTTTGATGGAACTGAGTCATCCCTCTTTCTGCATTCAGAAGTATGCGAGTCAGGAGTGCGTTTAGGCATGTATTCAGACTTACCTTTCGATTCTCGATAGGCTTTAGTCACTTTTCTGCGCCGCTCCTTTTCCTTCTGATATTTTACGGCAAGCAGTGCATACTTCTGAGTGAGACTTCCTTCTTGTATGTCGTTGAGTGAAGGTTCAGTCTTACTCGACGCAGGAGACGCTGTGTTGACTGATGCTTTGAAGGCATGGTCAATTTTGGTGTCAGCTTCAGCTCACTGCTTTCGTTGAGGTCTGTCAAACTCGAATTCCTCTGCTTGAAGTTCTGAAAAGATATGGTCAAGAGTAACAATATCTAAGTCAGAATGTCGTAATAATGTAGCAAAAGGAGTCCAATGACCGTCTGGCAGTGCCCTCAGTATTTTGAGATTCATTTCTCGGTTGGAGAATGTCTTTCCCAGCCCGTTGATGGAGTTCACCAGATTCGTGAATCTGACGCTGAGATCTTCTATGGTGTCTCCGGGCATGAGAGACAAACTCTCTAGCTTTTGGAGTTCCAGAGCAAGTTTGTTGGCTTTGATCTTCTGAGTCCCCCGACTCAGTAGCGCTAGAGCATCCCAGAGTTCATTAGCTGTCTTGCATTCCTGAACCCTGCCGAGATAAGAATCACTTAAGGTGGTTAGTATGGCATTCCTGGCGACTCGGTCTAAGTTATGAAGTTTCTTCTCCTTAGGGGTGAAGAGACTTCTATCCTTGGGAATCTTCTTTCCGGTCACCATTCCTCCTCCAGCTGTTTGATCCTGAGTTACGACACTATCTATCATAGGAATGATAGGTCCTTCCTCAAGTACTTCGGTCATGTTGTCGTGAAGGGAGGTCAGATGAGCCTCCATTCTGACCCGCCATACACCATAGTTCTCTACTGAGAACATGGGTACCATCCTTATACCTGACATATCAGTCATGATGAATAATGATATGAGTGTAGAATGATATGCAGTGAAAACGTTTTTTCGGATCCGTTCAAGTAGACCAGTTTTCAAGATAACAAGAGTCTTATAGAACTCCTGCTCTGATACCAATTGTTGGTCCCGAGAGCACGTTCAGGTGTAGAGGGGGGGGGGGTAAATAAACTTGAAACCGATTTCTCAACTTGAAACACGAACAGTCCTATACTGAATGAATTCAGCAGACCAGACAGTTGTTCTGAATCGTGTTAGGCAAAGAGATACTGACTCTACTGAGACCTGCTAACTGACTGAGTCAGAATTCAATATCTTCAGTTGGAGTTCAGTGGTGCGGAAATGTGTAGGCCCAAAATAGTTGAGTGGAAAACGTCTTATCAAAACAGTTTCAGTTCAGAAGAATAAGCAGTTAAGATCGCTGAAACTTAGTTGAATGATTTTAAAGGATAATTTTCAGTATGAACAGTTAAAATCAATGCAACAGTAAATAAGAGAACAAGCGAGAGACACAGAGATTTTTAAAGTGGTTCGGATACACGGGATCTTACGTCCACTGTCCCGAAAGATCAGGAGGCTATTTATTATACTGAGTTAGTCTCAGTCAGCTTGTATACAGGACAAAGCCGCGTCTTGAAATTTATACTGAGCAAGTCTCAATTTACAAAGGTATCAAACTGAAGCGTTTGACTAACTCTCCAACTATGAAGGAGTCCTTTTACAATAAGGATCAGGTTCAAGGATGAACTCCTTCGTCTAAGCTATGGATATAATCGGTTGAGCTTAGGGTTAGAGGGATAGGGAACGAGAGTGTTGCTTCTAGAACGACGAACAACTGAGTTAAGCTTTAAGTTCGTGTAACGTCGTTTGGATACTAGAGGCTTTGTATATCGGTTCAGCTTGGTTCCCTAAGAGCTAGATTGTAGTCTTTCGCCGGAGAAGTGTTCTTCGAGTTCTTGCGGAAGACTTAAGGCTTTTCGGTTTTGCTCGTTTGAATGCTCTGTTCTTGTGGTCTCGTTACCGCTTGTTCTCGTTGAAGGCTCGTGAGCTTCAAATCTTGAATCATCCCTCTATTTATAGAGAAGAGATTAGGAAAGATCCGTTGGAGATGATGATCCCTTTATCTCACTCTTTTGGTAGCTAATGACTCTTTTTGAAATATGGTGACAGTGTCATTTCCCTCCTTTTCTGGAAGGTTGTTGACTTGCAGCTTTAGTAGGTATAGGACAGGTGTCTGCTTGTCATTCGTCGAGGTTTACAAAGCAGTTGAGACAGAACAAACTTCGAGGCATACTGAAGTTGACTTCTCTCTTCCTCGTATTTGACTATGCTGATTGTCATTCAAAAGATCCGGCGCTCGTAAGACCGTCCCGGCCGTTGTTGAGTCTGATCTTCGATTCAGTAGCAAATATGCTGAGATGGCTTTACTGAAGATCAGCTCTGAGTACAGTGAACTACTCCTGCTGAGTTCAGTTCTACTGACTCTATTCAGTATAATGCTCATGCTGAGTCCAGTATTTACTGAGTCTTCTACATCTGGTGCTGAGGCTGATAATCTACTGAACGCCTGAACCAGAGCAGAGTGTCTACTGAGTCTGAACCCTCAGAGACAAAAATAATTACAACGAAATGGTTCACCAATCAAGATAGGGTTTTGGGATCTTCAAATCTTCATAGATTCACTCAGAGCATAAGCCTACTGAGCGTGTATCAGTACGGAAGATAGAATCATTTCCCACTAAGTATTACAGTGCTGAGGATAGAATCATCACCCAACACGCTCGACCGAGAGACGAATCCCGCTCGAGCACCGTCCGAATCCCGCTCGTGGACAAGGAATCCCACTCGGCAGAATCTGCGCCCGCCCCGCCTCCGCCTGGGCCCCGCCCGGCGTCGGTCCCGCCCGGCGCCCGTCCGTCCCGCCGCCACGTCTGCAAATCCCGCTCGGCCGACGGCAAATCCCGCTTTGCGAGCGGGATTTTACGAGCAGGATTTCATCCAGATCTAGATCTGAATCCCGCTCGTCTCCTCTCTTGCATTCAGTTCTGAAATTTTTTTCTCCTTCTTTCCGTCGCCGAATCCCGCTCGAGAACATGATTTCGAAGTTGAATTCGACTCCAAAATACAAGAATGGCTTTCCAGGTTAGTCCCGCTCTAATTCTATAGTTCCCGCTCTAATTTTATCCGTTAATTTGGCGCGAATCTTAATTATTTGATGTTAATGTTTTTTTTTAGAATTATTTGAATTTGAGCATGAATTTTGTTTAATTAGTTGAATTTTATAGAATTATTCGAATTTGGACAAGAATAATATTGTTTAATTCGTTAAATTTTCTGAGATTATTCGAATTTGAGCATGAATTATGTTGAATTGGAGCATGATTTTATCATTTTAGGTGCATGAATTTTTCTGAATTTTTTAAACATGATTTTATGATTTTCGTAGCATGAATTTTTCTGAATTTTTGGATCATGATTTTATGATTTTTGTAGCATGAATTTTTCTGAATTTTTGGAGTATGATTTTATGATTTTCGGAGCACGAATGGGTGATTTCCGGTCGAAAAAATAACGGAATTCCCGCTCGGCCGAACGAATCCCGCTCGGCCGAACCGGAATCCCGCTCACACCGAACGAATCCCGCTCGGCCGAACCGGAATCCCGCACGCTTTTTTTTTAACTGTTATATTGTATCGGTGCAGCCCGTTTTTAAACGAATTGATCTTCTCGATGCGACTCCGAGGATAGACATAGAGTTCTACCCGAAGATTTTTGATATAATTAAATTTTTATTTGGAGTTTTGGAGGACGGTTATTTAGTAAACGAATTTAGGAATGGGGTTTTCGGTAGCTTTTTGGATTGGAGGGTGGGTAGGAATGCAGCAAGGGCCCTCCATATGTTAATGTGTCATGAGATTGAAGCGGCCGGAGACGATTCGGCTATTTGGTTTTCTGTGTTCGGGACGACAACCCGCTTTTCTTATTTCGATTACGCCCTTATCACGGGTTTAAAGTTTGGATCCAGTAATTTTGATCCGCATGTTCAGCAAGATCCCAGTTCATCGACTGTGTACAAACAGTTAAATGATTGTACACCAATAACGGGCAGAGTTTGTTGTCAAAGTTCGAGAATGGAGACTTGAGATTGGACGAGTTGGGCTATTTGAAGGTGGCTCATGTTCTAGCCTTAATTTACTTTTTTCTCGGTTATAGCGACACGAAAATAGTCGACACGTGGATTTGGGTATTAGTGGATGATCTACGTGCATTTGACCGATTTCCTTGGGGCTTTTCCTTGGGGCTCCTACACTTATGGTGCGCTGAAGCACTATTGTAGTTTTGTTCCGAGAACGACGGAACAGGCGTACAAGAAATATCATTTCTATGGACCCATTTGGGCACTCCAGGTGTGTTTAATGATTTTATTAATTTAATTATTAGAATTATTCATATATATCATGTATTAATCAATATTGATTTTCATTCATTGTAGATTTGGTCCTACGAGGCTATTCCAGATTTTGGAGCGATTTGTGCAGAGAGGTTGTCTACAACCGAATTTCCTCGTTGGAAGAATTGGTTCTTCGGTGGAGGACAACCAAAGAAGCTTAACAGTTTCTGGCATCGTCAGGTAAAAATATTAAATTTAAAGTTGATTTTGTTTAATGTAGTCTAATGATAATTTTATTTAATGTAATTGCAGTTTGTTGTCCGAGATGGTCTCACACCATCCGATGCGGAGACACAAACTTATTATTGGCAGAGTGTCATTAGAGAAGACCGACTCCATGTGTCCTATATTGCGGTTGAGAATCCATTACATCCGACGATCATAGGGGACCATGGGGTACGAGAGCTATACAGATTCGGACAGCAGACACAACGTCCGACCAGTTCTAGAGGAACCGGACAGAGGCAACGCCGTTCCACTGAAGGTGGTAAATGGGTCCGAACGGAGACTGGAGAGAGGGAGCCCGATCAACACCATATCTTCACCATCGAAGATGTCCGTCAAGTCGTTAGGGGGAGGAAAACCAAAAATTGGAGCGGAACTTGCTGCAGGAGAACCGGAACTTGCGATAGGAAATAGTTCACGACGTGAAGGCACTATTTCGGTCGATGTTTGGTCGATCTAAGAGCCGAGGATTAGCTACAACATCCTCTCACACGGGTGGTAACCGTACACCACACGGTCTTGTTAGGAGTGAATCGGTGTCGATGAGACACCGTCGTGACCAAGATGAGGATATGGGATATCACTCTCCCCAGGTTGAGGAGGAGAGAGCCACCTCGGTGTACCGCCCCGTGATTGAGGAGGAGAGAGCCACCTCTGTGTACCGCCCCGTGATTGAGGAGGAGATAGCCGCCCCGGTGTACCGGCCCAAAGTTATGGATCTGGATGACGAATCGGATAATGAGGCGGAGCAGCCGGTCATTCCACCGATGCAGGGTCGACACAGCGTATACGAGCGTGGATGTTATGCTCCGGGGTCGGTGAGGAGCATGTTTGACTATGTCGACCCTGTTTACGGAGATTGTCCGCCTCGTCAAAGCTGGTCCTACGGTGCACAACTCATGCATCCACTTCCTTTCGACGGTGGAAATTGGTGCCAGTATTATGCTCCTGTTCAGGAGCAGCCTTCTGCACACCGCCCCGAGGTTGGTGCATCGTCTGCGAACCCGGTACTGGGTCGAGCCAACCTTGTCGGACGACCATAATTGGCTCGATGATTTTTCTGTCGATACAGTTTATCAGGTACCGTATAATATTTAATTTTTCCTTAATTTACTTTATTAATATAACATTTTTTTAAATAAATATCATTTAATTTTAGGCTTTGACGACTCCCCGAGATAACCCGTTTGGTGCTCCAGCGATGACCACTCCCATAATAGCTGAAAATTATCGGCAGCACCGTTTATCAAAACTATGGTGTTTCACGTATGCTGCTAATTATCCTATCCCCCCCGATTTATTCGACGACCTCGAGAATCCAACTAAGGAGTTAGAGCAACAATTCATGGATTTATACATGGGAGCACTGAGGAAGTTAAAGAGCCACGGGGGTGTCGATATGTTGTCTACTCCCCACTATCATCAGACCGTGATAGTCAATTCGGTTTTCTTCGTAAGTAATAATTCAACATTTGTATTATGTTTATTAAATAATCACTGACATTTTTTTCATTTATTTAACAGAATGTTCTTTGCTCGAATTGGAAGAAATGCGTTCCGGATCCTGATTCTGATATGCACGACGTGGACTTCAACTATGCGCATTTCTGGAAGCCGAATGAAAGTCTCATGGAGTACATTCTCGGTAAAAACTTGACGGAACATGCGCAAAAGTGGTATAGTGCCAAATACGTAAGTATTTATATTATTTTAGCTTAGTTAATTACTTATATTATAAATTATTCATATAGTAATTAATTCTATTTTTTTGAAGCTGTTACTGCCATGTCTCTGCTTCGATCACTGGGTCACTGTTCGGATTGACATTGGTCAATGGAGGATTGAGGTGTATGATTCGTTTGCGCACAAATGCGATGATCATGGCCGAGCACGTAGGATTCGGCAGTTGAGACCTCTGGCGAAGCTGATTGGTCCATTTTTGTCGTACGGCAATTACTGGCGCCTTAATGACTTTGGATATCATGATCCCTTACCGCGTTCGCCCACTGTTCAGATTATGCCTCATGAGCAGCAGTTGGTGCAAAACGATGATAAGAGTTGTGGACCGATGGCCTGCATGGTAGTTGATAGATTCATTGCCACTTACCCGTCAATCAAGTGGGGCAACGCACCCGGCAATGTAGTTGTGTATCGTCGGTTGATGGCTCATAAGATCTTTGACATGTGCTATACGAAGTCAGATTAGGATTTTTAATTTTTGATTTGAACTTAATATTTTTTTTTATTTAATTTAGGATTTTTAAATTTTGATGAAGTAATTGATTATGAAAATTACGAAATTACGAAACCAGCTCGGCCAAACGAATCCCGCTCGGCCAAACGAATCCCGCTCGGCCAATATACGAAATTACTAAAATATACGAATTAAGTGGTATTATTGCCTATTATCCATTATCCATGTTCGTATAACAAAAAAAAATTACGAAACCAGCTCGGCCAAACGAATCTCGCTCGGCCGAACCGGATTCCCGCTCGGCCGAACCGGAATCCCGCTCGGCCGAGCAGGATTCGTATAAAAAAACAATAATCCCGCTCGGCCGAACCGGAATCCCGCTCGGGATTCGTTTTTTTTATATTGTATCGGTGCAGCTCGTTTTTCAAAGAATTGATCTTCTCGATGCGAATTTTTTTATTACTTTGACAATTACAAATTACGATATACTAAAATGCTTCTGACTCCGGTGAGTTCATTCCCGGACACTTCCTCCTAGTATGCCCAACCACACCACATATGCTGCATTTTTTGGACCGCATGTTCTCCCACTAGATGTACTTGCTTCGGCTCCTGAGGGTCGTCTACTATTCTTCGGTCTCCCTGCATGACGCGTAATTAATGGCGGCAACACGACCATTGAGGCCACATCTTCCGGCACCCGCCAATTACGCATCGGGGCTACCGGATATAGTGTTCCGGCATAAATCATCTTCCAATTCTCAGTCTTGTATGCATCCGACACAAAATCTAGTAGATTTAGTCCGGCAACCCTATCGATAAAAAATCTGTTAATACACAATTCCAGAACAACCCTATAGACTGAAAAACTATTATACCTGATAGCAGCACAAGCATGCGAACACGGGATCTCATCGAGTTGCCACTCACGACATTCACAAGCGTTTCTGGTGATTTGAACTCTCCATTGATACGTTCCGTCGTGAACCTTGAATTTGTCTCTGTTCACTGACACAACAGTGAAGCGATGCGAACGGTCCTCCGACGGAGCTAACTTTAGCTCTGCAGCAATTGTTAGAGGATTATCTCGTGCCATGGCTTTTGCTCGACGTTGGTCACACTACTGTTCCACCATGTGACCTATTGCCTCGATCATAGAGCATATCGGCAGATGTCGTGTTGTGAGCAGTCTCGAGTTGATGGATTCAGCTATGTTTGAGGTGAGCTGACTATACCGGCGAACGGGAGACTTCGATCTAGACCACTTTTCCTGTCCGACATCCATTAACTTCTCGTATGACTCAGGATACGCTTGACGAATTCCTTCCATCGCACGATCGAAATCATACATCGTATAAGCATAGGCAGCATCATGATACATCTTGATAAGCGTTTGACCATATCGTGTAAGCTTATTCTGAAGATGATAGTAACGAGTGCCATGGGCTGCTTCCGGATAAACAACCTCGACCGCGTTAGCTATGCTCCGGTGTTGATCGGATATAATTATTAAATTGGTTGGCATCGTAAATGCTTCTCTGAGTCGGGACATGAACCACGTCCAAGAGTAATCGTTCTCTATTGGACCCACACCAAAGACTAGTGGAAATATTTGGTCGTTGTCGTCTATCGTAGCAGCCACAAATAACACTCCTTTATTCCTTCCTTTCAAGTGAGTCGCGTCAACCACAATCAGATCTCGGAGGTTAAATACCCACGAAGCACGAGAAACATTAAAAGCAACGAATAATTATTGGAAACGACCTTCTGAATCGACTTCAAGATCAGTCATTGTACCTGGATTCGTTGTTTTTAGTACGTAGAGGTAACTAGGAAGCATCTTGAACGAATCTGAGTGTCCGCCATAAATCATCGCCACAGCACAATTACGGGCTCGTAGAGCAACACTATAGCTTGCTTGAATGCCAAATTCACTCTGGATAGCTGCCATAATTTCTTTCGGTTTTAGGACAGATTTTGTCGGCGCATTCGCCGAGCAACATAAGCAGCTAGCGCCTTTGCACGAATCCTTCTTGGACCAGTCTGTGAAAAATCTCGGTTACATGTGTGTTCGGCATGCAAGCAGTTTACAACCTACAACACATCTCTGCGAAACGACGCCCGTAGAAAAAATGGGCAGTCACGACTCCGTCTGCATTTATACTCAACCCGACCACTGTCAGAACGAGCCACCCTAAAATCGAGACCTTGTTCCATGTGTCGAAGTGCAACAAAGAAGAAACAAATCCGCCTTCTCCCAGAATGTCGCACCTTCACGGAGTGGATAGTCCACAACGTGATCCAGATCTCGAACCATAGGTGAATCCGATGCATCGAGAGGAACGAGAGGAAGTAAACCGTCATTTACTTCTTCAGTGCCACCATTTATTATTTCGTTGCTTGGAAGGGTACGGTTGTCCGGCATGAGCATAGATATCAGTTGATTCACACCACCTTCACGTCGGATCCATGTCGCAAAGTCGCCAAACGTACATTGATTTAATGCACCAGCCACCTCAACGTTTTCTTCTTCGGATGAACTATCCAAAATATTTTCTTCATCACTGTCGGATACAACATGGGTATCCTCTTCGCGAAAAAAGGTTTCCTGTTCGCGAAAATTCTCAGCTCGATTGTTACCACCCGCTTGATCTTCAAAATTGAACCTTGAACCAAATTGTTCAACAACATCGGGTGTATGATAAGGTTGAGCATTAGAGTGCTCGAGAAATAAAGTCGGCTCGATTTGTGTAGTACAAAGACGAATTAGGTCAATATCGGTCGCGAGAATGGACCTAAGCTTGACACCATGACGAGAAACGTAGGTGTAATAAATTTCATAATTTGAAGAAAGTGAAAAATGATTAAGATTGTATTGAATGGATTGTCGTAAAATTGGGATACAAACACTGTTCCCAGGAATGCAGACAACTCTAACTTCACCGCCAATATACTCGGACAAATTGTTAAATTGCCCGTTAAAATGAACAATAATATTATACCAACTATCCATTTTTTTTGATGAAACGAGGAAGCAAAATTCTACAGAAATAATTTGTAGTTGAAAATGAAAAGAAAGAGGAGTGAGTGTGTTCGATTTTGGACTTCAATCACGGTATTAATAGATAAAATCACGATTTTGAAACGAGCGGGACTAGAAATGGCCGAGCGGGATTCAGTGACCGGGATTCTGCACGAGCTGTCAAGTCAAAAAAGTTGAGCGGGATCCGGCGAGCGGGATCCCGCTAGCGGGACTGGATAAGCCGGGCGGGATCCCGCGAGCGGGTTGCGGGCGGCGAGCAGGATTCCGCCACGTCACGAGCGGGATTACATGTGGCCACGCGGGAATCGGCTCGGCCTGCCACGTGGCCGAGCGGGATTCCACGTGGCCAAGCGGGATTCGGTCAGTGCGTGAGCGGGACTCGGAGTTAATCATTTGCGCACGAAACGAAGCAAAATAACGGTTTTACAGGCTGACAAGTCTGAAAAGTGGGGATATTTAAGTAAAGTTGGGTATTTTGTGTATCAATTATAAGCTTTGGGTAAAATTGCCTTTTCGATTTCCGATCTGGGTATTTAAGAAAACACCCCAATTTAATTCCTTAGCCGTTTTCTATCCGTTGCCAGAAAACTGTAGTTAAATAGATTCGTTAGAATTAATTATATATATATATGTGATGGTGTTACAAATTTTTTACCTCATTCCCTTATTTTTCTTTTCCAAACATACATCTTCTTTGTTTCAATTAGTTATTCAAAATGGATAAGAATAACAATTTCATTTGACCGCACATTCAGAATTTGAACGAAGATTAATCGTCTCTAAATTCTTAAGTTCCTCCAAATTTTACGTACTCTCAATTCAACCACCCTTCATAATTTTATCTACCAAAATTTTCCACCAACTTATCCATATTTCCAAAACATATCGAATTAGAGAACAAGTTTTAATATAGTTCATAATATTTGCTAATTGGTGGAATTGGTTTTTAAACTATTTACTATTAGTGAATTTGAGCCTTATAAAGGAAAAAGTCTAAAATAACCTTTAGTTTTTTAATTAACTTTTTTTTTTTTGTGAAAATAGTCCTCAAACTTTGTAAAGTTTGGCCGAATTGATTATCGAAAATATTTATTTCGAAAATACCATTCAAATATTTTATTAATTACATATTTCAAAATATCGATGATTAACCGTTGACCGGCAGAAAAATTAATGTACAAACCAATTATCTAATTTTCACAATTTGAGGACAAAAGAATTAAAATTAAAAAATTAGCTACTGATTTAACCAAAGGTACAAAGATTGTGCATTATTTAAGCCAATTTACGTTATTAAAATTGAAGAAGGAAAAAGGTCATTTTGAATATAGTTTCAATTTCACAAGAATCAGACGCCCAATCCCAAAACATAAATGATACCTATATTTTAACGACTCTTCCAGAGCTCGGTTTATCCTCAAAAATGGAAAATGCTCTGAGCTTCACTGCTTGTTCTCTGCTCCCCGTCCCCCCTCTCTTCCATCCCCTCGTCTAAACTCACATTGTCGGTACTTTCTTTCCGACGCTAATCCCTCTTTGTGATTCAATTTCTTCGTAATCATTCGCCTCATTCTTAATATGGCCTCACCAGAGTTTAAATAGCTCAAGCGTAGCGGAAAGGCAGCGCCGAAGTAGAGCTCTAGTGAAAAGGAACGCTTTCGGGTCGGATGAAAATGGGCAGCTTAGCGGGTTTCCGAATATACCCAACAAGATTTTCATGGAGGAGGTACTTTCTGCTCACTCATTTTCTCTCTCAAATATTTGAGTTTTTTTTCGTTTCTTTTGTTTCTATGTATTTTGTGTACTCTTTGGGAATTGTCCCGTGGTTCCGTCAAATTTTCAGGTTTTTTACTTCGAATTTAAGAGTTGAGGATTTTAGTGATTCTCGGTTTTTTGGCTGGATTTTTTGGTTTTTCATGGAAAAAGTAGGATAAGCAGACCGTTCCCTTTCTGGTTCCTTGTATCACCTTTCCGAGATTGGATTCATGAGGTTCTATCGACTTTGTAGTTTCTTTAGTTATGGGGGTTTATAGAGTTAATTTAATAGATTGTTAGGTTTCATTCTTTAATGTTTCAGATGCAGTTCCGCCATTTACGCGTACATCCGTCTATTTCTTATGTTTTTTAAATTTAGTGCTGTATATAATTCAATGCGAACTTGTTTTCTTTAATCTCTTCAGGTAATTGGAGCAGAATATGGCGAAGGTTTTGAGACATTTATACCTGAAGGCCCCTTAAAGTTGATGTGGTAAGGTTCAGTTTAATAGTATGTCATCACTTCTTATTCTTTACGATTCACTATCCTTGAAAACTAGATATATTCTTAAGAGAGATATCATTTTACTGAAAACTAATTGGTTGTATTTGTTATGCTAGGATTTTCTAAATGACAGAATGCAAGAAGGATTCCTCCAACGTATTCGTTATGCTATGAAGCCTGATGAAGCCTATGGCCTCATATTCTCTTGGGATGTTGTGGTAAACTTTCTTAATCATGAGTATTTAATTAAGGGGCTTTTAGGTGCTGCAACTGTTTGTGGTTAACTGGTTACTCCACATTCCTAAAAGATATGTGATGGTAGAATGTATTCAGTCATTAACTTTTTCTTCAATGGAAGTAGAAAGTAGAAAGTTCTTTTGTTTTTCCATGCAACACTATGCATAATATTGTGTGCTGATATTTCTTTATTCATTTATTTTTCGTGGGTTGTGTATTTCAATAAATCTGTAGATGCTAATGGTGGTGCTCGATTCTTACACACTACCAAAATGAACCTGAAAGAGCATGAAGTGACCTAATTATAACTTCTGTCTACTGCTGCTATAGTTCAGCTTTATTTCCTAGTAAAGTAGCTTTGCTGTGCTTGAGCAGATGAATATTGCGGATATACCTCTTTTTTCCCCAAGAAAAATGACTTAGAAGAGGATTTATAGCTTCCATCATTAATCATATTATTGAATTTTTGCTCCTTTCATATTGGAGCTTACTGTTAGTTTGCACTTGCAGTAATCATATTTTGTATACTCAAGTCTGAGCCCTTGGTAATTATTACATGTTCAAATTATCTCTACTTCTTCATATCTTTAAAGCCTAAGCACCTCCAACTCTCATTGCAGGAGTGCTTAAATCTTTCCACCTATACTAGCCCATTTCAAACCATCTTACTACCTCTAAACTAAATGGATTAGTCCAGTTAATAGCTGTCTTAAAAAACTTTTACATGTCCACATAGTAACATAAGATAATTCCCCCTTATAATAAGACCTTGTGAATGTGAATGACATTTCATTTTGAACTGATAAAATAAGTGGCGATGTAGGCTGCATGTTCTTCTACTGAATGTATTTTTGTCTTGATTGCTGCACAGGCAGATACTAAAGCCTTAAAATTGCTTGCATGGGAACTGCTTGCTTCTGAAGAAGGTGTGCGGCATTTACTTTGCTCGATTAATTTCTCATTGTTGTAAATGTAGGTTCTGTAAGACTGAACCGTAGTATGAGTCTCTAGTTGACATAGTAATCGCTAGTTTTGTAATGTCTGGATGCAACCTGGGTAGGGGATTTAATAGTGCAAAAGCTTATCTTACAGTTGGAACTTGCATGATACGTCCATGAACACCATTATATAGATTTATTAGGGCTGTGAATGTACAGGGATGAGAATTTGACTTTCAATTTTTTAACCCACAATTAGAATCTGAATCTGTATGGATTAGGAAGTTAAACTTTTTCAGCAAGTTTTCTCGGCAATGATTAAGCAATTATCTACATGCTTGTGCTACTATAGCAGCGGCTCAGTGTATCGCATGTTTGGTAGCTAGAAAGGAGCTAGTCTATGCATTTGTCCTGTCAGTCCTATTAATTTGAGAAAGAACATTAATTTTCAGGAAAGGAGATCCCTACAGAGGATAATGTGCAGAGATTCTTGCTTTATGCTGGTGCTGATCATGTACTGAATAAGGTCAGAAATCCAACTTGTATCTTCTAGGAAGACCATAAGATTTATTTATGTTTTCTGGTTTGATTGAGTATTCAAGATATATGGCACTTGTACTTTATCTGTTCCCTGTACTTACAAGACGGTATATCCATGCATTGGTGTCTGTAGGCATTTCAGACAACTGTGTTAATTCCCATTTGTGGAGTTTTCCTTCGTTATACGAGGAAATGAGTTATTTGGTAGATGTGGGTGTTGGTATTTTAGGAGGTTTCTATAACATTCTTCCGGAAGAATTGAGTTAATGGGAAAGCTTCAAGAGATCAGCACATTGAACTTTCCTGGTAGTCTTGTGATGCTACATTTTCGTGGTTGGTATCTCTTGCTTCTGGATGTTGGTTTCTTTTGGTAGGTTTGGTAGGGTAGGTAGGAGAAGTGAGCACGAGAAACTCTTTTGTTAGCATCTGTTAGGCTGTACCGGGTTTTCGTTAAGCCAATAGTCAGTACCAAATTTCTGTTCTTAGAGCTGCTGTGGGACCTCTTTGTTGCTCTTCAATGTGTGTGCCGAATCACTTTTTCAAATTCTTTCTTTGATCTGGATATTATTTGAATGATAGTGTGTTATAACGTTCTTGTCAATTTGTTTGGTTGTATTCTTTATCTGTTCTACAACTTTTATCTGTTCTACAACTTTCCTTGTACTCTTGTGATTTCTTGAACTTCAATTTTCTGCCAAGCTATCGTATTTCCATAATTTAAGTAGATTTTTGTTACTACTGTCTCGAGGACAGTTCTTTGAGGCTTTTGCCTTCTCATATGAAGCTTATGCTTCAGATTTTGCAAGTCTTTTTTAGTTTTGTAGGATTGATGAAGCTTTTGTTTAATGTTTTCATGGACAATTTAACATATTGTTACAAACTCTAGAAAATCTTAATAATCGATTATACATCTCTCTCATACGAGTCCCAAAAATTGCAACTTTTGCAAGCTCCCACCTTATGAGTGTTTTAACGAGTGCTCGAGATGTATGACCTGAGGCCTTGTCCTTTCTGTCGTTCGTGAATCACTACATTGACGATCCACTCTCATCTTTTAGTTGATTTATATGTTGGGATGAAATATGTTCTAAACTTACTCTATCTGGTGTGACCTTAAGCTTGTCTAAGCGAAAGATGATAACTTCTGAGTGTATTTTGTAAAAAATCTAGGTACTGCGCTGGGGAATGGCTGAAGCTGAAGTAGATAGACTGAAGTCCAGGCTCTCTCAGTTATATTATGACAACCTTGTCGAAGTTAAGATGTTCAATAGCTTCTATTTATTATGTTTACTTGTTTTTTGTTCTGTAGTTAATTCTTTTTAAATTCTCTTTAGTTTTCAGAACCTGTAGAAGGTCTCAAAGAATGGTTTCGATGCTTTGTCTACATCTCGCATCCCTTGTGCAGTCGTTTCAAGTCTTGACCGCAAAAACATGGCTGACACTTTAGAAAGGATGGGACTCAAAAACTATTTTCAGGTCTCTCTCTCTCTCTCTCTCTCTCTGAAAAGCATTAGGGAAAATGCAAGACTATTACCTTATCTGAAGACAGCTAAACTTACTCTTTTGGAGTTGCAGGCCATTGTGTTGGAGGAAGATGGTATGGAGTCCATAGCCCATAGATTCCTTTCAGTAGCCGTGAAGGTATGCTTCCGGTTTCAGTCCATAGAGTAGAAATAATACGTTATATGTGAATATTCCATTCATGTGCGATTTATTACAGTTGGATAGAAAACCTTCCAAGTGTGTGGTATTTGAGGATGATCCGAGAGGCATAACAGTCGCTCATAACTGCACGATGATGGCTATAGCTTTGATCTGTGCTCATCCAGCGTACGTGCTGCTATTCGCATATTTCATCATTGCTCTTCCATCTTGTGATGATGAGTTTAAAAAGCGCAGGTATGATCTTGTACAAGCTGATCTGGCGGTGGCGAATTTTAACGAGCTTTCAGTGATAAATTTGCGGAAATTGTTTGCCCACAAAGGTTCAACATTCATGGACTTGCAGAAACAAGTTATAGAGAAAACTCCTCCCAAGAGGAAGCTCACAATCGACACCATATTCTGACTTGCCTGCCACTAAAGCGGCCTGGGTGTACACAATCATGTATCTTTGTGTGTGCCACACTTTCACACCCTTATAGTATGGTATACATAAGGGTATACAAATATGATACACTTAAACCATTGTCCTGCTACTGCTGCTCTTGTACATGTCTTGTAATTAAAAAGCGGCAAATTGACAAAAATAGTCCTCAAACTTTGCGTTTTTGCGAATTTTGTCTTCAAACTTCTTTTTTTTGTTTTTTTGACCTTCAACTCCTTGTTTTTGCGATTTTAGTCCTACCGTTAGATTTTCCGTCAATTTAACCGTTAATTCAAATTTTTTTTAAAAAATAAAAAATCGAAAGGGCAAAATCGGAATTTTTATTTGCATGGACCAAAATTGCAAAAAAAAAAAAATGATTTGGGACCTATTTAGCAAAATAAAACAGTTTAAGGACTGATTTCACAAATTTTAGACAAATAAGCTAATTGATTCGTATCGACGAGATTTTGCATTAAATTTTTGATTTTTCATATAACTTTATTGCTTCATATCAAATATAAGCTAACGAAGATTTCGTACCAATATAAACAACATTTAATTCGAAATGTAAAATATATACTGTGAATTAATCATTAAAAAATAAAGTTATTATCACCCAAAAAATTTACTTCAAAATAACCATTTAGCGCATAATATTTACTTCAAAATAATTAGAATACGAGGAGAAGTGGGAGACGAATCCGCCGAAGCTGATGAACATGGGGACGAGGTAGATCCAGGCGAGGAAATGGTCGAGCTGATCATCGCGCTGGTAGCGGACGTGAGTTATGGTTACGGCCTTCAATGGCGGGTGGTGGTGCTGGGGATTCGTCATGGCAGTTCTATGCAGAGAATGTGAATACAAGACTAACTTTGTTTGCAGTAGTTTTTTTGGCTTATTATATTATTTGCAAATAAAACTAATGTTTTCTGTTATTTACGAACTGATACATATTTTCCTCACATTCTATTATTCATGAAAAATTACAAATTAAATATTTTTTATAATATATTATTCATCATAATTTACGAACTGACACATATTTTCCTCATATTCATGTTATTTTGAAATAAATATTATGCTCTAAATTGTTACTCCCTCCGTCCCATTATTAGTGACCACCTTTCCTAATTCGGACGTCCTGCTTTTAATGGCGACGTTCCAAATTGGTAAAAAATTACCACTCTTTCCTACTTTATCATCTTATCTCTCATACTTTATCATTTACTTTCATTATTATACTCATTTCTCTCTCCTACTTTATCATCTTCTCTCTCATACTCTCCTATTATCACACTCATCTCTATCTCCTACTTTATTATCTACTACATATTCTCTTAATTCCCGTGCCGAAAAGAAATGCGCCACTAATAATGGGACGGAGGGAGTATTTTGAAGTAAAAAAATTTGGGTGATAATAGCTTTATTTTTTAATGGTTAATTCACAATAATATTTTGCATTTCGAATTAAATGTTTTTTATATTGGTACGAAGTCTTCGTTAGCTTATATTTGATACGAAGCAATAAAGTATATGAAAAATCGAAAATTTAATCCAAAATCTCGTCGATACGAAGCAATTAGCTTATTTGTCTAAAACTTGTGAAATCAGTCCTTAAACTATTTAATTTTGCTAAATAGGTCCCAAATAATTCTTCATTTGCAATTTTGGTCCATATAAATAAAAAATCCGATTTTGCCCTTTTAATTTTTTATTTTTTAAAATTAAAATTGAATTACCGTTAAAATTGACGGAAAATCTAACGGTAGGACTAAAATCGCAAAAACAAGGAGTTGAGGGTCAAAAAAACAAAAAAAAATTGTTTGAGGACAAAATTCGCAAAAATGCGAAGTTTGAGGACTATTTTTGCCAATTTGTCTTAAAAAGCCTTGTCAATGCATATTCTTCTCCTTCCTCCGTTAAATCTCTTTTTTTCTTTCTGGTTACATTTTTTTGGATGCAAAGGGAAAAATTACTGCAGTATGTACAGATTATTATCAATCTCGACATATATATATAGTTCTTTTATGAGGATGGCAGATGTTTGTTATAAACCTTTTCGGTTTAAGAGTTTTTAGCCCAGGTTCCTCACGTTAAAAAAAAAGGGTCAATATCTAATTACTCTTGTTGTGATCTATTTTAAGTTTTGTAAAATGAATTGATCTGCCAAAGAAGTAAGTAAATTTTGGTAATAAGAATCGGTTGATAAGGTATTTATACGGAAGCGTGGTGAACTAAATGTGTTCAATTAACTATTTTCATTAGTTAGGTTCCAAAAACGACAATTTATTAGGATGAAATATAAGTGATCAATTCAAATGATATGTAAATTTTTAAAAATTATCAAAATTGCCTATTTTTATAATCTCAACAATAAAATAATTATTTTAATGTATATAATTATTTTATATATATATAGGGAAAATATCAAATGAGAACTAACTCCTATATGAGAACTAAGAACTAATCTTAACCATTTATATTATTTGATCTATGGTTATTTTTAAAGCATCATTAAATGCCTTTATTTTTTATTAGACAATAGGAAAAGGTTATTGTTGTAATTTGTTTTACATTTCATAATTAATATGTTCTCTCTACATGGAAATATCTCATTTGTCTCATATTCTTTATTCGTTTCCTTATTTATTCATTTCACATAATAATTTAAGCTTCATTAAAATTGGGTGGGCTGTTCGAATCTTTCTCATTATTATATCATAATTACTCAATTCAATATTGTAATTCATCATGATCCGATATATATGGCAATTAATTTTATTAAATATATTTTTTTGTTGCACACAATTCAATAATGAGTTTTTCATGATTACGTATAAATGAAAATCAATTTAGAAGATAAATTCATTACAAGAAACAATTCTTTTTGCAATCTTTTTTTTATAAATTATTATTATATAGAATGCATATTATTTTAATAATTGAAATTTTAATTTATTTTTATTTTAGAATCCAAAAATAATAATTTGGCAAAGATTATAAATGCATTAAACGTTATATTTTAATGCATCTCACTCTGATATTAATGCATGTTTGATGCATCAAACATATATACTAATGCATCGAATTTTTTTTGATGCATTGAATTATAACGTATAATGCATCGAATTTTTTTGGATGCATTGAATTATTACGTATAATGCATATAATTAATAATTACATATTTATTTTTTATTTTAGAATCTAAGAAACTTAAAACAAATACAAGGAAATTGTATATGCATCAAAAGTATATTTTAATGCATCATAATTCTAATTTAATGCATTTTATATACACAAAATATTATACAATAATGCATCAGAATTTTGATATGCATGCATCTTCAGAAACAAAACTATGCATACAAGAATGTAATATAATCTAAGACTACGAATAATCAAACTTGGATCGATTTAAATTTGATTATAATGCATTTGAATCTATTTAAATTTGAGTATAAAAATAATAAAATGTAATGCATTTGAATGGGTTTAAGATGGATTTTTAATTTAATTAATGATTTGGACGTAAATTCATACTCGTTGTTGTTCTTCATAACTAGCTCGTACAAGAATATCCACAATGTTTATGGGATGCATCGACTGTTAAAACTCAAATAATTTTATGAATCATGGATATGCATCGTCTGTAAAAATTAAACCAATTTTCAGAATCTACAAAATTATTTGGTAGTTTATAGCGATAGAACAAAATATAGGAAATGAGGCGTATAAAGTTGTATAAAAATATTATCAATTTTGAGGCGTATAAAGATGTATAAGAATATTATGAATCTTGTAGGATATGCATTGTCGATATGCATTGTCACTATTTTAAGAAATATAAAATTATGCATACACGAAAACAATTAGCCAATATTTGATATTCAATACAATTTTCCTTCATCAAACTTAATGATTTCAATTGATTATACTTTCCAATTTTAAAATATCTTGTAGAATATGCATTGACAAAATTATCCTTTCTAAATTATAAAGCATTAAAATATTAGGAAAGTATGTTGAAATCTGACCTTATATCAAATGAAGATATACGATTCATAATGGTTCTTAGTTCTCATATAGGAGTTGGTTCTCACGGGAACCCTACCCTATATATATATATATATATATATATATATATATATATATATATATATATAAGACTATATTATCGTCTCACATAAGATTTAAATAAAATACATATATTTTAATAAAATTGAAATCTCTTATTTTTATATTGAATGTGTGACGTCAATTTGCTTATTACATATTTAGTTTAAGATATAAATATTTTAAATAAAAGTGATTCATAATTTTAATTTAAAGGTATTTTAAATAGAACATCAAATAATATTGTTAAGTTCACTGTGATGTTAATGCATTTACTACATAATAATTATAAATATAAAAATATATTAAATAAAAGTATAAATTCTTATTTTTTAATATGCGGTGTCGTGTAGATATTTTTTACATGTTTACCTTAAAATATATTTTTTACATGTTTACCTTAACATATATTTTTTTGAAATAAATAACATTTTCAGATTTCATGGGCTTTTAATGAGCGTTTGAAATTAGAAAATAATATATTTTCTTTATAGTTAATATTTAAAATGGATGTTTTTTAGAAAATTTAAGTTAATTATTTAGACGATCTTTCCTTCTCGATATGATAATATATTGAGAATCAATTTATAGAGTAATATTTTGGGAATTAGTTTTTGTACAGTAATATTTTGGGAATTATTTTTTTGAAAGTATTATTTTTGAAATTTGCTCAATTTTTATAATAAAAAATTAAATATAAATCATAGACAAATGAAATTTGTGAAAAATAACATAACTAATTAATGACTTAATTTTATTCAACATATTTAATACAAAAGTTATGTCCTTTCGTTAAGTGAATTTTCAAAATATTATTTTGAAAAAACTCTTAAATATTACTATCAAATAAATAATTATAAAAATATTATTTTTAAAAAATATTAATTATCATTCTATTATCATATAAAAAGAAAATATCTTCTAAATTGTTAAAATTATTTATCCTTAAAAAACTTCTCTTTTAAATTAGAATTTCTTTGATTTTTTTAAATAACAAAGAACTTACATTTTTAAATTTATAGCGACTTTAAATTTTATTTAAAAGAAAATTCAGGCTCAGGTCATGTAAATTATTAAATAGTACTTCCGTCTTATTTAAATTGTGAAATATACATTTTCGGACCGTCTCATTGAAGTTGTCCAATTTTCTTTTTAAGCAATTTGTTACACACATTATTTGATGGATCGATAACTTTACACAACTCTACACAAAACTAACAATTCTCTTTAAAAATCGCGTCGAAAATAAAGTGAACAAATTCATTGGGACGAATGAACTAAATATTTTTATCAATTAAATTTACAATACCGTTAATTGTTAATGATTTTGAGAGTTTTATTTTCAAACCTTTATGTAAAGTAGATTATTACATCAAAATATAATCTTTTAGCTTCAAAAATTTCTGTTTTAACAAAATAATTTTTATTTTTAAACTTTTTACGTGAATGTAGTTTTTAATAAATAAAAAACTTATTTCAAATTTTTCGTGTAATTCAAGTTATTTTTTGACGTACCAATTCTTATAGAATAAATTTTAGAAATATACTCTTTATGTTATTCTCAAAAACGGAAAGTTTGTTTTGATTTTTTTCGTGTAATTTAATGTTAATCTTTTCCAATTGATCATAGATTTTTTTATATATTGGTGTTTTGATGTTTCTATTGAATAAAAATTATAATATTTTTTAAATAATTCATATGTTGGTAATTTTTTTTGTTAAAAATAATATTTTTGCTTCCGTTATTGTTTTATTTTTATAAAGATGATCGAATTTTTTTTTGAGCGGCGTTCTTTATTTACGATGAGTGAGGGCGCCACCAAATTATGTCATTATATGACAATTTAAAAGTGTCGCAAAAAAATTGTCGTAGTTTTAATACTAAAAATGAGGGTCGCATTTATATCATTAAAACATGACACAATATATAGGTGACGCACAATTGGCGTAATTATACGACATGATTGCAACACTATTCATAATATGTGGTATAATTATGACATCTTATGGAGGTGTCGCAAATAAATTTTCAATTTTTTTTAGAGATAAAAATAAGCATCGCATCCATGTCACTATATTACAACATAATATTACGATGACACACAATTGACGTAAATATACGATATTTTCTCCAACATTATTCTAAATATGTGGTATATTTATAACAATCTATTGAGGTGTCACAAATGTAATGTGGCGATTTTGAGACATAAAAATGAATGTCATATATGTGTTACTAAATTACTGCATAGTTTTAAGATGGCGCATAAAAGAAGTAAATAGACGACAGTAGAATCATAAATGTGGTAATTTTACGACATATACATTTAATGTTGCATATGCGTATGTCACAATAGATCTGTTTTCTTGTAGTGTGACAATCTGAAACATTGAGATTTTTAATTAGACATTGAAATTGACAAATTAACATAATTCAATATGATAATATTAGAATTACACTTACATAGCTAGTATTGAGGCAACAACGAATACGTGTACCAGTCCTAAGGGAGGGCACCACCAATGATAATCCGTGTTATGCTCTAAAACACAGGAATAAGGATTGGCTACGACTTTTTGCCATTGCACATAGAGAGCAGACTACAATCTTCTTAAGGACAAACGAAAATAGAAATGAGTATAAAATCGAAACTTACGAAAAAATCAGTATCAAAGATGATATAATTCTCCTAATTGACACTTTGCAGTAATCCCTCTCCGAGTCCCAGTAAGCGCCTAATTGTTGATAAATACAAGTCTATTATCTATTGCACCATATGTAGTGATTATATCATGTTAGTGTTCGAACACAACTCATAAAGGAAAAAAGAACTAAATAACTTAAGTCTAAATAAGTGAAATACTAGTTATTACGCTGAGAAAATAACATTTTCAAATGACTAAACACGTAAGTTCTCATTAATTCAACCAAGCTGTAGGAGCACTTAGATATTTTTTTCGAGCACTTACGTGGTAATTTGTCTAATTTGTTTTAGATGGTGGCATGGATTAGCGTAACTATAAAATTTGGCGGTATTTTCAGTGGTACACAATACATAGGTGGTGATGAACAACTAGTATACATGTGGCCTAACCAATTATACATGTCGTCCTTAAGAAGAAGTATCGACTCCATAATGCAAACAAATACACATTATTTGTTGTATTGTCTACTCCATCCGGTAGAATGATGAAATCGTTGATGAATGGCGATGGCGATCTGATTCGACTCATCAACTTAGATGAGGATTCCACTATCTATGTTGTTAACACGATGACGAATGATGATGTTGGAACCTCTCAACAAGAAGAAATGTATATTGCGACGTGTGAGCCGTCACAACCTTCACACATGTATGACCAATTCTCACAGTGGAATTGGACCGGCAATACGACCTTTCAAAGCGGATATACAAATATGGAACAAGAAGAAGGAGAGTACATGCAAGAAGAAGGCATGTGCAAGAAGAAGAACATTCTAATGACAAAGATGATGATGACGAGGATTATGTGGAATCAGACGACGATGATGGAGCTCAGTGCAATTACGACACTTTTTTTGAGTTTGCAGCATGGATTCGTAAGGAGGGTGGTTTTAACCGACTCATGACAATGCTAGAACAACCAAATAACATACCACTCAACCTGTGTCAAGGACATGGAGAAGCTGGAGAAGCAATTGTAAATTGGTTAATTCCATTTGTCCCGGTTGGTCAATCAGGGGTTGTTGGGGTTAGTGACTTAGATCCCATACAAGATGGTGTTCTTGATGTTGGGACAACTTACTGTTCAAAGGAAGAATTGACCAACGCTGTCGGTTTGTGGCATTTAGAGCGTCGTCGGTCTTTCAAAGTGTTAAAAGCCAACAAAAAATATCAATGACAATAGATGTCCCTTCCAGCTACGTGCTTCATGGACAGCCTCAAGTTGGGTAGTGTATCAATTCAATTCGGAACATACATGTCAATTTGATTTCAGGCAATTGGGGTCTAGAAAGGTTAGCTCCAACACCATCGCAACATTTTTTGCCAAAAGAATGCGGCATGAGGTCACGATGATGAAACCTCGTGCAATGATAAATGAACTGCGAGATAGTTTTGGTGTTCAAATGGGTTATCACAAGGCGTTGCGTGCTCGAAATAAGGCGATCAAATCTGTTTTTGGTAGTCACACAAAATCATTTAATATGTTTCCTCGATATCTGCACATGCTGAAGCAGGTAAAATCGGGGACTATGGCTAATTATTCAACCGATCCCGACAGTCGATTTGAGTACTATTTTGTTGCATTTGGACCCAATATTCCTACTTTTATGTTCTGTTTGAGAAAGGTAATCGTAGTTGATGGGACTCATATGAAGGGAAAGAATACAAACATTCTATTTGTTGCAGTGACAAAAGATGGCAATGAGCAGATCGTACCGCTAGCGATCAGAATTGGACCAATCGAGGATAATGTCTCTTGGACCTGGTTTATGCAGAAATTAAGGGGGGGGAGTGGGGTACGGAACACATCAAAAATTAGTGATTGTATCTGACCAACACATTAGTATTCAGAATGCTGTGGAAGAAGTGTATCCCGGAGTTCCCCTCGTACTTTGCAATTACCATCTGCTGAACAAATCACCCCTTATGGTCGTGATATTACCAAGTTGTTTAGGAAAGCAGCGACGACATACCGTCCATCAATTTTTAACAAGGCCATGGCAGCAATCCTCTCAGCCAGCAAAGATTGAGCTTACCAAAAACTTATCGAGGTAGGTTCCGAACGTTGGGCCCGTTCAATGTGTAAATGTCGCCGCTATAGTTTTTTAACGTCAAATGCGGTCGAGTCTTTTAATGCGAGGTTGTTGTGGGCTAGACGTTTGCCAAATTGCTCTCTAATTGACACTATTCGATCAATTATGGAGAAATGGTTTGATGAGAAACGTCAACGATTGAGTTCACATTACCATCCACTCGTCGAGGAGACGAAGCGAAAGGTTCATTATGAAGTGAAAAAGGCTCATAAATATACAGTCACAAGGACTTCCGCTGTACAGTTCAAGGTCAATGACGGAAAAAATAACTTTAAGGTAGACTTGGACTCGTGCCAGTACTCGTGTTGTGAATTTCAGTTGGATCTGTTGCCATGTTCACACGCTGTTGCGGCTATCATGTAAGCAAATAAGTTTTAAAACTTTATTAGTTCTTTTAATTTTATAGTACTAATATAATGTTTTGAATGCAGGCAATCGGGGGTCAGCATCTATGACTTTGTATCAAATTACTACTTAACAACCACCCACCGGGATTTGTATGCACATGTATTGAATCCCCTTCCTCCTCCAGATCGGTGGACCATAACTCAAGCTGAAGAAGTGTTGCCGCCTAAAGCGAGACGACAAGCCAGTCGTCCAAAGACGGGGCGTTTCCGATTTGGGTTTGAGGCATCTAGCAGTAGTAGACTTAAGAGTACCAAGCATTGTGGTATTTGTCATCTACCAGGCCATACAAGGAGGAGATGTCCAGCAAGAGGGATGCCTAATTGACGCGCATTGCAATTTTAAATTTCTATTTATCTTCTTAACTTGTATGAGTACTACTAATTGAAAATAAAAAGTAAGTTCTCGTAATTTCAGTTGATTTTTATGGGAGAATTTTTGTACTTGAAAGTACTTTTATCCAAAAGAAAAATATTTTGGATTAAATGTTTGATTAAGAAAATTAAATTTGATTCATAAAATAAATTTGAAATAGGGTATCATAAAAATAAATAATTAAATTAAGAAAATCAAAACTAGCAAATCACCTAAAACTTGAAGAAAAAAAATCACCTTAGCGCTCTTAAAAATTATCTAAGCGCTCGAGCGCAAAATCTAAGCACTAAGAAAAAATCGAGCGTTTACGTTGTGTATCGATGACGTAGCACTTATCTTAATGAATACTACACAAATTATTAATAATATCAATCCTAATTAATTTTTTTATTGAAAGATAATAATAAATATATAATATAATTTTTATTATACATTTTATAATACCGCTTTAAAGTATGCATTTTATAATAGTAATATATGTCATAGATTACCACCAGTGCCGCTCAATGTGTTCGAACGTCGGCAATCAACTTTAATACTAATTTGTATAGTTATATATATATATATATATATATATATATATATATATATATACATTCACCAATCAAAATTAAAATGATTGTGTATTGAAAGCTCCTCAATTTCTACAAAATTCTCCTACTTGGGTCAAAATCAGGTTTTACATTGTAGGATAGGGTTTAGAGTAGGTGCAGTCAGAATTTAAAATATTTTAAAAAATAGTATTTTCCTATTTTTGCAATTTATACTCACTTTGCCTACTTTTGCAAATAAGTCTACATATTTGCCTATTTATGCAATTCTCCCTACATTTTATTCTTTGCTGGAGAGAGGAAGAAAGAGATAAATATGAGGCAAGTTGGGGAAGAATTAGACGAAAATGAGGAGTTGATTAGGATTTTAAAAAATATAAGACCAAAAATTACGAGCTTACCCTTAATGACCCCTTCTTTCCTTTTCAGCAATTAAAAAAAATAAAAACTTATCAATTAATTGTGTCCATTGATGGTAATAAATGGAAGGCTAAGATTCCTTCTTATTTCTTATTTTAAGGTCCCTTATCATATGATTCATTCCCTATATATATATAAGTATATATAAAGGAGAGTTGAAAGTTATGAGTGAAAAGATAAATCCCACATTCAGAGAGTTTTTATTTGTAAATTTCTGAGTGAGAGAGGTGAGTCAAAAACAGAATAAAATTAGTAAGTTAAAATATTGTCACGATATAATGTGTTATTTGTATTGCTCTAGTTAAAATTTTGCGCTTTTACCTTATAATAAAGCAATCGACCACATTGAGAGAGTTTTTATTGCTTAAGTAATACTCCATATCTTCCATTAATAATGTTGTATTCATGAAAGGGTGTCCAGTTAGTAAGTCTTTTTTCTAAAAATGACAAATAATATGTGGCCACAAATTAATTATTCAAAATTCAAACAACATACAATATACAATATCATTTTTCTGATCTCCATACCAAAAAAAACTACTAAGAAGACCGAGTGAGTAAAAGATACTATCGGGACTAGAATAATTGTAATTTGAATACAATATCACACATATCACCCCGCAAAAAACGCCAAGCGCTCAATTAAAAACATAAATCCATTTCATAAAATATACTACTATTATAATAGCAATTTTGGTTTGGATCCGATTTCAAAAGTTAGGTTCCACCTCATAAAAGAAAGGGAATTGTTGATATATTTATCAATCAAGTAGTAGATAATACAAGTATTTTGGGAGTTTGGAATAGCACTCAAAGTAATTTATTTGAGAATTTGTAAATATTTGCAAAATAATACCGTTGAAAACTACTGAAAGTCTAAAATAGTGTTTGAGAAAAGTGATAATATGCCGACTTTTTAAATGGAAGGTTTGTTTTTCCCTCATATTATTCAACAAATACAGAATTTCTGTATGTAGAAATTTTAGATTTTTTTCCTATTTATGTTAATTTCCACTTTAGACTGAAACATTAGCAAAAATATATAATGTCATAATATTGTATATAAAAATTTAGATATAATATAAAAATCAAATAAGTGCATATATATAATATACATATCAATATTAACACGTACAACTCTAATATAAATACAAAAGAAAGCGGCAAACAATAACTATAATCAATAAGTTATCAATGATATAATTTGATAAGAAACAATGCATCAACGTGGAATCAGATTTAGGTTCGCAATCTTTAGAATCTTAAATGAGAATTAGATGTGGTTTTTGATAAAATCTACCAAATACTAGGTGTTTGAAGAATCAACTTTCTAGATACAGTTAAACATCGATTAAGTAATGTTCGATAAAGTAATAATCTTACTTAGATAATAATTTTTTTCGGTTCCGACTTGGATCAGTATACTAAAGTAATAATTTTACTAAATGCATTAAGTACTAAAAAAGTTTAAATCATTAAGGTTCCAATGAAAAATCTAAAGTAATAATTATTGATTTTAGAAAATATATATAGACAATTATAATATAATAGTACAATAATCATTTCTTATGAATATATGCTTTCATAGTCAATGTTTTTTCTTCCCATCTAAAGCAAAATTATCATCCTTAACTTTCTGCAAAGTATATACAACTTATGAATATTTTGTTCGTGTTGTAGCAAATAATTATTTAAGGTGGTTTTGTTTGAAATAAACCTTTTAATGACACATGCAATTGGAATAAATGTACTATTATCTTGTTTAGAATCATCCTCTTCATAATCATTAATGTTCATAAGTGTTTCAATAATTTCTTAATTCATCGGTAATTTCATAGTTGCATAATTCTCGATAGCTAAAAGATCTTGAACATACATAGCATTTCTGTAGCGTATTAGAGATGACATTATCAAGTGTTTGAGATATTTATCTAATTGAAGGACTTCAGTTTCGGTAAATCATTTTCTATTGAACGAATCTTGCAATACAAAAAGAAAAAAGAAAAAAAACACTTATAGGATAATTTTAATATAAGCAAAAATAAACTTTTCATTTTATGTATATGAGCTTTGTTCTTTTATAAAATTATTGAGTTTTTGGTGGGAGATGATTCAGCAGTAGATCGTTTAGAAGATTTGGCTGATCCCAAAACCCTAATTTGATAGGTGAACCATTCCTTTGTAATTGTAACGCCTTGGTCTCTGAGAGTTTCAAGACTTAGTAGACTTTCCTTCAGCATGGTCCAGGCTCAATAGTTCTGTCTGATGTACCATCAGTAGACCATCTACCTCAGTACCATGGTATAAAGACTCAGTAGTGCTGGACTCAATAGGAGCAACATACTGAGAGGTGTTCAGATTCAGTAGTGCTGGACTCAGCAGGAGGCGCATACTAAAAAAGTCAGTAGAACTGGACTCAGTAGGAGCAGTTCACTGAACTCAGAGTCGACCTTCAGTAAAATTGGACTCAACAGAGTATACTATCGAACCCCTGGTCGACTCAAGAACAACCCGACGCCTTCTTGATTGTCGAAGGTTCTCAATGTTAAATCGGTAGAGTTGTCCGAGGTTGTACACATCGAGAAGTCGCCTTGGTATTTACCTTGAAG
The DNA here is from genome assembly GCA_028984105.1 of Lavandula angustifolia. NCBI lineage: Eukaryota > Viridiplantae > Streptophyta > Magnoliopsida > Lamiales > Lamiaceae > Lavandula > Lavandula angustifolia. The sequence continues at coordinate 20,743,687 of CM054802.1, read as the reverse complement.
TTTGAATGTCTCAACAACTTTCTACACCTCGACCAATGACAAGCAGCCAGCGTCAAAGTTCTGGTAAAAAGCTGCAAGTCAACTACTTTCCTGAAAAAGAGGGTAGACTCTACACGATTTCTAAAAGAGTCGTTAGCTACCCAAAGAAAGTGACACGTGGACAGTTTGTCTCCAACGGATCTATCCATGGCTCACCTCTATAAATAGAGGGAAAATCAAATCGAAGAAAATATAGAACAACAGTGATATACGAGCATCGAACGAACAAGAACACAAGCTTTCCGCAAGAACTTCAGAGAAATACTCAACGCGAAAGGCGACTACATTACTCTAGGGAACCAAGCTTAATAGAATCAAAGCCTCTAGCATCCAAGTGATAGAACACGAACCCAGAGAGATTATTCCTCATTGTTCTTCACTTTAGAAGCCTCTTCTTGTTCCCTTTCCCTCTAATCTATGCTCCACTGAAATATCCATAGCTTAGAATCGAAGGAGTTCATATCTTGAACTGTTCTTATTGTAAAGAACTCCTTCACTGTTGGAGAATCCTTCAAACACTTTTGTTTGAACCGTGTAAACTGAGACTTGCTCAATATAATATTCAAGGTTGTGTTTGTCGAGTGCACAAACCAACTGAGATTAACTTAGTATAATAAAATAGTCTCCTGATCTTTTCGGGACAGTGGACGTAGGATTGTTGATATCCGAACCACTTTAAAATCGCTGTGTTCATTTACTGTTGCATTGATTTACTGTTCATACTGAAAACCGTTTACAAAATCATACTCCCTCCATCCCATTATTAATGTCCCACTTGCCTTTTTTGGTTGTCCCATTATTTATGTCCCATACCAAATAAGGAAATAAATGAGTGGACCACAATCAATCTAAGCAAGTGGATCCCACCCCTTTATACTTTTACACCACAACTTTACACCTTTACCTCCACTATCTTAATAACCGCGTCCAAGCACCAATGGGACATTAATAATGGGACGGAGGGAGTACAACGTAGTTTCGAAAAGCTTAACCGAGTGCACTAATCTATCAAACAGCTTTTCATAAAAAACGTTTTCACTCAACCGACTGGGCCTACACTATTCCGCACGCTACCGAACTCTTACCGAACGGATCCGAATTCGACATCGCCGGCTAGCGAGCCTCGCATAGCCAGTCACTCGGTCCACGCGATCCAGAACAGCTTGTCTGGTCTACTGAATTTATTCAGCAGACAATCTCCTTAATCGGACTGTTCGTGTTTTAAGTTGAGAAATCCCCCCCCTCTACACCTGAACGTTTACCTCGGGACCAACATTTTTTCTAAAATTGAAAAAATGGACTTGTTTTATAATTAATACATATTCAATGTACATCTTAATATTATTTTACTAAAGCAAATACTGAATTATTTTTATTTTTTAATGTTTAAACGAACTAAGATATTAAAAACATTAAGTTGAATACACACATTTAACTTGTTTTATATCGTAAATTTATCTTTAAAGTAATAAATATTCATTTATCAATAAATGAATAACTTCACTAAATGAATATTTTTTTTCAAGTCCCAAATATATTACTTTAAAGAGGTTTAACTGTATGATTCCAAAATCTTAATTACGATAGACTTAATCCAAATACTTTGTTAAGGGTTTACGTTAATTCATGATTCCGAAACCAACTCTTAAAGAATTTGCATACTATCATATTCTATCAATTATTAATTATTCTTTAATTATATATAATATGTTTGTGTTCCGACATTATTACTATGCACTTATATATACTTGTGGAGATATAAGTGTATCACTAGAAAATACACCTACACTTTTGGGAACGTCAATTATGATGTGTATGTACAAAAGGAAGGATATTCTGGTTGATTAAATTTGAAACAATGATTAATTAGTGCGCAAAAAAAGCTAACATAAAATATTGTGTGATTGCAAGTACAAAATTGATAGAAACAGTTCAATCGTACTATAACAACAAATGCTAGTAATGAATTATAATTTCCACCACGCTCTTTCTTAGCATGAAATGGAGCATGCCTGCACAACTCTCCCTACAAGGAAATACCTTTGTCTTCACATCTCCTTCAGGTATATTGCGCCATATCCTATAGACCATCCACCATACCCATCCCCTCAATATAAAATCGAAACCGCTGTCGAACAATCAGTTGATAACTCAGTTGATGACCGAGCAAAGGATCATCATTAGCATAGTGTATAACAACTTTTTGAAAGTGGATCGATGTCACGCAATGTGATGATATAAGTGATCGTGAGTTCAAATTTCAATTATTTTAGGTTATTAGGCTTAGGCCCTTTTAATTTTCGTGTCTTAGGTTCTTTTCTAATTAGAGTTTGCTATAGGCCTTAATTTAAATACGTCATGTCGTATTTTGAAGGCCTTTTAGTTATATTTTTAGTAGTATTTTCAGTTTTCGGTTAGGATTTTTTTATTTTTATTTTTCTAATTAGGGTTTGTTATATGCCTTAAATTAAATGCACTATATGTAGTATTTCGGAGGCCCTTTTGAAAATTCATCAATATTTTTTTTACTTATTAATTTTTTGTACGAATGTCTTTCGAAAGAGTGTTTGTCTTCTATGTTAATTATCATCCCTTGTCTAAATCTCCTATACAATATAAATATAAACAATTAAGAATGTCTCTAAGTGAAAGTGTGTATAGAATTTTATTGCACTAACACATCGATCAAACCCATGAAAGTGCCTAATAAATTTGTGAGTTTTTAGTGTTTGGCATTGTGCATGCAAGCCTACTATGAGTAGGGCAATTAACCTGGCTGCCTTTGCTGAACCACTAAAATAAGGCAACGTCACTCTCTCTCTTCCTCTCAATACAAAAACCAAATGACACTACCATGCACCTGCACTAACAAAATCTCTCTCTCTCTCTCTCTCTCTCTCTCTCTCTCTCTCTCTCTCCCTCTTTTAAAGTCACGAGACCCTCTGTTCCTTTTCCTGTTCTTTCAATTCTAGAGAGAGAGATGTCTCCAGAAGTGCTGGCAGGAGCAACTGATAGAAATTTTTGAAGCCCACTTTCTTCAACATCACTCAACTCACTCCCTTAACTCAAAGTCTTATAATTTTCTAAGCTCTACCACTTCTCTCTTCCATCTCAAAACATTTTTTTCTTTTTTCTTGTCTTTCTCTGTCGGTTCCCATGTATGTAGACCTCACCCCACCACAACCCCCTTTGTCTCCTCCATCTTCATTTAATTAATTACTTCGCTTTTTCTTTGACCAAACTCAGCTCCCCCCTTTTCCTCATTAATCTTTGTCCTTGTGTTTTTCAGGAGATCAGAAGGGAATTCATTAGACCTCAATAATTTACCAGAAGATTTCACCTGCAGAGACGGTATACAAGCCTCCGGCGACAGCTCTTCATCTTCTGCGGGTTCATTCTTGTTTCTTTAATTATATTTCCCAAGATTATGCTCTTGCTCGAAAAAAGTGGAACTTTCTACTTTCAATCCCTAGATGTGTTTTTTTTTTCTTGAATCATGTGATGTTTATTTCAGTTCTGGAAATTTGGAAAGTGAAACCTTAGTTCATAAAATGACAAGATTGGAATATCCATGGAATAGAGGGTGATTTTAGGGTTGGAATATACGCAGCTATATATAGGTAGGTATATCTATATAAAATAAGTCTATAGCTCATCGAAGTTTGTTGGATTGGAATATTCTGCAGAAAAGAAAAGCGGCGACAAGGATGAAAAAGATGAAGCTGGGAAGGTGTATGAGTGCAGGTTTTGTTCCCTCAAGTTCTGCAAATCTCAAGCCCTAGGAGGCCACATGAACCGCCACCGCCAAGGCAAATTATACATCATCTACTTCTCCTTATCATTTTCAACCTATCAAACATCTTTTTTTCTTGCAAAAAATATATTAGTTGGATCTGCTCTAGTTTACTCCGCCAATAAGTTTAATTTCCTTGAATATTTGTTTAATTTATTGAAATAATTAATGTGGGTTTTGATGTATTTCTAGAGAGGGAGACGGAAACTCTGAACAAAGCTCGTCAACTTGTTTTCAGCAACGATTTAGGCCCTCCTCCTTCCCACCTAGGTTACGTTTCGAGGTACGAATGAATACCCACCTTCAGATTTGATCACAATGCAAGATTTTGTTGGGATGATTTTGACTATATTAATTAATGATGGTTTTGTGATTACGGTTTAGCAGTGGGCAGCCGGTTCAGCAAGGAGGATATCATCAAGCAAGCAACAGCATGGACGAAACTGCACCGATGAGATCCATGTATCCTTCTAGAATGTTCCCCACTTCACCCCTCGCTCCACCGCCGCCGCCTCCTCAACCAGTTCCCTATACCTTCCCTTCACCTCCGCAGATGTTCCAAGTTCCGCCCCAATACCCGCCTCCCAATGACTACTTCGTCATGCCCAACTCATGCTACGGCGCTCCTCCTGCTGGAAATTACTACACCTGCATCGGCGCGCCGGTCAGCGGTGGCGCAGCAAGGGATGGCGGCGGTGGAGAGTCGTCGCAGCAGAACCATGAGGAGGGAATGAATTGGGGACGGAGATAGAAAGTGATGAAGTTAATGAAATGAAGATGGATTCAGAATATATATACCACAAGGCTGGTGTAGCTTATAAGTGGTTTTTTTCACGACCGTGTAAGGTTGAGTAGTGGAGTTGGATCTCATCTTCTAAGACTAAACGATGTGGGTTCTCAAGTTGTTTTTTATGTGTGTGTTTTCTTATGTGTTGGTGAGAAGGAGTGAGAGGGAAATTAGTGTTTTGATGAATAATGGCGACAAGTGAAGAGAAACAACATTAATCCGAACACACTCATAAAATGTGGTTGCAAGAAGAGAAGTTTTGGGGGTTTTTTTTTTACAGGTTTTTCAACTGCCCTTTTCAGCAAAATTGTGGATTAGAGGATTGTGATTTATTTCTTTTCTTTTTGATAACTCCTATGAATATGTTGAGAATGTCTGGCAGTTCAAGATCGACAAGAACTTAGATTTCAACAAAGTATGTAGCTAGATGTGTCCTAGTAATAGTATAGCAGTTTCTTACATGAGCATCACAAATGTGGAGTTTTGATTCATATTGATAGACGTAAAGACATGATATAGATATATAGGGTGCCGTTCCATGAGAATAAACCATTATATGAGAACTATTACGAGCAGTTAATACATAAACCCTAACTATACCTTTTGTCATTATGAACAAAAAACAAAAGGGTTATGCGGGTACAAATTGGTTACGAGTTCACATGTAGAGATTTGTTATGGTTCTTATACATCAGGAATTGATACAACTAAATATAAAGTGTTTGCATTAGGTCTATTGGAATCAAGATCAAGATTTTAGAATCATATTAAAATATTAAAATAGTTTGATTTTGCAAACTCTAATAACACGGTGGATTTTGTTCCCACACCCATATTGATTCTTATTCAAAATTCTATGTGAATCATCCCGAAATCAATCCGAAGCTGCGACCCGAATTCTAAAATAAAAGGGCTGGAGATAACTATTCAATTTTGGTTTTCGGAGAAATTATCGTAGAGAGTGCTAAATCAAATAAATGAAGAGACTAAATTAACTTCCAAGAAAAATATAAATGACGAATCCATGCTAGTATCTTCCGAGTTGGAAGAAATCACGAGTCCCATGCGTGATTCAATCATTTGTTAGCGCAAGTGGAAACCCGTATGGGCTTCAAAGATTGATATTCAAATGTGTCATTACTCATGAGTTTCTTGATGTGTTATTGGCAACTACAACATAATACTCGCTCTGCCCTATTAAAAATGACACATTTCTTTTGGGTGGGGAATTAAAAAAGTGGTATTATCTGGTGTAGATTGTTTGACTTTTTGATAGTTAAACATGATTCACATAATTTTTGTCATTTTAGAAAACGTATTATTTTAAATGGAACACTCAAAAAGGAAACTGTGTCATTTAAAACGGGACGAAGGGAGTACTGAATAACAAAGCTGCCAAAAGATAGTAAATTACACATAGAAGGAAAAAGTTCCAACTGTCACCACTCAAAAACGTAATCTTGTAACATGACGGAAATACTCATATATTATTGAAAAAAAAAATAATGCCAAAATAAGCAAAGAATTAATATTATATACTAATTTGAAATATATTTAGTATATAATAATATTGACGTTAACTTTCTGCTGAAAATCTATATAATTACTTGCTGGGTAGTGGGGCTCGAATTTTGATGGATGAGAGAGAGAGAGAGAGCGCAAAGGTATAAATTTCGGCCAAAAGCTGCAGGTGAAATTGAGGCACCTAGAAGTGCAAAAACAAGATGTGAATGAACTCTAATTGGCAGGTCAACTCAATCCATATTTAACAGCATGCCGACAAAATTAAGGAGTTAATTAAATTAAAACCCAGCTAGCTTAGTTAGCTGATAGATCTCGCGGACACTAGCTAATGCTGCTTGTCTGCTTGTCCATTTTTCTGTGCCCTAATCATGCCCCCACAGTATCTTACTCTTACCCTACCGGCACTGACCATTCCCCACCTATGTTATTAAACCGGGCCCAGTCATTGATTCGAAAAAATTAATTTTAGTGGTTCAATCGATCGAACCGATCGAATCGGTGGATCAATTCGGTGTAATATAATAAATATTAAATATCTTTTAATAATATAAATAAATAAAATAAATAACTTAAAAATATAAAAAACCTAATATTAATATAATTTGAAGTCAAAAATTAACCTAGTATTTTCCATGTCCAAACTTCATAAATAGAATTAGTACATTAGAGATTTAAAATTTAAATTTAATTTTTTTAATTAATATTACCGGGTCAACCGATTACCGAGTCAATCGATCGGTTCTACCGGGTCATACCGGGTCAAAGGCCAAAACCGGTTTTTTATTGGCCCGGCCCGGATTTTTCACCGAGTCACGGTTGAACCGGGTCAACCGGCCGGGCCGGGCCGGGCCGGGCCGGGTTTAATAACATAGTTCCTCACCAAGCGTTAATATTTAATTTAATAAATCCAGAATTGATATGAACTCATATTTTTTATAATAACACGACAAGTTTTTTATTTTTATTTTTATTTTAATTTTAAACTAAGTTGGTTGTAGTGGCGGAGCCAGGATTTTAATCCTGGGGTGCTGAGTAACGAGCACTAAATTATTAACCAAGATCCCAAAACATATTACATGATAATTTTTGTGAATTCACGATAGTTATTCAATTATAACAGATAGCTCTAATTAAGAACCAAAAAATACATATCATATTCCTTTCAAATAGAAACTAACCTAGCAATTTCTGGATTGAAAAAGGGTTTCGATATTCACTAGAATAAAAAAATTTAAAAAAAGTTAGAGATATTGTCAGCAAATCATAGTCTTCAATTTAAATAAAAAAAGAAATAAAAAGGCTAGAAATATTGTTGGATAGTAGCAAATCTAGTCTTAAAATTTCTTAAAAAAGAAGAACCGCAACCTCCTAATAGTTTTAGTTGATTTTGTGGAGTTTAAGTGATTATTTTAAAAGAAAGGGTTTTTTTTAGATAAAAGAGGTTTTTCTTCTTATGTAATTAAAGAAAATGGTATAAACTATTAACTTCTCTTCGAAAAAAGTGTGTTGAAAGAAGTAAAAAAATTTAAATTGTTAGTGCAATGATTTGAACTCACACCAACTACGTACATTTTGGAAAGTCTACCTATCCGCCGAACCAACTCCATTTAATGTAATTTGTCATCACTTCCTAATATCTATTCAAAATTCTGGAGGTGGAGCCCTTAGCTAGCTCCGCGCTACTGGTTAGTTGAAGAATGAGTATTTAGCCAATAAAAAATTTGGGAATATACAAAACAACTTAAACAAATGTATGAGCTTCTACTATCTATACTTATAAAAACAAATCTGCAGGAGCATATGTAGGGCGGGCTAGCTTTTAGTTATTTCAATAAATTCTCTTAACTCGTGCATTATTAACGCTTTTTTTTAACATTAATTCAAATAAAGCTACTAATAAGCTTTCCAAATGAGATCTTAGATAATAATTGTAAGTTCATAGTCACCTTATATAAGAACAAGTTATTTAATTAGTCATTTTGATACTGAAATGACGAAAATACCGTAATAAATTCACTAATTACAACTTATCTCTAGGATTTAATCATCCAGTTAGAATATATATTGTTGTCTAGAAATTGAAAAGTATTAATAAAATTATACTTTTATAAAAGTGATTATAAAACTCAGTCTTTTTTTTTTAATACTATCTAAATTGGCTAGTTTTTGTATTTCTCCCTTAGCTTAACAATTCCATAATTTTACATCACAAACCATTGTAAGATTTTATATTTTATTTCAGTTGCATATTCTTAGTGTTCGATAATGTTATAGTAAAATGAAGAATGCATCTACATCATATGTAGTAGCCTGTCTGCCCTTTTTTGTAAATTAATATATTATTGCAAGTTCTTTACTCGAAAACCCTTGTTGATCGACGATGTTAAGGTTGTCCCCTTATGTTCCTAGTTTTCCATTAAAAAAATATTGTTTATATATGTCTTGTTTAGGAGACATCTACTTTAGTTATGTTTGTCTGGGATTTAACGAAGCCTTATGCAACTTCTCCCCATCGAAACAAACACGGTTTTATCATCAAACACATTTTTCTGTATAGAAACAAATTAACTTCAACCACAAAAAACCCTTTGTCTAATAGACCAACTCTCATTTCCTCAACAATCACTCTAATGCTAAACTCCAAGAGAACCACAGCTAGAGCAGTACAAGTTGAGAGAGAGAGAGAGAGAGAGAGAGAGAATCTATTGGTGAAAGGAACAAGACGAAGTATAATATTTTAAGAGGGTTTAAAAGGGAGTGGTATCTTTTTTAGCATGTTTTATATGAAAGCTAGAAAAAGGTAGGGTTAGTAGGGGAGGAGCAGCTACTCATGTTCTAAAAGAGTCCCCCTATATGTATTAGAGTTAGCTTGCAAAGATGCCTTGTAATTCTTAGACATGATTAAAGCTGCTGGATATGTACCCTGACTTTTTCTTTTATAGTGTAATGACCAATACATTTTTGTGTGAATGTATAAAAGTAGCCGATACAGATAACTAAATAAGTTATCTAACCGCCAACTTAAAAGTATAAGTTTTCTAGCCGATAATTTATTTTTTCTTTTCTTTTAATAACTATGGGGCCCATCTCCTTTACTTTTGATAAAATATATACATTTAATATATCAAAAATCAAATATTTGATGTAATCGGTAAGACAACTACCCTCTCTCACTTTTCTGACAATGTACAGTAAAAATTAAATGATGAATTAATTGAGGAATTTTGAACAAAATAGCTGAACATAAAAATAGCGAACAAATATCACCACAACACACACTCGAACCGAATAATCTTTCCAAAATATTGAAGAACATATCCATATTTTTATAGTTCTTGTACAAAGAAGATATGGATCCGGTAAGTTATTCCATTTTCCACATTTAATCGAACAAAATAAGTATATTTTTTTTCTTATTTTTACCATTTTCAATGTTGTTTCTGCTAAAAATTATAAGTAGATCTAATGGAGTTAAATGTATTTATCTAGATTATTTTCGCTTCATTTAGTCGAAATATCATTTAAAAGTGGTATAAATGTATTCAAATGTATTAATATGCATGCGACTATAATTTTCCATGGAAATAGATATAATTGTTCATGACTAAACAATTATATAGCAGAATCGTTAATTGTCTACACGATTAACATTATAGTCTACTACACGATTAACGATTATGTAGCATAATCGTCAATCGCCTAGTAGACTCACGATTAACGATTGTTGTCTATTACACGATTAACGATTATGTAGCATAATCGTCAATGGCCTAGTAGACTCACGATTAACGATTATTGCCTACTACACGATTAACGATTAACGATTATGTAGCATTTTTAATTTCATATCATAGATAATTCTTATTAATATATCTTTTATCTTATTATAGATGAGATGTCAACCTATTATTCTTCGACACAGTGGTCAGTGGAACAAATCTGAATACGAAGGTGGTGATGAATTATTATTCTACACATGGGTGAATTGCAACATTTATCAATTAGTACATGATATTCATCGGAACTTGAAAAGCAATTCTTCAACTACAGCGTATGATTTATTTTATCAAACAAGGACTCCCAACGGTAGAAGAATTAAGGTCCCTCTAAATGACGACGAAGATTTGAACCGGATGCTTTTTGAGGATAGGAGTTCTCCAATTGTGTACACTATTGGAAAAAGTATTGAACTTGGGCAGAGCTCGACAAGAAATATCCACCATTATAATGAGCCGAGTCCGACGTACCACAATATAGATGGTGATAATGATGATAATGTGATGGATGAAGATGGAACAGATTATTCTGATGATGAGGAGGAAGAGTAGGACGAGACATATAATAGTGAACTCCTTGAATCACTATTGAATGAATTTAGTGTATGGGCTCGAAATCCAGCAAACATTGATAAGTTTTTGAATCGAACTGCTCTATGTGACCTTCATTTCGGTCAATCAGTGGAGATTGGTCCTTCAAATAATGGAAGAGGAGTTGCACAGACTAGTCAAATTCCAAACTGGAATGTTCCACTTGCTGATTTGGATCTTGTTGGGCCTGTAGAACGAGATGAACCGTGGAGTGGACACAACAATAGGATTTCTGTAGGGGCTTTATTTAAGAGCAAATATGCACTTGAGATTGCTGTGGGCACTTATCATTTGCATAATCGAGTTGAATATGTTGTCGAGAGATCAAGCACCACAAGATTGAATTATCTATGCAAGCATAGAAATGGATGTCCTTTTATGTTACATGCCACATCAGTTGGAGGTATCTGGCGGGTGATTAAGTTCGATGGGGTTCATACTTGCCATACAGATTTTTCTACTACTACTCCTCGTCATTTACCCTCCAAGGTAATAGCTACACATTTCTCACGTAAACTGGGCGAAGGTGTTATTCTGAAGCCAAAGGAAATTATTAAGGAGTTGAAGTCTGACTTTGGTATTGATATAGATTACAGCTTTGCCCTACGTGTTAGGAATCTTGCGATTGAAAATTGCTACGGACAATATGAAAAATCTTATCAGATGTTGCCGAGCTACCTCCATGTGATTCAACAAAGTATCAGCGGAACATCAATTAGTCTTCAAACGACGCACGATAATCTTTTCAAGTACATGTTTCTTGCACTTGGCCCTTGCATTGAAGCCTTTCAGTCAAATTTGAGACCGGTGATCGTAGTCGACGGGACACATCTTAAGGGAAAAAATAAAGGAATTCTTTTTACGGCTGTGACGAAAGACGGCAATGAGCAGGTTTTTCCACTTGCAATCGGGATTGGTCCTATTGAGGATGATGAGTCGTGGGTGTGGTTTTTGAGGCATGTGAGAGAGGCTTTTGGATCTCGTGAAGGTCTCCTCATTGTGTCGGATCAGCATAAGAGTATCAAGAATGCTGTGAAGGAGGTATTTCCAGAAGCTGCTCATGGATTATGCTATTACCACCTCTCAAAGAATATGACAAGCTATACCGACCATATTCGCTCTATAATAGGGGAAGCCGCCTATTGTTATCGAGATGAAGAATTTCGTGATTCCATGTCTAGTTTGGAAGGTCTGAGCAAGCATGGTGCCTACAACAGGCTTTTGGGAATTGGAGTTCATCGTTGGTCGCGTTCACAGTGCCCTACCCGTCGTTTCGATTTTATGACATCGAATGCAGCAGAGTGTTTGAATGCTCGATTGTTATGGGCACGACGGCTCCCCGTATGCTCACTGCTTGATATTTATAGATATATAGTGGAGAAGTGGTTCGATGAGCAACGAGCGAATGCAATCTCGAGACAAAATGTGTTAACAGAGTTTGCCAAAATTAAGTTAGCTAAGAATGTGGAGCTCGGACGCCACCTGACCGTACGCGGGACTGCCACATATGTGTATCGAATCGACCATGATGGAATGTGCTACATTGTTGACCTTATTGAACGTACATGCGATTGTCGTGAGTTCAACTTTGATTTGATACCATGTCGACACGCAACAACAGCTATACGGTATGTGTTAAGCTTTATTTACACATAGTTTATAAATTTCATTATCTGTTATTTGATGATAACTTTGCTCGATAGCTTTGCTGGGCGATCCGTAGTTGAGTTTGTAGCATCGTACTACGTAACGTATAATCTCGATGCAAACATATTCATCAATGATCATGCCAATGCCACATCCAGATCATTGGATTGTACCGCCTGAGGCTTCTGCATTTGTTGTTCGTGCTCCCATAATTAAGCGTCAAGCTGGTCGGCCAAGGATGAGTAGAGCTCGATCTGCTATTGAGAGCTCTTCTAGAAGCCCGACAAATATGCAAGCAAATGTCATAACAAAGGGTCACAATAAACATACTTGCACTGCTTATATTCCTAGTCAAGGTATCTTGTGATTTATTTTATAATAAAATGTATTTCATCCTAATACACATATTTGATTGTTACAGATATTGACATAAATGCAATTTCAAATGATGGAGAGACGAATAGAAGACCACGACGTCCGAAGAAATGCAGTAATTGTAGTCAGATTGGTCACACAATTAGAAGGTGCCCTCTAAATTTTAACGCATGGGTTTGCACTTAGTTGATCCTCGCGAGTAACTAACTATAACTATTTTTTATAACGGGTTCAATCCTCGCGAGTAACTAACTATAACTATTTTTTATCACGGGTTCGATCCTCACGAGTAACTAACTATAACTATTTTTTATCACGGGTTCGATTCTCGACTAGTCGACTAGTCAAGTATTAAGTCGACTAGTCGACTAGTCAAGTATTAAGTCGACTAGTCAAGTATCGATAATACCTTATCGACTACATGATTAAGAAATTAAGTGACTATGTCAATCAATGCGGCTAGACTATTATCTTCGATCCTAAACGATTATAAAATATTCGAGACGATTATTATCATCAATACTTATAAATGATATTTAATAATTTAAATCGGTTCATATGTTAAGTATAACTTATTATGTCTTAAAAAGTAATACATCTGCAATATAATAAATATAATATGGATTCATCATTGAGCTTATATAAAATATAAGTGTAGTCAATCTATCAAGTTAGTTTGAAGTTGGAAATTTGAATACATGACTTATAAATGATATTTGTTAATTTGAATCGATTTATAGTTTAAGTATAACTTATTTTGTGTTATACATACACTTTTACAATATATTAATAAATATAATATGAGTTCATCATTGAAATTATATAAAATATAAGTAAAGTCAATCTATCAAGTTTGAGATTTGAGTATATTCTCTATGAAATATGACTTATACTTTTAGATTTTAAAAATATATACAAGTATATCATGACTAAATCAAATATGTCTTATATTTCTTACAATTATAAGCTTCTACATCATTAGATATTGTTTAAAGGTTTGGAATTCGATGGGATGACCCTAAGGGTTTTAGGGTTTAAGGGTTTAGGGGTTAGGGGTTTAGGGTTTAGGGTTTATACCCTTGCTCATACCTAGACGATTACGGATTATCGACTACACGATTATTGCAACTAGTCGATAATAATGAATGACTTATCGAATAGTTATTCACATACTCTACACGATTAACGATTGACATACTATTAACGATTGACATACTAGCTACACGATTAACGATAACGATTAACGATTGACATATTATAGCTACATGATTAACGATACACGATTAACGAACACGATTAACGATACACGATTAACGATACACGATTAACGATTAACGATTGACATACTATAGCTACACGATTAACGATAACGATTAACGATAACGATTAACGATTGAGGAATCCAGGTTACAATAACTTACAATAAGTCTGTATCAGGACCAAACATGCTAAAAATTCTTAAGACTAAAAAAGATCGATACGCCATTAATTGTTCTTTATTCAGCTGTAATGGTGGCTTACCGCAAAGTAGTCTATCAACATACATCATCGTGTATAAACCGCACTCTTCAGAACCCTGCTGCATAAACTGTTCCGACATCTTTACAATACGGAGCTCATCAAATATTGGCGGCTTCCGAACACTGGTCCAGTACCCAGCAGCATCCAGTGCTCGCGGTATGAGTCTTGCAAGGCAAATAAGCTCTCGTTCCCTCCGCATATATATCTCGGTGTCGGTCGGATCACCTGTCAACTTCCACAACAACGAGTCATACAACTCAATTACCCATAAACAGAGATCAATGCGAACAGTAACCCAATGCAAGGACTCGCCGAGACAGCAAACTACAATAACCTGGAACAAGGAACACGTTAATTTGCAAACGACATTCAAAGCTAATTACACTAATCAACAAAATATACTAACATGTCGAGCTCCAATCCAAGTCTGTGTAAAGCGGACATCCGAACGAATAATATCAATTACCGACTGAGGTACCATCCAATCATTATACTCAGGATTCACATCAATCTTAGTCCGACCATCTTTGTTATCGGGATGCAACTTATCCCACTCAGATTTAAGAATTACCTGTGCAACAACAAATATTAATATTTTTTTAATTTTAAAAAAAATAAAGTTTCTCTAATTAATGTAATACTTACAAATAAGCTTAATGGACTAATTATAGTGGTATCCCATGTAACACCTTGCGCCACATTAATCCGTTGGTAGAGCCTCTTAAGCTGGTACCTTAGGAAAACCTCCATAGCCTAAATTCAAATTATGACTTACTCACATACATATAACTTGAATTTAAAAGAATAATCAAACGAAAAATATCTACTTACTTGACTGTCGATTTGTTGCATCGGGTCCTCGAGGCTTACAAAAAAAGATTGTGTAAAGTTTATTGATGAAGCGGAACATGTTACAAAATCATCCGACGAGGTTCCCCTAAACCTTTGGTATTGAGTCTGCACCCGATGTACTTGCTCACTACTAGTACAAGTAGTAATACAAGTCAAATGCTGACAGGAAATACTACGTGCTCTATCGACCACTTTTTCGAGGAGGGGCTCAATCAATCTAGCCATCAGTCTTTCCTCAAGTCGAGTGGCAAGCCTCTCAAAAGTAGCATCATCAAGGGAACTAGGTGGCAGTGTCGGCGACGATGTTGGTGGTGGTGGTCTGCTTTCACGACCACATGAGGATTGAGCACGTGAACGCTTGGATGGTCGTTGCTCCCCACTAATCTCAGTCTCTCCCTCGTCAACTAAATGGTGTGAATCAGATGCAGACGGAAGAGAAGTAGAAGGACAATGCGGTCCTCCAACAGCGGGTGCTTTCCTCTGTCGAAATTTATAAACAAACCCTATCGGGTTATCCACGTCAACACTTTTCCAATAAGTAGTGGCTGCCTCGTCTGTTGTCGGGGTGAGGGTGTTATCGCAATCAAGCTGTTAATATAAATAAGTAAATATTCAATAATCATTATTATATAATAACAAAACATTAATAAATAATTATATTACTACAAACTAATTATACCTGACTATGAAAATAACTCGTAAATGTTGCCGGAGATGATACAAAAGTCCACCGCAGCATACGAGGAATGACATTGGCGACCGAGTTGTTAATCTTACCGCAACGTTGGCCAAGTTGCGGAATAGCCTCGTAGGACCACGTCTTTCACAATTTTATGAAAACAAATACAACATTAAATTTAATAATATAACACATTTAATAACATAAATATAAACTATAAGTTGATTACCTGTAGAACCCAAACTGGCCCGAACGTATGATACGATTTCCCATTGCCCAAACGAGATTCACACGTGGGGACTTTTGCCACGTAGTTCCACAAGATTTGATATGATAGTGTTCCCCAAGGAAAATTATTCCATTGATCAGGATTCTCGATAAGGACGGATACCCATATATCAATAGTACGGGTCTTAGCATAGGCAGCCAACATATAATACAACATTAGTATATTCGCTGCCTTAAGATAATCATCCGACGTTTGCAATTTTGAAGTCCTAAAATCTTCATATAGTTTGTATAGCGGTGGACAAATCCCTTTATAATTACGTTCTATAAAGCCATCTTCGGGAACCTTATGATCAGGGTGGTTCGGATCAAAGTCGGATCCACCAAAATGTAGCCCAAGAACCAAAGCAAACTCAACTAGGGAGAAACGAATATTTCGTGAACCCACACGGAACCAAATATCATACCAAGGAACCCCAGGAATCAACACCTCATGGGTGATCAAAGCAAGTAGTGCCTTACGACTATTAGACCCTACGCTTAATCGCAATAAATCACCAAAGCAACCGGATCTAAATACGTCTAATTTATCACCAACTCCCCCTAATACCCTAACTATATCATCAATTATATCTTGTCTATAGTAGTAATTCAACACACATTTAGATCCCTGACAAGATTCTCTCTTCCAAGACCAATTACGCTACAAAACAAAAACAAAGAACATATATGTTGTGAATAAACCGTTTGAATAAACCGATTGAATTTCAAGGCCTAATTTCGTCAAATTTCGGGGAACTCACCTGGAAATCGGGATCCATGGAAGTATTAGTTCGGGTAGATTGCATCGCCTGCGCCTACGCACCACCTGCGCCTCGGCCCGCCCGCCGCACCACCGCCGCCTCTGCGCCTCCACCGGCCCGCACCTCTGCGCCTCCGCCCGCCCGCCTCGCGCCTCCGTCCGCCGCCTTTGCCCGCCCGCCTTTGCGCCTCCGCCCGACCGCACCTCTCGCGCCTTCGCCCGCCTGCACCTCCTGCGTCTCCGCCCACCCGCACCTCCTCCGCCTCCGCCGCCTCCGCCGCCTCTTTCCCCCTCTGAAATCAATCTCCGATGTCGGCACCTCTGAAATCAATCTCCTGCTACTCCGCCTCTTTCCCCTCTTTCCTGCGACTCCGCCTCTTTGCACCTCACGATTATTTGCCCGGTACTAAACAATTATTATAACTAAACGATTATTTCAATTTTTCACTTAACTATTATATCTTACCGATTACACTAAACGATTATGTCTTACCGATTACTTATAGATTTTTTTCCGAATATGTGAATATATAATTCACCAAAAGTAAATAATATGGGCCCACACTACTTAAAAGAAAACAAAAATTAAAATATCGGCTATAAAACTTACATTTTTATCTGACCGGCTAGATAACTTATTTAGTTTATCCTATCGGCTAGATAAAAAGTTCTCTCTACATTTTTCTCTCCCGATCTTTTTAGCCAAAACCAATGAACTTTATCCACCAAAACAAATATGCCTATCATATCTTATTTTGGCGCTATACTGTCTGAATCCATCATTCACTTAATGCAATCTTACTCCTACTATGTACTACCATTTTCTCAACATTAGTTTTTAACAGCTTTTTTCAAAGAAACTTCAAATTTATCCCTAAAAACTTTAAATTGATACAATTTCATAAATTCTCACCGAATTTAGGAGAGAGGAAGGGGATCATATGAGAACCAACACTACTGGTGAGAACTATGAACCAATAACACTATCCATCTTCTTCATTAGATGGTTGGATAAAAGATCCCCACAAGAATATATTATTGTACATATTCCTTATATGTTTTATGCATAAGAGTAATATAAACTTAGAGCATATGCATAAAATATAAGGAGTATGCATAATGCCATGTAGAAAGTATGCAAAGGTTTGTAGTTCTAGTCAATAAAAAGATTGTGTGTACGAGATCTGCACCCTTAGGAGAGATTAGGGCAAATGATTAAATTTGGGCAATTTTTAATGTTTTTGTATGACTAAGACATGATCATCTTATTTGGCTATTTGCCTGTTGGCCCAAAATCAAGGGACTAAAAATGCACTCTACCCTCTATTTGATTGATAAAGTATACATTTCCTAATATTTGATTGGTAGTGTATGTTGCTGTTAAGATGGTTTTTGTAAAGTTAATTAGTGATGAAATGATTCTTTGGTAAGTAATTTTAACTCAACATTTGTTATGAGTTTTGAACCTAATGACTTTATCAAATTCTAGTTTTGTTTTCCCTCTTTTACATGGAGTTTACAAATATATATGACTTATATGTCTGTATAAATTAAATATAGTGATCATGCTGCTGAATTCATGTTTCCTGCTATTAATGAATTAAGAAAAAGATACCACAATGTAAATCAATTAAGTTTTGTTTTCATGGATGCATCACGTGTCTTTGTAAAATGCTAATACTTGGTTAGATATATAGTTTTTTTATGGTTTTTGTCCTAGAAATATAAGACGTAAGCTTTAAGCTGAGAACGGCATCAGAGTGTTATTATTATTATTATTTTTTTATTTTTTTTGCCGTTCCTTTTTAGTTTCATCAATTCATAATTCATTGCAGCTGTAAAAACTGGAGGACTACTCCGGTCTTCCTTATCCCGATGATCTTTGGTGGTGGACAAGAAATATGACAGATTCAGAATTACAAGGAAAATGGACAAAATATGTAATTTTGAAAGATAAGGGGGTGAAATTGACTTTTTTTTTCAAAAAATTGAATGCACATAAAATTCAGATTTCTATTGTTCTATAGCAACTCAAGACTTGGAATCTTCTATAGAAAATAATAAATCTTTTGTTGTGTTAAAATCTTGTTGTCTCTTAATAAATACTTCCTCGATCCCAGACACTTTCAACTTTCCTTAATAATAGTGCCTTAAAAAATTATACACATTCTATGAAACTCGGGAGTAGTTAATAAATGACATTAAGAGCATATCAATATTTCTTGAGATAATTAAGATATATATAAAAATAGGGTACAGATTTGATAGGAAGACAAAGTTATATAGGAAATAGGAAGTATACATACTACTTCACATATTTTTTATGCATGATTCATATTCTTTTATGCATAAACCTTGTAACTTTTATTTTTTTTCTCTTATACATAAAATATATAAAGATTATGCATAATAGATATTCCAATATATTCAATTCAAACCATTCAATGATAAAGATGTAAGGGTATTTTAAACAGTTTTCTACGTGATCCATTACTCCCTATAGAAATACATTTAAATACTATTGAATAAGTATATTTTAAAAATGCAAAATACATTCAAATATATCTAGAGACTTTTAAAGTTAATTTATCCTTAAACTATGCATAAAATATGACTTTTAGAGAAAATAATTAGAAAGAGCAAAACCTCGATATGTGAGCCAATTGGAAACCCAGCCCAATACATTGTTCGGGCCGTCCGTTTTTTGAGAACTTACTATGTAGGCCCGTTTTAGACGCATAGTGGCCCAGCTTGAAACTTAAGGCCTGATATCTAGGCCTATAGGAAATGCAGCCCAATACTATGTACGGCCATGTTTAGACGCACATTGGCCCAGATACACATAATTCTGGTTAGACAAACGATCCAAAAACGAAAAAGTTGTAGTTAGATAAAGATTATAGCATTTAAACTTTAATTCGATTATATATTCGAAATAGTTAGATAAAGATTATAGCATTTAAATTTTAATTCGATTATTAGTTCTTCGAATATATTTCTGTTTTCACTTTACAAATTATAAGTGCAGTTTTATTATTTCTAATAGTTATAAAATCACATCCCGGCATATTCTAATTTTTTTCCTGCTTGTGATAATTTAAAATAAACCCTATACTCCACCAAATATGCAGAATAATTGAGAAATATCAATTCACATAAAATATATATTGTCAACTAACTAAATAAACGGCAAATTTAATGATAAACTACATATGTCAGCTGACAAACATAAGGTTGATCATGCATCCTACTTAATAATTAGGTCTCACGCTTGGCTCCACTTACGACTTTTATTAATTAATTTAGATAATAATATTTTAATTGTCTAATTAACGTCAAACTGTTGTACGTACTATGTTTGCGCAGTTTTATCTATTATTTAAAAGCTCCAACAGTTCGTATATAATTAAGATTACGTCATCACTTGGAATAAATTAAGGAGGCAGCTTTGGATTATGTTAAAATGTTTAACTGTATTAAGTTAACTATTTTATAGAGAACCTACTCGCTGCAATTACTCCCTCGATTTTTAAGTATAATCTTTTGAATTCTACATTTCGCCTCTCATTAAACTCTTAGTATTAGATCCATCCGGGACTATTTCAAATCATATTTGTCTAACAAATGCTAGAAAACTTGATAGAGGTTGTGATTCAAAACTGTCTTAGGTTTCTATCGGTCGATCATTGGCCTTTTAATTTTCCAAGTCCTATCTTTTGATTGAATTCTGGAGACATCAAATGTGGAATTAAGAATTGAAACTAAATAGTCCCGCTACGTAGAGGGGATGGCAGAGTGGTTGAGGTGAGGTTTCCTGGGACCGACAGGTCATGGGTTCAATCCTCACTGAAGTCATTCTGTGTGAGCCTGTCACCTGAGGGTGGTTTAATCTCCCGTGTGGTTTGCGTGCTATCGCACAAGGAGTTGAGGTTTACCCGAGCGCACCGCAAGGTAGCGGGCCGCGGGTTCCTCAAATAAAAAAAAAATAATAATAATAATAATAATAATAAAAAAAAAAAAAAGAATTGAAACTAAATAGGTGAAGAAATAGCTAGTTAATTAAGTCAGTCTACCAAGTGTCACTTTCTCTTGGTCGTAGGTCATAAACAAGGACCATTTTCCCTAGAATTTCATAGGCTATATATTCTACATCAAGTCAAATTTTTGACAATTTTCGATAAAATTAAGGGAGAATTGCAGAAATAGGCATTCCTATAACTTTATTTGCAAAAATAGGCACATTGTGTATAAAATTGCAAAAATAGGCAAAACCCTAATTTTTAATATTTTAAAATTCTGATTGAACCTAGCCTAATATCTACTCTGCAACGGTACAGTCTATTTATAATAAAGTAAGTGAATTGTTTGATTTTGAGAGAATTTGATTACACAATCATTTAAATTTCATTACACAATTTTCAATTTATAATGCATATATATATACATACACCACGTATATATATACATACACCACGATACAGTCTATTTATAATGCACATATATATACATACTCCCTTAGGACTGGTACAACGTATTCGTTCTTGTCTCAATACTAGCTATGTAAGTGTAATTCTAATATTATCATATTGAATTCAGTTAATTTGTCAATTTCAATGTCTAATTAAAAATCTCAATGTTTCATATTGTCACAGTGTGCAACGTGTCAATTGAGCATTGGGTAACCTTACGCATTTGCCTTGATGAATGGAGGATCGAGTTGTATGACTCATTGTGGAATAGGATGGACCAAAAAGGACGGGACTTCAGAGTCATTACCCTAAGACCAGTGACACATTTGTTGTCAAAGCTACTACAGTATGCGGATTTTGGATTGCTAGAAAGGGCGATGATTTCGTCACGAACATAGGTGTTGTCCATTCTATTGCATTAATGAATGGCAGTATGAGCAGCATAGATGAGATAAATTGCGGTACATACGCTTCCATGTACGTGCACCGCATCCTAACGGGTATCCCAACGCCCGAGATGATCAAATCGGTAGAAGACATGCAGCGGTATCGAATTTCGATGGGAGTACGCATATGGGATATGTGTGTTAATCATCATTAGAGTATGCGACTATGTTGTTGGATAAATTGGAGTATCATAAACTATTTTATTTCATTAATGGTTTCTCATTATATTTCTACCTCATTATAATAATTATTATTACTAGTATTCGATCCTAAAAATTTGCATTCATCTACCCGACCATAAAAAACTATTTTAGCCAATCACAAAAAAGTTAAGTGTTGGTCCCGAGAGTACGTTCAGGTGTAGAGGGGGGGGAGTGAATACACCTGAAAACCGATTTTCTCAACTTAAACACGAACAATCCTTTTTCAGGATGATGTCGTACTGAACAAGTTCAGCAGACCAAATAAGCTGTTCTGAATCGTGTGGCAGAGTGACTGACTCTACTGAGATCTGCTAGCTGACTGAGAGTCAGAATTCAGTATCTTACTGATAGAGTTCAGTAGTGCGGAATAGTATAGGCCCAAATTCAGTTGAGTGGGAAAAACGTTTTTAGCAAAACAGTTTTAGTTGATTAGTGCAGTCTGTTAAGTTTGCTGAAACTCAGTTGAATGATTTAAAGAAGGTTTTCAGTATGAACAGTAAATCAATGCAACAGTTAAAAACGAAACACAAGACACGGGAGATTTTTAAAGTGGTTCGGACACAAAAATCCTACGTCCACTGTCCCGAAAGATCAGGAAGCTATTTATTATACTGAGATAGTCTCAGTCGGTTTATACGCTGGACAAACACTGGTCTTGAGATTTACACTGAGCAAGTCTCAGTTTACACGGTTATCAAACTGAGTGTTTGAAAAACTCTCCAACTGTGAAGGAGTCATTTACAATAAGGATCAGTTCAAAGGTGAACTCCTTCGTCTAAGCTATGGATATGTTCTATTGAGCTTAGGTTAGAGGGATAGGGAACAAGAATGTGGCTTCTAGAACGACGAACAACTGAGTATAGCTTTAGGTTCGTGTATCGTCGTTTGGATACTAGAGGCTGTATTGACCAGTTCAGCTTGGTTCCCTAAGAGCTGGAATGTATTCTTTCGTCGGAGATAGATTCTTCAAACTTCTTGCGGAAGACTTAAGCTTTTCGAATTTGCTCGTTTGAATGCTCTGTGAATTCTCTCGTGTGTTCTTGAGTTCTCGTTAATTTTCGTGAGCTTCAAATTTGATTTATCCCTCTATTTATAGAGAAGAGATTCGGATAGATCCGTTGGAGACGACGATCCTTTATCTCTCTCTTTTGGGTAGCTAACGACTCTTTTGAAGTATGGTGGCAGTGTCCTTTCCCTCCATTTCCGGAAAAGTTGTTGACTTGCGGCTTTAGTAGATATAGGGTACGTGTACGCTTGTCATTGGCGAGATTCGGAAGGTGGTTGAGACGAACGTACTTCAAGGAGATCTGAAGCTGACTTCTCTCTTCCTCGTATTTGACTCTACTGAAATGACTTCAAATATCCTGACAGTCAGAAGACTGTCTCGTCCGTTGCCGAGACCGATCTCCGATTCGCAGTGTCCGCTCCCCGCTCGAGCTCTGCTATCAAGATTAGCTCTGAGTACAGTGAACTACTCCTACTGAGTTCAGTTTCACTGACTCCTTTCAGTATACTGCTCCTGCTGAGTCCAGTATCACTGAGTCTTCTACTTCTGGTGCTGAGGCGGATAATCTACTGAGTGCCTGAGCCAGAGCAGAGGGTCTGCTGAGTCTGAAACCTCAGAGACAAAACATATTACAAAGTAATGGTTCACCAATCAATATAGGGTTTTGGGATCTTCAAATCTTCACAGACTTATTCAGATCACAAGGCTACTGAGCGTATGATACCACAGAAGACTGAGTCATTTCCCACTATTTATCAACACTGTTGAGGATAGAATCATCACCCAACATTAAGGGAAAAAAAATCACCTTAGCGCTCGTAAAAATTACCTAAGCGCTCGTAAGAAAAATCTAAGCACTATGGAGAAATCGAGCGTTTACGTTGTGTATCGATGACGTAGCACTTATCTTGATGAATACTACAAAAATTATTAATAATATCAATCCTAATTAATTTTTTTATTATTTTTGAAAGATACTAATAAATCATAAATTAAAATTAAAATAATTGATTGTGTAATCAAAATTTAAATAACAATATACGTGGTGTAATCAAAATAATTGTGTAATGAAAATTTAAATAACAATATACGTGGTGTATATATATATATATATATGCATTATAAATAGACTGTATCATGGTGTATGTATATATATATGCATTATAAATTGAAAATTGTGTAATGAAAATTTAAATGATTGTGTAATCAAATTCTCTCAAAATCAAACAATTCACTTACCTTATTATAAATAGACTGTATCGTTGCAGAGTAGATGTTAGGTTAGGTTCAATCAGAATTTTAAAATATTAAAAATTAGGATTTTGCCTATTTTTGCAATTTATACACAATGTGCCTATTTTTGCAAGTAAAGTTATAGGAATGTCTATTTCTACAATTCTCCCTAAAAGTAAAATTAAACTAGAATCGTGTCGGCTCAAATTTAATAGCACTGCTGGAAATTGATGTTGAACTTAATCATCATATAAAGTATTTACTAAATATGCTTTATATTGAAGAATTAGACTTCGCAATTCTTTTAAAAGGTTTTAAAGGGATAAGAGACTCAATTTTTCATGATATCAAAGTATACTCAATATTACACTGATGCCATGTTGACCATTTGTTCCACATGTAGTGATCTGATGTTAATATCAACCTACACGTGAGAAGGCGTGTTAAAACCATTATTGTCCCACATCAACTTACTATGATTATGTTTCTTTTATAGTATAAGCTTGGATATGTCTTCTCTTACAAAGTCTTTAAAGAAATAAAATGCTGATCAATTCTTTACATAGAACATATATAATTATATGGTCGCGAATAGCTAGTTTATATAATAAATATCGGTAAAATTCAATAAAATTTGGTCACAGTTCATCCCATATACGAATATGACATTCAAACGGATTGCAATTTATCTACATTTGTATTTATATTCAACATATATTTAGAACGAGAAAGAATAGTAGTTAGAGATGGAAAGTAACTAGATGAGGACTTCTCTAATTTTGACTTTACTGGGTCATGATCTTCTTCTTTAATTATGTTGCTCTTTGAATCTATGAATACGTTTTCCAACTCCCAATTCGTAAGCTCTTAGCAGGAGCCAAGCCTTTGATGGAGTTTTTAGTCTATAATTTAATGTGGTAATAATATTTTTACTTGGTTCAAATTAATGTGTTTTGACTTATGAATTATGATTAATAAGACATCCATTAATATATAGACAGCTGCCAGGCTCCGCGATGTTTTGATAAGTTGACCGGATTAGATGGCGGCCTGGCGGTTTGTCACGGTCTCCTTTTTTCATTATTTGTTTTCTTATAAAAATAACGAGATTTTGCATTTTATAATATGATTGGATTCAAATAACATTAGAACGACACATTATTGTCCGAAAATTAATAAACCAACAAAGACTAGTAAATTAGAGTAACAGCCGACAAGTACCCCTCGATCTATGAAAAGTATTTGTGAACGAATTTTGAAGAATGGATTAAAATAAATAATCACTCAATAGAGATTTAAGATTAAACACATTGGTAACTAGAAAATCCTATTTGTAGTCTGAGGTTCTAACTATGTGGCTACTTTTTTTGATACTATGTTATTATGAATAATGTTTTTCTTAGTCATGCTTTGAAAGAAATTAATAGAATATGAGAGCTAATTAATTATAGATTTGATATTATTGGATTTCTTATCAGTGAGTGTACGTAAATTTTAGATTTGATGCGGCGTAAGAAATGGATCTTATCCAATTTATTACTAGGGAGCGTGAGGGCGGATCCAGGATTACGAGGGAGGGGGCGAAACTAAAAAAATTGATAGAAAGAGAGTGAAGTGTATAAAATACGAAATTTCTTAAAAATTACATGTATAAAATCGCGTTTTGACACGAGTTCGGGGGCCGCCGACGGGCGCCCCTCTAGATCCGCCACTGGGGAGCGTATAGATGTGGTGCGACGTAAAAGATCGAATTTTATACGAGTTATTACTAGTGAAAGGGGCGGATCCAAGGGGGGGCGCCCGGCGGCGGCGGCCCCCCCGAACTCGTGTCGAAACGCGATTTTATATATGTAATTTTTAAGAAATTTCGTATTTCGCCCCCGAATGTACACTTCACCCTCTTCTCTATCGAATTTTTAAGTTTCGCCCCCCCTCTCTCGTAATCCTGGATCCGCCCCTGCTAGTGAGCATATATAGAGGATCGGTTAGTGCAGAATTCACTACTCATCTTTACAAACATCATTATTCATTATTAGTGTCCTTGAATATATAATGTATGGTTGGTTGAATGAAGAAGAATATTAACATATAATATGTACACTAGTACACTACGTCTATGTGTGTGGATGTATATATATATATGTATGTGTGATTGTGTGCGTGAGTGAGTTTTTCATATCTCTGACAAAAAACACAGTAGTGCCACTCGTCCCACTGCACAACGTAACAAATAACCAACTCGTACCAACCTTTCATCCACTCTTCAATTCCTTCCCAATTTCTTCACTCAAACAAATCTTTACATCTTCCTCCTTTAATTTATGAGAAGATCATCACTACTCCAAACACGTTGCTTTCTTTGCAAACAACAATTAATCCGCAGCCGTAAACCTACTCTCTCTCTCCCATTTTCCAAATGGGCCCGAACGGCCTCCACCGCCGCCGCCAGCCGCCGCAAGAAGATCTTCGTGGTGGTGGGGCCTACCGGCTGCGGGAAGACTAAGCTCTCCGTCGACCTAGCGTCCAGATTCTTCCCCCTGTCGGAGATCATCAACTCCGACAAAATCCAAATCTACCGCGGCCTCGACATCACCACCAACAAAATCCCATTCTCCGACCGCAAGAACGTCCCTCACCATCTCCTCGGCGAGTTCGACTCGTCCGAGTCGCATCCCGTCTTCACACCCTCGGACTACCGCAGTTCGGCTTCATCGATCATTTCGGAGATCCTCTCCCGCCGGGAGATACCTTTTATAGTGGGCGGATCAAACTCGTACATCTACGCATTACTGGCGAGGACATTCGACCCAGAGGTGGACGTGTTCAGCGAGTCGGACTCGGCCATATGCAGAGAGCTGAGATACAGCTGCTGTTTCATCTGGGTCGACGTTTCCCCGGCAGTGCTGAAGGAGCATCTAGTGAGGCGAGTCGACGAGATGCTCCAGTCGGGGATGTTCGAGGAGTTGGCTGACTATTTCGGCGATCCCGAGTCGAACTCGGTGAGTGACTGCGGGTTGAAGAAGGCTATAGGAGTACCGGAGTTTAAGAAATATTTCGAGACTTATCTGAGAAAAGAGCATGATGATTGGACAGCTGATGATGACGTGGCAGAAAGAAGATCCTACGAGGAGGCAGTTAGGGCCATCAAGGAAAACACGTGTCAGCTGGCGAAGAGGCAACTAGGAAAGATCCTACGGCTGAGGGACGCTGCTGGCTGGGACATAAAGAGGGTTGACGCGACGGCGGCGCTGAGGGCGGCTATGGACGGCGGGAAGGGGAGGGCGGCGTATCTTTGGGAAAAACAAGTGGTGGAACCAAGCGTGATGATTGTGAACCGTTTCTTGATTGAGTAGGGTTGACCCACTGATGAGCATACATTTGTAGCTCATTTTTCCATTTAATTTGGGTATTTGTATCGGTGATTTCGTAGGTTTCCGAGATTTAATTAGGAGAAAAATGGTGAAATCCTGTGTAGCTTGAATAAAAGTTGAATCTAGGCTGAAGAGTGGATTCTGTCCAGACTGCAAAAAATCGGGCTTAAAATGATGCCAAAACGGACTTGATAGGCATTGGGCCGGAAACAGAGACTAAATCAGCTAAATCAGGCCAATATCCAAGCCCACTCTCCTTCAAAGACAACTCGCGGGAAATTGGAATCTGCAAGTACATGTCACGTCAGAGTTGTCGAGCGGTCCATGCCTTTGCACAGTGGTTAGTATTAAGGATAGCTCTTCCAAATCGTGATTAATTATTTTTGATTAGTAGTAATTTACAATCATCCTCCCTGATTAGTAGTAATTTACAATCATCTTCCTGATTTGTAGTGATCTGGTATTATGTACATTAATGTTGTATAGGTTTAGGAGATAGCTTCTGATCTAGAAATCTCTATTTAGAGCAGCTATGTTGTAACTCTCATCAAATTAAATCATTGTATACTGTTAGTCCCGAGTCAAACGTTCAGGTGTAGAGGGCGGGGGGTGAATACACCTGAAAACATTTTTCTGAAACTAGAACGCGAACAATCCGATTAATGGAGATTGCATACTGAATGAATTCAGTATACCAAATAAGCTGTTCTTGATCGCGTGGACAAAGTGACTGAAGGTACTGAGCTCTGCTAGCTGACTGATGTTAGAATTCAGACGCGTTCACTAGGGTTCAGTAGTGTGCGGAAAGTGTAGGCCCAGTTTAGTTTGGCTTGAAAACGTTTGTTTATAAAACTGTTTCAGTAGATTAGTGCAATCAGTTAAGCTTGTTACTGAAACTCAGTTAAATGATTTTGTAAATAGTTTTCAGTATGAACAGTTAAATCAATGCAACAGCTATAAACACAGAGACTTTTAAAGTGGTTCGGATACTCAAGATCCTACGTCCCCTGTCCTGAACAAGGCATGAGGCTATTTTATTATACTGAGTTTGTCTCAGTCGGTTTATACACTGGACAAACACAGTCTTGTGATTATACTGAGTAAGTCTCAGTTTACAAGGTCAAACAAAAGTATGTTTGAATGTATCTCCAACGATTAAGGAGTTCTTAACACTAAGATCGGTTCAATAAATTGAACTTCTTCGGTCTAAGCTATAGATAAATACAGTTGAGCTTAGGTTAGAGGGAAAGGAAACAAGAAAGACTTCTAGAGTGAAGAACAGTGAGGAATAATCTCTCTGGGTTCGTGTTCTTCGCTTGGATGCTAGACGCTTGAGTTCTATGAAAGCTTATGTTCCCTTAGAGCAAGTTGTATGCTTTTCACGCTAGAATTGAGCTCTGAAGATCGTCGTGTATAGCTTGTGTTCTTGTTTGCTTGATGCACTGTTCGTATGTCGTTGTGTCCTATTTTTTCAATTTGATTTTCCCTCTATTTATAGATGTGAGCTATGGATAGATCCATTGGAGACAAACTGTCCATGTGTCACTCTATTTGGTAGCTAACGGCTCTTTTGAATTTCCGCAGAGTCCACTAACTTTTTCAAGAAAGTGGTTGACTTGCGCACTTTTAACGTATACTTTTCCAGTGGTACCTTGTCATTGGTCGAGGTACAGAAAGTGGTTGAGACACTTGCAGACTTCAAGGTTGATACTGAACCTGACTTCTCTCAGTTGTACGACATTGAACCACTCTACTAGAATGACAATGAAGTCTATTGTCACTCAAAGAAACTGATAGGCCGTTGCTGAGTCTGACCCATAGATTTAGTAGTATACTCTTGCTGAGTTCAACTCTACTGAAGGTCAAAACTCTGAGTTCGAGAACCGCTCCCGCCGAGTCCAGTTCTACTGACTCCTGAACACCTTTCAGTATGTTGCTCCTGCTGAGTCGAACACTACTGAATCTTCACTCCATGACGCTATGGCGGACAGTCTACTGAAGGACAACAAATAGAACTACTGAGCCGAAACCATGCTGAAGGCTAGTCTACTGAGCCTGAAACACTCAGAGACAAATGTGTTAACTTTTACAACGGAATGGTTCACCAATCAACATAGGGTTTTGAGATCAGCCAAATCAACAACTGAATCACATCCCAACATATACAACAATCTTATATGGTATCAGAGCCTCACTTTCACGAGACTAAGTAATCCGTCTCAATAATTTCTAGTCATCATGTCCACCGATTCATCCTCTTCTCCTCCATCTACCCTAGTTGTTGTTGCTAACCATTTGAACAACTCCCACAAACTCGATCACTCTAACTACACTTCATGGCGTTCCCAAATTGAACCAACACTTCATGGGCATAATCTCTTCGGCTATGTTGATGGCACGATCAAAGCCCCAGTATATGATCACCAAATCTCCTTCCTCTGAATACGATTTTTGGTTTAGACAAGATCAATTAATTCTGGCTGCCTTGCGTCTCTCCCTCACTCTACAAGTTCTTCCACTTGTCTCCACTGCCACAACTTCCACTGCCCTATGGTCCATTTTTCTCGTACTTATGCAAGTTGTTACCGTGCTCGTGTGATGCAATTAAAACATGATATTTCTCACGCTTCTATCGGTTCACTGACTGTTCAGGAATATCTTCATTATATGAAGGCCAAAGTTGATGAGTTAACTATGATTGATGGACCTTTATCTGATGATGATGTAACTTTATAGTTAGCTCACCTACCACTCTGATGGAAACCAGTGCCCGAGGAAGATAACTTTTATAAACAGAAAAGGGAGGATAAAAAGCTAATTCAAAATCATCTTCAACATACAAATTTAGCTCAGATTAGCTTATTCTCTCTCTAGAAAAATACTCTCAAAATTCCAGCATAGCTGTAGAACAAGATCTCATTTATATTTCTACCTAGCTTAACTACAAACTCTCTGAGGAGAAGACTTTATTTAATTTCTGGTGTTGGTTAGCTTATGTTCTTGCATTAATTCCGGCTCTTAAATACTGCATTTATTTCTTTGGCTTTAAATTACCTTATGCTCTACTGTTCACATGTGAGCTTCTTAATTTATTCCAAGTTTTTAGATCTGGATCTCTTGATTTCACACTATGTTATTCATTGTCCTTTTTAGTTAAATACTTTTGCTAGATTTCTGCCTTTTTAGGAAGGCTTATTGTTTCAGCTTCTACTTTCAGATCTGCTTCATGTCTTACTTTTACATGTTAAAATTTGCACCTTTAGTTAATATGTGTAGCTAACTCCCAGATCTTGCTGGGGTAATGAGGCATCATCCCTGAGAATCCGTGAAATGTAAGAACGTGCTTGATAATCTGTTGTTATAGATTTTAGTCAAACCCTATTTAAGATAGTTGAGAGCTTCTTAGATCTGATCAGTCTGGGTATGCAACCTTTTTTTCTGTGCAGGCGTAGACTAACTAGGTTTTCTACTTTGAATGCTCAACATCGGTAGAATCCTTGATCTGGCTCCTTTATTCTTAATGCTTCTTAATGTCTCCCTAGTCATTGCTCAACAAGGTGGGGTAGCCATTTGGGTAGGTAACTGTTTTTATGCTCAACATGACAGTTACAGCTTATTGAGAGGATTGAACGCCCATGTACTCAACACAACGTCCTAGCCAGATAACCTTAACTAAATTGATTCATATAGCAATCTAGGATCGGACGGGGGGTGGTGTGGAATTACCCTAGCTAGACCGTCTTTTATATCTTGTTAATTGTCTGCTATTTATTGCATATTACATTTATGCGTAGTTTTAGACAACCCAAAGTTTATGGTAACTGCTAGTCAAAACCTTGGGTCAGTAGAGACAGTCTGCTTAGTCACCCGCTCCTTGATGATCGACCTCTTACTTGTCACTGTGCTTGTTTAAGTGTAGTTTCTGTATAGATGTTCTTATAAATTTATTTGCTTCGATTGCGACCATCAATCACCACATTCTCTTGAGTTTGAGATTTTAGAGTATTTATTGACATTATTTCCTTGATTTTTTAAATTTGATTTCTTGGTGTTTTTAATTCTTTGAGAGTTTTTTCAACAGATTTTTTTCGGTGACGGAGGCGCAGCGGCAGTGGCGGTGAAGGTATTATTACCTAGTGGGGATCTTATGTCCCACCTTATATCCCACTACATGTTTCATTCTCAAGGTTGTCTCAGTAACTCCTTACGGAGTTACTCAAGTGGGACATGTAGTAGGACATAAGATGGGACAGAAGATCCCCAGCAATTATTACCTATGGAGTGGCTACCAATATTTTGTGGGGATCTTCTGTCCCACCTTATGTCTCACTACTTGTCTCATTCTCAAGTTTGTCTCGAACTCCGTCACGGAGTTACTCAGTGGGACAGTGAGTGGGACATAAGATAGAGACGAAAGATCCCCAAAGAACCAATATTGGGCGTTGGGGGTTAGGCTAGGGGCCCGCCCATTGAGATAAAAGTTGGGCTTATTTTTTTCATTTTGAATTCTTCACCTGTGTATATAGATTTGGATCATAAGTTAATATGTTAATAAAACAAATACACTTTCTCATTTTATTACAAAGAAAAGAAAATCAGATAAAAGGAAGAAAAAAATACGGATTTTCTTCTTAAAACTCATCTCCCTTTCACCGTAGTTATCCATTGGTAACATATTATTACAGAGAAATATATATGCAAGGTCCTTGTTAAAATAATTAATTAACACAGTTGTGTTAGTTAATTAAATTACATAGGGTCAGAGGATGATGTGAAGTGAAGTTTTAACGGATAAGTTTTATTAGTAAAATACCGTTCTTAGCCGTCCATGATGTGCAATGATGTACTAATAAATACGGAATGAAATCCTCCGTAGTTTTGTTTAGGATTAAGTTGTGATATGAGATTTTAGGACAATAGATTTGCTCTCGATAAACACACATATTCATTAATATATATACGTACACTTTGAAAGGTAATGGCAGATCCAAGGGGTGGATGGGTGGCGACCCCTCCCCTTCAGATTTTTATGCATTACTATGAGTTTTATTTTATTTTGAGAAATTTATATATTTGTCTCACTTAATTTTTTTAATTGGTCCGTTCGAAATTTTTAAATTTATTATCCTACACTAAAGTAACAATGAAGAATCAGTATTAATGTGACCACTAACTTTTAAAAATATCAAAAAACGTATATTAAGTGTAACTTATTTTGTGGAGATGTAAAAATTTAGAGTTTAGACATCTATTTTGATAGAGTTACATATATATAACTTTATGCAATTGATATATTAAGTTTGTGTTTTCTTTTTTTAATTACTTGATTGATCTAAAATTAGTAAGTATAAGTAAACTATTATTTAAATACTAACTCCTAAGCTATATATTGATATTCTTCATAATTTTCTCCAACTAAACTTAAAATGTTGTCAAAATAAGATTGTGTACTATATTTTTTGAATAAATATAAATAATATAGCAGTTATTCATGGAAGAAGAATGTACTATCTTTAAAAAGCCATAAAGAGTAAGTATAATTAGACTTAAGTAGAAAAATATCCTAAAAAATTTTCTCCTTCGCCCCTCTAACCAAAAATCATGGATCCGCCATGTTGAAATGTTTCTTGCCAATCTTAGAAGCCGGTGAAAGATCAGTAATGTTAGCAAGACTATTTACTGTTAGTCTAATTTTTATAAAAAGAGTAAAAGTAATTACTGAAATCTCCGCTAACAAATTCTTTTACCAAAATATGTTCCCTTTAATTCAAAGTTGCCGCAGATTTATTAACACAATCCACTACAACTATAACAAGTCTGTCATATAAAATTACACCATCTTTCTTTTCAACATTTCTATATATTGATGAGTGTAGAGAGAGAGAAAGAGAGAGAAGGAGAGAGAATTTCATTAGCAAGAATTAAGGATCATGGAAAACAACATACTTGTACATGCACTACTCCTCTCATTCTCACTCATAACTCTACTTCCATTTGGTTAGGGTTGGGGGTTTGAAGGCCATATAGCCATTTGCAAAATTGCTCAGGTTTGCGCTCATCATCAAAATCATCTCCCCCCTCTTACACTAATACGAACATTACTGAGTAACACATACATCTGTTGTAATAACATGCATACAATAGGAAAGGTTAACTAAATTAGCTGCAACAACAGTTAAGCAACTGCTGCCAAGATCTGCAAGAAATGATTTAAGCGTATTATGCCCGTGGGCCGACAAAGTCAAGCTTCGTTATCGGTGGTCGTCGTCACTGCATTTCATCAACACCCCCGATCGTCTTTGCTCCTTCTCATATCCCAGTTAGTTAATCCATTCTTTATTTACTTTCTTTTTCCTTTCTTTGTTTTAAGGTTTGATTGCAAAGATAGAAGCGGAGTAATCAACAATTAACACTACTGAGTTTATGGACTACCGTAGCAAAAGAGCGAGATGTAAATAATATTCCATTTACTTAGGTTTAAATTTATATCTACTTAGTTTTTAGTAATATTTCTTGGTGATATATATATATATATATATATATATATATATATATATATATATATATATATATATATATTTCAGACAGTGCCACAATAAAGGACCAAAATCGGCCAGTGGCCACATTAAAGGACCAATTTCGATTTTTTCTCGTTTATTTTTCCTAACCTTTTTTTATTGTGTATTTTTCCCAAAATATAAGTTTTTACCATTACTGAATTTTCCAAAATTAATTATTCTATCTCATGAGTGCTGATGAGGAAAAAAATATTAATACCCACAAGGAAATGATGATAATACACCAATGTATTATGTGTTCTATTTTCGTATAAATTGGAGTCTATTTTCATGTAATTTGAGCTCTTTTGATTTGATTTTTATTACATTTTAAACATTATTTTTGAGTTTTTTCTGCATGTTTGATAGAAATTCACAATCAAGAAGAAATGCCTTGGATGAAAAGAAGTACACAATTGGAGTTTCCTGAAGGACATAATGCTCCATATTATTGTAATTCTTCCAAACATAAAATTTCTGATTTCTAGAATATGTTTTGAGTGTTTTTTGGTTTGTCGTTTTCTTGGTTGTTAGGAAAAATTAGCCACGGTGTGTTGCCAATATGTTTAATTGATTTAGTATGCCTAATTATTCATTAGTTTTCTAGTTTTAATTATTATTTTATTTGCTCATGTGCTCTACATGTAAAAAATGGAAGTGAATACTTTAGAATTAAAATGTATCATCATGGAAAGTTGAATTGAGGCTTGAGACTGGGTAATATAGGTGGAGTTGCAGACTATTTTGACTTTTGTAGCACATATAAAATATACATACTAGAGATTAGGGAAATGGTTGTTTCATGTGGGATAGAACCAGAGTTGGTGGCTTTCAATTTTAGTAAAGGAGATATAGATGACTGCAATGATCGAAACATTTTGGAGTCTGATGTGATACTATGAGTTTATTTTATTTATACAATGGGGAGAATTGCATTGGAATATATGTCGAACACAATGAACCTGAAATGATTCATAGCGGTAATGTTGAGGAGAAAGGGAAATGACAAGATGGAGGAGCATGCAAATGAAGTTGTGGATACTCAATCTATTGGCGAGGATTCTGAACATTCTGAAGAAAACAATGTTATTAACTACTTCAATGCAGATGGTACAACAACTAATGCTTTGGTTTAGGACCCATCTTCGACAATCATAGACTGTAATGACCCACAACTTCAACATCTAATGGAGTATTATGGTAGGTTTAGAGTTTTTAATCCAAGAGTGGACATGGAAGACCCAAATTTCCTCCATGGATTGATTTTTGAAAATGCTCTACTTTCAGAGCGGTTGTATGAAGGCATTCAATGATACATAGTAGATATGTGAAATTCAAGAAAAATGACACAAACAAGATTCGGATAATTTTGAAGGAAGAAATATGCAAGTGTCTTATATATGCTTCTACATATAAAGATGAGAAATTCGTTACATTGCAAGTCAAAACATTTGTGGGGCCTCATAGATGTGGGAGTTCAAGCAAGGCAAGTGTTGCTACATCAACATGGAAAATAAAAAAAATACAATGTCATTATCAGCACAAACCCTTCGTGGAATGCCAAATTCATGCTTGATGTGATTGATAATGGCACTAGAATGAAGATGAATAGGTTCTAGATGTACAGAGTAAATGATAAGGTGGCGTCATTTGCATTGGACAATGAACAAAAAAAAAGTATGCTATGTTATTGAGGTGTAAGCAGCTCAAATGCTAAAAAGTGATCCTCATAGCACAATTAGGATTATGCCAAAATATCATCAAGGAAAAAAAATCTTTTTAAAGAATTTAAATTTGTTGGGATGCATTGAAACGAAGGTTCTTAGATGGATGCAGACAAATTATTTGCTTAGACGGATGCCATATAAAAACCCAATATGGTGGGATATTATTGGCGGCTATAAGCCTAAAATGCAAATAATGGAATGTAGGCATATGCTATTGTTGAGAAAGAAAAGATCAATACATGGAAGTGGTTCCTGGAGTATGTATGTTATAATGCTAACCATCTGCATAAAAGGTTTTACAAAACATTCAAATGTTGATTTTCATAAACCCTTAAGACGTGCACAAACATATCTGAACAGCTTTTAGCAAACGAAATGTTTTTCAAACGAAACTTAAAATATGACCTACACATTCCGCACTATATCTAGTTATTTAAATTACTAACTGACAAAAGTCAGTAATTAATAATCATAATTTGATAGCCTAGTGTTTGTCTAGTGTATTCTTACTTATTTGTAGTCTAGTTGTCTAGATTAGATTTACATTTAGAGTTTACCGTTATCATTTGTTTGTGAATCTTTTCAGAGAATATACGAGATGTGCTCTTAAAAGCGCATGAGAAAGCCCAGTCAATTGTCTTCATTGTAATTGCTCCGGAGATTAACTTTGTTGTTGGGGAACAATTGGAAACTTGTCGTGATGAATTTGTAAAACCGATTAATGTAATTCTAATCGCAACAACAAATAAACTACTACTAATAAATCGTGGATTAAGGTGGATACTGTTTGATCTTGAAATCGAGATAGGTTTTCCAGATGAAGCTACACGGGTTGAAATACTGGTGATACTAACAAGTAAACTTAAAGTAGAAGGTGCTTTGAATATTTCAAAAATATCTAGAGCCACCTCAGGGTGATGTAGCAAAGGATAGATTTATGTGTGAGATCACAGAAGGAGACATTAAGAATTCCAGCATAATCATGGTTGATTTTGAGGTAATCGTTAATTTATTTTTACTTTTAAATGTTGGCGAAATAAGGTATTTTATTTAAAACATTTGGGTTTTCTTTTCCCAAGTTTTTTCGGTGTATGGATGCAAACTCGAAAAAAAAAAAAAAAAAAAAAAAAAAAAGTGAAAATTACATTAACCCCCAAACAATTGCCCTAGTTGCACTATGCCCCCGAATTATTAAGTTTGATGATCTCCCCCTCGAACTATTTAATGAATTGCGGTTTACCCCTCAATTAAACTTTTATTATATTTCGTCAAGCACCACACGTGAGATCTGCGATTTACCCTTTTTTTTTAAGAATTACCATGAAATGCTGGATTTGAAGCTGAGTTACAAACCGGACCCGACATTTGTCTTCTCTTCTCAAAACTAAGAATGTCGAAGCATGCTGGGCTGAAAGTTGATTCTGAAGTCGGATCCAACATTTGTCTTCTCTTCTCAAAACTAAGAATGCCATAGTTGTTGGGATTTTGTATACTGAAAGCAAGTTTTATGCTTGTATATAATATGTTTTTGTCCTTACAACTATTTTATTCTCCTATCTCATAAATATATATGTATTTGCACATGTAATCATTTATCTTGTATAAAAGTTAGATTTGTGTAGTGTGTCGGGTATCACAGAAGACTATACAAATTGGTTGAACTGACAAGATATAAACAGTTATCAGAGCTGAGACAACTTAAGGATAAATTGTCGTTTTAAGCTGCAGTTTAGATAAGAAGTGATTTGTCTTGGCTGCTTGTCTTTACTGGTAACTTAAGGTGGTATATTAATGGATCATAGTGAGATGTGTTCTCCTGACTGACCTTAGTGGAGAACCAAAATCTCAGTGACTTAGCTGGTCGTAAGCTTGGTAAGACTTCAACTGAGTGCATTTGGCTATCTATCACTTTTATCTACTATGGTGAACTTCACCGCGATCGAATCTACGTATCTTGGGTGTTAGTAGTTATTTGTGGCTCAGGCTGATTGTCTGTACCTTACAATCGTATCCTAGTAAAATGGGTTGATAATATCTCATGAGGAACTCGTAAGGATTAGCACACTAAATCGGGTCTGCTGATTAAGTTCAGGTGTGTTAATGAGGTTGAGTGGTACTACTCAAGAATATAATAAGATGTTAATTAAGTTAAACTGTCAGTGAGCTTAATTAATTAACGGATATTTATATCTTAAATACGGGGATCGATTAAGCATAAAATACTAGCCCTTGCTCATTTTGGATAAAGGGGTAAGTCAGCACGGATTCTCTAGTAGAATGAATATGTGTTTATTAATTAATTGTGCTCTGGGCTGAGCATAGATGATTAAATAATTTGAGGCCCAACTTTATTTCTTGTATTATACC
Source organism: Lavandula angustifolia (assembly GCA_028984105.1). Lineage (NCBI taxonomy): Eukaryota > Viridiplantae > Streptophyta > Magnoliopsida > Lamiales > Lamiaceae > Lavandula > Lavandula angustifolia. The sequence goes on along the minus strand of CM054802.1, from coordinate 20,705,693 downwards.
TCTGATCTGACTCAATTAATTGTCTAGTTATTTATTGTCTCTCAGAAAGCATTATTAATAGACTAATGTATTTTACGTTATTTAATAATATTATTTATCTGGAATCAAATTTGATGAGTCAATTAATTGATAAATATTAGTAGTCCAATAGATTAATTAATTATATTATGGACTAATTATGTAGAAGTCGATTAGGGATATAATTATATTAATGGGCTACAAATATTAATATTATATTGGCTCTTGAAGCCTATATATTAGTATTATGTTCATAATCAGAACACACACATTCTTACTCACACAAGCGAGTTTAAGAGAGAGACAATCTTGATTTTCTTCAATTCTCTGACCACCCGGAGGGAGAAAAAGGCTGGGACACAGATCAGAAGATTTGAACAAGAGCAAAAATCAAAGCGATTACAACATACGCGGAGGAAGGTACAATTCTTCATCTCCTATTATTCCTTCAGTAGCATGCTGGACTGAAGTCGGTTCTGAAGTCGAACCCGACATTTGTCTTCTCTAAGAATGTCGTAGCATACTGGACCGAAAGTCGATTATGAAGTCGGACCCGACATTTATTTTCTCTTCTCAAAACTATGAATGTCGTAGCATGCTGGACTGAAAGCCCGTATTGAAGTCAGACCCGACATTTGGGTTTAGGTACCTTGTGGCATATGCTATTGTTGAGAAAGAGAAGACCGGTATATGGAAGTGGTTCCTGGAGTATGGAAAGTTAGACTTATTGAGGATGACACTTCACGGTGGACTTTCATGAGTGACAAAAAAAAGGGGTTGGTTCTCCATTGAAGACCTATTTCTAAATTGTGATCACAGATTTTGTGTGCACCATATGTACAATAATTTTAAATAATACCACAAGGAATTAGCTTTAAAAAATCTTGTGTGGCGAGATGCGAAAAGCACAAGAGTACTGGTGGATTTTGAGGTTGTTATGAGTGAATTGAAAAATAAGGATCTAAAGGCTTAAAAATGGCTGTCTAAGAATCCGGTTGCCTGGTGGTCAAGGTCTTACTTTAGACCATGTGCAAGACCTAACTTGTTGCTAAACAACATTTGTGAGAGCTTTAACAAGATGATTTTTTGGATGCTAGAAAAAGCAAATAATTGAGATGCTTGAAGATATTAGGATTATCTTAATGACGAGATTGTACACAAATAGCAATAAGATGAGAAAATAGCATGCATCCATATGTCTGAGGATTTACATTAAATTGGAAGAACTTAAAAAGATGGCAGGTGGATTTAGAGTTAGCTGGAATAAGTTATGTATAATAGATCTAGATAAAGAGGGTTTTAAAGTTAACATTGTGGATGTGACATGCACTTGTAGGAGATGGCAGTTGACTAAATATCCTTGTGCACATGTTATATCAGGAATGAAATACATGGGATGGGATGTAGAAGAATATGTAGACGATTGTTACAAATCAAATTCTTACTTGAGGGTGTATAGTCACTGTATGCATGTCTTTAGTTGAATTGATGAATGGTCACGATCTGACCAACCTGATCTACTTCTACCTTTGATTGAGAAATTACCTAGGAGGCTTAAGAAGTATGAAAGAAGAAAGTCTAAATCAAGAGATAGAAGATATCAAAGTTAAAATTGCAATAGACAAGGCAAAGGCAACAGGTAAGTTTGGAAAATATTGTCGGATAATGAGTTGCAATTATTGTAAGATTTCTGACCATTATAAGACAACATGTCAACTTAGAAAGCAGCATTTGTTAGAAAAACAGAGCAGAGGAGATGGTGGTCCAACGACATAATCTCAAAGATGATTTTATAAACATTTAATGTTTTGAGAAACATATTTACATTAGTTTGTTTCATTGTCAACAGTTATCATTTAGAACTCTCATCTAGCATCACTGAAACTATTAGGAGTCTCAACCAGGCATGAAGTTTTTAGATTTAGTAATAATTATTGTGTATTTAGCAATTGACACTGAACAAAATTTCCTACTATCCTTCATTGCAGTCCAATAATACTCCAAATAACGACGTTTTGATCTATTTCGTGGATTTTGGGACTAGCAAGAGGATTGTCACCACAAAAAATTCATCGGTAGCAAGTGTATCAATAGAGATGGCAATGGATCTTGGACCCGATCCAGATCTGTGGATCCAGATCCATTTTTATGGATCTGGATCTTAAAAAATTGGACCCATTGGATCTGGATCGGATCTGGACTGATTTTAGAAATTACGGATCTGGATCTGGACTTTACGATCTGAGATCCGGATCCGGTCCAGATCCGCCATTTTTATAACTAAAATATTATTTTATTATCATATCTAAAATATTATATTTATATTATTCTACTTAAAATATCACGTTACATTATTTGTTGAGCTTGAAATACTTAACTAGTAATCTAATAAATAGAAAAGAGGGAGGAGATTGAGTACCCACTGTCCACGAATTTGGAAGTTTTTTTTAGAGAGAAGATCATAGTTTTATAGATGATTGTAATATTTTTATAATATCATGAGTAGTTTGATTTTTTTTATAATTTTAGCTAAAAAAATTTATGGATCCGGGTCTAGACCCGAGACCCTGTGGATCCAATGGATCTGGGTCTGGGTCTGGATCTCATTTTTTGAGATCCAATGGATCTGGACCGGATTTGGACCAAAGTAAAAAATCCCGGATCTGGATCTGGACCGAGGAGGATTCGGTCCAAATCCGGTCCATTGCCATCCCTATGTATCAACGCCTACAAAATTGCAAATTACTAAGGGAGCCCGCGAAAATTTTGTTTTATCTAATCAAGAATCAAGTGAAGGTGGAGGAAACAAGAAGCCAAAATCATGGATGCCAATAGTCCAAAACATCATGAAGTTGTGGTGATGTTGGTACTTTTTTCGATCAATTCATACTTGCAGATTTTGCTTGATCTTCAACTGAGGTTGATTGCTTGCCACTTATGGAATTGAGATGATGCTACTTGTTTCAAATACTTGCTTGCTATATATTTATTTCTTATGTCGTTCACCTTTGACTAACTAGTATTTCACACATATTCCTATTTTATAAAAAAGTTGTTTGTTTCTCTTATGTTACACAAATTTATGCAATTATGGGGCTTGCATGTTGCTGAAATGCAACTCATTCATTTAAAAATTTAGTGTTGTAGAGATTTATTGTTCCAGAAGATGCACATTGTATAGGGATCTCAAAGTAGTTCACATCTAAATAAATTGGTCACCCTAATAAGCTTTGCAAATAAATCATACAGTTTAGAAATTCAAATTTCAAATTTCAGTGCAAATGTTAATCGAATTAATTAATTAAATTGAACTTATCTATCCATTGGTATTTTCATAATCATTTTCACGTCACCTTATAATTTTGCATTTTTGACCCTTCTTAATCTAACACTAAAAGAATGATTAATTTCATTTTTTTTATTTAAAATTAGAAAGTTGAGTCAATGTTTATGTGCAACACACTTTGTGATTATCTTTAATAAAATTTTAGATGAAGGGTACTTCGCACATTATCGAATATTTGGGAGGAACTATCGCAAAAATTAATAGTTGTGAGCATTTCGCACATCGGGTATTGTTGGGGGTTGATGCAATTTTCTCTTATAAATTTTACAATGATTCGTTATTATTATTTTTTTTCAGGTTTCGAGATTTGACTTACATCAACTTTGAATTAGATAATAATTCAAATTGTGGTAGGACCAATAGGATAGACAAAATTAGATAATAATTCAAATGGTGGTAGGACGAATAGCATAGACAAAAGGTACACAAATTAAGGTTAAGGAAGTTGACTCGATTCATCAGCAAACTAAGATTAAGGAAGTTGACCCAATTCATCTATCCAACGGAAATCATGCAATGAACCATGCAAGACAATGCAAGGAACCACACAAGACTTGACCAACAATACATGTTAAGGTAGGTGGTACAAGCGTTTTCATGTTTGTGAGTTCAAATGCAACACTTACACACTTGTCCCAACCCGAAGTATGCTACCAGAAGAAGTTAGAACAAATAGTTGAGCAACCTTGGAGAGAGCTATATATATTATAGAGAAGCAATATAAATTTAACTGGTTTACAAATCAGTCTCACGGTGCTTATATAATCATTCTAAAAATTTTAAATCAAAATTAATTAATCCAATCTAATGATTTATATCTATCATCTAAATCCTTCTATTATCTTCTACACAATATTATAGAATTCCACAATATCTCTTTTACCTTCCTATAAACCGAAGCTCATAATTGTGTAACGCAACCCAATAACCCTCTTGAAAACGCGGAGTCTAGCTGCTTTACTGTCCAGTGATGGCGCTAGGCCAACGATCGTCTCTCAACTAGGTTTGTTATCGAAATAAGGCTCGATTCAATTAGTTGTTTATTGTTCGAGTTTGAATTCGGGCTCGACCTTAATAAGAGCTTTAAATATGAGTTTGAGCTCAATTCATAAATACTTATAGTATTCGAGCTTGGCTCAAAAGCTCGATCATCATTGTATGTTTTAAGAAAATAAATTATAATTTTATATATTTATATATATTTACAAATAAACATAATTATTTTCAATTACATATATAATTAAAAAAATATAAATTTAATCGAGCCGAGCTCATGAGCTTTCGAGCCTATAGTTAGATATTCGAATTCGGCTCGAAAAAATTGACCAATATTAAATGAGGCTGAAGATCGAGATTTTCAAATTTGAGCCGCCTTATCGAGCTTGAGCACCAAGCTATTCGAATAAAGTTCGGTTCGTTAACAACCCTACTCAACAAGAAACCGTAATTTGTTAGCTAGGGAGAACATCCTAGGGTCCATTATGTGAAATGAAGAAACATTTCATCCCCTAACGTCCTCTCCTCTACTTCCCCAGAGTTTATGCCACTCAAAAGGCTCACTTAACAACTCGTTTCCCATCGGATTGCATTACGTGGCTTTTCGTTCTGTAGCATTAAATTACATGTCTGTTCTTCCAAATGCAGAAATATGTCCGTATCGAACAACTGAACTTCACAAAATTTGTTGACTCTTAATATTGAGTTAGCAGTTAGCTGACACAAATAGCATCAGTTTGGCTGTTCGTTGCGTTGAAACTGAACAATCTTAGATCTCATCTCTGCAGGGATTCGGACAGGACGGTAGTTTTTGTCAAGCCTTGCCTCCAGAACAGGCTGGAAGGAAACATATTAGAGCATAATTAAGAATCAGCCATTTGGAATTAGACTAATATCAATAATGAATTATAAGGGTACAAATTAAAGACCTCTAGGTTAGGAATCTTGTAAATGAGATGTTCGAAGAATAATCGAGCAGCAGAAGAGTCACTAATCCTCACCTTCACTATGAACCTGTCTCCACTCTATTAAGACAGTAGGATAAGGTGAGATTAGCAAAATCCCAGCCTAATGATCGATTACCCCCATAATGACGTAAATGGTTAGAGGTGCTCTCTTAATATATTTCTTTGCTCAGAGATAAGAAATGAGATAACAGTTACTAGAATCTATGAAAACAGCTGATTTATCAGCTTCCTGAGATAAAAATGAGATGTTATATTATGACTAACCTTTACTTGCATTAAAACAAATTAAATGACATCTCGAAAAAATGGATAATACTTGGAGCCTACAGTGTGAAGATGAAAATTTTACCCTCAATGGTGCGAGAAACTTGAGATTCAGTTCTGATAATGCCAATGAATCACCAGTTCGGGCAACTTCATCTGCATTTACTCCAATCCTATCCAACAGTTCATGACGACCTGCAGAAGTAACCCACTTACGGCTCCATAAGACAAAAATACTTTCTTTTTGTTTATCTTTATGTTCTCTACTGTGTTAGCTAGTATGCTACAAATATGCTGCAAACATAACCAGCATTTTTTTGTGCTTCAAATACCGGATCTCATTTGAGAATTTCACTGACCAAAAACAAAAACTCAGTCAAATTAATCCCCTTTTCAGATGACTTTGGCGGGAAATGTCATGTTTTGGACACCCAACAAAAGGCCACGGTGTCAAACAGGTGTACAGAGCAGCTAGGCTTTTATGCAAAGAGATGATTCTCGGTAAGATTGCTTGGGCAGTTACAACTTACAATAACCTCAAACGGACAAAGTTAACTTCAGAGATTGGCTAAGGATATGGTATTGCCATAAGTGTTAATCTGAACTACTAGATCATAACAATAAAAGTACAAGTGTAGATAACTGATTTACTGCGGAATGTAATCTTACTGTAGGAAACAAGTACAAAAAGAGAACAAGATGATAATATATAGAAAAGTTATAAAGAACCACAATATAATTAAACCAACAGACCAGTGGTCACACTTCCACTTCTTCTATTACTCTCAATTTAGATCTTGTCAGGCCTCAACCTTTACTGTTCCAACATGAGCTCATGCGATTATTTAAAAAGTTAATACATGCCTAATATGTGACCTTTTCATCGCTTACATTAAAATCAATTAGAATATGATTATAAACATCAATTAGTATACACATTGCAAAGAAACTATGAAATCACTCACCATGCTGGCAGTAGCTTGCATAAACAGCATTATTCACAACACCATACTGGTCTAACTCATAGTCTCGAACTTTAAGTTCAACTTCATGGAAGCCTTGCATTCTGAAAACACAAACGGGAAGCATCAAAATTTTCAATCCAACACGTTTTCAGTTAAGCCACTGCCTACAAAGCATGTAAGATTGTTCAAAATTGACCTGGAATCAGCAAAATACTAACTGACATATTCTCTCCTCTAAAGATTATCAATAAACTAATCTAATCTTTGATGCAACCAAGATTAGATGGATCAGTAGACCAAACTAAACATCTAAAAAAGCAACAAATACAAATCACACAGCAAGTCAAAGCATTGAACAGTGAACCTCAAGAATCTCAAACCAGTACAAAAAATTCACAAGAGCCCATTAAAAGTTTCACCTTGATAGTTGACACACTGAAATCTCAAGAATAAACTGTAGTACAAGAATTAAAAGATTAGAAGAAAAGAATGAGTACCCTATTCCACCCTTAAAATCAAATCCGACAGCATTGCAGGTCATCAGCCGCGCGTACCGCCTGGAATTAGCCGGAATATTGGAAGAGGGCTGCCGAAAATGAACGGCGGTGGAGTAGTCACGTGTTGGCAGAGCGGGCACGTGAGTGCCGGAATTGATGAAAGACTGAACCATCTTTGTAAACATTGTTCAGTGTGAAAGAGAATTGTGCAGTTCTTGATTTTTCGTAGAAATTGAGCGTTAAGGTTTAATTTACTATTGAGTTGTATCTAAAATATAATTAACTTATTAAACTTAATAATACTAAATACTTAAGTATAAAATAAATCATTTTATTTTAACTTCTTAATTTAGTAATTTTTTTCAAACAGGACCTTAACTTTTTTATGTATAACTTGGTAGAGTTATCGATTATTTCATTACATAAAAAGTCTAGCTGATATATCTTAACATTTAAATGTACGAATACATTAAAAAATTGTAGGAAAAAGCACTCCTTATCACCTTTGGTACACGAAATGTGGAGTAAGATTTAATTTAGATAAAGTGTTCAAGTTTAAACACGATCTCTACAAACCACAAACTCCAAGGTTTAGTTAAATGAGCAACATTCGTTATTCTAACACTGCATAAAATGTTCATTTAATATTTTTTTAAGTGGTGTAATCACTGTCATGTGATACCACTCACATACATGTGACTTCGCCACTGTTTCAACAATACATAATATGCAACTAAGCAATCTTATTCAGAGAAATGAGATGTTAAGAATCATTAAAATTGGATAATAGGATATTTGAGGCTTTGTAGGCGTGATCACGTCGTACAAGAATTCTTGTTATTAATAGACTAATAGTACTGGAAAATGTTAATCCTCGAGATTAATATAGTGCTTGAAATAGTTTTGTAAGTAGCTTTTAACTATTTATGGTTAAAGTTGTTTAAAGTTTCTTTTAAACAAAAGTTATTAGTGTTTGCAACATTAAAAAAAATAAACAATTGAATTTTAGAAAAATAATAAGCAAACACTCTCATAAGTTATTTTTCAATTATTATTTTTTTAAAGCACATTCTATCAATTTATGTCTTTCTGCTTATTTCCGCTTATTTTAAACTCAATTAACAGAGGTATATATTACAAATATTAAAAAAGTGTTTGTGTAATGAAAAATTATTTAAATTATTTAAAGGTTTCATGTGGTAACCATCAAATTGTAAGAGCATATTCTTTTTCACTTTTGTTTTATTTATTTATTTATGTTTGTACCTAAAATATTTAATTGTTCAACCAGAATTTTCTTATTTTACATGTGTCCGTGGGCCTGCACGTTTAACAAGTTGAAATTTGTAGGCCCATATTTTTTGTCAAGCCCACTAGTAACAGAGGATCGTCTTGTGAAGGTACAGACTACGCATGTTAAAAAGCCCGATGATGCTTTTGCTTTTCAGTCCAAATATTTTATTTTATTGGGTAATGTTTTAGTTGGACACTTTGATTTGACAAGTTGATTACAACGTTACAACATATTTAGGTTTTCTTTAAAAGGAAGATTGATTTCATAATATTTGTAGTACAGCTCGACGAACCGAGTAAGGTGGCGTAGTTGAGGGACAAGAAACTCGCAGTATGTCCCTTGGGATGGCGTAGCGGTAAAGGTGGGTGGTCCGGGATCGATAGGTCATGGGTTCAAATCTCACTGGAACCGCTATGTGTTGTCTTACTTATGGTTAGCCTATGATGGTTGAACTCTCCTGTGTGGTTTGCAGGCTATTGCACAGGAGCGGGGTTTACCCAGTGCGTACTTCGGTAGCGGCTGCAGGCACCCTCGAAAAAAAGAAACTCACAGTATATTAATTATTACATGGTTTAGCAATATTTTCAGATATTCAAAACTATTCCTTCTTTGGCATCGATTGGTTTGTCTGGTCTTAAATTGTGTATGTTTGGGATATTTATGTATATCAAATTTTGTGTAAAATGAAAGCAAGTAATATCGGAAGTGGCGTATTGTCAACTCTCATGATGACGAAGATGGATGATGAAAATGATGAAAGCACAAGTAAAGCAGGCAGCTATCAATACATTCCCAAATTAGAAGCAAAGGATAAGACCCGACAACGTATAAGGAAAAAGAGCCGGCCAGCTTAACAAGAAGGCAACCACAACAAAAAGTTTCGAAAGAATGGCACAATATAGTTAAATTCGTATTCAATATCTACCTATACTATGGTATATTGTTAAATTGAAATCTTTATTTAGAAAAAAAAACCCCTCAATGTATTGTGTCGTGCGTGTGTCAGATACTCCAACACGATACGACACTCCAATTTTCATATCGTATTCTAAGTTTTTAGAAAATACTCTATTTCGTTTCATATTTTGTATTGCGTGTCCATGCAATATAGATTGTACCCATTTAATGGCCGCGTATGCAATGAAATGTATACTGTTGTGTCCTTAAAATATATATACACTAAATAATTTGTTCATGGGCCAAATATTAATATATCACTTACACATAAAGGGTCCGCTCCTTATTTTTTTCTCAATTTGAAGGTACAGCTAAAACATGTGATACATAACTACTGGAATATCATTCTGGCCGTCGATCTTCGTCATGGCTTCACGTAATGGCTTCCGCTTAGATCTTAATTAATCCATTTAGTATATTCTTGTTCGAGCACATTTGCCCTCAGACGCATAGAGCTTGTCATGTATTCTTTTTCAGAATCTCATATAGAAATTATCCACAATTATTACAAGCAATTTTATTTGAAGAATTTATATTTTCACACAATAATTTTCTTTAAAAACGGCGTTAAAAAAAATTGACTATCAGACAGAGGGAGTATTACGGAATCTGAAGGCATATCCAAGGTAACGCGGACACAGGGGCGGAGGGAGGGGGCGCATGGCCCCCACCACCACACCACACCATCCGGACTTTTGTGTATTACCACAAACACCCCAATATTTATCTTAAAAAAATTGTATAGTCCTTCACGCCCTCTCCCAATTTTGTAATTTATATTTTTGCTTCATAAGATAATACTTATAAACGGAGATTTATATTTCGCAATTTATATTTTTGCATCAGAAGATAATAATTACCTTTTGGGTTATATATCGAAGATTTTAATTATATGAAAACGTCGGTCACAGTTTTAAAATGTAAAAGAACATATTATTTTTTGAAGATTTGTGTATTTTATTGACACTCGTTATATTTAATGTTCTTATGTGTACTCGTTGTTATACTATAAATCCAAAAAAAAAATCTTAGGGCTCCTCTCCCGAACTCCTGGTAAATTTCGCCCCCTAGACAATAAATTCTGGCTCCGCCCCTGTACGGACACACGATAACATGGACATATAATAACTCGATATTTTATAGAAAACCGAGGACATAACATGAGTGCTATAATTATATAACAAATTGTGAAATAATTTTTTTTATTAAAATTAGAGCAAAATATCATGAAATGTATCAGACACAATAAATGAAGTTTCGTGTTGGATTATATGATATGATATGTTAGAGATTTTAAGTGTCCGTACAAGTAAGGTATCCCCTAATTCCAAGATTAATTATCTTGCATATATTATTTACCACACAAATTATTTTCCGAAGACAAGAAGAAAATAAACAGAACTTACATCAAACAGAGCAAGCAAGGCAAGAAATTATTCTCCATCCTATGCCACCATGTTTGCCTCTTCACCACGACAAACCCTACGGCAGAACCACATTTCCTGGGCGGCTGCCCGCCAAAATCCCCTTATTCCTCTCTCTCTCTCTCTCTCTCTCTCTCTCTCTCCCTAAAAGCTAGAAGGAGATGCCTATTCTGGGAAAACACTCTGTGTAGCCTTTCGGTGCGTAAACTCAATCACTTTCATTCTTTTCCTCATCACTTGACCCACAAACTAAAGTGTCAATCTCCATGTCCCTCCACACTGCTACACCCATTTCTTCTAAAGCAAAAGCAATCCTCATTCCCACACCAACACAATTATCCTCTCTTGTTGACTTACCCAATCACACTATTATTATACTCGTCTCACTTCTCAATATATATACACTATTCACTCATTAATCTCAACTCCAAATTCAATTCTCTTCTCTCTCCCCACTCTCTTTCTATAACCGCCGCTATGGCGGTCGACGTTATCAGCCCCAGGATCTCATTCTCACACGATCTCAAAGAATTGGAATTCGTGCCTATCGAAAGCCACAATCATCTGCATTTGAATCCAACTATCGATTTTGATTTCTGCATCGGCCAAAACCTGCAACTCTCCTCCGCCGATGAGCTCTTCTCCAACGGCAAAATGCTTCCGATAGAGATTAAAAAAATCGCCGCGCCGAAACAAATCGATCGAGCCGAAACCGACCAAAACTCGAAGAAGAAGCGATTGATCGAGTTCTTATCCACCACCGCCGCCGAGGAAGAGGAGGAGAAGCCGATCTCGAAGCCGTTCTGGCAGTTCCGGCGGAGCAGCAGCGTCAATTGCGATCGCGGCGGATTGCTCCGATCTCTGCAGTTTCTGAATCGGAGCAATTCGACTGGCTCCGTCCCTAATTCGAAGCCGTCTGGAGTGGGTAAAGTTATGCAGAAGCAGAATTCGTTGAAGGAGGCGCCGGTTGAGCGGCGGAGTTCGTCGGCTTCGGGATTCAATCAATACTACCATTACAACAAGCCGTGTTTGGGGAAGAGCAGAAGCGGCAAAACGAACGGCAGCGGAGTTCGGATTAGTCCAGTTTTGAACATTCCTCCAACTTACATTACAAAAGGTACTGTTAGCTTATTCGGAATCTCTTCGTTTTTCTGTAGTAAAAAATCTAAGAAAAAGAAAAAATGATTTCTTTTATCTCTCTATAATTTGTTCTTCAAGTGTTATGTATACAGTGATCTAGTAAATATGAGATTCAAAAGTCACATGCAGTAACTAATGGAAATTTAGTGGTGTGCATACTCGTGTAGCGGTTAAAAAGATGATAATATATGGTGCATTCTACAAATCTACAAGAACAAGACTATGAAAAGAACTAGCAAAAGAATATAGTGTACAATTGTTGGTTTCTTTTTCATGTATATGTTCTTTGATTTATGAGGGTTTCTTTTTGGATTAGTTGAAAATATGTTGTCCGAATCAAGACAAGAGTCGAATAGGATCCAATGAAAAGTTGTACAAATAATATAGATCAATGATTGCAACTGCTTTATCAAGTAGTACTCACTTTACAAAAAACTTGTTTTTGGACTTCATTTCATGGAAAAATATTTAAAAAAATAAAAGGAAATTAGAAATGGTTGAATTAATTTATCAAAATGTATCTATAAATATTAAATATATATTTGAGTTTGAGAAGAGTGTCAATTTCTAATAGCATAATGTAGTCTTGTAGTTTCTTGATTAAAACAGTTGTAAAACTCAATTATTTTGTTCTCTCGAGAATAAAAGTAAAGCATGGATAATCATAGAGTTGGTTCAAATAAGGCGTACTTATCCCTTTGGTTTGTTCCGCACTTTTCAATTTTTTGGTGCGATTCACATTACTTTATAATACTATTATTATTATTATTATTATTATTGATTGATATGATCTTTATCACTTTTTAGTTCATTGCTCATATAATCATTATGTGCGTGCTTAAATAGGAGTACGGAATATATAAAATCTACAACTATAATAAAATATAATACTCCCTCCGTCCCAAAATTGATATCTACTTTAGTGGCAGCACGATTTTTAAGAAGAGTTGTTAGTTGTATGTAAAATTGTGGATCCTACAAAAAGTTGTGTAATAATTTACCAAAAAAAAAACAAGAATTTTGGTACAAATTGAATATGGTATAATGACAAGATTTTTGGGACGTAATATGAGAGCAGATCTACGGTCCAAAAACCTATCATAATACTTTTTTTTGTATTTGGTAGCAATGCAATTACTCTTTCTATTCTTTGCTTTGTACTTCCTATATCCGGTAATTTTTCTACACATAAATAACCTCCCTTTGTTTATAAAAATTATGTAGTTTTATTTGAGATAGTAAAAATCCCATTCAAGGAATGAAACTAGATTTAAAAATTAGAGGGCATGCATGGCTTTCATCATAATGGAATGAAGATATACTCCAATTAAGGAAGCTATTAAAGTAGTTTAAGTTATCCAATGAGACTTTCACACCAAAACATACTAGTAATGAATTATAGACTTGTTAATTAGAATGTTTGATTCTAAATTCAGCAAGCAAATATGACTGATTACACACTACATTCTATCTATATAGTGATGATCCTAAAGTATGTTGTTTCTTTTTTTTCTTCGATGTTATTCTCTTCAATTTTAGTGATACACTTGGTTAAGTTTTAAAAGGTTTATCTACAATAAACAAATTTATACTCTTTTCGTCTCGTTATTTTTGTCTCAATTTCCTTTTTTATTGTTCCGCTATTTTTGTCTTCGTCCGTAAAAGAAAGTAATACATGAATCACAAACAATTTAAATAAAAGACTCCACCACTTTAACACATCCCCAACCATTTTAATATAATTTTATTCACTTTCTTAATCTTCACGTCCAAACCTACTAAAACAAGAATAGAGGGATGGATGAGTACATATCACTCTGTTCTGCAAAATGTTGTATTCTTTCATGCCCAATCATTACGGTGTGTTTCTTTTGTCATATAAAAAATACAGTTAACATGGATTATTTCTTAAGATTCTTTTTATATTTTAAATGGAAATAGGGAGGACCCAAAATGTGAACTGAGATAGACAATAGACGTGTAATAAGCCCAATCGAGGTCGTTGCGAGGCCTATTAATAAGTCCAAAGTTCAGTGATGGATCTACGGGAATATGGTGTCACACTCCAATCCAAACTGTGTATAATTTTGAATTTCTTAAAAATATTTTTTAAGTTTGTTATTTCATTCTCGAAATTCTAAATAGCACTCTACTATTCCAAAATGACATATTTGCGCCTGCAACATTGCAAATTTTTCTTCTCGTACAAATTCTTAATCTGGTCATTACTGCTTTATTTGCATTATTACAATCGGTATTGACGCATTGTCCACACAAATCTACTTGAATGTCCATGGCATTTATGACGTTGCACGATATGGAATATGCATTGATTTGTTCAACATATATACAGAATATTTCATTGAATTGTACTAAGATTAGTAAAACAATAAAATGAGAAATAAATAAAAGTGGGGATCAATTAGACCTTTTACCATTTGGTTTTTTTGTCTGAAACAACCATCAATTTAAGTTGTGTCTGAATTGGTGTGAGAAAATGATTCTTAGTTAAACCAAACCAACCAACACTTCTCCTTGATCTGGCTTCTGGTTTTGATTTCAGAACATGATATCTGAGATCTACCAATTGTACAGAAACAGATAACAAGGAATTAGATAAATTGCTTTTCTCTCAAGGAAAAGGGTGAAACAGAGATGCAAATTCTCAATGGTCAGAAAGCCTTGGATAGCCCATCAGCACCAGAAAGCAAATGCTTCTTGTTCTAAAAACAAGTTCATGGCATGAATCTTGATGACAAAATGAAAATACAAAAGCACAGAGTGCTCCCGTAACGAAGTTTATAAGTTCGACTACGAGGGAGAGACTAAGGCTTCACCCGAGGTTAAGGAGAAACTAGGAAAATATGTGCTAGAGACTTTCTCTGTCACTCAAGTTTAATGGCATCAAAGGAGTTTCAGTTCCCATTTCTGATGCCATTAACAAAATCAAGAAAAAGGTTGAAGATCAATTTTCTCTCCTAACAAATAAGATCATTAATAACACTAAAAACTAACATTTCACACAAATCAAAGGGCCATATTTTCTGATATTCACAAGAACTGTGCAGAGAATCAAGCCACCAAGTACAAAGCACCAAAAACTATAAAGGAAGAACAACAATGGATCTGATGAATAGGAGAAAAGTGAACACACCAAACAAAGCTGTTTGTTAGAAATGAGAATTTTGAGCTTGAATATCATGAAGGACAAGAATTTAATTTTTTACAAAGTTGAAAGAAAAAACCCCTCACCAACTTTTCCACTAAGTGAAGTTTATTCCATGAACAAAACATATATATGAACAATTATAATCTGGGAAAGAAACAAAAATCAGAATTCCCAAACACCACATTTTCATCAGAGGAAATCAAGCATTCCACTTGAATCCCAAAATTCACAATGCTGGTGTAAATAGGCCACTATATCAACCAATTTCAGCAATAAGAAACAAGTGTCAATCCTATCTCCATCTGCAAATCGAACCATTAATCAAATTCTAAACTCGAACACTAACATAAACAACGAATCTTTAAATCGGAAATTGAATTCTCATTTTTCACCTATTTGTTACCAAGGGGCAGCTTCAATAACCTTATACATGTCCGGTGTAACTTCGGTCAGCCACAATCCGGGAAATAAGGTCTGCAGAGAATTCAAGAAAGTTATGAGAAGGAGAATTGACTTAAACAATTCAGAGGGTCAGAAATCAATCTAAAGAAATGAGATTAATTGCTTACATCTAATTGTTTTTGGACGATCCTAGTTCTCTTCTTGGGCCGGCGCGGCGGCCGGTTACCGATCATGGCGTAGAAATCCTCCTCGATGTCTCTTTTTGAGAGCGAAACAGTCAACTTTGTCCGCTCCCTTTTCTCCCCACTCGCCGCCGCCGTGCCGTTGTGCATCTGCGGAGATCCCGAATTGGGTCTCGGCGCATCGACCCTCAGACTCTTTGCGCCGCCTACATCAGCGGCGGCGGCGGCACCGTTTCTACCAGGAGCAAACCCACTCGCCGCCGTCCTGCTAGAAGCTCGTCTCGTCCTCAAATTCCACGGGAAGTCGGCTTCCGCCGCTGGATGCGGCGGCGGCGGGGGAGGAGGAGCGGAGACCTCCCCTTCCTCGAGGCTGTCCTTAAAAATCGCGTCTTTCATCTTATCCGCCGCCGTCTGGAGATCGAGCATCACTTTCTCCCTCGTAGCTGCAATCCCGTCGTCGCCGCTGCCGTCATTGCCGCCGAATCTCCGACGGGCGTAGGGCGGAGATGGGCCCACTTTGGGCGATTCATGCAGAAACTCGATAGAAGAGTCTTTATCTCTTTCCCTCGTGGTGCGGCGCTGTTGGATTGGGTGGTGATCGGAGCCGCCGGAGGAGCTGTCGGCGAAGCGGCGGAGCGGCGAGATTCGGCCGTCGGAGTTGACCTTCATGCAGCGGAGGAATTGCTGATTCCCCCAGCGCAGGTCGCACGGCATCGTGAAATTGTGCAGCGCCTTGGATCGTTCCGTCCCCATAGCCATGAAGATTTGATTTCCGCGATTCCGCAAACACACAGTCGGAAAGGTTCTGAATCCGACAATTGAAGGTGAGATTGAAGAAGGGAAGAAGGGTTTGTTCGCTATTATACTAGAGCTTTTTCTTTCATTCTCCCTATTTTTGGTGTAGAAATGATGGCAAAATCGCCGGGAAGGGAACCAACTAATATATATACAGAGGTGGAGGGGTGTTTCGGTCATTTCACTCGATCCCCCTCGTTAAGTTCGAGTTCAATTTTTGTTGAGTTTGGTTGGGTGGCTAGGGTGCGCGACCTTCTTCCCTCCTTTCTAACCTACGCCGCTCACTAGAGATGGCAATGGATCTTGGACCCGGTCCAGATTCGTGGATCCAAATCCATTTTTCTGGATCTGGATCTTAAAAAATTAGATCCATTGGATTTGGATCGGATCTGGACTAATTTTAAAAATTACGGATCTCGATCTGGACTTTACGATCTGAGATCCGGATCCGGTCCAGATCCGCTAATTTTTATAACTAAAATATTATTTTATTATTATATCTAAAATATTATATTTATATTATTCTACTTAAAATATCACATTACATTATTTGTTGAGCTTGAAATACTTAACTAGTAATCTAATGAATAGAAAAGAGGGAGGAGATTGAGTACCCACTGTCCACGAATTTAGAAGTTTTTTTAGAGAGAAGATCATAGTTTTATAGAGGATTGTAATATTTTTATAATATCATGAGTAGTTTGATTTTTTTTTAAATGATAGTAATGTTCTTATAGATTATCGTGTTATCGTAGAATTAATTAACTTAGTTAAATTTTAATTGATTTAGAATTTTTTAATTTTAGCTAAAAGAACTTATGGATCCGGGTCTAGATCCGAGATCCTGTGGATCCAATGGATCTGGGTCTGGATCTCATTTTTTGAGATCCAATGGATCTGGACCGAATTTGGACCAAAGTAAAAAATTCCGGATCTGGATCTGGACCGAGGAGGATCCGGTCCAAATCCGGTCCATTGCCATCCCTACCGCTCACAACTTTAAAAGCGTTTAGCGCTTTCTTTTTGTATATTTAGATTTAGCCCCCTCAACTATTGTGTGTTTGCTTTATATCTCATGAATTATGGAAATATACACTTCATCATTTTAAATTATCTAATTTATTGTAGAGAATAAAATTTCCAATACAAAATCGGGTTATCAAAGATTTCATAAAAACACATGAAATAATAATTCAAGAATTTTTAGAGTTGGGTTTCTCCCAACTCTACTCTCACTCCCTTCTCTCCTGGTCGGCAATATTTCTCTAATTCTCAAATGTTTATAGGCTGGGGACTATTGAAAAAACTAATAATATAGGATAAAATTATCCCTAAATTTGACAAAAACCTATATATTACTACGAGTAAAATATACTACATTATTATTAATTTGGAAGAATTAATCCACCACATCAAACTGTGAACTTGAACCATTATACTCAGGCTATGTTGCATAAAAAGGGATACGTGACGTTGATACGACACTATATGGATATGGGACACAGTAATTTATAAAAGCTTAAGGCATGACGTGATGATTCAACACGGCGTTTGGAATGTAAAATTAATTAATTTTATATTTTTATTAAGATTAGGTGCAACGTATATTTAAATATACGAGACACGGCAATTAGAGCATCGTATTATATTCGAGTGTCCGATACGTGTTCAATTTTTAAGGTGTCCGTGCAACAAGGGTATTCAGATAATGGTTTGATGCCTGGATTTAAGATGTTATAACAAAAATGTCATGACATTCAACTATTTACAAAATAGTAGTACTTGACTTTAGAAGATTTTAACAAATATATTTTTTTTTATTGTAATTATAACAAATATACATGAGGAATCTCCATTTGAGACATCGGTATAATAAATCATGGTCAGAGACTCGGAGCAAGAAAATCAGTTTTGGGGGGGCTTACCTATTTTAAAAGTTAACACTAAGGACCTCTAAAAATCAAACTTTAAATATAAAAATGAATGTAGGATAAATTGTAAATATGGTTATGTAATAAATTATAACTATCTCATCCAATACATAACAATTAACATATCATATGTAAAATGTAGGATTTCCTCTATTGAAGGTCATCACTCATCACCTAGAGGTGAAAATCGAAAGACAAGACAAATTAATGTAATAAATAAAAATATACTTATTTTCTCATTCTCAATGCAAAAATATGATTCAACATTCTACCTAACTTGCCTTACAACATGTACATTTATTAGATTCGCCATTAGGAGTTGAGAGTCATGGATGAGACACTTAATCATGCTGTTATCTTGTGAAGAGGAAATTTTGCATACAGTAATGTTAGGGTGGACACTGGGCAGTGATCTGCAAAACACACGGAATCGAATTAAAATGTGGATAAATGACGAAAAAAATACAATATATCTAGGTGAAAATGCATAAAACTATCATATGTTCGTTTCAATGCAAAAAAACACTCGTGTTCTTAAATATTCTGCCCGAAAACCCCTTCCCTCAAATTCACAGCCCGTTCATCTCAATAGCTCTTACATCTTTAACAGTGATAGTATCTAAATGTAATTACTAAATTAAATGAGGCCAGATCTAAAACACTAGATAAGAATTAGAAGAAAACGTGAACTTTGAAGAATCGAGAATGAACTGATTCAAAGTGCAAGCTACAACGCCAACGCGTATGCTTGTGAACGTATCAAAATTAATATTATATGCATATTGTAAGAGTATTTCATACATCGTACATAAACATAAATATAAAAATATTGTCTAAACACACTTAGGACGACTGAAATAGACATGTTTGACGTTAAGGGTTTTCTTACAATATTTTTAAGAATATACGAGTGTTTTTCAATAAAACGAATACATAATAATTTTATTTAACACTAGGTAGTTTTTTTGTCATTTTCGTATGAAAAATGTATGTTTGAATATAATCAATCTCCGGAGCATAAAGAAATCAAAACCATTATATAATTGGAGAATTTAAAATTTAGATAAAGCTGCGAATAACGGCTACTTGGCGATCCCCAAATAATATTCCGAAGCGCGGACCGACTCTTAACCTTTTACAGCCTAGCCTCTCCGGCTCCAAAACTTCACCAATAAAATGCGCTCCAACAATCTCACACTAAACCAAAATAAACTTTCTCAAACTCATAGAAAGTCTACAAACGTATTCTGCATCTCTCTCTCTCTCTCTCAATGGCCAAGAAGAACTTAGTTTCAGTCCTCGTGAAAATCTTCATTTTTCTGGCCAAACTGAAGAAACCCATAACCCGAAACCTCGTGTTTTTGAAGAAGATGAAGAGGTTGAAGCTGCTCGATCAGTATAGCCGTTACGGCTATGTGAAGGAGTACGAATTCTCACCTTCGAGTACTCCTCTGTTCCAGTTTCGCAGAATGTCGAGAAACGGGAGGATCAGCTTGAAGAAGCTATGCTCTGATTTGTTGGTGATTTGCAGGTGTTTATTGGGCAGTAGTAAGAAGGAGATGTATCATTTGGAAATGAGGTTGGAGGAATCTGGTAAAGGGGTGATGGTTGAGTTTTCGATTTCTTCGAGCGAAGACGATGAGTGTGTGGATGAGAGGGCGGAGAGATTCATTCAGAGCTTTTATCAAGAGATGAAGAGGCAGAGGAATGATCCAAGTTTGCTCCAAATTTGATAATATTGGCGTTTTTTTTTTTTTTTTGTATTTGTTTTACTTCACTAATTTATTTTTATTATTCCCTCAAGACTATCTCACTTGTTCACTTTTTATTCGGTATCGTTATTTAGATGGTTTGGTTTTCTATAATAAAAGTGTGAGATCTATATAATTAACTACTATCTCCGTCCCATTGAGCTTGTTTAATTTCTTTTCGACACGTATGTTAAAAAGAATTGTTAGTTATGAGTGAATAAGTGAGTTCCACAAAAGGAGAGTGGTTAGTGTGTGTTAGAGTAGTTAGTTGTGTATTGGAAAGTTGTGATTTTTAGAATGAGACAAGATGTATGAGACAAAAAAAAAAAAAGTAAGACATGATGAATGAGACGGAAATAGTAGTTTTTAACTAATTTGTTTGGTAAAAGTGTGGAACCCATATAACAATCAATTATTTTGATTTGATTTGAGAAAATGAATAAATGGGATGAGACTATCTTAAAATGAATATTGGATAAATGTAATGGAATTGAGGTATTATTATTATTATTATTATTATTATTATTATTATTATTATTATTATTATTATTATTATTATTATTGTTGTTGTTGTTGTTGTTGTTTTGTTGTTGTGAGTAGAGAAATTTAAATTATTTTATTATTATTATTATTATTATTATTATTATTATTATTATTATTATTATTATTATTATTGTGAGTAGAGAAGTTTAAATTGTTTTTAGGCCCCATTTGGCAAAATAACTTAAAAAAATACTTATGGTATAAGTGTTTATATCATAAGTGCTTAAATTCATGAAATTGTTTGCGTTTGACTACATTTATATATAATCACTTAATTAGAGGAATAAATAAATTATAGTTTAAAAAATTATTATCAAGCGGATTTGATATGGCGATCTATTTTCATAAGTTGTTTTTAGCTTATTTTTATAAGCTATTCATGTCAACTTATAAAAATAAGTCAGAAATAACTTATTTTTTTAGAATAAATTATTTTCATAAGTCATATCAAATGCATGGATAAGCACTTATTTTTAAGAATAAGCTGAAATAAGTCGTTAATAAGCTCTTCCAAACGGAGCCTTAGTACATCACTCTAGGTGCCACTTTCCATAAGAGATGACAATTGAAATCAGACCCGATTCGTCCCCCCTTTAGATGGGGCGGGTAATACCCAAATCCGTAAAATCACGGGGTAGGTCTGGACCCAATCCACGAGGGTTTGGGGTGGGTCTGGGTCCAATTTCTCTATCCACCCTGCCCGATCAAGTCCCGTTCTAGATCCGTATTATTAATCTTTTGTTTTAATTTTATTACTTATTTTTATTTTATGTTACTTGAATTTTCTTATTCTTGAATTCATATTCCTAGATAATAATAGATGATAATTATAATAAGAAAATTCGAACAAAAAATTTCCCAGCACAAAAATTAATTAAAAAAATAAAATAATTTAAAATTAACAATTTAAATTATACTGAAGGGTCAGGTGGAGCCGCCCCGTAAGCTTCCCGAGATGGTGTCAAATTTCTAAACCTATATAGAACTAGGTCCAAACTTAGATCATAAATCCAAGATGCAAGACGAGTCGAATATTATACTCCCTCCGTTCCATTGGAAGCGTCTTGTTTCCAATGGGCACGGATGTTAAGAAAATGATAATGTGTGGTGTGTATTGTTTGACTTTTAGATAGTTAAATCTTGTCCACATATTCTTGCCTTTTTTAGAAACAAGTCGCTTCCAATGAGACGCTCAAAATGAAAAACAAGACGTTTCCAATGGAACGGAGGAAGTATTATCCAGCCTATCTCTACTATCAGTGCTCACACGAAAGTTGGGGTCAAAATCGGAATGTACGTCAGCGTCCGTACCGGCCTCACGCGTACCATTCCGCTTTCTCAACGGATTTGCAACCCCACTTTTATAGGGACTCGCGTGCAATTCTGTGCCGAAAAGAGTAATAAAAGTATTAATTTAATGGTCTGCAAGCATTCAGCATACACGATCAATTTAATTTCAATTGTTTCAGAAACCGAAATCAATTGAATAAATTATTCTTTCTGAATTAATTGCTGCTTGAATTGAAGAATACCAAATAAAAGTAAATATGAAACCATGATACTAATGTTGTTTTGTGTGATATTTTTCATATTTACAAAATACACATTTTCTATTTCGAAAACTTTCTACTATGCCCTTAAAATAAATAGGGGTGTTTTCTTAAATACCCAGATCGCAAATAGAAAAGACAATTTTACCCAAAGCTTATAATTGATACACAAAATACTCAACTTTATTTAAATATCCCCACTTTTCAGACTTGTCAGCCTGCAAAACCATTATTTTGCTTCGTTCCGTGCGCAAATGATTAACGCAGAATCCCGCTCAATCCCGCTCATGTACTGGCCGAATCCCGCTCGGTGACGTGGAATCCCGCTCAGCCACGTGGAAGCCGAGCCGAATCCCGCTAGTGACGTGGAATCCCGCTCGCGGGATCCTGCTCGAGCGTGCCCAGTACCGCTCGCGGGATCCCGCCCGGCTACTCAATCCCGCTCGGCTATTCATATTGGGATTTTGTATACTGGAAGCACTTTTTATGCTTGTATACAATGTGTTTTTTGTCCTTACCACTATTTTATTCTCCTATCTGATAAATATGTATATTTGCACATGTTATGCTTTATCTTGTATAAAAGTTAGATTTGTGTGGTGTGACGGGTATCACAGAAGACAACACAAATTGGTTGAACTGACAAGATATAAACAGTTATCACAGCTGAGACAACTTAAGGATAAGTTGTCGGTTTAAGCTGCAGTTTAGATAAGAAATGGCTTGTCTTAGCTGCTTGTCTTTACTGGTACACTTAAAGTGGTGTATTGACGGATCACAATGAGATGTGTTTTCCTGACTGACCTTAGTGGAAAACCAAGATCTCGGTGATTTAGCTGGTTTTAAGCTTGGTAAGACTTCAGCTGAGTGCATTTAACTATCTATCACTTTGACCTACTATGGTGAACGTCATCGCGACCGGATCTACGTATCTTGGATGTTAGTAGTTATTTGTGGCTCAGGCTGGTTGTTTGTATCTTGTATCCGTATCCTAGTAAAATGGGTTGATAATATCCCCTGAGGAACTCGAAAGGATTAGTACACTAAACCCGGCCGGTTGATTAAGTTCAGGTGTGTTAATAAGGTCGAGTGGTACTACTCAGGAATATAAGATGTTAATTAATTTAAGTTGTCAGTGAGCTTAATTAATTAACGGATATTTCTATCTTAAATACGGAGATCGATTAAGTCTAAAATACAAACTCTTGCTCAATTTGGGATAAAGGGGTAAGTCAGCACGGATTCTCTAGTGGAATGAATCTGTGTTTATTAATTAATTTTGCTTTGGGCTGAGCATGGATAATTAATTAATTTGAGGCCCAGCTTTTATTCTTGTATTGGATCCCTGATCTGGCCCAATTAGTTGCCTAGTAATTTATTGTCTCTCAGAAATCATTATTAATGGATTAATGTATTTTACATTATTTAATAATGTTATTTATCTGGAATTAATTGGCTGGGTCAATTAATTGATAAATTTTAGTAGCCCAGTAAATTAATTAATTATATATAGGCTGGTTATGTGGAAGCCCATTAGAAATATAATTAAATTAATGTGTTACAAATATATTAATATTATATTGGCTTTTGAAGCCTATATATATTAGTATTCTGTTCAGAAACAGATACAGATATTCACAAATTATACACGCACGCCTGCGTGAGTGATAGAGAGATATAAATCTTATTTTCTCCAGTTCTCTGACCACCCAGAGGGGGAAAAAGGCCAATCAGAAGATCTGACACAGGAGCAACAATCAGAGCTACGACAACATACGAAGGAGGAAGGTATCGGTTTCTAACCCTCAATTTTCCTTCAATTGGTATCAGAGCATGGTTTAGGCTCTGATTGTTGCTGTTAGATGTATGATTAGGTTTCAATTCCGTCGTTATCGGGTTAATTTCGTGTTTGGGGCGGCCTGCGAGCCACTGTTTTGACCCCGTTGTAATATTTTTCTTGTGAGAAAATCCATGAGTAGATCATAGGACCTATATATTATGTGATTGTACTGTTATTGTATTGTAATTGGTTTGGGAGGCACGAAAATCGAGGCGCGACGGCGTAGAAAGACGGAAAAGGTGAAACCCTAGTTTCTGGCAGATCACGACCGCCAGCTTGTGGGGGCGCGTGGGGGCGCGTGCAGCGTTCGTTTTCTGATATGTTCAGATAGTTTTGTTCGTCTTCTCGTTAGCTTCGTCTGGATAGTTAGCACGACCCATTCCGATTTCTGGTTTGTCCGGAATAGCGTCGGAAAGGACAAGTGGTCGTGCTGTCCAGAAAAGCCCCAAATTGGGCGAAAACCCTAGTTTTCTAGGGTTCCGCCGCATTTTGCGGCGGCGATTCCCACCGGGTTCGGCGTCCGATCGACAATCGGCTTGAACCTCTGGAATCCTTGTCTTACGAGCTTCGCGTCGATAGGTCGTAAGGGATCATCCGATCCCGGATGCGATCGAAATTGACATCTGAAGTAGGCTGCTCGTTATGAATTCGTTCCGGCAAATCGTTTGAAATTCGGGAAATGAGGAACTAATCTCGGCCGGAATCCGTTACATGGTGGCCGTGAGTGTTCCAATTATGTTTCCCCCTTTTCAATTGATCGAATCGTGGCTCGGAGAGCATGAATTTGAGCACCGAAGTTCGCCGGCGACGGGATGCGAAATTCGCATGATTCCGATCGCGGCGGCGGCGATTATCGCCGGGATGGGCTGCCCAAACGCATGGGACATGTTCGAGGCGGCTAGGGGACGACGAGGACGGCGCGCGCAGCCGGGGAGAGAAGCGGCGGCCCGCGCGTCGTCCGTCGTCGGTAGTCGCGGCTGCGCGCAGAACCGATTCCCGCCGCTGCAGGAAATCACCCATTCGTGCTCCAAAAATTCAGAAAATTCATGCTCCGAAAATCATAAAATCATACTCCAAAAATTCAGAAAAATTCACGCTCCGAAAATCATAAAATCATGCTCCAAAAATTCAGAAAAATTCATGCTCCTAAAATCATAAAATCATGCTCCAATTAAACAAAATTCATGCTCGAATTCGAATAATCTCAGAAAATTTAACGAATTAAACAATATTATTCATGCCCAAATTCGAATAATTCTATAAAATTCAACTAATTAAACAATATTCATGCTCAAATTCGAATAATTCTCAAAAAAACATTATCATCAAATAATTAAGATTCGCGCCAAATTAACGGATAAAATTCGAGCGGGACTAACCTGGTAGGCAATTCTTGTGTTTTGGTGTCGTATTCAACTCTGAAATCGTATTCTCGAGCGGGATTCGACGACGGAGAGAACGAGAGAATGCTTGAGAAGTGAATGTGAGAGAGGAGACGAGCGGGATTCAGTTCTAGATCTGGATGAAATCCCGCTCGTAAAATCCCGCTCGGCGATCGGGATTTGCTATCGTCGACGTGGCGGCGGGACGGGTACCGCGGGACAGGCAGGACGGGCGGGATACTGCCGAGCGGGATTCGTTGTCCCCGAGCGGGATTCTGCCGGTGCTTGAGCGGGATTCGTCTCTCGATCGAGCGGCATTCGGGAGTTGGCAGCCTAATTTTCGAGCGGGATTTGAATTTAAGTGAGTGGGACTGAGCGGGATTTAAGTCTCGAATTAATTCGTTTCGAATTCATGTGTTTTTTTGTTTGTTTCTTCAATTAATTCGTCTCGAATTTAGGAAAACACCTGAAAATAATTGGTGTCAGTAACTTTTTCAAAAAGTAAAGGTAGTGTAAGTAAAGTTGGGTATTTTGTGTAGTAAATAAAAGGATTGTGTATTTTTTATTTTTGTTATACGAAAATGGGTAATAGGCAATAATACCACAAATAAATATACCAACTCAATTGAGTAAAACATGGAACAGTAATTAGTGGGTATTTACAACTGTTTAATATAAGTACTTTTATTTATTTTTTATTAAAGTTAAAAATAATTATTTTTAAGTAAAATGAAAGATTTTGGAATTGATTTTAAAAAGTAAATATTTTTTTGGTAAATTAGTAAATTATGGTGCTTTAAGCACCAAAAGCATCTTAGTAGGTTCTTAAAAGAAACTATTTATTTAAGCAGTTTACCTGTTTCATTTTAGAGAAGCAACCGCAAAAAGTAAGCTGTGCAAAAATTAAAAAAACTGTTTATGTGGTTAAAAAACAAATAAGTGCTTAAAATAAACTCTTGCAAACACACCCTAAAACATTTAGAGAAAACACATAATTAATGATACATCATATACTCCATGCGTCCCATTATTTATGTTTTACTAGTGTTGAGCACGGATATTAAGGCTACGGGATAAAGGTATAAAGATATAAACTGATGGATACACGTATTTAAATTTATTGTGGTCTACTTATTTGTTCATATTTTTAGAATTAGACATAAATAATAGGACAATCTGTAAAAGCAAATGATATAGAAATGGATGGACTATGATATTACTATTTGAAATAAGGCAAACTGGGACAAATGGTCTTCAAACTATGCTAGTTTGGATGAATTGTTCATTTCGTTAAGTTTTTAGTTAGTTAACTATTAGTCATAAAGACATTTACGAAATAAAAATTTTAGTGACTAATTTATCCAATTTTTAATTTAAATTTTAACTTTTTCAAATGATTTTTTTATTTATCGTTTTCAAATAAAAGTTTTGGTACCTAAAAAAAATTATTTAGAAAGAATTTAATTAATAAATAAAATTAAAAAAATTATTAAAAAAATAAATTAACTACATCACCTCTCTACCGCCGTACCACGACCACACACCACCCTCTCCCTGTCTCATGCCTACGTGTAGTGTTGCTGTGATTAAAAAAATAAAACATATGCTGCTTATTGACTTTCCTTCTCATTTTTCATGTAAAGCTATCCAAACTTGTAGTGTTGCTGTGATTTTATCCTTTGGTTTCGGTCTAAGCACTTAATTTGATTTCAACCTCTTTGCTTGTTCTTGATATCCTAATCAAACTGGTCTTTAAGAGAAATTGTCCTAACCATTCAAATCTGTGAGGTTCTAATGGAGATCATCCCTTGAGTATTCATGTGAAGATAGGAGATATTATGATGTTTATTCGTATTTAGGAAAATTCACTGTTTGATTTAAAAGTTTCTACTTTTTAACTCCATCCGACCCATTCAACTTGGCTTCAAGCTTTTCGTCACGGTTATTAAAGTGAAGTGGGTTTTAGTTGTAAAGGTGCGAGTCCTACAATTTAAATAATATGATTTAGTGATAAATGTGTGGGTCCTACAATTTAAAAGGTGGATTTTAGCTGGGAAGATCTGGATCCTATAATATGAAAACTTTCCTTTTTGGGTTGAAGACAAGTTAAGTGCGACAACCCGAAAAGGAAATAGAGACAAGTTGAATGGGACGGAGGGAGTACACAATAGACATTTTTCTTATTAATGAAATGTCTTAATATGTACTTACTAGCTATGTGATGTCCCCATCCATGTGATCTACTTAGTTTTTTGCGGTATGTAATTCACTTCTCTTATATGATGGGCTGCTGACTACCATAAGGACATTTTTCTTATTAATGAAATGTATAATATAAACCTAACTCCATCATATGGAAACAAGATGGAGCATGCATGCCTGAAGAAAAATTAATCGTGTTTTACTGTCTCTTAGAGCTATGTATGCCGGACATACTAATAACTCTAAGAGGGTGCTTTCCTCATGGGGTTTGGGAGAGTGGGAATAAGAATAAAATAAATTGCTGTGGGGAATGAACACATTCCCCTTGAATTTCTGATCTGGAAGGCAAGCCATGACATAAATACTTGTACTAATATCGTTTACTGTTAGTTTATCTGCTTCGCTGGAGGAGGTCGAGCATAATTTGGTATCATTATGAACTATAAACTTTGCTCTTACTCAATAACAACAGCCGACTGCCGACTGTAATGGTGAATATTCGTGTTTGGTTCCAGTTATACTGAGCCAGCAGGTGGCAATGGCGTTGGAGGAAGTGATCTACACTTGTAGAGATTAGGATAAGATTAGATAAATGAAAATATATAATATCTCATTTACAGCCATGACATAGCTCACTTTTTTTATGGCAGTCTATACAAAACGGCGACGTTTCTGTAGGAGACTCTGCCTCTGCTACTGAGACTTCAAATCCCAACTCGTCCAAGTTCTAAACATCTCATGTTAAATATGTAAGTTACATTCATCTTTTTACGAGTTCGAAGTGATTTTTCAACAATTTAATTAACATTTATCGTGTCAGGCACCGCGCCGACCAATCCCCTTGCCCAAGGTCATTCTGATGCTACAGGATCAGGAGGTCGATCAAGATCTTGAATTGCTTGTGCTTGCCACTAATGGACTTTGGGATGTAGTACCCAATGAGGTAATCCTATGCATAATTATTTATCAGTAATTGTCATATATTGGATATTCCATAAAGAACCAGACATTCAAAATAATTGCAGGAGAGGGTACATAAGATTTTAATTATATTTCTGATTGTTTGTTTTTTACTAACTAACCAAGGATTTTTCTGTTGGCCAACTCATCTTGATTTATATTGAACTTTTACTTAATAATTATTGCTAGGGGACACCATTACTGATCATTTTTATGTGATGTTGTTTATTTTTTGTTAGGAGATGCATATAGGTTAATTATTCCATGAACCAGTAATAATCTCCGCGCTCTTTGCCTCCGCTCTCTCATTGCCTACCTCTCGCTCTCTCTGAAATCTCGCGCCTCTCTGTCCTACAGATTTGAGGGGCGGATTTTTCCACTATTCAACTGTTGTTTCAAAACAAGGCGGACATCACATTCGACCCTGTTTTAGTGAAGGTTTGGTTAAACTCGAGTTTGCTCTTTGAATTTATTTTTGGGCCAAGCTAGTAGATCTGCATGTAGAATTGACGATAATTTTTTTATTTGATCTGAGTTGGATGTTTGCCTTGCTAAATTTGTGTGTATACTTGGCAGTAAAAAATTGTAGAACTGTTTGAGAAGAATCTCATGTTGTCAACGTCTTTGATGTATCTCTTTGATTTCGTATGATTGTTGGATTAAAGTGGCACGATTCATAATTTTAATTGACACTTTACTTCACCGTGATTGATACTCTGAGATTAAAATAACACTTTTGTTCACTGCAATTAACACATTTATTCATTGCAAATGACCCTTTATGAGAATGTGACACTCTTATCCGAGACAATTGACACTTTTGTTTATTACGATTGACATTTTGGGTAACATTTTTAGTTATTATGTTGATCATATTTTGTTGACTAAATCACTGAACGATAGTTTCTTGTCATTAATGGAATTAAAGTGATATGTTTCATAATTATGATTGACACTTTACTTCAGTGTGATTGACACTATGAGATAAATAATATATTTGTTCACAACAAATGACACTTTTTTCCTAAATAAATAAACTTTTTTCGAAAATAAATCACAATTTAAAAAAAAAATTAATTAATAGTTAATAAAATCTACTCTATAAATTACACTGTTAAAAATAAAAGACACTTTTATTTGAAGTAAATAACACTCTACAAATGACATTTTTATTTACAACAAATGACATACCCATCATCGATAAAAGTTGGAAAAAATAATAAAATAAAAATAAAAAACGTTAGAAAAATTAAAAATAATTAAAACACGAATTGTAATTTTCACTAAAAAAATGTATTAAAAAAGGGAATAAGTGGACTTCAAAGGAAGAACATACCACTGAGCTATGAGCTTGTAATATAAATAGCATAGAATATATATATATATATATATATATATATATATATATATATATATATATATATGGAGCGGTTCTAGTGTGAACAACCTTTTAGAGTGTGAACGTGTGAACAAATCCCGAGCATTTAATTTAACGTATGAGCGATCCAAATTTAATTTGAGATTAAAAATAGCGAATTACACTTACAAGAAAAAAATAATTGCACTTAAAGGTATAATTGATATGTTTTATAATTGATAAAACTTATGTAACCGCCTAATTCCACTACTTTTCATCTTATCTAATTGAAAACATGAATATATCTGATAAAAAAATCATATATCCGATAAACAATCTCACAAATCAACCAAAATCCTTCCTACATGACCAAACGAAATTCCAAAGCTGTAAAATCAGTATTTTTTATTCAAACCTCAAACCTTTTCATCTTCACCCACAAAAACACACTGACATAACTCAAAGTGTAGTTCATTTTAATTCAAAGTGCATCTCATAATAATTCAAAGTGCAATTCAAATCAATTTAAAGTGAAGTTCACAATAATTCAAAGTGCATTTTCTATATTTTCAAAGTCCAGTCCATATCAATTTCAAGTGTATCTTCTCTTTTTTCAATAAGTTGGTATAAACTTTTCAAATGCATCTTATAATAATTCAAAGTGCAATCTAAATCAATTAAAAGTGTCTCCTAATTTTTTAAATTGCAACCTATAATAATTCAAAGTGCAATCCACAATAATTAAAAGTGCAGTTTATTTTAATTCGAAATGCATCTTATAATAATTCTAAATGGAGTTGAAATCAATTCAAAGTGCAGTCATAATAATTTAAAGTGCAATTCTTTTTAATTCAAAGTGCATCTCCTACTTTTTCAAAGTGCAGTCCATATCGATTAAAGTGCAGTTCAAGAGGTTGTTAAATGTGTAGAGAAATATGAGAAAGAATGGTAGCGAAAATTAAGTGTATAGATTGCGGTTATCAATATCTATAATTAAATGTAATATTACTTAATTAGCCTTTAGGTGCAATAAAAATACACTATAAGTACAATTCGACAGTTTTAATTAAATAATAAAATCAAACCGTTCAATCCATTAGATCAAGCGCCTATATTTTTTTCATACGTTCACACTCTAACAAGGTATTCACATTTGAACCTCCTCATATATGTAAATATAGAGAGTGGATCATGTGAGAATCTGCATTTAACGTGAGAACTGCGAACCATTCATAATCACCATATGGTTTATGCATAATCCTTTTATTTTTTATGCAAAAACCTATTTCTTTACATTTTGCATAATTCTCATATGTTTTATGCTGAAGACAAAAAGTATAAAATAATAGATTTTTTGTATAAAATATATAAGAATTATGCATAAAATACATAAGCATTATGCATGATTCGTAGTTCTTACGTTAAGTGTGGGTTCTCACCAGATCCATACCCTACATATATATATATATATATATATATATATATATATATATACTTTCAAATCATAGCCGCGAAATTGGGCCATAACTGGGCCGGGTGTACGTGCGCCTGACGTACATAAGTTTTTGTCTTGGGTTTTTACAAGTGCACAATATTTATTAATTACTCCCTCCGTCCCATTCGACTTGTCTAGTTTTCCTTTTTGGGTAGTCATTTCGACTTGTCTAGTTTCAAAAAAGGAAGCCTAATCATTACACAACCTACCACTTTTTCTTTGTGGGGCCTACCTTTTTACACACAATCACATACTTATCTACACACAACCACCCACTTGCTTAATCTCCGTCTGCCCAAAAAGAAAAACAGAGCAAGTGAAATGGGACGGAGGGAGTATTTTTTATGGCGAAAGAAACCTTATCGACACCATCGGATCTCGATGCCATATACTTCAATTTTATACATGTAAATATGGCCCAGCACGACTGTCACAAGGATTGATTACAATGAAATAGTGAAGTTTAAGTTAGGTTGTAACTAAACCCAATTCCAGAACCTTAATAGGCCTCTTTTCAGCCCATGTTTCATAGTTTTTAATTTACTCGTAAGAGATTTAAGAAAAATACAAGTTCTCTTCACGGCGTGGCCCAAAAAAAGTCGGGCCCATTGGGCTAATGTTTGTTGTTGAATAGAACAGGCAAGGCCCACCTGAACAAAGCAACACCGCTTTGGATTCATTTTTTTTTTTTCGCTTTGGATTCATTTACTAGTTGATGTTAATGTACCTTTGATCTAAGCATATTTTGTTATATACAGTGGCGTAGGGAGGGGGTGGGCAGTGGGGGCCATTGCCCCCACTGGACTAAGAAATTTATTAACTACGTAAATTAGAACATGATGATTTTTTGGCTGCGTGGTTAAGAACTATAGTATTATGTAGAAGATCAAATGTTCAATTTCCATTCTATAAAGCTCAATTCTTTTTTGTTTATATCGATTTATTTTATTTTTGTTTCTTTATTTCCCTTTTTCTTTTTATCTCTTCATTTTTAGCTAAAATGTCTAAAACTTCAAAGGTATATGGCGTGCGTTTAATAAACTCTCTTTCTTTTATTTTTATCTCCCCTTTTTTGTCTCACTTCATTTTCTTTTTATCTCTTCTTTTTAGTTAAAATGTATAAAAATTCGAAATATTATACTCCCTCCGTCCCGCTAAAAACGTCCCAGTTGACTTCGGCACGGAGATTAAGAAATTTTAATTTAGTGTGTATTTTATGAGTTTTAATTGTATAAAGAAAATGACACAGTTTTCGAGGAGTGGTTGGTGGAAAGAAATGAGAATTATCCAAATTTTTGCAAGGCTAGTGCAATGCAATCGATTTTTATTTTTTAAATTTTTTTATATTGTATTTGAAGAAATAATCTAAAGTTTTCAAAAAGATAAAAATCATAATTTTCTGAGTTCGGAGCGGAACATAATCGAGTGAGAGATAGATTTTTGAAGAGAGAGAGTATAAGAATGTGGGGGTTGAGTAGTGAGTAAGGGGGACCCATTTCATTTTATGTTTAAAAGTAATTTTTACTATTTTAGGAAAGAGGACATAAATAGCGGGACAACCCGATTAGGCAAGTAGGACAGAAATAGCGGGACATGGGGAGTAGTTTTTATGTTTTATAAAATATGCTCATTTTTTAAATAAATGTGCGATTTGTATTTTTTTTTCCAACATACAATAGAGAGTGCGATGGGTTAGTAGTTGGCCCACACTGACTCGAAAGTCTGACTACGTCACTGGTTATATAACAAGAATTAATTATTGACATCCGGTCCCTTGGTGTTAAAACTTCTTGATTGTATAGTACGTGCTTATGTGTAATTTGACTCTTCAAGAAACGAAATGATCAGATGTTTCCAAATGAAGGAACTCTCTTTTGGTAATTAATATTTACATGTTTGTTGGTCGTGCCTTAAGACGATGTTAAATAGCAGTTTTGTTTGTTTAGTAAACTATTGGTTCCTTAATCCGGTTGCTTGCTTGAAATCATTAGTCACGTAAAGAAAATTTATAACATGGCAAGTGCATCTTATAATAAATAAATATAGGCAATAAGACTGAGCTGCCAAATACGTCTCTCCATAGGACTGACAAAGCAGTGGGCCGGGCCGGCTCAAGCCCACCCATTAGGCTTTTATAGCTTTGTCGGATTGGGCCGAGCTGGCTCGAAAATCCTCCAAGCTCAAAAAATGTGAAGCCCGGCCCAGCCTCGGACTTTCGAGCCGGCGGGCAGGGCTTAGCCCGTGCAATTTATAATTTATTTTTATAATTAAGTGGTGAGTCAAACAAAAAAATCAAAGATACTTAGAGGCGATTAGAATTTGATCGATTAAGAAGAATCCATTAAGATAATATAATTAAAATAATGATAATAATAACCGTTGATTACGAAAAAGATTCCATATAAACTAAGGATTTGACTCAACTTTGAAAAAAATTCGTGAAATATCTTTCTTCTACATCGATCATCATTAAATTGGAAGATAATATATATATGGAGAAAATTGTTGAAGTGTGTGTGAAAGAGAGGGAAAACCGAGAGGTAATGAAGATTCCATTTATGTAAACTTAATCAATAATATTGACCGACAGTTAAAAATTAAATTCATTTTACAACCCTTAACTAGAAAGAACATATTAAGATAATATAATTATAATTGATAATAATAATAATTTATAATTTAAGTTTATTATTAATAAAATATTCCTGAAACCCCGAGATTTTTTAGATCTAAGCTTGGTAAGACTGCGGGTTCTTTGAGCGGGCTTTTTTAGACCCAATCTCATTTTGGACCTCTATTTTTAAACACAGACCAACCTCGAGTACAGATATCCCGAGCCGATTCATCGGACCGGACTCATTTTGCCGGCTCTCAGCATATTCCATCACCAACAATGTCCATGGACCATGTGAGCTCATTATATTTTTTGGAATTTTTTTCCTCGTGTCATGAAAGTATTACCAAGTTCGTATAAAATGGGGCGGCTAATAATCTATCATTACATGAATTTGAATTTTTATTTTATATTGTCGACTGACTCAAGAAAATAGATGCACATGTTGCTTAGAGTTTTGAAAAGAGTAATATTACAAGTGGGGCTGTGGCAGCACTTATGGGATCATAATACTAATCAGTAATATTAAAATATATTAGTATTATTTATCGTTGTATTTATCTATGATCTGATAATTGTAAAACTAACGATGTAATATCAATAGAATTTCGAAATTCAAAATTATCGGCGAAATTTGAATTTGAAATTAGTGGTAGATCCGTTTAGACATGAATGAAGAGGGTGTCCACATCATTATCCGTTTAGACATGGATGAAGAGGATAGTCCACATCATTATCAGTGCACTGATTAAGGAAGACTATATGCCCTACTTACAGCTGGAATTCCGATTAACTTCCGTTGCGTTGCGCGCACCGTTGTATTTGTATGAGATGTTGCGCCATATACTTTTCCAAGAAAGTTTCAATTTTATTTTATTTAATATCGTGAGAATGTTTCATAAATTTGTAGCATTTATTATTATAATTGTTGTTTAATTTCTAAATGACTAATAAATAATGATTCTATTGAAACGATTAACTTGAATATTCTGTTTTCCACTTTTAATTAGCATGAATCCATATAAAAAAAATTCAACCTAGAACGAATTTTTTAAAAGTAGCTAGGCCAATCAAGATAGGGAAATTGAAATATTTTAACCTTTTTTTTTCATAACTGTAATATATTTCTCTTTTCACGACGATGGATTCACAGTCATCAAAACCTTGAAAAAGAAAAAGAAAAGAATCCAATCCTAAAGAATTACTATTTACTACTATTAATTTATTATCTAGTGTGTTACTTTATGTTGCAAATCCACAGCACCTACCCCACCCCCAAGAAAAATTAGTTATTACAGCTTGTTATCATGATCCTAATTAAACTAGTAATTTAATTCAATCACAATTAAATTAATACAAATTTTATTTAATTTGTATAGTATAACTATTATTGATTACACTTATTGAATGTAATAAAACTAATTAGTATATGGACAAGTGAAATGAGTTGTCAAGTACACAGGATCTAAATCTATCCATTCTACCATATTAACCAATTCTTATATACTACTACTACTACTGATCTAACATGACATTAATCATATTAAAAAATCACGTGTCATCATTCTAATAGAGAACACAAAATGAGGTATAATAAATGGGATGGATGATCTTCACTGCTAACACGAGAGGTTCCACATTACTTGTGAATTATAAGTGTTTATGTTTGAAATATTAATAGATTGGAAAGATATATGAGGCCATCATTATGAACTAAAAAGGGTTGGTTAAGAATGTACTGAAATGTATGCATACTGGCTAATGATTCTTCATTACAATGATTTTATTAATTCGTCGGTCAATAATGAATCTCCTGACAACCAACTCAATTATATTTTATGCCCCGATCTGTGACTATTAATTTTGATGGACCAATAATGTTTATACACCCAATTATATATATGAAAAAGTTTAGTTTTGTGCAACTTTTTAAAAATTGAATTAATTAATAAATCAAGTTCAGAGATCCATAACTTTCGAATCCGACTCGTATCTTTCTTCAATCAAGGAAGCCATTCTTTTGTTTATTAAACTACAGTTAAACCTCGATAAAGTAATAATTTCGATAAGATAATAATTTTTCCGGTTCCGATATGGGTCAATGCACTAAAATAATGTTCGATAAAGTAATAACCTCGTTAAATGAATATTTTTTTCGATCCCAAGGTTATTACTTTATTGAGGTTTAATTATATATAAGTTAATTTAGCTACACATTCTCCTTTCAAACTTACTAATTATTGATTAAAGTACCCTACTAGTCTATAATTCTTACATCTATAACTCCATGCTCGTTGTCGGATTTTGAAATGCACTTATCCTTTTCTTGTTTTTTCAGTAATGCTAATTTTCAGTTTCTTTATTTTCATTACCATTTAGTTGCTTCACATATAAACATAGTAATACGCATAAAACATATATATACTGAGTATTTATTCCGGAAAAAGTTTATGCATCCTACGATCTGTACTTTTTAGTGTCACACATTTTAACAATTTTATTAGTGTTAATGTTCATAAATGAATACACAAATGCATAATTTGGAATAAGAAACCTTTCTAATATATACACCATATATTAAGTTAAAATGTTCAATCATGTTTCCTTGTGATGACATACTGGTTAAGTTGCTTATCTTGGGAAGGTCAAATATTCAAAATCTACAAAGGTTGCTACGAATTTTTCTATCCTAGACCCGGTCTACAAGACCTGTGGTCTAGGATTGAAGTTGTGTATTTTTTGAATTTTTTTATTTCAAGAACATCCCATGGCATGGTGTTTTATAACTTAGCCAGATTCATGGCTTAAGTTGTGGACCGGGTCTAGGATAGAAAAATTCGGTTGCTACCCTATGCACAGCGAAAGGTTGCGCCACTGTTGGGGCAGATGTGTTTGAAGCCTAGTCGTATTTGGATGAGGCTTATGCAAAGAGGGATTCAGACTCAATTCTTTTCTTTGGTGGTCTGTGGATAGTAGTCGGATTAAAAAAAAAATCTTGGTTGGCAATTTATTTTATTAATATATGTTATAACTCTTGACGGAAATATAGATTCATCGACATAAGGTACTATAATCAAACATTAAATTAGACCAGAAAATTCCAACTCGAATATCACATGCTTTGTGAGAAATTTTCCCATAAGAAAAAATAAATAAATCTGGAAAGATACAAAAATTCCAACTAAAAGTAACTAAGCAACCTGGCATCCTATCTAACTGAAAGATCAGACCTAAATCTAATTGAGCTTCATTAGAGTTCACGAATCAGCCCGGCCCAGGCTGAGGTGCAAATCAAGCCCGAACCCATCGTGTAAGCCCAGACCATCATCAACTATTGAAAATCTGCTCAAAGAAGGCCCGTCAAATCTCCCACTATGGGCCTTCAGCGGTTGCTGGCTCGGCTCCTCTACGCCGCCGGCGTAGGGAACGTTCCCTACGCCTCTTCCGCTAGTTGCAGCGGGGAAAACACAGCCATGCGCCACTAGTAACGGCTGGCCGGCGCGTGGCAGGTAGACCAACGACGGAGACGCCGCGTGCGCGACGACGGGGGCCAGCAGGTGGGACGGCGGGGCGAAGGCGGAGACCATAGGGTTGCGCATGTAGGAAACGGCGGCGTTTCGACTGGCTTGCAGCTGGGTGCGCTTGAGCTGCTGCCGTTCCTTCTTGTGCGCGTTTTGGTGGCCGCCGAGGGCTTGCGAGTTGGCGAACTCGCGGCAGCAGTACTGGCACTCGTACTTACGGCCGCCGTCCGAGGCGGAGAATTCGCCGGACTCCGACGGCTGTTCGGCCGATTCGGCGTCTTCTTCATCTTCTATCATGTTGAAACCGAAGAGCTTTAAGCGCCCTTTGTTGCACGCTTTATTTTGATCGTACTCGATCTCCGGCATTCTACGTACACACAGTTTTGACTTTTGCGCGTAATTTTACTATTTTTAGTGAGAGAAAGTAGAGAGGGAGTGAAAGTGAGACAGAAACCTATAGTTCAAGAGAGTTGTTGCAAATATGGGGTATTTATACAAGTGTAAAAAGGGTTTAAGATTTCTAGAGAGAGACGGTTGCAGAAGGGGAATGTACAATGTGAGAGAAAAGAAATGAGAAGCAGATCGAAAAAACACACATTTGGGACCCATGAAATAGATCTTGTCTTTGGATCATCATTCATATTTCACACGCAATTTTTCGACTTTGCATTGTGTTTGGAACTTCCTTGATTGCCCTTGCAAATGTTCTTGATACATTGATACCGGTCTCACTACAAACGACGTGTTTCTTAAAATGATAAAAATTGTGTGGACACCACATTTAACTACTAAAAAGTCAAACAATCCGCACCACATAACACCACCTTTTATTTATGCGCCCAAAATTAACGTATCGTTTCTAGTGAGAATGAGGGACTACATACGTATTAGCCTTTGTTACAATTAAATAATGTGAGTACAGGAACGTTTCAAGTTCAAAGAGTCAATTTGTTTTTGGATTGAGAGAATATCATGCATGTGAGTATTGTAGGGTAGTTTAACTATCAAATGATTAAGGGTTGCCCCGGCCATGCATACATCTTACTACCACATATTAATAATTAAATAAAAGAAATTAATAAAATATTATTACTTTAAATCAATCATAATCTAGATCAATCACTTATATTAAAATTGAAATACCAACTACACGATATATTGTCAGTGAAAGAAATTAATACAACCCACAAGAAAATGGTATATTTATATAGATATGTAATTGTTTTTGTGTATGTATCCACTGGTTGTCGGAGAACAAATGCATAAAATGGCCCTCCGTCTATTACACGGTGTTTGTAATAGTTAAAGCCTTTTTAAATATTTAAATTAAGAAGAAGTTGGTACAAGTGATTTGTTAGAAAATTTGGGGGTGTTTGTAAAAATTGCTTAAAAGTAGAAAAAATAGTATTTGCAATCTAATAGATTATTTTGATATGTTGAATAAAAAGTCTAATTTACCCCTAATTAAATTAATTTAAAGTAATAAAGGCTAACATTTTAGGGATAAAATTATAATTATGTAACTTCTTCATAATTACAATAAATTACTTAAGTTGCCTTGGACCAACTTCTCTAACTTCTCATTTTTTGGCTTAAATTAATCGATTATTTTGGAATGTAAGCTTTCCAAACACTCATTTTGTAAATTATTCAGTTGAAAAAGTTAAGTGATTGCAAACACCCATTACGTGGCGTTTCCAATTAGTGACTAATAGTTGAAAACGTAATTAAACCTAATAATCATTTCTGCGTAGGTGAGTGATGATATAGACGTCGTCGAGAAAATTATTCCCGATTGTCCTTTCGAATGCAAACCTTTTGTTGGGATGAAATATATAATATTGGATGAGGGGACATATTTTTATCAAGACTATGCCCGTTTATGTGGATTTGACGTTCGACTTGCTCCAATCATAAGCACAACGATGGAACCGTCTTGCTTTAATACGTATTGTGTAATCGTGGGGGGTAGCCGGTTGAAGTCAAGGTTGGAGAAGGCAAAAAAAGATGCAACCAAACCAAAAGGAAAGTGCAGCAAATACAAGAAAATGGTCAATCATGACGCGCGCAATTGCAAGTTTCATAAGTACTAGTGTAACGTCCCAAAATTTTTTAATATAAAATGCATTGTATATCTATTCATGCATGTTATCAAGTGTTTTAGTTCTGTAAGTCGCGCCTTAGAAATTTAAAGGAAAATTAAAGCATATGTCTCATTTGTCATTAAATCATTTTTGGTTTGTAAATTTATTTTTGATCTTAAAGGTGTTTATTTTTATTTATATTATGATTTTAATGTTTATTTATTTATTTAGAAATCATGTTATAATTAATAATTATAGGGAAAGAAAATATTTATTTATTTTAGATTTCCTAAACCTACTAGGATTCATAAATTTATATAATATTTTATATTGTATGTAGTTATTATGAGATAATTTGAAATTATGTTTTATGAATAAAATAGATATTATATTTGTGATATACATGTTTTAGGATAAAAAGCTAGTTGTGTTTATCCATATCCTAATTTATCTAGGATTGAATCTCTTATATGGTAAGTGATAGACTAAATTCTATACAAATTATATAAGCACGAAAATAATTATGGGTAAAATATATTTGATACCTTATAGGATTAGGGATATTTAGATAATGATTTTTAGGCTTATAAATACCCCTTAGTCGCTCATAATATAGCATCCCATAAAATTTTCGAAAATCTGACAGCATATCTGCGAACAGTTTTAAGAATTATTACCATATCTTTCCATCGTCGTATTATCGTGAAAATTTAGGGTCGTCTTTATAGGTATGTCTATTATACGTTATTAATTTTGTAGAATTTTTCAAGCATGATAAGTATTTGTTTAAAATTGTTATTCGTAACCTGCCAGTTTTTGACAGCATATCCATAAGCTTGATAGGAAAATTATTTTTCATGTTTTCTTTGAGTTTTTTTCGACTATGATGAATATTAATAGGATATAATACATGTTAGGTCATTCATGTTAAAAATATAGAATTGTTATGATACGTTTACTATTTATTTGTTAATTTATTTCATGAGTTGCCAAATTATTCAATGCATGAATGAATTTTCAATAGAAATAAGATTGTGTTTAATATACTTAAGATTATTACTATGTGAAATCGTTATAATTGTATGTTAATAAGTAGATTATGTATAGTATACATTTTGGTTTGATTATTTTGATCTATGTGTATTTATGAATTATTTGAATTATAAATGTATGCATGACATTCCATGTATAGTCATTAAGATAAATTTCAATGTATAGGATCGACGCGCAGGACTTAAACATTGATATCCATTATTTTCATCAAGTCAAGGTTAAGGTGGGGAATGTTACCGTTTATCTTTATTATATGTTATGTTCGATATTTTGTGTGATTATGACAGGCATGAAAGGTTGGGTCGAAATTGGATCCTTGGATCGAAATTGGATCCTAAATGAAAATCGGTCGAAATTGGGCCGTAGGATCGGAATTGGGTCCTCAATGAAAATCGGTCGGAATTGGGTCGTAGGATCGAAATTGGATCCTCTATGAGAATAGGTCGGAATTGGGCCTATGAAAATGTTATGGTCTGTGTGACCGGGTATCTCTTTCCATGATCTAATTTTCCATGTCTTATCGGTGTGATTTATAATTTTGATAAATGTGTACATCTCCCACTGAGTAGTCATACTCACCCCCCTTATATTTTAACATTTTTCAGGAAATGGCTCGGCCGATGCGTAGAGGTGTTGGTGGTGATGGTTACACGATGTAGGATTTTAAGAAACTCATTATTGCATTAAAATTAGTTTTATCATGAACTGTGCATTTTATTTTCGAAAACTAATTGTTGCACTTGCTTTTATTTTAAGACTTCCGCTGAGTAGTAAAATAAATTGAGTTTTTCAATTATTCTTTTCCATGAAAATGTTTTGAAAGAATTGAAATATGCATGTTAAGCACG
This sequence comes from Lavandula angustifolia, assembly GCA_028984105.1. Taxonomy (NCBI): domain Eukaryota; kingdom Viridiplantae; phylum Streptophyta; class Magnoliopsida; order Lamiales; family Lamiaceae; genus Lavandula; species Lavandula angustifolia. Next base: position 20,664,145 of record CM054802.1, on the reverse strand, counting down.
ATGTGACGTACCCTTAAAAAGGTTATGAAAATTGGGGCGTTACAACTAGCATCTTAATACTAGTCTTAAACTACCAAAAAATATAGTGATGTTCAAAGATAATCCCTTTTTCGTCTCGCATTAGGTTTCGATTGCTTAAAATCGTTCTTTGAATTGGAATGTGGTAGTTGTTCAAGATTCTCGTTTTGCTTTTCTGCATTTAGTTTCTATGTTGAATTCACTTTTCCTTAAAATAAATACACGTTTTGGTTTTTTTAATGCACTTTTTATGAGACTTCATTTTGTGTTGGTAAGAGCGATGATATATATTACCGAAAGAAATTATTCTTGATTGTCCTGTTGAATGCAAACCTTCTGTTGGGATGAAATTTATGATATCGAATGAGGGGTTATAATTTTATCAAGATTATGCCTGTCTATGTGGATTTGACGTTCGACTTGCTACTTTTGAGTTATGTGTCAATGAAGATAACATATTAACACGCTTGTTTTGGGCGAAATAGCGATCAAATAACAAGTGAAAATGGATTCTAGATCTATTATGTATTAATTTGTGTGGTTTTTCAGTTTTGTCCTAGTTATCGAACTAGATGATGTTGTGTTATTAATATGAAGCCCGTACTGCTACATGCAAATGATTTTTTAAGACTGTGCAACTATTATTCGTAAAAAGTGCAGTTAATTTACATTATTAGTGAATTTTATGAATGTATATGAAAGGTGAACTTTTGCTACATTAATAGTGCAAACATTTTACGTAAAAAGTGCAGTTGTGTTAGGAACAAAATGAAAAATTCAAATACAAATAATACTAGTCTCATAAGTACTAGTCTCATAATACAAGTCTTAAACTACCAAACTACAGAGTTAAGTTCAATGACTTTCTTCATGACTTCTTCCTTTGTGTCATTTCATAATATGCAACAACTTTCTTCATGATTTCTTCTTTTATGTCATTTCTTTTGATAAACTTGTATACGGATCATTATGTTTTGTCTTCCTCCATTGAACTATCTTGTCGGATTCTCATTGTTGTAAAATAAGAAGAACACGCAGGTATAAGATTCAAGTCCCTAATGATCTTAATTGATATAATATACAAGAATTCATTCACAAATACTCATTATATGCAATTCACTAATGAGATCCAATGGAAGCAAACTTCATTGAAAACATTTATATGTTCAATAACTGCACAAATATTTTAAATTAACTGCACTTTTATGATAAATTTACTGCACAAATTAGTTGAAGCAGAACAAAGCAGATTAGGAAGAAGCAAAACCAATTACCAAAATTCAAAACCAAAATCAATCAAAGAAGATTCATTTGAAGGAAAATTCATTCGCCAATTCATATGCCCAATCATTCCATTAGCACATTCTTAAAATTAATCCAAAATTATTCAATTCAATTGCAACACAATCAATCTCTAAAATTCACAACCAAAATCAATTGGAACAGATTCATTTCAAGAATAATTCATTCACAAGTACTCATTATCTGCAGTTCACATAACACATTCAATTGAAGCGGAATTCATTCAAAACATTTAGATTCAATAACTGCACAAATTATTTGAATTAAGTGCACTTTTATGATAAATTTACTGCACAATTTAGTTGACACATAACAAAACAAAATTAGTAGAAGCCAAATTAATTCCCAGAAATCAAAAATAAAATCAGTCGAAAAAGATTTAATTGAAACCGAATTTATTTACCAAATTCATATGTCCAATCATTCTATTGAAGCAATTTCTCAAAATTAACTCACAAATGTCAAGCACAATCAATCCCAAAAACTCACAACCAAATTCATTCGAATCATCCATATTCAATTCAAGAAGAATTCATCCACAAAATTCATTTGTCCAATCATTTCAAACCCTATTTTTGGTTCAATTTACTTCAATGGATCTAATGAACCCTAGATTCGAATTACCTCACAATATTGAACTTTCATAAACCCAACAATTCACAAAGAACCTGTTACCATCTTCCTTCATGTCGTCGTTCTCGATCCCCGCAGCCCATTTGAAGAGAAGAGTCGGAAGTTTCGGGCGAGAGAGGACCGATTTTCGCGAAGGATTGAGGGTAGAGATAGATTTCGTTCTCGCTTCGGGTGGGAAAGAGTGGGGCGAAGCTTTTTTAAAAGATTTTGAATTAGAACTGCAGATGCCCTAATTTTTAAGATGATAATTTTCCTATATTACCATGGGGGATGTGCAGAAATGTACAAAACAAACATGTGAAAATGCAAAAATATACATGAGATTCCATAATTGCAAAAATGTACATTTTGTCCTCTGAAACCTATAAAGTTAGGTAGGTTAATAGGTTTTCTATTTCCTCTTACTTTGCAGAGAATGTCTTGTCTTTTAGTTATTTAATTCTCTGTTGACTTTGATTTTTTTTTCCTTCTGCACCCTTTTAAATTATAAAAAAAAACCTATTCTTTTTTGCATTTAAAAATAAAATATGGTCCGATCGATTTAAAATAAAATATGGTCCGATCGATCGGCCTTGGCCGATCGATCGGACAGCATTTAATTTTTTTTTATAATTTAAAAATAAAATATGGTCCGATCGATCGGCCTTGGCCGATCGATCGGACATATAGCATTTAAAATAAAATATGGTCCGATCGATCGGCCTTGGCCGATCGATCGGACAGCAAAATTTTTAAATTTTTTTTTATAATTTAAAAATAAAATATGGTCCGATTGATCGGCCAAGGCCGATCGATCGGACCAATTTTTTTAAGTCCGATCAATCGGAGCATTTTTATTTTTTTTTTACATTTTTATTTTCATGCCAGCCTTTTTTGTCTTCATGCATGCAGAATAATTTCGTCCTCATGCAGCTTTTTTTTAGTTTTTTAATCAAGAATTTTCTGTAAATAGTATATTTACAGAGAAAAAAAATCTGGAAAAGATATTCACTTACCTTTTTACCTAGTGACATGCAATAAAGTTGCGGAAAAACTCGAACTCTATACACGTAGGAGGAATCGATTTTTTTCCTCTTCACACGCAACACAGTATACTCTTCTATGATTATTTTCAGATGCAAAAAAATTGAACTCTATAACAAGGAGAGCAAGACACGGAGGGTGCGAGAGAGCGAAAATTTTATTTCAGAGCGAGGGTCCTTTAAACGCGAGAGAGAACGAGAGCGAGGGAGCGAGAGTGTGAAACAATTTTAAAGGTAACCTATTCCATAAATTGTTATATTTGTTGCTTGATTTTAGGTAAATATCTATGTATTATTTTGAGGGCGTATGATTTTCCTTGATTTGAGGGGTAAATATATACGTATGATTTTTGCTTTATTTGAGGGTAAATATCTATGCTTGATTTGAACGAATTTTTTTCTTGATTTTGCTTGATTCGAGGAGTAAATATGTACGTATTATTAGTTATAAAATATGTTATGTGTTGTTCTCCGCATGTTAGCTTATCTTTGCTCTCCGCATGTTAGCTTATCTTATGTGTTGTTTACGGAGTACTAAGTCTGGTTTTGCGGAGTACTAAGATACTTTTTTCTTTTTTAATTCTTTCCAGATGTCTACCTGACACGTGTAACTGTAAAGTATGGAGGTTGTTTCTTGGGTTCAGATTACAAAGGTGGGGATGAATAGCTTGCCCCACTTCGGATCGACCAATTAACATTGTTATCCTTAAGGGCAAGCATCGAAGCCCGTACACAAATTAACTCACGGCTTACCCCCTATGCGCTTTATTCGTTGGAGCATCTTTGGATCCGGAAAGTTGATTAAGTCATTAATGATGACGGATGATGACTTGGTTCGACTTATCAACTTAGAGACCGATCCAACTTGTTTGCGTCGTTTGACGGTGATCGTGCCGGGAACATCACAACAAGGAGATTACGTCCCTTCATTTGATTACCAATTTAGTTTCCCAAATATGTTTGGTGATGCATATGGTCAAAGCGGAGCTGCGTATGAGTTTGGAAGGCAAGAACAACAACCGGAGCAAGAAGAAGAAGAGCAACAAGAGGAGCAAGAAGAAGCGTAACGGCGAGGATCAAGGTGCGAATGATAATAACGATGATGATGATGATACGTATGACGAGGATTATACGGCAGAGGAAGAGGAAGAGGATGAGGAAGACGAACATGTTGTCGCTAAAAACTTTTATGGAACCATGTATGAGTTTGCATCATGGATTCGTGGGGAAGGCGGTTTAAACCGGCTAATGACACTTCTAGAGCGAGCCACGCGAACGGAGCGGTTGCCTACAAGACGAAGATAATGAAGTTGTTGACGAAGTCAGAAATTGGCTAGTGCCAATTATTCCGCCAGGTCAAGCAGGTGTCATTGGTTGTACGGATATAGAGAAGATTGAAGAGGGCATTCTCGGAAACGGCAACATCTTTTGGACGAAGGACGCCCTAACAATAGCCGTTAGTCTCTGGCATTTAGAGTGTCGACGGTCTTATAAAGTGAAGAGGGCAAGTCCTCGGTATCGGTGGTTTGAATGTCTCGTTGGGCGATCTTTGTCCATTCGGAATACGTGCACGACATAATGGTATGTATTGGACAATTTACGATTTTGTGCCGGAGCACAGATGTCAGTACGACTTTGATAATGCCGGACCGATCACTGTTACTGCGAAGACTATCGGAGCCTATTTTGGGCAAAGAATGCGTATGGAGGGAACGATGTTGCGACCTCGAGACATGATCAATGAGATGCGTCTGAAATTTGGTGTGAAGGTGGAGTATTATAAGGCCCTGCGTGCTAGAAATAATGCGATTCAATTGATTTATGGGAGTCACGAAGACTCGTACAAGATGCTCCTCGATATTTGCACATGTTGAAGCGGGTAAACCCCGGAACGGTAACTAATCTTCGTGTCGACAGCGACGGGAGGTTCGAGTACGCGTTTGTTGCATGGGGCCGATGCATCCCCGCATTTATGTGGCATTTAAGGAAGGTGATTGTAGTTGATGGAACTCACTTTGAAGGGAAAGAATACCGGCATTCTCTTTCTTTGCCGGATTACTAAAGACGCAACAAACGGCTTGTACCGCTCGCCATTGGCATTGGACCAATTGAGAACAATGACTCATGGGCGTGGTTTCTACAGAATCTTAAGCGAGTGTACGGTTCGAGCGGTGACCTCCTGATCGTGTCTGACCAGCACGTCAGTATTAAAAATGCTGTCGAAGCAGTGTTTCCTGGAGTTCCTCACCTTTGCAACGTCCATCTTAATAACAAGCTCACTTCTTACAAGAATGAAGTACCCTACATGTTCCGTCAGGGCGGCCCACTGCATACCGTGAGTCGGAGTTTAGGAAGTACATGGCATCAATCCTCGTGGCGAGTGAAGGAGCATACAACAAGCTCATAGAGATTGGGTCCCGAACGTTGGGCACGTTCGCAATGTCCGCGGCGTCGCTACAGCTTTCTATCATCAAATTGTGTCGAGTCTTTCAACGGAAGACTTTTGTGGGCCCGTCGATTGCCGATTTGCTCGATGATAGACACGATACGAGCAATTATGGAGTCATGGTGGGATGAAAGGCGTCAACCGCTGCGAGTGAGAATAGCCATTTGTTGGTGGACGTTGCGAAGAGGAAGTTAAGCGCGCGAGATTGAACTTGCACGCTCATATACTGTCACCTTAACCGCCAGAGGAAGATACAAAGTCAACGACGGGAGAAATCACAACTATAAGGTGGATTTGGAGAACCAAACGTGCACGTGTCACGAATTTGATATGGACCTAATACCATGCTCCCACGCTGCCGCTCGATTCCGTATGAATTCTTTTACACTTTTTAATCACTTATTATATATCTAACACATTTTTTGTTTGACAACAGGGAGAGCGGAGACCAATTTTACAACTATGTCCACAGTATGTACACTACAAGCAACCACATGGATATTTACGAACATCACTTTAATTCGTTACCTGCATTGGGGCTTTGGACCATTCCTGACCATATTCGAGATGCAGATCCACTGTTACCACCCCTAGCGAAGCGTCAGGCCGATCGCCCAAAGCGAGACGTTACCGGATCGGGAGCGGAGGCCTCACAAGCTCAACTCAAGGTCGTAGCCAGAAAGTGTGGTGTTTGTCACGAAAGAGGCCACACAAGGAGGACATGTTCAGCGAGGGAGACACAAGATTAAATTTGTGGTGTCTTAGTTCAAGTTTATTTGTGCCTATATTATTTGAAGTATGAAATTTGTTTAACGAAACCATAAATTGTTGAAACCCTAATCCGGTATGGTTGTTTAACGAAACCCTAAATTGCCGATCCATGGATCCTTGTCCGATCGATCGGACTATTTAATTAGATTTACATTCACTAATTAAAAATAAAAAAATAAAAATATATATGTTCCGATGGATCGGCCATACCCATTTAAAATTCAAATTTATATATGTCCGATCGATCGGCCTTGTCCGATCGATCGGACATATCTAATTAAAAAAATTAAAATTTATATTTTATATGTCCGATCGATCGGACAAGGCCGATCGATCGGAACGGTTATATTAAATATATAAATTTTAATTTTTTTAATTAGTTGACTTTTAAAATTTTTAATATGGCCCGATCGATCGGACAAGGCCGATCGATAGGACCATATATAAATTTTAATTTTTTTAATTTTAAGTAAAAACGTGACATTGTGGCGGCATTCCACAATTGTATTATTTTATTGAAATTTGACTATAAAACTATTCGTGCCGACATTTGTATATACAATCCAATCCGACCGATAGCATGATTAGGGGATACCCCAACTACTTAATAACATCCTAATTAAAAGTATATATTTTAATTTGCGTCCGATCGGGCACAAATAACCGCAATCCGAAATATATATGTAATAATATATATATATATATATATATATATTTTTTTTATGAATATAAATATATATATATGTATATTTATATATATATATATATATATATATATTTTATTGTATTTATATATATTTTATATATATATATATATATTTTATATTATATGTGTGTGCCGATCGATCGTCGTACGTGCCGATCGATCGGCACATATAATTTTTTTTAATATTATATCATGTGTGCCGATCGATCGGGCTGTGCCGATCGATCGGCACGTATAATTTTTTTTTAATATTTACGACATATATATATTTTTATATCTAGTGCCGATCGATCGGGCTGTGCCGATCGATCGGGCACGTATAATTTTTTTTAATATTTACGATATTTATATATATATATATATTTATATTTATATATATTTATATGTGCCCGATCGATCGGGCTGTGCCGATCGATCGCCACGTATAATTTTTTATATATATATATTTATATCGATCGCATAATTTTTTTTAAAATTTATATATATTTTTATATATAGTGCCGATGCCGATCGATTGACACATATAATTTTTTTTATTTTATATATATTTTAATTTGCGTCCGATCGGGCACAAATAATTTTTTTAATTATGACCGATCGATCGGAAGGTGTCTAAATTAAATTATGATTCAAAAATTTCCTAAATTAAATTTTCAAAATTGCCTAATTAAATTAACAAAATTACCTAATTAACAAAACAGGTTTTTCGATATTAAATTGCCTGATCGATCGGACATATCTAATTAAAAAAATTTTAAAATTTATATTTTATATGTTCCGATCGATCGGACAAGCGCCGATCGATCGAACGGTTATATTAAATATATAAATTTTAATTTTTTTTGATTACTTGACTTTTAAAATTTTTAATATGGCCCGATCGATCGGACAAGGCCGATCGATCGGACCATATATAAATTTTAATTTTTTTAATTTTAAGTAAAACGTGATATGTGATGACGGTATCACGGCTATATTATTTTATTGAAATTTGACTATAAAACTATTCGTGCCGACAGCTGTATATACAATCCAATCCAACCGATAGGATGATTAGGGGGTACCCCAACTACTATTCATTAAAACCCCAAATACTATTCCTCTAAACCCTCAAAACCCTTAATCAAAACCCCAAATACTATCGATCGGAACCCTCAAAAAATCGAATTCGAGCAAGGAAAAGTGATATACGAAGAGGATATTGATGATATCATTAATAACCTTGAAATATAATAATAGAGACATAATAAAAAAAAAAAATTCCACTTCTTCTCATATTTTGAAAAATAAGTTCATTTTTTGTATAAAGTCATAAGTACTTATATCATTCAAGAATGATTCATGTTTAATTTTGCTAATGTATAGATATATATAAAGCTTTATTACACTATTTCAAAATATTCCCCTGAAATATTTATCAAATATTTATTTTAAAATTTATAATTTTTTATGAGTTTATTTCAATTATATTGATTTTTTAAGTATAATTTTGATTATTAATAACATCCTAATTTAAAAAAAAATATAATATGGTCTGATCACGATCTTTTGATTATTTAGAAGATTTTGATTATTTAGAAATTTTGATTATTTTAGAAATTTTGATTATTTAGAAATTTAAAATTTTTGATTATTTAGAAATTTTGATTATTTAGAAATTTTGATTATTTAGAAATTTAGAAATTTTGATCAACAGTAGCTCATCCGTAATTTTGATTATTTAGAATTTTGCAAATTTAAAATTCAAAAAAATATTGTGCCGATTTGATATATATATTTTTTATTTATGTATATATATATATTTTTATATTATTGTGCCGATCGATCGGGCTGTGCCGATCGATCGGCACATATAATTTTTTCTTAATATTATATCTATATATTTATATATTTATATATTGTATATTTATATTATATATTTATATATAATATAAATATATTGTATATTATATTTATATTACATATTATATTATATTTATATTATATTGTATATTATATTGTATATTGTATATTACATATTATATTGTATATTATATTTATATTAGATATTATAGTGCCGATCGATCGGGTACGTGCCGATCGATCGGCACGTAAATATATTTTATATTATATTTGTATATTATATTTGTATATTATATTTATATTATATTTGTATATTATATTTATATTACATAGCCGATCGATGGGCGGCACGTATACTTTTTTTTTAATATTTATGTATATTTATATTTATATATGTGCCGATCAAAATACATTAATGTTTCAAAACACTTCAAAATTCATACACAGTTCTAAAATTCATACATTAATGTTTCATTCATACACACTTCAAAATTCATACATTACCAATATCACACATTTCAAAACATTTTACAGCCATCCAATTACGATATTTCACCATGTTTCGCTCTTCATTACCCCATACCCGAGTGGGAAAACCGGTGAGGAGACGCTCTATAGTATGAATATATATATATAAATATATATATATTTATGTATATTTATATATATATATTTTATTGTATTTATATATATTTTATATATATATATATTTTATATTATGAAATATTATATAAATATTTATATATAAATATTTTATATTTATATATATTAATATTTTATATATTTGTGTGCCGATCGATCGGGCTGTGCCGATCGATCGGCACATATATTTTTTTTTTAAAATTTACGACATTTATATATATATATTTATAATTTTTTTTTAAATATTATATATCGTGCCGATCGATCGGGCTGTGCCGATCGATCGGAACGTATATTTTTTTTTTAAATTCACGACATTTATATATATATATATGTATTTATAATTTTTTTTAATATTATGTAATTTGTGTGCCGATCGATCGGCACATATATTTTTTTAATTTTTTTTTTTAAAATTTACGACATTTATATATATATTTATAATTTTTTTTTAAATATTATATATCGTGCCGATCGATCGGGCTGTGCCGATCGATCGGAACGTATAATTTTTTTTTTAAATTTACTACATTTATATATATATATATATATTTATAATTATTTTTTTAATATTATGTAATTTGTGTGCCGATCGATCGGGCCGTGCCGATCGATCGGCACATATATATTTTTTAATTTTTTTTTTAAAATTTACGACATTTATATATATATATATATTTATAATTTTTTTTAAATATTATGTATCATGTGCCGATCGATCGGTGTGCCGATCGATCGGCACGTATAATTTTTTTTTTAATTTACAAAATTTATATATTTTTATATCTAGTGCCGATCGATCGGGCTGTGCCGATCGATCGGCACGTATAATTTTTTTTATTATATATATTTATATTTATATATATTTATATGTGCCCGATCGATCGGCCGTGTCTATCGATCGGCACGTATAATTTTTATATATATTTTTATATCGATCGCATAATTTTTTTTAAAATTTATGTATATTTTTATATATAGTGCCGATGCCGATCGATCGGCACATATAATTTTTTTTATTTTATATATAATTTTATTTTCGTCCGATCGGGCACAAATAATTTTTTTTTTAATTTATGTATATATATATATATATATTTTTAATTATGACCGATCGATCGGAAGGTGCCTAAATTAAATTATGATTCAAAAATTTCCTAAATTAAATTTTCAAAATTGCCTAATTAAATTAAAAATTACCTAATTAACAAAACCGGTTTTTCGATAAATTATCAAAATTGCCTAATTAAATTAATGAAATTGCCTAAATTAAATTAATGAAATTTCCTAAATTAAATTAATGAAATTGCAAAAAATAAATTCTCGAAATTGTCTAACGAAAATGCCTAAATTAAATTAATGAAATTGCTTAAATTAAATTATCAAAATTGCATAAATTTTGTAAATTAAATTTACTAAAATATTAAAATTTCCTCAAATTGAATTCATAAATTAAATTAACAAAATATTAAATTTTCGTTAAATTAAATTAAATATACAAAAATATAAAATTTTCGACTGAGGTTTTTAAAATATAAAATTTTCGGCGGCGGTGGTCGACTCAGGTTTTTAAAATATTTAAACGAATATGTTTAGGTTTTTTGTTTTATGAAAATATTCAATTAAAGAATTTTTTTTTAAATAACTTTAGCTTTTTTTAAAAAAAATCACCAACTTTTATTTTGCTAATTTCGAGACTACATATTCAAGAAAAAGATTCCGACACAAACCGCATACACACCCGCACACACACTCGCACACACACGCACACACATTGGAGGTGAAGTAGGGTCATTTGTATATTATTGCATTTATGGAAAAGTTTGTATATTTTTGCATTTTCAAACATGGAAATGTATAGACTTGACATTCCCCTCTATTTGTATTCACTCGTCTCTGTCATTTGGTTGTTCATGCTTGTGTGGGGTTAAGAAAAGCGGGCATCATCTTGACTAATTTGAGCATTGCGCAGTTGAGGCACAAAATCCACAAATCAATGTATAAGTTGGGTTGATAGCAATACGCACAAGAGAAGAATGTTCTACATGGACCGTTGAGCAGGTCTCCATCTTCTACCGCTTATACTTCAATATTTAGATTTGCCAATTAGCCGACACAAATTAAAACCACCCAACGTCTCTCTCTCTCTCTCCCCATTATCTCTCTCTTAAGATCTCCATAAAGTCAAACCATGTGCCATGCGTGTGTGTGAAGAAGGTCGTTTGAAGTTTGAAGACATAGATGGTATGAATGGTTAATTATCTTGTGGTGGCATGACTTATGAGTTTATAATGTGGGACCGCTGTAGGGTGGCGGCCACTTAACTTGTTCCACGGTGAATTATTGTCTGCGCGATTGACGTTGAAATCTTTAATTCTTTAAACTTTGCTTTACAAGGGAAAGATCTTCCGAATCTTACAAACTACATCATATGATCGACATTACGATAGAGAAAATAAGAGAGAAAAATAATTAGGAATTGATTGAAATGATTTTAATCTTCTCACTTAAATTACTCCCTCAGTCTCATTTCATTTGTCTATTTTTTTTTCCGACGTTATTTTGGTCGGTTGATTTTATATAATAAAAAAGCATCGGCCTCATATAATTAATTAATATTTTAGAATTGATTTGTGTTATAAAAATGTGAGACGGCGATAATTTTATTTAAAATTGATTTAAATTGATAAAGATGTCTAATTTATTTTTTTTATTTAAAAATTAAACAAGTGAGAAAAAATAACACGAAAAAAACACTGTACCAAATGGAACGGAAAGAGTATTAATTATCAGATTGCTTCGTGGCTTCCAAAGTCTTCAACGCAACTCCAACCATGCCCCACCTTGTCTCCCTTCCTAACGTCCATATAACCTTAGACTTTAATTAGGTCAAATCTTTTGAATATTTGGAATTTTCTTTTCTTTTCATTTTTTTAAAATTTATTTTCTACGTGGGCTGTTTTAGTTACATGTCCAATCAACTTTTCCAAAGCTTGTTGATTAATCTACAAATGTCCTCTTTGGTTAACAATAATGGGTTTGATTTTTCCTTGTTAATGGTTTCCACCACCTAATACAAACACTTTAATTTCGAGTCACTTCTAATGATGCTCTTTTTCATCTTTTCTTGTTGATACAAGTGAATGCGAATGCTATCACACTATTAATGAGATTGCCTAAATCTAGATCGTGGGCCACTAATTTGTGTTAATCAGGAGAGTTAAGCCAATGGGAGGTCACTACTTGGGGCTTGACACTAGATTGTTTCATACATTTCCTATCACAATACATCCCATTATCCTTTTATAATAATCTATTTTCTCTTCTTTAGCCATGACTTTGGAACCATCGTAAAAGATTTATTACTCCTAATGCTACTTATATTTTCAAGTTCTCGTGGAACCGCAACAAAAAATAAAAATTAGAAAGCGAAATATTTAATTTCGAGAGATGAAATAATTAATAATTTTTAAAAAATATAGAGAAAATGAAGTTCGGTATATTATATGGGCCCCTCTAAATCTACTCTTGTATATTATAAAAAAAAATTACATGACACGAGACGCTAATTTATTAAAAATATAAAATCAAGTGTAAAATAAATTAATTTTTTATATTTTTATTAAAATTAGATGTTATGTTTATATAAATATATTATACACGGTAATTAAAGTGGGGCATCGTGTCCAAATGTTCGACATGATACGTTGTTATTTTTTGAAGTGTCCGTATAACATAATTTATGAATAGTGTGTCAGTTTTTTAACAAAAAATCGGTAAGAATCGAGAGATGCATTTCCATTACACAAGCCCGACCCCGGCCCGTTGTCGAGAATAAAGTGCACCCTATTTTATTAAATAATAGTACTTCCTCTGTCACACTAGAAACGACACGTTTCTTTTGGGCGCGAAAATTAAGAAAATGGTATTATGTGGTGTAGATTGTTTGACTTTTTAGTAATTAAATGTGGTCTATACATTTTTTACCATTTTAGGAAATGCGTCGTTTCTAGTGGGACGGCCCAATAAGGAAACACGTCGTTTCTAGTGGGACGGAGGAGTAGTATTTAATTTTGTTTGGGCTTTAGCTCAGCCCAATCTAATGTATCAAAGAGGCCCAATATTCAATTTATCTCATCCGATAGTAGATAGCTTAAGTTTCAAGTGCTAGGGTTTTAGCAAATTCAAACATTTGCAGAGAAGTCTAAGTTTAGGAGAGCGCAAACACCTTTTCTTCTCAACCAGCCCCCACTGTCGTAATGGTAATCTCTATTGCCCTTAATACGTTCACGTTGCTTGGAATTTCATTTTGTTTTTCTTGTTTTCATTTTCTTACTTTAGAAAGATAGTATGTGGAGGAACAGTTGAAATCTTGCTCCAGCTAAAGCTTCGGTGTTAACATGTTCCCCGTGTTTCTGCATATAGTTCAGATTTTGGACTATTAATGACTAATTTTATTTGACTGGAGAATGTTCTGAATTTACTAACTGATGATAATAGTAGTCGGAGAAAGTTGTTTGAACTTGTATCAGTTTTGCAAGTTTTAAGGACAATTATGAAAAAAGGACATCTGAATAAAGGTATTACCATTTCGAAGGTAATAGGCAGGTGTACTTTGTTAAATGAATTCCCCTTTTCCGGTGTACCTGGCGACTTCTGCATAATATATATCTTAAAGAAAAATAATAATTGTATAAAATGTTCCGCAAGTGTTCATAATTTTTGGAAAATTAACGAGCCTATATAGGCGTAAATATTCTGTGTCAATGCTGTTGAAAGTTATGAAGCAATCAAACTACTGTATGCTCTGGGGCTCTTTTTGCTCAAATAGGAATTACCTGCTGTCCTAAATCCTACTATGTTCGTGCATATGAAAGCTGGTATGACTCTAAGCACCCATTAATGCTCATTGTGATGGTTAATAGCAAACTCAGTAGTTTCTGCGAGCCAGTTGCATGATTCTATTGTTTGCATCTCTAGTTGATGCAGCAGAAAAATGTTTAAGGACACTATTGTTGGTTGATCTCTTCTAAAGGACTCCAATTATTTATTACCCACTTATGGAGTTAAGTTATTGAATTTTGATACTGGTTCTGAAGAAGCTATTTAAAACCCAGATGGCAGTCTCACACTCGCCCTCCATAAATTCCTATTGTACAAAATGCCTATTATGTAATGTTTTACACCCATTGTTTAGGGAATTCTATATCAATTAGTATTTCGCAACTATCTGAAATTGCTATTTTCCTGTCAGCCTTTTAAAAAGTATGTCATGCTATTCCAACATCTAGATTAATCCTATAACTTGCAGTATCACTCTAGTCAGGTCATTCTTCTTCCTGTTTAGTTTATAATGGTTTGATTGTGGCAACTATAATCAATGCTTCTATTGCAAGTTTGTTTAGGTACACAGTTTGTCACAACATAAATCTAATTTCGATTTCATTTGGCTATTGGTCAACTCTTTTACGATCGTCTTGATCTTACATCTCGGTGGTGCTATTCATTGCAGGCATCCGCCAAGCCAAAGGGTCAAGCAAAGAAATCTGCTGTCGCAGAAGATGAGGGCATGGACCCAACGGTAATGTTCTACTTCTTGCATTGGTAATCTTGAAGTTCTCTCTTTTCTTGGTATTTTTGTTGTTAGATGGGGAATATTGAAGTAATGAAAGTGCTCTTTTTAGTTGTTTATCTTATGATGTATTTTATTTGCAGCAATATTATGAAAATAGGCTAAGAGCTCTTGCTGCTCAAAAGGATGCTGGTATCAATCCGTATCCTCACAAGTTTCAAGCTAACTTGTCTATTCCAGAATATGTTAAAAAATATGAAAGCCTGAACAGTGGGGATCATCTCGAGGATGTTGAAGAAAGCATAGCTGGTACTGTACATCATTTGTATATTTTGTGCATTTTAACATTAGCACAAATTGACTTCTATTTAATCATGGTGATACTTCTTTTGGTAGGTCGACTCATGAGCAAACGTGCATCGTCATCAAAACTCTTCTTTTATGATTTGCATGGCGGTGGTGCTAAAGTTCAGCTTATGACTGATGCAAGGTATTTTGCAGTTTGGGTTTGATCAATTTTTTCCTCAGTTTCTTAAATAGCATGTTTATTTCTTAATTGGACTATTCTAGATACAATAGGGCTTTTGTTGCAGAAAAACTCAGTCGTGGTTCCAAATGTTTTTTTTTTGTGTTGTATGAGAATCTCATTGCTTTGAGATTTATATCTAGTTCATTGGACTAATTTACTTTTTTTTCACCACAGCTCTTTTCATAAATTGCCATTTTAATGTAGTCTACATTTTTCTATTAGTTGGCTTATCCGCAAAATAAGGAACATATTTTATTAATTTGTTATGTTTTGTTCTCACATCAGTTATGGTATCTTTTAATTTCGTTGTGTGAATAGTTCTGCCATGCGAAAGGCTTCAGGTGAGAAATAAAATAGAAAATTAGGTGAACTGTTCATCATCGTGGTCCTTTTATCGATCAAAATGTTTGTGGAACTTCAATGAGCATATGCTAATTACAGGAAGCCAGGAAGTGTTTTATTTGATTTTAGCTGTTGCTATGAAAAAAAATAAAAAATCATGATTAATCTTATTCACCATAAATTTTCCTGTGGATAGGAAATCAGAGCTGGAAGAGGATTTATTTACCGCATTTCATTCTTCAGTGAAACGAGGAGATGTTGTCGGGATCGTTGGATTCCCAGGTCTGTGGCAGTTTATTTTTGACGCTGTTCTGTCATGAGGTTGCCATTATTTTGTTTCACCTATCAGCACAATCAGATCTCTCTTCAAAGCCATTATCCATGATTTTACACACAATCCTTCTATTATGTCTTTTATGTTGTTATCTAACCATTATATATGCAGATTTGAAATGAGTTATATTTTTTGTATGTTTTTTTGTAGTATCTTCAAAACCTCTTACAGTTCCTCATTTTTAGGTAAAAGTAAAAGGGGAGAGCTTAGTATTTTTCCAAAAAAATTTGTAGTGCTTTCACACTGCCTACACATGATGCCACGGCAAAAAACTGGTCCAGGATCAGAGAACACCAAGGTGACTCAGATTCTACTTTGTCAATTTAATACTACACTGTAGAGATTATTGATGTATAACTACTTTGAACAGGTAGCTGACGTGTGGGTTCCTGGTAGTGGGAGAAATCCTGAGGCATATATCTTGAAGGATCAGGTGCTTTAAAACTTTAAACTGGAATAAGAAGTTTCTAAATCTTCTTCATATTGCTGTTAATTTATATACCATATGATTTGTGTTTATTTTCCTGTATACTTGCCTATCAATTTGTCCTACTATGGATAGGGAAGCTGTTATATTGTGGCTATAAACATGACTTGTTAACACTCGAGCCATTTATTGTCCATATTGTGAAGCCATTTTATTTTTCCATGATATTGTGGGTCCTCCTGCAGATAAATATAATCTCCTTGTACGTGAGATATCTTTGTTGATGCTTAAAGATAATATTTCATGGTAGGAAACACGATATAGGCAGCGCTATTTGGATTTGATGCTCAACATGGAGGTTCGAGAAATATTCAGGACAAGATCCAAAGTTATTTCATACATCAGGCGTTTTCTAGATGGGCAAGATTTTCTGGAGGTGTTTTTCTATTGACTTTATGTATGGAACTATGGATTTAATGCTTTGTTTTCTGTAGATTATTTTACTGCTGTCAGATTTCTTATTATTCTGCATGTTTGTTTTCCTTTCAAAGGTTGAAACTGCATCAGATTTCTTCTTATCCTGCATCTTGATTTTCTTTTCCAAAGGTTGAAACACCGATGATGAATATGATTGCTGGGGGAGCTGCTGCTCGGCCATTTGTGACCCATCACAATGAACTGAATTTGAAACTTTTCATGCGAATAGCCCCCGAACTGTATCTGAAGGAACTTGTTGTTGGTGGTTTAGACCGTGTGTATGAAATAGGAAAACAATTTAGGAATGAGGGGATTGACTTAACTCACAATCCTGAGTTCACCACTTGTGAGTTCTACATGGCTTTTGCCGACTACAATGACCTGATGAAACTAACTGAAGATATGCTAAGTGGTAGGTGAATTCTTTGTTGTAAATCCAACTATTCAAAAGTTGTGCTCAGGATTATCAAGAAAATCTATGTTGGTAGGTATGGTGAAGGAACTTACGGGTGGCTATAAAATTAAGTATCATGCCAATGGGTTGAATCATGACCCTATTGAGATCGACTTCACTCCTCCTTTCAGGTCTGATCTCTTATGAATTATTTATTTATTCCTATATTTTTGTTGTAATGACATTTAAAAAGCTGCATCTCTTTCTACTCCTACAGGCGGATTGATATGATAGATGAGTTGGAGAAGATGGCTAACCTAAACATACCTAAGGACCTCTCCAGTGAGGAAGCCAAGAAATATCTGGCGGATGCATGTTTGAAATTTGAAATTAAATGCCCACCTCCTCAAACAACTACTAGATTATTAGACAAAGTAAGATAATTATATTGTATTGCTCTTGCTAAGAAGTCATAGCAAATTACACTAGACGTGGAATCATTTTTTTTTTCTGTTGCCTGCAAAATTGATTTTTGATCTTTTAATCTTTACATGCTCTCTTTCTTGTTGTAAATAACTGTCTGTTCTGCTATGTGCTGAATCAAATTAGGCACGAATAGTAAGTGTAGGACATTTATGCTGTCTCTTTTGCGAATTGAACCTTTGATGTTAAATACTGATTGTATCCAATAACATATTGGTTGCTTGTTTGTTTTGATGACTCCAATCTCTTTTGCTTTTATGTTTTTATCTCTAATACTGTCTTTTCATCCTCTCTTTTATTGTAAATACAGCTTGTTGGGCATTTTCTTGAGGAGACGTGTGTAAACCCTACTTTCATCATCAACCACCCTGAGATTATGAGTCCACTTGCAAAGTGGCATAGGTCGAAACCAGGCCTAACTGAAAGATTCGAGCTGTTCATCAACAAGCATGAAGTATGTGATTCTGAGTATCACTCACATCTTCCTATTACTTTCACTCCTCGTGTGGTGTTCTTTTTTCTTATTTTTTCCAGAATGCTTCAACTTACGTTTTTTTAACCTGACAGCTTTGTAATGCATACACTGAGTTAAACGATCCCGTCGTGCAACGCCAACGTTTTGCCGACCAACTCAAGGTATTGATGCTTGATAGTCAAGAAATTTATTTATTGGGGTTTTAAAGTAATAAATCATCACTCTTTTGGAATCTTACACTGGCTATAAGTTATATAAAAGTGTGGATTGGAAGTATGTGCTGAATTTTCCTTGTATTGAAACTAGGACCGACAATCAGGTGATGATGAAGCAATGGCTTTGGACGAAACTTTCTGCACAGCCCTTGAATACGGATTACCTCCAACCGGTGGTTGGGGTTTGGGGATTGATCGACTCGCAATGTTGTTAACGGACTCACAGAATATAAAGGTCAACATTTGATAATTTTGTATATTGATTTTCGAGTTCTGTTATTGCAGATTGTGATCATTTCATTGTTTCATTTACCTCGAGTGTTACTTTAACTGCCAAGAATGCTCTCCATAACTCACACTTCTGGAGCTTTTCAACTCAAGTGTATTTTTTTTCTTTGCAGGAAGTTTTGCTTTTCCCCGCAATGAAACCCCAGGATGACCCTTTGAACAAAGAAAGGTAAAATAACTTACCCTATACCACTCTTATTACCTACTGATCTATCCCAATTCTGTTAATGTTTGTAATAAACGTCCTATATATGCCTATTCATCGTTTTTGGTTTGAGCTACTCGCGTCTGAGTTTTATTATACTTCTTGGAGAACTGTCGTTGAGTGGTTTATGGGTAGAATGTGCATGAATTGAAACATGTCGAGTCGATTAGAGCTCAACTCAAACTAACTGATAATTGTTTCAAGGTTGTTTGGAATTTAAAGAGACTTGAACTTGGCTTTGATTTGGTTATTGCTACTCTTTCTAGCTATCCGTTGTAAATTAAGGAACCCTCGTTTGTAAGTTATGCAAATCTAACAATCGTTTTCCACTTGACAGCAACAAGAAAACTCCGGATGGACCTCTCTCTCAAGGTATGCAATACAATTGAAATTGTTTTGAAAACTTTTGCATTATTGAGTTATTAAAAAAATATGGTTATTGAGTTTGTGCTATTTCTGTTTGTAGAGCTTGAAAAGAAAGCATCAGTATCGTAAAGAATTCTGAAAGTTCAATTGTCAACCAAGGAAAAACATTTTGAGTGCTGGGTTTTATTTCAGTAGTTTTTTTTTGTATCAACTTCACCATACTGTGTCGTATCAACCTTATTCAATTTACACCCGATTTTTGTCTATTACATAACGAGATTACAGTTTCTATTAAATGAAAATGATGCCCGAAGTCTTATCTCTGAGTTGTACTGCTGCTTATATGGAATCATGCTTGTGAATGTGTCATTTTCCCCTTCAATTGATTTGGTTTGTATATTGTGGTTATGCTAATGTACCAACTCAATCACACTATATAGATTTAATTTTCATTTTTAACTTCTAAAATTGAGAAATCACTATGTATAGGATATTGGGGACAACATCTTTCAATGTGATTAAATTTTGGAAAATTGTACTCTATCCGTCCCACTATTCTTATTTTAGTTGGGTTTGGCGCAAAATTTAGGAAAAATAGTATGAATCTCTTTAAGCTATCACCCTATGTGCAAAACATCCTTAAGATATTAGATAGAGTTACTACTCATCGTTTATTGTATTATGTGCAAACAACAACTATATTTTGGATCAGAGATAGGATCATAGGAGTTTTCGCAGAGGCAATAGTCGAGAGTGCCAGAAGCATACAAATAAATAGTGCTAGTAGCTTACTCTATTTTCCCTATATGGAAGAAAAAAAACATTTTTGTTATTCTGATGGATCTCCACAAACATTATACATAATAAGTAACAACAATTAAATTTCAGTCTAAGGAGCAAGTTTTATCATTTAATTTACTTTCTTGTATAGATGAGGAGCAAGTTTTATCATTTAATTCACTTTCTTACAAGTAGTATAATTCATTTGTATGTATTTAGTAATTAAAAGAGTAATGACCAAATAAAGCACGAAGTTTTCTGATTTTGCAATTTTAACACGAACTTGTATACTTGCGAATTAAAACACGAAGTTTCAATTTTTTACCATTTGAGACACGCACCCATCCCCAATTTTTTTTCGAACTCAAAAAAGCTGAGGTGGACGTATACGCGGACAATATCAATCGAGAGCGCGAAGAAGGAGGTGAAGATAACAAGTGTTTTCTGTTGAATGTTGTATCCAATTCTTTGTCTTTTTGATTAAGTGTTTCAATTAGTTGATTATGTTGTGAATTTTTCGAAATCGTATTTGTATTATCTAAACGATGTCGTACGGTTTTAATGATCTGACAAATTGTCTAGCTTGACGACCTTGTATGCAAGCCGATGCCGTTTTTGTATTTTTCGGTAGCCGGGAAAATTTGGGGATGGAAACGTGTCTAGTATTGCAAAAAATTGAAATTTCGTGCTTTAATTTGCCAATTTTACGAGTTCATGTTAAAATTGCAAAATTGGAAAAACTCATGCTTTATTTGGTCATTACCGCTAATTAAAAATAGGTTTGTAGTTTGTGTTCATTTTGTCCCTCATAATTTTTAAGGAGAAAATTTACTTTATTCACACTTGTAAAACGACGAAGTCGGGTTCATTTATCAGTGGTTGAGGCTACTGTCAGATTACATTTGCAGCTACTCTTATCCAATAGTTTTGGAATGCAGGAGTGATCAACCACAACACAACTAAAACACTCAAATTCATATCTTGTTATTTTTTGTGTAAGTTAGTGATTACATATCAGACTAGGTTATATAATCTCAATCGTGGAATATAGGGCTAAGACCAAATCGATCTAATAATCTAGATTGATCATTTAGAACTTTTTATTCCTACACACTTCAACCAATTGAGTAGAGCAGCGGTGTTGCACGCCCTAGAAGCCTTCCAATATGCAGTGCCTGGAAGTAGAAACTTGCATTTTAATGCTTATATGGTGAATACTATGCTTTGATGTGCAAAATTTATAGTACATGCGACCTGCTTTAGTCCTTAAATTGCCCCGAAAAACTTAGGATGCAGTCTATGCGTGAGATAATATTGTTGGTAGCCACTGGCTACTTCGGTTGTGGTAATTCATTCATTCTACTTACTATATCTGTTTGTCTGTTATTTATGTCTGAAAATACACAAAGATTTCAAATCTTGCAAGAAAAAGAAACTTTGAAAACTCCTTCACTTTATGCAACCGGTTGGGATATAGCAACTAAGAAGCATAATAACAATCCATACATTCAATCAAATACATATTAGAACCCAGAATTAGTAAATGACATAGTTTATTCAATATATAGTATAGTATTCGATAATTTAACCGACGGACGTGATCGCCTAGCTTAAATAGGAACTAAACTCTCAACATAAATGATGCCTCTTCGATTATGGAGTAATGAAAATGACTTAACCGACAATACTTGAAGTAATTATTTTGGGATTGTAAACTATAATGGACCCTCTATCTGTCAACAAAATTTCACCATTTGGCATGATTAGCAATGGGTTCAAGAACACACCCACATTGATTAAAGCAAGGAATGTAAACACCATACTCCTTCATAACCCAGACATCCCTCCGTGTGTCTTGATATTCGCCGAGAATGCTAAGACAACCTGCAAATGCCCCCAAATAGGTATGAGACAAACAAACCCTACTCATAATTTGGTTGCTTTAGAATGCCATAAACCTCGATCTTCAGATCAAGTGACACAATATTCCGTCTAGAATAGTGCTCCATTGCCGTGTCGACCATAAAATGAAGCTTATATAGTCGTACCGTCAAATGGAGCACCAAATGTATAACCCTCAAACCCCTTCCAAGAGTCGATCCTCAATCAATAAATCTTCGCCCTAAATTCCGTAGAAACATAAGGGCACCTAATATACATACAACCTTGTAAACATCTTCAGATTCACTATGACCAAACCCCCACGCGTAGCAATGGCTCTTCCTCTTTTCAGTATCTAGGGGCAGTATCTTGGATTCCATAAAAATATGTCCTTTCTATCGATTTGAATGCAAATGATCCCATTACAACGACCTACAACCGTAACTTCGCTAGAAGGGCTTTTATTAGGGTAATCAACCTCGGAAGCAAGTACGAGACTTTTGGACTTTAACGAACTAATCCAACATTGCTTGAGACCATAGCAATTGTCAGTGGCACTAAACAAGATTATGTGTTTACTGAAATCTGAAGATGTGCTGGAGTGTTCAAGGTGGGCTTTGACGAATTGGCGACTAGAATTCAAGGAAAGCGACGATTTTGAAACGCAGCTTATTCTAAAGAGGGATTTGACTGGGAGTCTAGAGATGATATCAAGGATATCCGCAATTCCTAGGTGGATTGTAGTTTCGATTTTGTTGGATTGATTGTGCGCGGCGGCATCCGAGCAATTTCTGTTGCCTTCCATGGTGAAATTTTCGGCCGTAGGAGAAGGGCAAGAGAATTAAGTTGCAATCTCTGTGTTAGAGAAAGAGTCTAGAATGAAAAAGATGACCGACTATCTGTGAGTTGTTCATTGTGGTTTTGCTAATGCACCAAAACTCAATCAGATTACTTTTTTTTTTTTTTGACTAAGCTGTGAGTTTATGTGACGCAAGTATTCTTAGATTCTTGTCAAAGAATTCAACTGGTAATGAAAGATCTGGTTCAAGTAATATGATGAGATAAAAGCTAATACAAAATAAGTCCCCCCAAATCTCCAGAATGATTGTCAAGATTGTGCGATGCATATTGAGCGACCAATTTCAATAGAATTAGCAGCTAGAAGTTGAGTTTAGAAACTAGTTACAATCTTGAGCTGATTCAAACCATTAAAATCTGGTGTTCGGTTTGCATAATCTCTTGTTTGCCACTCCGGATATCTACTCATCTCTTACGTAATGATCATATTTCTAACAGGGATTTGAGAAATACAACATATTAGAGTTTATGCAGAAGCAAGTGAGCTCCATGCTGGGGCCGGAGAGTGATGGTGGCGATCGGAGCATGCGTGTACGACGGTGAGAGCTCGAAGGAGAAGCGCTGCAGCATCATCGCCACCGCCATTTTCGCCTCCGCCATGGCAAAGTTTTGCCCGATGCAGATTCGAGGCCCATAGCCAAAGGGGAAGAAAAATCCTTGCTTCTTCATCATCGCCTTCGTTAATCCCTCGCTGAATCTCTGTGGATTGAATTCCAACGCATCGTCCCCCCAAATTTCGCAATCGTGATGGAGTAAGATGATCGGCAACGAGAGCCGAATTCCGGCCGGCAAATTGAATTGCCCTAATTTTGTTTCTTCACTCACTTCTCGACGGACTGCAGCTATTGATGGATAAAGCCTCAGAACCTCGTGCAAAATCATACTAACCTGAAATAATAATTCATAAACACAATCTTATTAAGTAATTTATCATCATCATATAATGCATTCCAATTTCAAACATCAATAAGAAAATCCTCACGGTTTTAAGCTGATATAGTCCTTCAAAGTTCGGTTTTTCGTTTCGGAAAACATGCAAAACTTCTTCCCTTGCTCTAATCTGCCAATCTTGATTTCTACTCAATGAAACCAAAGTCCAAACAAGCAATGCTGAAGTGGTTTCTTGTCCAGCAAAGTAAAACAGCTTGCATTCTTCAACTATTTCATCAATACTCATCCCACTCTTCCACCCTCCTTCCTCAATTTCTTTAAAATTAGTCTCAAGCAATATGCCTAACAAGTCTTCATTACTTGTTTCTCCACCTTCCATTGCTTTGACCCTTTTACTTATGAGACCTCGGATTATTGTCTGAACTTCTCTCTCGATTTCCTTCATCCTCCTATTCCTCTTCGTTGGTAAGAATCTTGACCCGGGAATGTATAAAGACTGCAAAGCCTCGACAACATGTCCCCCTTGCTCTGTTTGAAGCTCATAAATTCTTCTCCCTTCTTGAAAACTACTCCCAAATGCAGTTCTTGAAATCGAATCGCTTGTTATGTTTTTTAGATAAGGCCACACATCTATCTCACATGACCCTTCTTGAGAGAGAATCAGTTCCCATTTCTTCACAACTTCTTCACAACTCGAATAAAAGGCAGGCACCATCAGCTGCAAAAAAATCATCTTCTATCAGCAATTCAGCAAACTTTATTACAGTGTTCTTACAAGTACCTTTAATTTGTCGAGTTGGAAAGCGGGTTTGATGATTTTCCTCTGCTTCGCCCATTTGTCTTTCTCGTAGCTTACTAGTCCTTGTGCAAACACCTTAGTCAAAGGATTTGAATTCTTGGCCTTTTGATAAACTGTATATTTTGCAAACACTTCCTTGATCAGTTCAGCATCGGTGAGGATGACTACTGGCTTCGGACCCAGCCAGAAAAATGATTCATTTCCTGTATTTTAGCATTCCAAACACATAAAGATTTGATTTTGATGAATTGTGTAAGAACAAGAATAGAGCAAGCAGCATTATACCGTATTTCTGAACAGTTTTGGTGACGAAAGAAAAGACTCTTGGCTTGATATCATCACCAATCTTGATGGGTTTAGTCTTGCCTTCTACGGTTGTCTTCGACAGCTCTTTCAAATCGCCATAAACTAAGGTGTATGGATTCCCCTTCAACCCCTGTTCCCTCAGAATCTTTTCAAGCTTCTTCGGCCTCAAATACGCCCAGTTCAGTATTCTGTATGCGTAAATCAAAACAAGAATCGCAAAACAAGAAGCAATTATTTGGCTCAAGCCTTCCATTTTGTCCAACTTTCTCTTAAATGTGGTGCATTTATAAGGCTGGTTAGGTTATATTTTTGGGTTCTTGATTTATTTCCATTTTTGAGAAATTTGTCGGTTTGTTTGATGCTAGGGGAAGACTATATAGTCCACCCACACAGCATCCGTAGCATTACTTTTCAAAAAAGTAAAAAAAACACTTAATTTTTTTTTATCTATTTTTCATTTTTTTTAATTTTTTATTTGTTAATCTGGATTGAGTTAACTAAGAATCTGCCCAGCAAATTGACTTCGCCGATTTTGTTGGATGAAGAGGATTACAGCTGGAAGCAGGTCGAAGTGGTTGGTCTTCGGCCGTATCCTACCGCCCAAATCTAACGGAATCGAGCCTATTTTTCTGTAATAATTCACGACTCCTTTTTCACCAGAAATCGTTAAGAGGATGAGAAACAAACTGATTGTTCGGATTGGGCGAGGTGGCATTGGTGACGGATTTACTTTTTCCTTTTTTCTTTTCTGAAAAAATTGTTGGTTTAATACTTGAATGTTCAGATCTTTAACTTGGTGACCGCAATCTTAAAGATTGGATGGATTGATGGGTTTGCGGAGATGGTTCTTTTGCCGGAGCTAGTTATGTATTTTCAGTTGCTAGATTGAAGTAATTGAATTTAGAAGTAACTACTAGTTGTTGGATTTGATTAAGTATTCTGCAGCTTGTTCACACTTCGAAAAAATGTCATTTTTGTCCTTTATTATGACATTGGTCCAATTTTGATCCGATAATGTTTGATTTGGTCTTTTATCTTTTAAATGAATCCGATTTCGGTTCTTTACGGAGAGTGAATAACACACTCTCACAATCTCACGGGCGGCATTGTTTCAAAAGGATTTTATTTTATAAAAAATTCATGTATTTATTTTATTTTTTAAAAAAATTGTAAAACATCCCCACTTAAAACAAACGAAAACCTAATCATTTCTCTCCCCAGTTTCAGTGATTCCTAATTGCATTCAATCAATGTGCAACTCTCTGAATATGATGTTTTAGCGTGTGCAGCTCTCTGAAACTTTAGTTAATTCCTTCTCCACGGTTGTAAATTCTTTCCCATTCAAGAATATTGTTAACCAAAGAAGATGCAATTCTCCGGCGGAACAGAAATTAGTTCAGCCCCGGCAGTTCCGACTGCTTCCGGGGGCATATGATGTACATATTCAACAGAAACGGAGTGTGTCTGCTTACTGGGAATGAGATCGATCGCTCAAAACTCTCAGTTCGCAAAAAGATCACAAGTTCATGTTTGGTCTCCTCTTCTCTATGAAATCGTTGAGAGCAAAGATGGATTCCAACAGGTGTTCGGTATTATTCCCCTTATTGTTAACAAAATTATAGTCTAGTAGTTGAGACATTTGTGATGTCATTATAACATAAAACTTATTTCATATAGATGGATTTAACATTAAAACATATGATATTTATTAAGTAATGAAGAAACATGATATAAAAAGGACGATGGAAATTGGGATACATACGATGATGATATTGATTTGGTAGTTTGAATAATTGTGAGAATTTCGAACTATAATTTATAAAATTCGTATTCATTAAATAATTTTGGAAATTTGGGTGTTCAGAGAATTCTCAAAAATATTTCGAATTTTGAGATTATTTATATTTTTTGAGAAAATATCATTTTTCGTCCTTTTGTTGTATCATTGGTCCGATTTTGGTCCTCTAATGTGGTTGAGTCCGATTTTGGTCATTTATCTTTTAAATAAGTTCGATTTTGGTCCTCCTACGGAGAGTGTAGTACATACACTTTATTCCATCAGGCACTCTCGTCGGAGGACCAAAATCGAACTCACTTAAAAGATAAAGACTAAAATTGAACACTGCCACAATAAAGGATAAAAATCGGACTATTGACACATAAAAGACCAAAAATGACATTTTCTCCTCACACTTCCTTATCTCTCAATATTTTCTGTCTCATTTTGTTAAAATATACAAATGCTGGTTTTTTAATTTGGTCTCACTTTAATAAGAGAAAGCTACCAATTTTCTGTAGTAAGAAATTAATTCACAACATTTTCAAAATCATATTTCATCATCAGTGGCCTTCATTGATATGAGAAGATAGAGGGGGATTAATTTGGGGGAAGCAAACAAGATGAACTTCGGTAGAGAGAGACTAAAAGGTGTAAGGCCACCTTTCAATTAACTCGACCCAAGTTAGAAAATAGCAAATAAGAAAAAAGAAAATTAGTTAAAAGATGTAAAATGTTTTTTTTGATTTTTTTTTTAAAGTAACGCTAAGTGTTGGGTGCTGGGAGGGAGGACCATGTGGTCTCCTCCCTAGCATCAAACAAACTAAATTGGTCATCCATCATAAATGTGATTGCAGACAGCAGACCTTCCTCCCATGTCTGCGTGCATGCTTTGGCAGTAGGAGACTGACTTCTAATTACAATATACATTATCTAAAACAGTGTCGTCTAGAATGATATCTTCTGAAAAGACAAGCATATCCTTCTCCTCTCCGCCCATCCCATAATTATGATTGTATATGTCGGTTTGGTTATTGATAGAAAAATTGAAGTGTGCATAGAAATAAAGCAATTAAAAAACTCACAACGTTGGGACATTTTTCTTATGAAATTGAAGTGTTGTTTGGGTAGGATTAATAGTACTACTAGACTTTATTTGACTTCAATGTTATTAATAATAATAATATAATTAAATGGACTTTCATAATAATAATAATTACTCCAAAAGGCTATTTATTAAAGGGACGAACCCTTTACCCCCTTAATATTATTGAATCTGTATTTGCATGGCCTTACAGTTTGCAGCTCGGCTGTATCAAGGAAACAAATAGAGGGATAATGTTGTGGAGTATATTCATCTGATTTCAAATTTTGCAAGAAACTCTACAACCTCATTCACTTTATGCAAACGGTTGGGATATAATACCAAATTATAAGGAACATAATGACATTCAGACAAATACATATTACAGAAGGCCACAATTTCCCTCTGAATATAGAAGGCTTCAATGACAAAAGTAACATTGTACAATTTCGACAATCTAACCAAGAATGCAATCGCCTAGTCTAGATAGGAACTAAATTTTCAACATAAATACATTTATTATTATTTTTTAAATATATGAATTTTTAATATATCTTTTAAATCATGCTTTTATTCCTTATATTGCTCCTAAAAACCTACGATCGATGCAGTGTATGCGTGAGATGATATTGTCGGTAGCCACTTGCTGGTTGAGCCATAATTCATATCACAACGCTATACTTACAGTTATGGTGATTCTCTCATTGTACTTATCAAAGAAAGGGACAGAGGGATAAAGAAGCCACTAAAAGTAACAATTGATCAAATTTTGCAAGAAAAATAAACTTTATATTCTCCTTCACTTTATGCAACCGGTTGGGGTAACAATTAAGAAAGATAGTAACAATCCTTATATTCAATCAAATACAAATTATAACCCAAAATTATTAAAGGCCGTAGTTTAAATTACACGGGCTTCTACGAGGATGATCAACGTGGAAACAACTATGATACTACTTTTGTACATCAATGAACTAATCGAACATTGCTTGAGGTTAAAATAACTTCCTAGGGAACGAAACAAAATTCCGTGATTAGTGAAATCTGCATAACTGTTTGAGAGTTGAAGATGGGCTTTGACGAACTCACGACTAGAAATCAAGGAAAGCCACGATTTTGAAACACACCTGAACTCAAGAGGAATTTGACGGGGAGTCTTAAGAGTATATCCTCGACAATTCGTTAGGGAGATCCGCCATTTGTAGAGAAGGCAAACTAGGGTTTGCATGAACAACAAAACTCGATGAAGAAAGGGAATTTTATTTTCAGAAAATGAAGGATTAACTTACAAATGAATATCAACCTAGATGTATATATACATGAGATATTTTCCTTCTAGATGATTCTATCAAATGGATCTAACTATAATGTGTTCTAGAGAGTTCTTCACAACAAACTTATGCACGTGAACAGTTAACTAATCTAAGTGGAAAGATCGGCTGCAGCTGTGGCACATGCACGTTCTCATGCACTGCATGCATGTGCATGAGAACTTGATCCAATAGCTCCATGTGATTGCTTTGATCCAACGTCCTTAGTTGTAGAAGAGAAAGTATCACAATACATTTGAAGGTGGTTTGTAGTTTGATTGTGTGCGGTGGCATCTGAGCAATTCTCATGCCTTCCATCGTCCTATTTTGCTTACCATTGGATGTTTCGTCAAGCTTTGAGGCTGAGTTGCTCGCCCTATTTCAGGGGCTTCGGCTGACACCTCTATTCTCTTCAAATATTTGAATTGAAATCATTGCTTTGTTTCGGATGATATACGCGACGCACACCTTGACGTGCATCAGGCTTCTTCTTGTAGTATAAAATTTGGTTGATGTAAGCATTACAATTAAAATTGCAACTTTGCCCAGCAAGAAACCTCAGGATTGGCCTCTTTCTCAAGGTCTATAATACAATTCAATTTGTTTTGAAAACTTTTGCTTTTGCATTTTTGAGTTATTAAATCAACATGGTCACTGATTTTGTTTGTAGAGCTTGAAAAGAAAGCATCAGCGTCGTAGAGAATTCTGAAAGTTCAATTCTCAACCAAGGGAAAACATGCATTTTGAGTGATGGGTTTTATCAAGTATTGTCATTAATGTACTTCACCATACTGTGTTGTTACCAACCTTATTCAGTTTACACCCCATTTTTGTCGTCTATTACTTTACAAGATTAAAAGGTTTTTTTTTTTTTCTTTAAAATGAAATGATGCCCTCAGATCGCTATATCTAAGTTGTACTCGGTGCTTATTTACCATTCATTTACCATTTACATATATTGATAGAGGTGATGTACTATTCCTATAAACAGTGCCACCCAATTGTAATTTTACCATAATAGCCTTACTTTTTGCATAGTAATATTTCCTTTACACCTAAACCACTTCGGTAATTTCGCCCAGTAAAACCGCAATATCATCTCTCACTCTTTTCTTTTTAGCGATAATTAGTCTTTAGTTGGACTGAATGGTTATGACCGTGGATACTAAAATATTCAAATTTGACCTTTTTATGCCCAAATTAGGTAAAGTTGCTCATGCATATTTTACGGGCTGTAAGATATAATTAGTGTATGTTTGTCCTTGCTGCCATTTTGGTCTCATGGATAACTCGTATCAGTCTTTAATTTTAATTGAATTAATATGCTCCTTCCACATTTCTTTAATTATACTAAACTTAATATTATTTTTAACAAAAGTTAATTTTTTCTGTAGTTAATTCAAACCAAATTAGTCAAATAATATTAGCCCATAAAAAAATAATTTTAATAGAATATGTCCTAATGCATGCATATTCTCATAGTGATTTTTTCCGCTTATTCCGTGATTTAGATTGATCAATCTAAATTGTTAGATCAAAAAGATCTTAACCGTATATTCCGTGATTAGGTTATATAACCCACTAATCAGTAATCACCCAACTTGACACAAGCTATATATTCTACATAATATATTTCATACAGAATGCTTTATGAAGAAATTGAACCGAAACATACATCATCACGGCGTTTGCATAGATTTTCAACTTCATAGCGTGACATCGAAATTATCAGCTGAGATAGTCTTCAATGTATGTTTTAAATCACGATGTTTGAATCGGACAGTATTTATGCTATCAGAAGATTAAATCACATAAATATTAGCATTATTTATACCATAAACAATCTCCTATATACATGGAAATAAAATATGGACAAGATTAAATCACACATTATTTACGCTATCAAAAATGGTGTGATATGGGAGTTGCTAGACTTGAAAGCTTGCGCCTTGAGATAAAATGCGGGTCGGCATGAACCAAAAAGGATTATGGTTTCGTTTGAAGGAGATTTTTAAGTTAAACAAAATAGCTTTATTAGTTAAAAGAGAAATGAATAAAATAGAATTATTTTTTGCACAGTAGTACACAAGATTTTATAAAAAAATATGATTCGAGTATTTCGTTCTAATTTATAATATTTAATTTTATATTATTAAGAACTAAATTGATAATTTAGTCGAATACATAGAAATATTGAATTAATATCTGTATTTTATATTTGAATGTAAAAAATAACTGAATTGAATTGAATTGAATATAAATCTCCAGATATATAATTAAACTAAAAACATTTAATTTCATTGCAACTTTAGCTAAAAACAACGTTGATATAAATTATACTAATAATACAAAAATAATTAAGTGGCCGTGGTATTTTGACCAACCAATAATATTATCAATAAAATATTATGCGGTAAAGGTAAAAAAAATAACTATGAGAATATGCATGCATTAGGATATATTCTATCAAAATTATTTTTCTATCGGCTAATATTATTTGAATAATTTGGTTTGACTTAACTACAGAAAAAATTAACTTTTGTTAAAAATAATAATTATTAAGTTTAGTATATGTTGGGATGAGATTTAGTATGATAAGATTTGAAGATCCAAAATCCTAGTTGAATGATGAGCTTCATATAATGTAATAGCTTAGTTGAGTTCATCATGTTAGAAACTCAGTAGGCTAGCTAGAGTTCAGTAGCTGATAGGTTTTAGTAGAACATCTGTCGTTCAGCTGCAAGAACTCAGCATCAGGAACTGTAGAAAATGTAGAACAAGATCTACGAGTTCATGCATGGATGCATGATGAACAGATTCAGAAAATGTAAAGAAACAGAGCAAGTGTATTGAAGAAGAAAAATGTTTATTCAGAATTAATTTGTGTGTTATACACTGCTGCGTTCTAGCTTATTTATAGAGTTAGTAACGTATCTATCAAGTAATTCTGGTATCTATTTAACTAATCTAAACAAACTCTAACTATCTAAAACAACTTCAAGCGGTTATCTTCCAGCGGTTATAACCGTCTTCGATTTCTACTGTTTCATTGGTGTGGCTCTGTTTTCTTCTCGTTCTCCAGCTGCTGTTCTCTGTTCTTGTTTGTTGTTCTGATGGTGGAGCTGGATGATGAGTCACAATACCCCCCCTCAAGGGGAGAGTGCAAGTTCTGGACTCTCAACTTGGAGAGAAGATATAGAAATTGAGATTTACCAAGTGGTTTGGTTAAGATATCAGCTAACTGATTTGAAGATGGTACATAGAGTAGGTGAATGAGGCCGGTCTGAATGTGCTCTCGAATAAAGTGGCAATCTATTTCAATGTGTTTAGTCCTCTCATGATGGACTGGATTCGAGGCCAGAGCAATGGCAGATTTACTATCTGAGAATAGAGTTGCAGATGATATAGGATGTCCAAGGTCAGAAAATACTTTAAGTAACCAAAGTATTTCCGCAGATGAAGAAGCCAATGCTCTATACTCAGCTTCAGCTGAGCTGCGAGAGACAGTAGCTTGCTTCTTAGATCTCCCTGAGATTAAGGAATCTCCAAAAAACATGTTGTATCCAGTGACTGATCTTCGTGTATCAATACAACTTGCCCAATCAGAGTCGCTGAAGCCTTTTAAACGAAAATCTGAGTTTGCAGAGTAAAACAAACCTTGTCCAATGGTTCCTTTGAGGTATCTAAGCACTCGATGTGCTGCATTAAGATGTGATTGACCAGGTTTATGCATAAACTGAGCGAGTGTGTTGACAGCGAAGGTAATGTCTGGTCTAGTTACTGTAAGATACATTAATTTCCCAATCAACCGCCTATAAGGAGCTGCATCAGGAAGATAATGTTCATCTTGTTTGCTGAGTTTTAACTTGCTGTCCATAGGAAATGCAATAGGCTTGCAATTAGAATATCCTTCCTCATTCAGAAGTTCAATGGCATATTTTCTTTGACATATTGAAATTCCTTTTGAGGAACGTGCTGTCTCCAGACCCAAGAAGTATTTCATTCGGCCAAGATCCTTTATTTTGAAAGAGTGATCCAAGAAATCCTTGACCTTCTGGATTTCTGCAATATCTGTTCCAGCAAGTAGTATATCGTCCACATAAACCAAGAGGATAACAATGTGGGAAGAGGAATGTATAGTGAATAAGGAATAGTCCGGTGGATCGTGAGAAGCCATAGTCCTTTAAGGCTATTGAAAGTTTTGAAAACCATTGCCTACTAGCCTTGTTTCAATCCATATAGACTTTTCAACGGTTTGCGGACTTTGTTGGATCCAGCTTTTAGCAAATCCAGGAGGTACTTGCATGTAAACATCCTCGTGTAGATCCCCGTGTAGAAAGGCATTATTAACATCTAGTTGTTCTAGAATCCAACCTTTGCAGGCAGCTAAAGCCAGAAGACTTCTCACGGTTGTCAGTTTTGCCACTGGAGAGAAAGTATCAGTGTAGTCAAGGCCTTCCCCGTTGTGTGTATCCTTTGGCAACCAACCCGGCTTTGTATCTTTCCAAAGAACCGTCTCGCATGATATTTCACCTTATATACCCATTTACAACCAATGTGAACCTTTCCGGAGGTAAATCTGTTAGAATCCAAGTATTATTTTGTTCTAGGGCTTTAATTTCAGAGGACATAGCATCTCTCCATTGAGAATTCAGAACAGCTTGGGAATAGGATTTAGGCTCAATAATGGAGGATATCAAAACTGAATAAGCATGATGTTGTGAAGAGAATTGAGAGTAAGAAATATATTTAGAAATGGGATGAGGAGAGGTACCTGCTGCAGGGATGGCAGATGAGATTGGCATAGCTGCAAGGCCGCCGTTCACGAGGCATAGTCTTGGAGATGATTAGGAGTCTGTTTGGACCTGGAGGAACGTCTGAGTGGTACTTTGGGTTCAGAAGGTACTAGTTGTGTGGGTAATGGAGAAGATGTGGCAGAGTTTGAATCTGATGGTGTATTTAAAGAAGATGAGAGTGTATGATGATCAGTAGGAACTGTATCAGTAGGGTCAGATATATATTTTTGAGAAGAAGGCTCAGATATGAAAGTAGGTAAGGAGACAGATGGGGAAGAAGGCGTAGAGGCTGCTGTAGAAGAAAAGGGAAAGACTGTTTCATGAAAGATAACATCTCTAGAAACAAGATAGGAGTTGTTATCTAAATCATATAGTTTATATCCTTTTGAAGTGGCGGAATAGCCAAGGAAAACACATTTTCTTGCTCTAGGAGCAAATTTGTGTTTATGATTGATCAAATTTGCTGCAAAGCATAAGCATCCAAACACTCTTAAGCTACTATAATTAGGTTCTTTGGAATATAGAACCTCGAAGGGGCTTTTATTTTGCAGGACAGAAGTGGGAACTCTATTTAGAATGTGAGTGGCTGTATTAATACAATCCCCCCAAAAGGAAATAGGAATATTAGACTGAAATTTTAGGGCTCTAGCTATATTTAGAAGGCTTTGATGTCTTCTCTCAACCACTCCATTTTGTTGGGGTGTGTAGACACAGCTGGTTTGATGAATTATCCCAAGGGAGTTGTAGAATTCAGGATTAGAAAATTCTGAACCATTATCAGTTCTTATTTTCTTAATCACTGCAGAAAACTGATTTGTAACTAATTTGTGAAAGTGTTTGAGGTGTAAAATAGTTTCAGACTTATGTTTCATAAAGCAGACCCAAGTCATTCGTGAGAAATCATCAACTATAGTAAGGAAATATTGATACCCTTCATGAGTTGGAATAGAAAATGGTCCCCATACATCACAAGTCAAAAGCTCAAAAGGTAAGATAGATTTTATTGAACTTGAAGAAAAAGGTTGTCTATGAAACTTTGCTAATGGACAGATAGTACAAGTGTATTTAGAAGCTTTATCTGCTGACAAATCTTTTAGGAAAGACATATTTGAAGGAGAAATGTGACCCAGCCTAGAGTGCCAAGTTTGAGATGAAACCTTGACAGTATGAGCAGAGATTGTTCTGATGGTGGATGAATCAGTAGGATGAACCAGAAATAGTCCTTGATCGATTTCAGCTATGCCAATCTTCTGCTCCTGCAAGTGATCCTGAATAGAACATTTTCCAAAAGCAAAGTTCAGGCCAAGATATGTTGTAGTGATAAGTTTACTGACAGAAATTAAGTTTACATTGAAACTTGGAACACAAAGAACTGAGTTAAGGACTGTGTTGAAGATCATTGATGAACCAGTGTGTGTTATGGGGATTTTATCTCCTGTTGGCAAAATTACATAACTGTCTTTGATAGGTTGAGGATTAGACAGTAATGATATATCACTAACCATATGATCCGTGGCTCCAGTGTCTATAATCCAAGAGCCATTCGGTATAGAATTAATTACAGCATTGCTGTGAGCAGAAAAAGAACAGTAGGCTATTTTGTTACCTGTTGTATTTTCATTGGTATTTGCCAGAGGAGGTAAAGGGTTTGAAGTTTGAGATAGGTTTTGGATGAGATTAACAAGATGATTGTATTGATCTGAAGAAATAGGCATACTTAGATTCTCAGATGTCTTCCCTGAAGTAGCAACCATATGTGCAGTAGGAGCATATTGACCATGTGACTGATTTCCTTGACGATTCTTGGGCTGATAACCAGGAGGAAAACCATGGAGTTTGTAGCACTTTTCTTTAGTATGACCAATCTTTCCACAATAAGAACAGCTTGGAGCATCTCGTTTCTGATTAGATCCTTGAACTGACTGAAATATGGGTTGATATTGTCTGTAAGAACCTCCAGATTGTGCCCCAGAATTAGACCCCTTGGCTCCATAGCAAGCAAGGGTGGAGCCTTCATTATGCATTTCAGATTGATGTTGAGCTGCCATAGCTATGGATTCATTTCCTACTTGTGAGGATCCATTGATATTTCTCTGTTTTTCATCCTGAAGAACCATACTATATATATTGTTTAGTGAGGGAAAAGGATTCATGATTAAAATCTGACCTCTGATGGATGAAAATACATCATTCAAGTTCATTAAGAACTTGATGGACATGCTTTGCTCTTCTTGAATAACAAAATTCTTGAGGCAATCGCATTTGCACTGTTTCATCGCTCCACAGCTGCAGCTAGGCAGAGGATTATATTGCTGCAACTCCTTCCATAAGGAATCAAGCCTATTGTAGTATGATGTTACAGGGAGAATACCCTGAACAGTAGTATATATCTCCTTTTGTAGCTCAAAAACTCTGGGAAAATTGCCTTGAGAATACCTATGGCGAAGGATACTCCACATTTCTGCAGCAGTTTCTGCATATAGAATACATGGAGATATCTCCTTCGTACAAGAATTGAGGATCCAAGATTGGATCATGAGATTGCAGCGCTCCCAAGCCTTATAATCTTCAGTATTTTCTTTCGGAAATGATTCTGGGTTGAGAATCATATGGAGCTTGTTCTTGGCTCCAAGGGCAATTCGAAGGGATCTAGCCCAAGAATGATAATTGTTTCCATTCAATGGCGGATTCACCAAAACTGCAGACGGATTATCGCTTTGACTCATGAAGTAAGAATTATCTTCATCTACCTTTGTCATGATGGATGATAGAACGACTGGATCTTGAGAGAAAAATCTTGATTGATTCAAGAAGCTCTGATACCATGTAGAAAATGTAGAACAAGATCTACGAGTTCATGCATGGATGCATGATGAACAGATTCAGAAAATGTAAAGAAACAGAGCAAGTGTATTGAAGAAGAAAAATGTTTATTCAGAATTAATTTGTGTGTTATACACTGCTGCGTTCTAGCTTATTTATAGAGTTAGTAACGTATCTATCAAGTAATTCTGGTATCTATTTAACTAATCTAAACAAACTCTAACTATCTAAAACAACTTCAAGCGGTTATCTTCCAGCGGTTATAACCGTCTTCCATTTCTAATATTTCATTGGTGTGGCTCTGTTTTCTTCTCGTTCTCCAGCTGCTGTTCTCTGTTCTTGTTTGTTGTTCTGATGGTGGAGCTGGATGATGAGTCACAATAGGAACTCAGTTGGGGATTTATAACCAACTGAATCTGCAAAGGATTCGAGACATGTATTGAATCTGAGAAGAATGTTGGTAGAAGACACTTCAGTAAAAAGCCTGAGGAATCAGAGGAAGTCAACTCAGCATGCTCTTGGAGTTTGAACAAACTTCACCTACTCTCTAACCTTGACAATTGAGAAGCTGCCAGCACCGTACCTGCTTTGCCATAAAGTTGTTTCCTAAACTGAAAAAGATGGAATCTCTACAGTAACATTCAAATTGAAGATGACCGTTTTTCTTGTCGTTTTTGACATGTGTCTAGCTAGACTCCCTCCAACGGATCTATTCATGAGTCGAGACTATAAATAGAGAAGAATCTTCATGCAGAGAAGACAACAACATCACTGGGAACCAAATCATTCAAGCTCTCATACACTCTAGCGAACTTAAAGTCGAACCCAGCGAAAAACTTGCTTACAAAGAGATCTTCTTAGCTCTTCACTCTAGAGTTTTATTAGTTCCCCTTGTAGCATTCTTATTGTAATATCATAAGCTTAGAAAAACTCGAATGAGTTCAGCTTTCTGAACTGTTCTTATTGTAAGAATTTATTCATAATTGGAGAATATCAAACCTTGTGTTTGAATCTTGTAAAGTCACTAAGATTATAACTAGAGAATCTATTCAGTGCACAGATCGACTGAGACTTGCTCAGTATAAGCAATCAAGAACTCCTGCTTTGTTCAGGACAATGGACGTAGGATCCAGCATATCCGAACCACTTTAAAAACGGTGTGTGCTAATTTATTGTTGCATTGATTACTGTTCATATTGCATAAAACTGACTTTAAATCACTCGGCATAAAACGGATTTTCAAACTGAGATGAACATATTTTGGGCCTACATTTCTTGCACACAATATCTTATACTGAATACTGTTCACTGACATAAGTTACTAGATAAGACTGAGTAGACAGATATCTGCCCACGCGATCTAGAAAGCTTACTTGGTCAACTGACTAGTTCAGTAGCAATACTCAGTAGCATTGACTTTCGCATTTGAGTTAAAATCTGCATTCTTGTGTATTCACCCCCTTCTACACCGAAGGCTCGTCTCCGGAGCAACAAAGATAATTAAAGAAATTTGGTAGGAGCATATTAATTCAATTAAATGAAAGATTGATAAGAGTTATCCATGAAACCAAAATGGCAGCAAGGAGAAACACACACTAATTATATCCTACAGCCCATAAAACATGCATGAGCAATTTTTCCTAATTTGAACATTAAAAGGTCAATTTGAATATTTTAGTATCCGCGTTCATCATAACCATCCAGTCCAACTAAAGACTAATTAAACAAGACTAATAATGTAATACCTCGAATATTTCAACAAGTATTTTAAAATTTATTTTAGCATTTAGAATTAGGAATTAGAAGAGTCACAACCCCAACAAGTCGTTACATTTTTAATAAGGGTATACATTGGATACGGGCACAATCATACACTCATGCATGCATTATAAACTTGTTAGTGTTTTCATGATATATATGTATGTGTATATGATAAATGGGTGTGCTATGTTTTAATATTCAAATTTATAGATTATGAATTATAGATACATGTATATATATGTGTGTATAGTAGAGTTAAAATTTATAACAACTCCACATTGAAATTTGTGACATGATTAAATTATCACCATAATTACCATGGATGAACTACTACATTTTGTATCTTGTCTATTAGTGAGGAAAATATTTTCTACTTAAATAACATGAAATTTGTAAGTGAGACTTCATATCAATGTTGATGGTGTAGGTTGAGTGCAAGTTTTGCTTTCCCTCCACATGTACTCCATGCAAGAATAGTTATGGGTAATTGTCTACCTATTAGATATAGGCTATCATTAACTAGGCACTTTCTAGCTCCATAAATAAGACAAGATCCTTCATCTTCCATGTCCCTATTCTACACTAAAGAAAATCTATTCTAGTTGAACACTCTCCTTCCACAATATCAAGCCACAAGGATCGATAGAGTTATCTTCAAGGTAATCCTATGTCTTTTTCCTTTTCCAGTTTATAATAGTTTGTAGATGCGGCTAGTGGTCATCCCTCAAGTTCTCCCTAGAACCATGGTTGCATGTGGAAATCTTAGCATAGGAAGTAATCCTCTTGGTTTAACTTCTCTATTATGTTTCTTACAACTTAAATGTTTTATAGAGATGCATTGCATGCTACATGCATAATGTTTCCTAGGATAATCATGTAAGGTTATGATAGATTTCATGTAAGGTCCTATAAGGATAGCAAATCTTGTTTAAAATCCGATTAGAGTGGATGAATTATATGCAGAATGTATTTTCGAGTTTTACTGTTCTGACCGAGAGTTCCAAAGCCAAATAATCGATCTTTTGTTACATGAAAAATTCCAGAAAAATTATAGAGATACAATTTAGGATATCTATAAGATATCTGTAAATATTGGTGATTTTTGGATAAGTCCTTATATTTTTAATAAATTTCATCTTTTATGCTGCCGGAAAACCATGCATTCGGGATAGATCTTAGTAAAATATTTATATCTCACTCCACAAAAATGATATGGACTTGATTATTTTTCCTAAATACTCTACACATGTATTAGTTTCGAAGCATATTTATTTTGTATTTTTAAACCATGAATATAAAAGCAGTTTATTATAAACTTTCGCTTGATAATCGGAGACTTGCATTAGGAGGAGTAGTTTTGAGTGGAAACTAATCTGTATACTCTGAATCCATCACTTATCCATAAGGTTTGAAAATTTGACATGACATCAATATGCATGTTTCCTAAGTATTTGTGTAATGTTATAAT
Organism: Lavandula angustifolia; assembly: GCA_028984105.1. NCBI lineage: Eukaryota > Viridiplantae > Streptophyta > Magnoliopsida > Lamiales > Lamiaceae > Lavandula > Lavandula angustifolia. Next base: position 20,624,122 of record CM054802.1, on the reverse strand, counting down.
TTTTAGAGCAGTTGTGGTCCCACAAACCGTAGCTAAAGTATAGTTGGGCAGAAACGGACCTTGTTCGTACAGTGAGCACTGTTTTAGTAATAACTTCTAGAATACTGATTATTTTGTTACAAAACCAATTCCAGTATAAACCAAACTCATTAAGGATGATATACATGGAATATTAGAATTTTTGGAGTGAAACCGTGGTCTGTGGAACTTTTACAAAATAGGCCTTCTGCACAAGTTTAACGGATTAAAGCTACGACATTGTTTTAACCTAATAACTATTAGGTATAACTTATAGATCATGAATTGTACACTTGCTGATAGATCAAGATGTTAAAATTTAGGATATTGTTGTAGGACCTATCGTGGAAGAGCTATAGCCTCGGTGACGAGTTTTCGCATAAATCAATTCGGTGAATTTCGAGGTGGGTTTATATTTTTCTATAAAAAGTATGTTTGAGTTATTAAGCTCTGTTATTTACGCAAACTATGGATGTTCATGTTTTTACTCTCTATTGACTTAAATGCTTCTACTTGAATGATATTGGCTCCGCCAATAAGAAAGGAAACGATTGGGCTCTAACTAGGCGAAAAGTTTTCTAGTTAGAGTTAGTGTACACAAATGTTACGAAGTTAGTCTTAGGCGAATGTGTTTCCCTAAGACTAACGAAGAGAAAAGGACGTAGAATGCACCAATAGTTGAGAAAAAGAAAGAATGGCCAAATGAAATGTTTTGGTATTCATAGAATGCTCTTTTGTTTTAAAACTTTCTATGTTATACCGTTTCACATGAACAGTCCAATTTCAAAGGTTCGACTAAAGTTTTTCTCAATGGCTTAACCCACAGAGTACATTAGTGCTCAACCCCATTTGTTTTCAAAATGTTTTTCAAGTTAGATGGACGGTGCAAGGTGGATGGCTGAGTTGGTGTCGATCATGCTATTTTGCCCTTATAGCCTTATTTATTGAAATACTTCCGCTATACCGTAATTAAGACAAATGTTATTATCTAACTTCCTCAATCCCTTCTTTTGCTCGATGAGGAAATGACTATATTATGAAGTTTTCTTTTGATGCTATTTGAGTTTTTATTTACATTATTAGAAGATCATCCTTCTCGCTTCTTTTTTTTGCGTTTTTTCCCTTCTCTTCCCCGCTTCTTTATACCCCACCCCGTCACGTCCCGACACTTGTTTACTTCCCTGAGGAGCTGGGGCGTGACAAATAAATTATCGCTAATAAGAAAAAGGTGAGAGATGATATTGTAGTTGTGCTGGATGAAATTACCGAAGTGGTTGTGGTGTAAAGGAAATATTGCTCTGCAAGGTAAGGCTATTATGGTAAAATCACAATTGGATAGCACTGTTTATAAGCCAACATAAGAATTTTAAATCAGAACACGAAGTCTTTACTATCTGTACTAGTGTTTGACTTTATAAGTTAGGGAAGACGGAATACAATAAGTATCTTTTCAAGATTAGGGCCCCCCTAAAATCGTGGGCCTCAGTCGGTCGCCCAGGTTCGCCCCTCAGGGCAGGCCTGGACAAAGTCCTCCATAATCAACTTAATAACTTCACGTTAATTAACTGTAAGTTTTAGTATGATCACATAACTACATCAAGAATCCCTTTTATATGTCTTAACACCATCCCTCGTACTTGAAAAGTACTCCAATGGGCAGGCTCCTCATTTTTTTTATTTTAGTTATTTTTTTTAAGATTAAAACTTCTAGACATACATGATACAATGACGGGAAGGAAAAAGAGAAGACTTCAAAATTTTATTAATTTTCTTAGCATTATTTTTTTTTCGATCCACGCAACAAAATGAGGTTGTATGCATTAATGAAAGAGTTGAAGGCATTTGATACATTTGAGAGACCTTTGAGCAGTGAGCCAAATCAGCCCGATTATGTATATATATTTCAAGCAGTTACACAGGAATATCGAGGACTAGACCACAAACAAACTTGTTGGTCCGGAGACGACAGTCAGGTGTAGAGGGGGGGGTGAATACACCTGAGTACTGTTTCTTTTCTCAAACGCGAAGGACAGCTGAACTGTTGGATGCAACTGATGAACAGTGCCAAAAAGTAACCTTCGATCGCGGGTCAGAGAGTGAGCCAACTACTGAGTCTCTCCTACTGACTTTAGTCAGTTGTTGATTCTCGGTCGAAGACTTAGTTCGAATAAGAGTGTGGGGCCCGGAAATTCGTCTCAGTTGAAAACGTGATTTTCACAAGTCAAATAGTTTTGGCTAGTGCACTTTATGAATACGTTTTATGCAAGATATGATTTTGTAAGCGGTTTGTATGCAATGCAATAAAACAAGAAATAACACAAGCAATTTAACGTGGTTCGAATACGCAAGATCCTACGTCCACGGTCCCCGCCGAACAGGAGGTCTTGTTGATTAATCCGAGCAAGCCTCGAGCAAGGTATCTCGCGCTGGACCGGATGCACCCTTCTAAGTTATAGTCCTTAGCGACTTTATGAATACGTTTTATGCAAGATATGATTTTGTAAGCAGTTTGTATGCAATGCAATAAAACAGTAAATAACACAAGCAATTTAACGTGGTTCGGATACGCAAGATCCTACGTCCACGGTCCCGCCGAACAGAGGTCTTGTTGATTAATCCGAGCAAGCCTCGGCAAGGTATCTCGCAACCGGACGCACCCTTCTAAGTTATAGTCATCAGCGACTTTTACAAATCAAACCGAGGTTTGAAGGGGAGGGGATTTTCTCCAACTAGGAAGGAGTTCTTACAATAAGAACAATCACTAAAAGTGAACTCCTTCAAGAATCTAAGCTATAGATATGAACTTTTGAGCTTAGCTAGAGAAGAGTGATCTAAAGAACTCTAGAGAGAAGAACTAAAGGTATTCTGTTGAGCAAGTTCTTCGCTGGATTTCTCTTGAATGCGCTAGAGTTGTTTTAAAGCTTGAGCGTTTTTCCCTTGATATCCCGTGCGTGAAGCTCGGATTTTCTTCTCTATTTATAGTCGTGACCCAGGCATTTGCTCGTTGGAGAGGACGATGCCACGTGTCAGGACATAACCCAACATTTTACCCTGTACAGGACATAGACACGAAAGATAAAGAAATCGAAAACAGTCTAGCCTATTACATCATCTAGTCTTATCGACACTACACTACTGATACCAGCTGGGTTTTGGGATCTTCAATTCCATAGCATGAACACTACGATTTCCCCCAATATTATTTTACCCAATAAAATGCTAAGTATCATCTACTGACTCATAACCCAACATTTTCCCCCTAATTGATGATGACAAAACCTCTATAAATCTAAGTACCAACTACTGGCAAAGAAAGACTTCAGTTAAAAACTGAGCAAATGGCTTAAGGAAATCAGCAGTTAACAGATAGGCACGTTAGAGAAACGGTTATGTGTGAGTGTGTGTCAGATCACTTCGGTGATCAGTTGTGATAATTATAACACAAACAAAAGCCGTAAGACAATGAGTGATTATTTGGCCAGAAGAATGAACTGTTATATATGAAATGAGATACATGGTTCCTATCTTCTATACAAAATATGAAGACTGCTGCTAACGTCTGAACTTCTTAGTCTTGCTCTTGAAATCCGCAGACTTGTCAGCAGGAGGATCCAAACCATAATACTTGTAGATTCTGGCATGCAGAGTTTGGATTTCCTCGAGATCACCTGGCAGCTGAGAACTAAGATCATGATGATATGCTGCTGCGTCGACCTCGTCTTCAATATCCTTGGTGCACAAAGCACCACGAGTGGTCCTGGGAGGAGGTACTCTTCTGAATGCAGGAGCAACTAGTGGCAGCTTCTCCTTAGCAAGAATCATATGAACTTATGCTCTGAGTCTGGCGTTTGATTGATGAAGAAATTCATCGAACAGTTGGTCTGCCGGAATCTCAGTAGGATAGCACTGATACACATAGTACCCTTTGATGAACTCGATCTTGAGTTCCTCCCATTCCTCGTTCAGATTCCATGGTATCCACTTGTCTACGTGGCGGTGAGGAGTTTTCTTCTGATATGTAGCTCTCGGAGCACCTCGCCTGTAGTACTTGGATGACCTGGGTATCTGTTTCTTCCAGTCAATGACTGGTTCATTGGCCATCTTGTCAGTATCTTCGATGATCTTGGCCAAATCTTCCAGCCTTTTCTTTTCTCTGAGGGCAGCTGCTCTAGTGTCTCCTCTCCGGAGATTAAGTCATTGCAGCGTTGCCTCCCAGGTGGCTCTGTCCTCCGCCTCCTGCTCAGAAGTTAGTTTTGGAATGTTTGTCATTCTTTGAGCAAGGGGTATGTTGTCAGTATCGGAGATAGCCTCATCATCAGCTGACTGCTGCGCTTTCTTCTTCTTCTAAGCATCCAGAAGCTTTTTGGCTGCGCCCTTAGCAATTTTGCCTACAGGCTTCCTGGGCTTCTTAGCCTTCTGGATCTCTTCTTCGAGACGTTGCTCAAGGTTGAGCTGATCCTGTAGTTGCTGGGCAACTCTCTTGTCGAACTCCTCCTGCTTCGCTTTGGATCGGAATTTGGGCGTCGGGGAAGGCGGTGGAGTGTTTTCAGTAGCTTTCTCCTTCCCCGGCCTCTGTGGTGGCAGTGGTTCGTCATCTTGGTCCACATACCTAGCGAGCTCCTCAATGTGCTGAGCCGAGGAAGATCCTCCAGTCTGCTCCGGCACCTGAGTCAGTGGTATGATGGCCAAACATTGGACTTCGGGAGTGGGTGCAGGGCTGGCTTCAGCTTGAGCAACCGAGCTTTCACCCTTGGCAATTTTTGCAATTTTTTTTGCCTTTGCTCCCTTATCCACCTGAGCCTTCTCCGCCTCAGTCTTATCTTCCCCCTTTTTGGCATCATCGACCAGGGTCAGATGAGCGCGGATGGCAGACACCTCCCTCTCCAATTTGAAGAGAATATTTTTAATGGAGATGGTGGTGGTGTCAAAATCCCTGACAACATCACAGTAGTGCTCCCAATCTTTCTCTTGGTCAGCACGAATCTGTTTGATCTGAGCTCCTGTCTCCTGTCTCAGCTTCAGGAGGGACTCGTAATGGGAAGCTGTCATTTCAGCTTGAATGAGCTTGAGGGCCTCCGCCTGAATAGTTATGGCTTGTTGTACACTGGAGGTGGCCATCTTATTCCGCTCATCCATAGTTGTTTGGACTGTAGCGAGGCTCTGAGTCAGCTGCTCAGAAAACTTCTTATGCTGTTCTTGGAGAAGCTACTGACTCTGAGCGGCTAAGTCCGCTTTCTGAGCTGCGAGGGCGGTCTCGACAATCTCCTGAATATTGACAGGTGGAGTAGGAGTTTCGGCGACCTTCTTTACCTCGCTGGCAAGCTTGTCAACTGTCTCAGTCTGAGACTTTGTGTACTAAGCCCATTTCAGGTGAACGTCCTTTGCAAGGAGACGATTCTTGTCTCCCCGCTTCCCGATGGCTGGCTGACGAGACTTTGAGGACACGGAACAGATGGGTTGAGCTTGATAAGAGCTGGTTCCGAGCCTCTGCTCAGACCCTGCGAGTTGTTGCTCTCGACTGGGTTTCGAGGCAACTGGGGCATCACCTGATGTCGACGGGGGTGGTGGTGACTTGCCCTTCTCGCTGGGAGTTTTACCCTCAGCAGATCCTCTCTGGTCTGCTTCCTTGGGTGCCTGTTGGTCCGGAGACGATAGTCAGGTGTAGAGGGGGGGTGAATACACCTGAGCACAGTTTCTTTTCTCAGAACGAGAAGGACAGCTGAGCTGTAAGTTGCAACTGACGAACAGTGCCAAATAGTAACCTTCGATCGCGGGTCAGAAGTGTGCCAACTATCGAGCTCTCCTACCGACTTTTGTCAAGATTTCTGAAACTCGGTCCGGAGACTTAGTGCGGATAAGAGTGTGGGGCCCGGAGATTCGTCTCAGTTTGAAAACGTGATTTTCACAAGTCAAGTAGTTTTGGCTAGTGCGCTTTTAAGAATACGTTTTATGCAAAGAAATGATTTTGTAACAGTTTGTATGCAATGCAATAAAACAGTAGACAACACAAGCAATTTTTAATGTGGTTCGGATACGCAAGATCATACGTCCACGGTCCTGCTGAACAGGAGGTCTTGTTGATTTATCTGAGCAAGCCTCAGCAAGGAATCTCGTTGGGCCGGGATGCACTCTTCTAAGTTATAGTCCTTAGCGACTTTACAAATCAAACCTAAGTTTGAAGAGGAGGGGATAATCTCCAACTAGGAAGGAGTTCTTACAGTAAGAACAATCACTAAAAGTGAACTCCTTCGAATTTCTAAGCTATAGATTTGGCAATGAGCTTAGCTAGAGAAGAGGGATCTAAAGAACTCTAGAGAGAAGAACTAATGATATTCTATTGGGCAAGTTCTTCGCTGGATTGATCTTGAATGCGCTAGAGTTGTTCGAAAGCTTGAGCGTTTTTCCCTTGATATCCCGTGCGTGAAGCTCAGATTTCTTCTCTATTTGTAGTCGTGAAATAGGCATATGTCCGTTGGAGACAACGATGCCACGTGTCACAACCTTCCAAAGAAAACAACCATATTTTCGAAATGTTGTAGCAGAGCAGTTCACACTGTACATGAGAGCAGCTTTAGTTGGTCAGAGCAGATAAAGCGTTGTCGGCTTCTCATTGGTCGAGGTTTGTGGTAGGTGAGATTATGTCAGACATCGGAGTTGACTCTCCCTAATCCTCGTATGTCTTCTACTGACTTTCAAAATGACTTTAGCGGCTGGGTCGTTTTCTCCGGTCTGACATGTAGACTTAGGGCGACTCTCGTATTCTTCGTCTGAGTCGGCTGACAAAGGATATGGCTCCTGAGTAGGGTCAGCTGATGACTGCGAAGGTATTGAGCTTTGCATGAAGTTCTTCTACTGATGTCTATCAGCTGATGAGGTGTCTTCTACTGAAGGTGAGGATCACCTGATGACAGAAGAATGCAAGCTATTACATAGAAGACGTAGGGTTTTGGAAGGTAACTTCGACAGAAGATCAATCCAACATTTTACCCTGTACATGACTTAGACACAAAGATAAATACATAAAAAACAGTCTAACCTACACATCAGCTAATCCTATCAAGACACTACACTACTGATATCAGCTGGGTTTTGGGATCTTCAATTCCATAGTACTACTATGATTTCCCCCAATATTATTTTAACCACTAACAGCTGAATACCATCTACTGACTCATAACCCAACAGTGCCTGATCCACATCATTGTTGTCGTCATGATGGGATGGCAGCGATGGGCTGCTGACGTGCTGTTCTGAGGATCTTAGGCTAAATAGATACAGCATTGCGACTCTTAGATCCTCGAACGAAGCAAGTTCAGCGGGTTCTCCAAACCCTATGGCTGACTGAAGGCTCTGCTCCTCCGTCAGTAAGGACAATGCTGACTGAGTCATTATCAGATCTTCGAGAACATCCCAACTCAGGAATCTCAGCAGTATTTGTGTCCTCGCCCTGATCGCGATATCGACCAGATCCGGGTGTTTTGCGATTTACGGGATCTGTGTCGTCACTTCTCCTATGGCTCGGAGACGAGCCGACTGGATAGTCGTCCACTCGGGAGATGTCTACACAGTCGGTTCGGCTGCATCCGACTGTGTCTCCTCGGAGCTGATTCGCTGGACTTTGTCTTTGAGTGTGGCACCCTCAATGCATGTATCCACGTCTAGTATATTCTCCTCCTGAGTAGGTGGGGGAGAAACAGGCTTTGCTGGAGCCTCAGACGCTCCAGTCTTAGTAAGCCTTTTCTTCTTAGGTGGGTCGACGCGAGGGGGCAGGTCAGCAATAACTCTCTTCTGTGCGGCTGGCCCTCGCCCGACTGACTTCTCAGCAGCGGCTCTAGTTTTGAACTTGATGAGCTTGCTGTCGAAGTATCTAGAATCAGCAAAGGCTGCATGATTCGATACTAAGTCCTCAATCAGTACGGACATCTTCGTCCCGTACAGAAGTTTGCCCACACTAATGAGTCTTCTCTCTCCAGTAGGTGTGGCGACAAACTTCTGTGCCTGAGCCTTAAGCTCAGCCACATAAAATTATGTCCAGTTGACCTGGACTCCATCTTCTATAATCATCATCAGCTGGAGTCGAGGTTTCGACAATTGATCGAAGGAACCGGCGGAGCTCGTCAGTATATGCGTGACGATGTAGGCGAGCCCGCGGTACTCTGGTAGAAGCTGGTTCTTTGGCAGCGCAGATTTGAACGTGATGTCATCTCTGCCGCAGAACCTTTGGACATAGGAGTTCAGCTCCTTCTCCTTATATCCAACTGGGGAGATCCCGTGGGCCGGAAGATCGAAAGATGCTTGCAATGCGGCTCGGATATCGATGACGTGGTGATCGGACTCCCACTTCTGAGGGGTCACCTCCCTCATATAAGCGAACAGGGATACTTCCCCGTCCGTATCCTCTATCGATCTCCAGTTATAATAAACTTCTGCGACTTGTCATGGAAGGTAAGCCTTCGGGTGCTTCGTGACAAGAAGCTCTAGGCCGGAAGCTTCCAGAGCCGTGTAGATGGGCTCAAGATAGGGAAGCTCCGCCTGATGAAGAGCCATCGTAGGCTCAAACTGGATCTTGGACTTGATGATCTCATCAACTTTCGGTGGGGTCATTACAATCGCCATGAATATCTGCAAAAAACTTGTTAGCACTTGAAAATAGAGTAAGTCAGTAGAGTTTTAAGCAGAGAACAAAGAAGATTACCGTATTACACAGAGCTTGAGAGATATGCGAAACAGTTAATAGAAGATGAGAAACTGAATGCAGAGAGCTCTTGAGAATACAAATGGCGAAAAAGATAGATTAGAGTGATGATCGAGAGATTTTATAAGATATGCATATCAATCGGTTTTGATCCAACGGCTGAAATTCAATCTCGCGTTTTAATGACGGATGTGATTTGATGTTATAAACAGAATGATTACTTAGGCCACCTATAACCTAGACCCATGTAAGATATGCGCAGTTAAGGTAAGGTGAGAAGACATGCATTAAATGCGTTGCAGGCAGCATTAAAGTCTAAGTCTTTTAAATTAGAACGGTTTCCTACTGACTTAAACCTTAAAATTTAATGGCGGGAAATAAATGCTCATTAACTACTGAGTGCAAGCGACTGATATAGTAAATGCGGGCATGCTTCTAATAAAGTTAAGTATATAAAACTATGCAAATCGCTTCAGCTGAACTTTTACGATCAGCTGGTTACCGTTAAGACTCAGGAGGACATTTTATGTGCTGATAACCACGTTCCCCCTTACTGAGTACTGTCTGATTCACCCGACTGAATCGAAGTACTGAGTCTTCTGACCTGTCGTACTGTTTCCTTCTACTGACTTGATTCAGTAAGATCCAGTAGACCTAGCTCAACTGATAATTCTCTGAATCTGTTCTCAGCTAGTGGTTTGGTCAGTATGTCTACCCTTTGTTTGTCAGTATGGATCTTCTCCATTCTGATGTCCTTCTTCTCGACATGGTCTCTGATGAAGTGGTGTCGAATATCCACGTGCTTGCACTGAGTTATAGCAATTGCACTGGTGGAGTCACAGTAGATGGGCACTTCATCCTGAGATATACCATAATCTCGCAGTTGTTGTCGAAGCCAAAGGATCTGGGCACAACAACTTCCAGCAGCCATGTACTCAGCTTCAGTAGTGGACATTGCCACTGAATGATGTTTCTCTGAGAACCAAGATATCAGTTTGCTGCCTATGAACTGTCACGTTCCAGAAGTTGACTTTCGATCTATCCTGCATCCTGCATAATCAGCATCAGAATAACCTATCAGTATAAGATTATCATCAGCAGGATACCATAACCCTGCGTCAGGTGTTCCTTTCAGATATCGCAGAATCTTCTTTACTGAGTCCATATGACTTCGCTTGGGATTCGCTTGAAATCTTGCATATACACCTACAACATAAGTTATATCAGGTCTGCTTGCTATTAAATATAATAAAGAACCAATAATAGCTCTATAATCAGTAGAGTTAACAGATGCTCCCTCTTTGTCTAGATCTATTTTGAAATTCGTATTCATGGGGATCTTGACTGGCTTGCTTGAGTCGCAGCCAAATCTCTTCAGGAGATCTCGAGTGTAATTGGCTTGATTGATGAAAATTCCTTCAGATGATTGCTTTACTTGAAATCCAAGGAAGTAGTTCATCTCTTCCATCATGGACATCTCGAACTTCTCCTTCATCATTTTCTCGAATTGTTGACATATAGTCACGTTTCTGCATCCGAAAATGATGTCGTCCACGTAGATTTGCACCAGTAGGATGTCATCTCCTGACTTTATGTTGAATAGGGTGCGATCTACTATCCCCTTCTGAAAACCTTTCTGAAGCAGAAAGTCTGATAGGGTATCGTACCAAGCCCTGGGTGTTTGTTTTAACCCATACAGCGCTTTCCGAAGTCTGTACCTGATGTCCTTGCTGAAAGCCGGGCGGTTGTTCCACATAGACTTCTTCCCTCAGTACGCCGTTCAGAAAAGCTGACTTTACATCCATTTGATATACTTTAAATCTCTGATGCGTTGCATAAGCTAGGAATAGACGAATAGCTTCCAATCTAGCGACTGGAGCGAACGTTTCATCAAAGTCTATCCCTTCTGCTTGACAGTATCCCTTGGCAACAAGTCGAGCTTTATTTCTGACAATGACGTTGTTTTCATCTCGCTTGTTCTTGAAGACCCACTTAGTACCGATCACGTGCTGATGTCTAGGTCTGTCAACAAGCTCCCAAACTTCGTTTCGAACGAACTGGTTCAGCTCATCTTGCATGGCAATAATCCAGTCAGCATCATTGAGTTTGTCCTCTATTGTCTGAGGCTCTTCTGTGGACAAGAAACAAGAATAAAGTGAGCTTTCTCCTTGACTTAGTCTAGATATCTTCCTGATTGTTGCTGATGGATCTCCTATAATAAGATCTGAAGAATGAGCATCGAGCCATGAACGTCTGAGTCTGGCTTCTTCTTCTGATACTACTTCTGCACAGTCAACAGGTGTGTTAGGCATTTCAGTCGTGTTGTTCTGTGACTGTAGCAGTTCAGTAAGAAGGTTAGGGTCTACTGAGTTTCCAGGTTCAGGGGCATTTAGCTCAGGAACATTAGTCGTTCCCCCTGAGTTTATATTCTCAGTAGAGGTCTCAGTTACCACTGGGGCTTCCTCATCGACCTTTGTTACCTGATGTTGATTCTGTTCAGTAGAATCAACCAGGTCAGCTACATTGCCTGTGGGGTGGGTCTGAATTTCCTCATCGTCTGACTCGTCATCCCAACAATGCTGGATCTTTTCGGCTTTTTTGTTTAGTGCGAGATCCTGTAGCTTGCTGCTGACATCTTCAGTATTTGTCTTTGTAGATTTCCTGTCCTCAGTAACAAACTCATCAAATACAACATGAGGGTTTTCTTCCACTCAAAGAGTCCGATAGTTAAAGACTCTGAAGGCTTTACTAACTCGAGAGTATCCTAAGAATACTCCTTGATCAGATTTGCTATCAAAGACCTTCAGCTGATCTTTCCCATTATTATGGATAAAGCAAGGACAACCAAAAATATGAAAATGAGAAATAGAAGGAATTCTCCCTTTCCATAGTTCGTAAGGTGTCTTCATGTGTTGCTGTGTAAGCAGTGAACGATTATGAGTGTAGCAGGCGGTGTCAGTAGCATCAGCCCAGAATTTAGAGGGTAGTCCGGAGTCTGCTAGGAGCGTTCTTGCTGCTTCTTTAAATGTTCTGTTTTTACGTTCAGCAAGTCCGTTCTACTGAGGGGTGCGAGCTGTTGATGTCTCGTGCTTAATTCCCTCCTTTTCGCAGTACTCCATAACTACTGAGTTGAGAAATTATGTTCCTCTTTCTGAGCGAATTCTCTGAATCTTGATGTCCTTTTCCACGCTGAGCTTCTTCAGCAGCTTTGGTAACTCAGTCATGACATCAGATTTGTTGGCTATGAAGATGACCCACGTATATCTTGAATAATCGTCAATAACGACGAGGGCATACTTCTTGCCTCTTATAGTCACTAGAGAGACTGGCCCGAATAAGTCCATGTGTAGCAGTTGAAGGATTCCATCAGTGGAAGGTGACGGAATTGGTGGATTGTTGTTCTTTGTTTGCTTTCCCTTCAAGCATACTTCACAGTTTCTGTCTTTGATAAACGATTCATTGGGCAGTCCTCTGTCTTTAGAGTTCTTGGCTATAGTCTTGAAGTTCAGGTGGCTGAGTCTCTTGTGCCATAGCCATCCTGCCTTGTCACTAGATTTTGTCTGTGCGAGTAAGCAAGCCTCGTGTTACTCGGTTTTCCGGTTGCAACATAGATATTTTTCCTCCGCAAGCCTGATAACACTGTTTTCCCTGTAGATTTGTCAACAACATCACAGAAACTAGCGTCAAAGATAACTCTATTCAGATTGTCACAGAATTGACTGACAGAAAGGAGATTATGTTGAAGTCCTTCAACATATGTTACTCTTGGAACTGAAGCAGTCCCAATATTCAGTGTTCCGTATCCCCTTGTATAGCCTTTAGAGTTGTCACCAAACTCAATTCTGGGACAATCTTCTTGTACGTAGTTGGTCAGCAGGCTCTTTTGATAAGTCATGTGTCTCGAGCACCCGTTGTCCACTATCCAAGGGTCCTTATGCACCTGCAAAACAGAAACATTTTTAGGTACCCTTTGGTTCAGTTTGGGTCCTTAGGTGTTAGTGGGTGATTTCGAAACCCAGATTTGCCTCGGGACCTTAGAAGTCTGAGACTTCTTCTTCTGAACCTTGTCAGCTTCCTTCTCCACAGAACTTGGAGATACTGACTTCCTGGCAGTTTTGGGTTCAGGAGCTTTCTTCTTCTTATGCTGTGTGCTTCTCCTGACCCTGGGCTCATAGTAGTACGAACCATACTGCTGGATGCTCATACAGCGGTTCACTGTACTGCTCTGCCCATTTGACCTTCTTGGTTCCCCCTGAATTTGATCGTGGTGTCCTGGGGCTAGAACCTCTGGTCAGTTGCTTTTTGTTGCTCGACTGAGGTGCAATCATCTTCTGTTTATTCTTCGCCTGAGGTGTTGAGTCAGTAGCCTGAACTTTCCCTCTGACGAACCTATCAGCCAGCATTTCTGAGCTTTTTGTCGTTGAAGTGGAAGCTTCATGAGTATAGCCAAGTCCTTCTTTCATGACTGTTGGCCTTTGAGCTCTAAGCATGCTTTCCAACTTCTCCTTAGCTCCTAGGTACTGTTCAGTCATCAGTCCTTGCCAGACCTCATCACTTCTCCGAAGTGATTCATAATCTTTTTCAACTTCTGCGAGCTTCTGACTGAGTCGGACTATTTCAGTATCTTTCTCAGAATTGTCTTTGGTCAGAACTGAAAGCTGAGTTTCTTAAAGCTGAGACTTAGTCATAAGAGATTTAATCTCTTCCTTAAGTCTCACAACCAGATTCTCGGAATCAGTAGAGACCTGACAATCAGAAGAAAGTCTCTGATTTTCAACTTTTACCTGTTCCAGTTCCTGAATGGTTCTGCTAAACTCTCTGCTCAGCTGAATCTGCTCCTCTAGTAGATCATCGTAGGCTTGTACCACGTCTAGAGGTTCATCTGTGACCGAGCATGTGTCGTGTGTGCTATGTGAAGAAGAGGTTATATTAAGTTTAGAATTTACCTCAGCCTCTTCTCCGGCCATCAGACAGTATTCTGCAGTTGATTCAGGATCTGTCTCTCTGATCTCAACGGCGACAAATGCAGCTTCGTCTTCAGAAGAATACATGAACGTATCTTCCTTGATTCAGTCATCAGATATCTCTCCGGCGATATAGGCATGCCTCCTTCGGGTAAATTTCTCGCGTCTAGCCTGCCGTTCTGCTCTTTGAGCAGCTAAGAGTTCGGGACAATCGTACTGATAGTGTCCCTCTTTCTTGCAGTTGTAACAAACAGACGTTATGCTGCTTTTTCCGGCTGAGTCGTTGGATGGACTAGCAGCAGGTGTTGTGTTCCTGCAATCAGTAGTTGATTTAGATTCTTCCCTTTTTCGATAATCTTTCTTACCTGAGGGAGAATCTCTGTGATATTTCTTCACCTTTCTGACTCTCTCCTTTTCTCTTTGATATTTGAGAGTCATAATAGCAAGTTGGTCAGTGCTAAATGTCTCAGAGGACTTTGCTTCTGTCGTGGCTACTGCCTTGCTGGAAGAAATGGGTTTCACTCCAATTTTGCTGACTGTTGCTTTGAAAGCATGATCAATCTGTGTGTCAGCTGGAGCACTGGAACATCGTTGGGGTAGGCTGTGCTCAAATTCCTCCATTTTTAATTCTGAAAAGATAACATCATGAGTTAGAGCATTAAGATCTGAGCGACGTAAATAAGTAGCAAAAGGAAGCCACTTCAGTCGAGGTAGCACTCTCAGGATCTTTGTGTTCATCTCTTTGTTTGTGAACGTCCTCCCCAGCCCGTTGATCACATTGATCTGATTAGTAAATCTGATGTTTAGCTCGTTAATGGTCTCGTTGGGCTCCATGGCAAATCTATCGAACTTCTGTAGCTCTAGCTCGAGCTTGTTTTCTTTGATCTGCGGGGTTCCTTAGCTCAGTACAGCTAGGGCGTCCCAAAGTTCCTTTGCCGTTTTGCAATCTTGCACCCTCCCGAGGTGTGAATCGCTGAGCGTAGTCAGGATTGCATTCTGTGCAACTCGGTCGAGGTTGTGCAGCTTTTTCTCTTCTAGCGTGAAGGCGGATATATCTTTTGCGACTTTGGCACCAGTCTGTGCTCCTACATCTCCCGCAACTACAAATTGTACGCTGTCGATCATGGGAATGATGGGTCATGTCTCAAGGACATCCGTCATGCTGTCATGTAGCGATGTTAGGTGTGCCTCCATTCTCACGCGCCATACCATATAGTTCTCTATGGAGAACATCGGCACCATCCTAATACATGACATATCAGACATTATGGGTAAGAGTATAAGGATGTATGAAGAGATGTTTGTGCAGTGAAAAACGTTTTCAGGATCTGTTCGAGAAGACCAGTAGTTACAGAACCGGTGATCAGAAGAACACCGTGGCTCTGATACCAATTTTTGGTCCGGAGACGTGAGTCAGGTGTAGAGGGGGGGGGGTGAATACATCTGAGTACTGTTTCTTTTCTCAAACGCGAAGGACAGCTGAGTTGTTGGATGCAACTGATGAACAGTGCCAAAAAGTAACCTTCGATCGCGGGTCAAAGAGTGAGCCAACTACTGAGTCTCTCCTACTGACTTTAGTCAGTGGTTGATTCTCGGTCGAAGACTTAGTGCGGATAAGAATGTGGGGCCCGGAGATTCGTCTCAGTTGAAAACGTGATTTTCACAAGTCAAATAGTTTTGGCTAGTGCACTTTATGAATACGTTTTATGCAAGATATGATTTTGTAAGCAGTTTGTATGCAATGCAATAAAACAGTAAATAACACAAGCAATTTAACGTGGTTCGGATACGCAAGATCCTACGTCCACGGTCCTGCTGAACAGGAGGTCTTGTTGATTAATCTGAGCAAGCCTCAGCAAGGTATCTGTGCACTGGACATACCCTTCTAAGTTATAGTCCTTAGCGACTTTTACAAATCAAACCGAGGTTTGAAGGGGAGGGGATTTTCTCCAACTAGGAAGGAGTTCTTACAATAAGAACAATCACTAAAAGTGAACTCCTTCGAGAATCTAAGCTATAGATATGAACTTTTGAGCTTAGCTAGAGAAGAGGGATCTAAAGAACTCTAGAGAGAAGAACTAAAGGTATTCTGTTGAGCAAGTTCTTCGCTGGATTTCTCTTGAATGCGCTAGAGTTATTTTAAAGCTTGAGCGTTTTTCCCTTGATATCCCGTGCGTGAAGCTCGGATTTTCTTCTCTATTTATAGTCGTGACCCAGGCATTTGCCCGTTGGAGAGGACGATGCCACGTGTCACAAACTTTCAAAGAAAACGGCCATATATTCGAATTGTTGCAGCAGAGTTGTTGATATTGTTCATGAGAGCAGCTTTAGTTGGTCAGAGCAGATAATGCGTTGACGGCTTCTCATTGGTCGAGGTTTCTGGTAGGTGAGATGTGTCAGACATTGGTCTTCATCGGAGTTGACTCTCACTTATCCTCGTATGATCTTCTGCTGACTTTCGAGTGATGTTAAAAGCTGGGTCGTTTCCTGTCGGATACAGTAGACTTGAAGCAGTCTCTGTCTTCTTCGTCTGAGTCGGCTGACAAGATATATTCTACTGAATGTAGTCAGCGGTTGACTGAGAAGGTACTGAGCTTGTATAGGAGGTTCTTCTACTGATGTTTGTCAGCTGATAGGGTGTCTTCTACTGAGGCGAAGATCAGCTGATGACTTAAGAACACAAGCTCTTACACTGATGACGTGGGGCTTTGGAAAGTAACTTCCTACTGAATATCAATCCAATATTTTACCCCGTACAGGACATAGACACGAAAGATAAAGAAATCGAAAACAGTCTAACCTATTACATCATCTAGTCCTATCGACACTACACTACTGATACCAGCTAGGTTTTGGGATCTTCAATTCCATAGCATGAACACTACGATTTCCCCCAATATTATTTTACCCAATAAAATGCTAAGTATCATCTACTGACTCATAACCCAACAAAACTCCATTACTAATTAGGACGGATATCTTTTTTTAGATAGAGATGAAATATTGACAAATTGACAAAAAATAGTTCTCAAACTTTTTTTTTGTATTTATGTCCTTGAATTCCTTGTTTTTGGAGTTTTAGTGCCGACTTTAAATTTTCCGTCTATTAAACGGTAATCAAATTTTTATTTAAAAAAACTAAAAAACTGAAAGGACAATATCGGAATTGGGTAATAAAATTAAAACTTATGTTGAAAACCCTAATCTATTTTCTTAACTTTCTTCCATGGGTTTTTTTCAGAGGAGTGGAGAGCGGGAAAAATAGTGCAGCGTCGTCGTCGGCAGGAAAGAGGTCTGAAGTGGGAACATCGGGAATTAGAGACGAAGGAGACGACCATAGAAGAAAGAGGTTTTCTTCTATCAATTTCTTCCAAAGAGCGGGAACAGAAGTGAAGCACGCTGTCGCCGGGAGGAAAGAGGTTTTATTCCAAGAAGTAAACTCCCTATCTTGATTTCTTCTTCCATCAATTTCTTCCAAGAGGTTTTCTTCCATCAATTTCTTCCAAGACGTAAATTTGGTGGCTAGTTTCAGTTTCACCTCTAACTTCTCCATTTTCTCCGACAATATCTTACATTCTTCTTACTCAATCACTGCCATTGCTACTACCAAACTAGCTAGAAAGAGAAACAAGATAAGGATTTTTTATATTTTTGGGAAATGGACGCTTATGTAGTATATATATATATATATATATATATATATATATATATATATATATTGGATCATGTGAAAACCAACATTTAACGTGAGAACTGCGAACCATGTATAATTTTAGATAATTTATGCATAATCGTTATATATTTTATGAAAAAATATATAACTTTACATTATACATATTTTTGTGTAGAAGGGCAAAAGTGTAAAATTATAGATTTTTTGCATAAAATATATAACTATTATGCATAAATTACATAAGAATTATGCATGGTTCGCAGTTCTCACGTTAAATTATTATTCACATAGGAGAATGAGGGTTAAGAACTATTATAGATCATTGATCTATATTCAATCAACGGTTGGATTTACTTTAAAAATACTAATTTCTATTATGAAAGGGTAAATTAGTACAAGATTTTATACATGAAATGGGAATATGCACAAAAAAAGAAACTTACTTAATACTCACTCCGTCCCACTGATAACGTCTTGTTGGGGTTTGGCACGGAGTTTAAGACGAAGTTTGAATTGTCAAAATGTGTGGTCCCCATTTCTTAATGTAAGGATTTAGCTTTCTCTCTCCTCTACTAATCATTTATCTTTATTCATTTAAATTTGACTCTAACAAAATATAAATAAATTTCGTGTTCTTATTTCCGATTTTCTGAGTGAACTTCAAGTTTATTTGTTTGTCGTATTTTAATTTATTTCAGTTTGGGATGATGGTGGACCAAAATCCTGCTGCATGACAACGATTTTATAAAGTGTGAGCGTATTATTTTATCATCTTAGAACCTAGAATCGCATCACCAACAACATGCTCCTGCCCAAATCACAGTAATTTTGGAATAAGTAGTAGAACAAAGATGAGGGAAAGATCTCACCGCTTGAATAATGCAGGGACCAAGATCTGTAGCATCTCATCGATCCCTTTTATGGAATCAGTCATTCTCAACCAACGCTCCGCTCAACCGGTGTCGAAGATGTCAATTGGGGCTGCCAGAATGACGACGCAGACCCCGCATATGAAACCCGACCCAATATGGCCTTCTCTATCGCCGCCGAACTGGAAATCGCTCAGTCTCCGGCACTTCATCATGTCTTCCCTGCCAAGTGCACTATCTATTTCACTTTCAGGATCTATCGGCCACGAATTGAAGTTTTTCCGAGCGGTTTCTGCACCAGATCCCTTAAATTGACCAAAATCATGGGTTCTTGGAGGTGGTTTTTCTCCAGATCTACAAGTTGGCGGCCGAGGATCATGATTTTTTGGAGTTGCTTTCATCATCGCGGGTTTCCATTCGGCGACGACACTCCCTTTAGCCAGATTTGCAGGTACCAGCTTCATCACTGTGACCCACCCAATTTCTCCTAAAGGGATAGGGCTTGGTTTCTTCGAAGTATAGAAGAAATCAACTGCGGTCAAGCTCTCCCATGGCTCGATTTTCATCGAGAGAGATGAAGAATGAGTGGATTCGATGAGGGAGATGAAGAAGGTCGGGTTCGATCGAGAGAGATGAAGAAGGGGCGGCGGCGTTCTTACAGGAGAGAGAGACGAGTATTAGATCTAGGGTTTTGTCTAGAAAATGTATAATGAATTTAAGATAAGTTAATTAGTGTAGTTAATCTAATTTAATAATTTAATTAAGAATAATGAAGACAGTTGGTAACTTAAAAAAGTTTCCAAAAAAGGAAACATGACAAGATGAGTGGGACACCCCGAAAAGGAAAGGAGACGTTATCAGTGGGACGGAGGGAGTATATTATAACCTAATTATAATCTGCACAAATCTTTAATTAAGAAGGAACACTAAAGAATTATTGGAAGAGATAACTAATTATAATTTATCTTATTTTATAATGCATATACCTATTATAATTGATGTATAAACATATATATACAAAATTATGCATATGCATATGCATATTATAATTGATGCATTAACGTACACAGAATCATGCATATACATATTATAATTTATGCATCAATGTATACAAAATTAAGCATATACATATTATAATTGATGCATCAACGTTTTAAATTTCGAAATATGTTAAAAAAAACCTCTTAAATTTAAAAAAAATGAAAACAAATGGCTTAAAAGTATTGTAGTACAGGTTAAACGGACAATTAAATTATAATAAAAAATGCTAAAGAAAATGTAATCTCTATTTTATTTTAAGCTATATAAATATAAATTTAGGAAAGTAAATAATTGTAACGGTTTAGTAGATAGTCTTAAATTAAATACAAACTAACGTACCATAACAAGTAATCATGTCCCATAATTAATGCAGGTGCATTTAAATCCTTAATTGTGAATTGCAAAATAGCCCTATTAAGATTTATTACAATTAATATTTTATACTAAATAACAATCGTTGATTGAAAATAAATCTATCAATAAAAATAGTTCTTAGTTCTTAACTTCTTACCATATATATATATAGGAGATGGATCTTTTAGGAACACTCTCTTCGCTAGAAACACATTTCATCCTTTTATTTTGAAGATGTATGGCTTAGATTAAAGGAGATGTTTCTAATTTTAAAGTTCTTAGTTAATTTCATTAAGGTAATTATGTAATCTTCAATTTTATTTCAAAAACCTAACTTTCCAATTTATATAGAAATTCAATATTCCTCCTCTCTCTCCTCTGGTTTTTGTCGTTATTTCTCTTCTCTCTCCTCTCTTGTTTTTCTGTCTACTTTTTCTTTCTTCAGTAATTTTCTCAATAATATCTTATGTACTTTACATTTAATTTGTATGCACTTTTCGTTTTTTCTGTATGCACTTTCGTTATTCAGATCTGGGACGAATTTGTTCAAATCTGGGACGTAGCTCTGCAGATTTAGGACGAATTTAGACAAATCTAAGGTATAGAGAGAGAGAAGAGAGAGGGAGAAAAAAAATGTTCTTCATTTTATCTGTATGCACTTCATGTTGAATTTTTATGCACCTTTCATTTTTTCTGTATGCACTTTCGTTAATTTGCAGATCTGGTTAGAGTATCTGCAGATCTGAGATGCATATATTCAGATCTGGGATGAATTTGTTCAAATCTGGGACGGTGCTGCGGTGGAGGGACGATGGTGCTGCGGCGGCGCGGTGGAAGGACGATGGTGCTGCGGCGGCGCGGTGGGAGGACGACGGTGCTGCAGCGGCGCGGTGGAGGGACGATGGTGCTGCAGCGGCGCGGTGGAGGGACGATGGTGCTGCGACGACGTGGTGGGAGGACGACGGTGCTGCAGCGGCGCGGTGGAGGGACGATGGTGCTGACGACGGTGCTACGGCGGCACGGTGGAGGGAAGACGGCACTGCGGTGGCGCGGCGATGTGTGTAGTGTATTGGGGGAGATTTTCTGCAAATTGAGAAATAGAGAGAGAGAAGAGAGAGAATGTAGAGAGCAGGGGCGGAGCCAGGATTTCGAACTGGGGGGCGAATTATGTGTGAGGTTCAGTGTGTCTCATCCGGGGGTTCGGGGGCGGAGCCCCCGAAAAAAAAAAATTTAGTGTACAATGAGCATAAGGAATTCAAAAGTACAATTTATAAAAGCAACAAAAAAAAACGAGTCCAAAACGAAATACAAAAAATTACCAGATTACAATATCTTCTTAGGCATTTAACGGCGTTCTTGAATAGCTCGCCGGTGGGGTCGATTTCGTCCGACGACGGCGAACTCGCATCCTTCCCCTTTCTCGCTCTCTCATCAATCGTCGGACGGGCAGAGTGTTGCAAAAGAAGATGAACAAGATATATGTAGATCCAAAATTTAGATCTAGATATGAAGGATGCAAGGAAGAAATAAAACTTTTAACTTTATTAGAAGCAAAACCGACTCAGTACAAGAGCAGCTCATCTTAATATATGAGCAAAAAACAGAAACTGCAACAGGAAGAAAAAACGTGATAATGAGAAACACGATTTTATAAGTGATTTACAAAACATATATGAAATGACGAGACATATATCGTAGTGTATTTAAACACAATCCAAAATATGGGCAATAAATGCGGAATAAATTGAGCAAATTAACACCGAGAATTTTACGTGGAAAACCCCTCAAATTTAGGGTAAAAATCACGGAACTCTTGTCCGGAAAAATCTCCACTATATAATGTCAATTACACAATTTTCTCCCTATCACAAGTAGGGGAACCACCAAACAATAGCAACAAGCAAACAACAATAATCCTCTAAGAATTTCAAATCGTTCTTGCTCTGTTTTCGATTTTAGCTTCGACTCAACTTATGCCTTCCGACTCAATTTAAGTCTCTCACGTCGACTTCTCTTTGTTAACAAAAGATATTAACAAAACATCAAATGGACCATTTCTTTTAATTCTTGATGGGCTAAATTAATAACAACCATTATGGGCCAATTTTTCGAGCCCAAATCCCAACAATATCTTCATCTTCTTCATTGGTTGCTTTGATTTTGCAACACAGAGTTCCGCTCTTCCGGCGACAAGCCGATCAATTTGATCAACTCGGATCCCAACTGTGTTGGAAGCTCGATATTGTCGGGCAACGCCGCCGATTTGCTTGCGTGGCCTCTCGAAGAAAGTCCGGGGGGCGGATTCCGATCAATTGGACGGCCGACGAGGCGAGGAGGAGGGAGACGTGCGAGAAACTCGAAGAAAGTCCGGGGGGCGGTCGCCCCCACGCGCCCCCCCCTGTCTCCGCCATTGGTAGAGAGGATAATGAAGACCTAAAAATTAGGTCACTTCATTTTTGTATCTATTTTTTAAGGTTTTGTACTAATTTACCCTTTTTAAACTCAATAACATTTAAAATTTATTTCTTAACTATTAATTTAACTTTTGATCTCAACCATCCATATCTACAAAATAGGAGGAGATTTGTTCTCAATTCCTTCATTAAGGGGGTGTTCTCAAAAGAACCCTCCCCTATATATATATATATATATATATATATATATATATATATATATATATATATATATATATAATGTTTTATTCCTGCAATACAAGTTTGAGACTGAAAGGAAGTTTCTGATTAATTAATTGAACAACTAAATATCATCAAGGTGAGTATTTTATATTCTGGTTTAAGAAATACCTTATGGAATTTTTAGATCAATTTTCATTTGGTAGCAATATGCCAATTTTGCTACAGCACTTTGCCAGCTTAATTTTGACAATATTTACAAGTCTTTCAACATTAATTTCTTTATGACAACCGTTAGTCTCGTGGAATGTGAAACTGATGCTATTATACAATTTCTTCCATAACTATTTGCTAAAATAAGCTACAGGCGAAACAAAGTTTCTCTTTGTTCAAGCAGTAGAACCATCCACGTTTCCATGTTCTTATATGATAATCAATGTTTTAAGAAACAACATAGTGTATGTGGAGTTTTCAGAAAAGCATTCATATTTTTTTCTAGTTGCAGGGGCAAGACCCGACAAACAAGACTTTCTTTTACATAGATTTGCAAAGCTTAAGGTATCTTTCCTTCAAATCTTGGTATTGTTACTAGTTATTTTTGTTTCATATTCCTTCAAATCTTGGTTTTTTTTATCTATTCAGCTAAAGTTCAGATTTTTGTGATGATCTTGGTGTTCTTGAGAAATTGGTTCAGACACCAAAAGTTCGTACATTTAGGCACTTTCTTGTATTGATAAGTTGGAGTGTTTGTTGGTCTTTAGTGTATTGCTCAAATATGTTGATTTCAGCTTTGTTGCATATTGTATTACTTTGGTCTGTTTGGTTGGTTTTCATTTGTTTGGTTGCGAACGTGCTTGTTGACAATTTGTGCAGTATTGATATATATCTGCTTGGTTGGTTTATTCATACATTTAGGCACTTTCTTGGATGCACATATCAACTTTCTAATGTTATTGGTCAATTTGGTTGGGATGGTTCATAGTTTTGTAAAAGTTGAACATCTAATAATTGTTTTTCTCCTTGAATGTAGAAGAAAACACCTCAAAAGATTGCTCAAAAAAGGAGACCAGTTCGTTGTAGTTGGTGTGGCCAAGAAGGTCCAACTAGAGCGACTTGCACCGAAGCTGGAGCGTGCTTGGACGAGCACATAAGCAAGGAGACAACTTAGAGGATGTGTTGGTCAAGAGACGAGTATCAGGTGTGTGTGTGTGGGGGGGGGGTTGAATACACCTGATTGCAAGTTTTTGCTCAAACGCGAAGGTCAGCTGAGCTGAGTTTTGCTACTGAATTTTTCAGTCCCAGATATAAACCTTCTGATCGCAGGTCAGAGTGATTCAGCAGTTGAGTCCTTTCTACTGACTTGAGTCAGTATGAGAATTTCAGTTGCAGAATGTTGTGCAGATAAGTGTGGGGGGCGGTAGACTTCGTCTCTTTGAATACGTTTTTATGCAAACCAAAACCGTTTTGTTTGGTACACTTTTCAAGTTCGTTTATACAAAGGATGATTTTATAAACAGTTTTGAACGCAATGCAATAAAACAATAAACGACACAAGCAATTTTTAACATGGTTCGGATACGCAAGATCCTACGTCCACGGTCCTGTTGAACAGGAGTTCTTGTTGATTAATCTGAGCAAGTCTCAGCAAGGAATCTGTGCACTAGACAGACCCTTCTAAGTTATAGTCCTTAGCGACTTTTACAATTCAAACCTAAGTTTGAAAGGGAGGGGAAGATCTCCAACAATGAAGGAGTTCTTACAATAAGAACAATTCACGGAAAGTGAACTCCTTCGAAGGTTCTAAGCTAAGATATAACAATGGAGCTTAGATAGAGAAGGGGGAACTAAAGAATCTCTAGAGAAAAGAACTAAGGATATTCAACTAAGCAAGTTCTTCGCTGGATTGGCTTTTAAGTGCGCTAGAGAGTTGTATGTTTGTAAGTTTGTGTGCCCTTGTTGTCCCTTGCGTTGAGCTTGGAGACTCTTCTCTATTTATAGTTGTAACTCAGGCATGTATCCGTTGGAGAGAACAATGTCACGTGTCACAAACTTCCAAGAAAAACGACCATATATTTTCGAAATGTCGCCGCAGAGTGGTTGGCTTTCTGCACATGAGAGCAGCTTTTGTGTCAGAGCAGGTAAGCTATGCTTGCTTCTCATTGGTCGAGGTTATTACGGCGGTAGGTGAGACTTGTCAGACACCAGTCTTCTTCTTGTGTTGACTCTCTGAACCCCGTATACTGAACGTTCTCTACTGACATTCGACATTAAGATTGGGCAGTCGATTTTCCTCGTACGGTCTGCAACTGAGTTGCAACCTTTCAGTAGATCAAGAGCTGATCGTACTGAGTCTTCATCTGAGTCGGCTGATAACTGATCTTCTACTGAAGGTTGACAGCTGATGACTCTGAAGACAGGAGCTCTTCACTCATTCAGTAGATCAAGGATCATACTGAGTCTTCTTCCAAAGTCTGTTGAAGGGAATCTTCTACTGGAAGCTGTCAGCTGATGACTCTGAAGACTACTGAGCTCTACTGAACCGATGACTTGGGGTTCTGAAACTTTAACTTCTCTACTGAAGTTCAGTCCAACAATACCCCATACAGGACTTAGACAAAATAATCTATGATGATCAAAACAAGTCTAGCCTATTACATCATAACGGTTCAAACACACATAGGGGTCAGGACGGGTTTTGGGATCTTCAATCTATAGTAATACAATTCAGTATCACTACAATTTCCCCTTATAACAAATATTACAATATCGTCCTAAGTACACGAACTACTGACTTCGGTTCTACGCAACTACTGAGTCCAGCTCTAAGTACCCCCTAGCAATGATCTACTAGACCACTAACTCATATCTCTACCGGATGTTATATTGAAGTCATAGGAGGATGTATATTTTGCACATATAAGTCGTTTGGGAACTCGGATTGAATGTTTTCTGTGACAAAATTGAGATTGCTTATTTTGAAGTAAATATTATGGTCTAATGGTTATTTTGAAGAAAATGATTGGTGTGACAATAGCTTTATTTTTTTGTGATTAATTTGTAGTTATATTTTGCCTTTCAAGTTATTATCATTATTATTATTATTATTATTATTATTATTATTATTATTATTATTATTATTATTATTATTATTATTATTATTATTATTCTGTATTGGTACGAAGTATAGTTAACCTATATTTGATACGAAATAATTAAGTTAATTTAATGCAGAATTCCGTCTGCACGAAGCAATTATCTTATTCGTCTAAAATTAATAAAATTATTTCTCAAATTATTTTAATTTGCTAAATAGGTCTTAAATAATTCATCATTTGTAATTTTGGTCCATGTAGATAAAACTTTCAATTATTGCCCTTTCAATTTTTTTTTCTTAAATAAAATTTAAATTACTGTTCAAATAGACAGAAAATTTAACACCGGGACTAAAACCGCAAAAACAGGGAACTTGAGGACATTAAAAAAAAATTGTGGACAAATGTTGTAAAATTGCGAAGTTTGAGAATTATTTTTATCGATTTACCTGAAATATTTAGTGAGGTCGGTTATCATTAGATTGTATTTTTTAAAATTATTTTCAATCTAAAACCTAGACTAATTAGGATCCCATAAATTAACTATAGTACTATACTATATATCGAAACCTAATTGGGGTAGAACTCCCATTCCTATTTATATATATATTATCCCATAATCCTACCATTCTATTTTTTTGTGAAGAAGGTTGTACTTGATGGCTGATTCTTCAATCAATGACGACCTTCTCATGTTCTTCACGATATTCAACGAGGAAGACAAGCCACCTCGACGTTCGAAACGACACCACGGTCACCGCATCGTCTTCAACTTCTCTTTCTTATACGAGGAGATGAAGTGGTTTAAAGATGAAGACTGTATCTGGTTGCTCCAACACGACGACTCGCAGAGAGCCAAGAAAACGACCGTTGCCACCATCGAGCGATTGTCGTTCAAAGAAGTAAGCGAACCCATCAGAAAGCTTCTGGAGCGTCTATCGATGCTCCAAGTTTGGATTGAGCACATTACAGAGGGTGTGTGGATGTACGTGCGCGACGAGCTCACTGCAGGCAACAAGATCGCGAATCTCAACGTCTGCGTAAATATCCAAAGCCACGTCAGCACCACCAAAAAAGAAGATTGTGTTGTTAGAGATGGCCCTTGTTCCATATGCCTCGAAGAAGAAGGCGAGTTGGTGGTGGTCGCGTGTTCGCACGCGTTCCACAAACACTGTCTCAAGAAATGGTTGATGAAGAGTAGAACTTGCCCGCTCTGCCGCCGCGACATGGGCGGACTTTACGGTTATTTGCTGAATCTCCGTCACGGCATTTAAACATTTATTTATGTATTCTTCATTCTTCTCTTGTAATGAATGAAACTCGCAATTGTTTTGAAGGATCTGGTGTGTCATTTTGGTTTCAATCATTTGAAATTAAAAAAGTATACCTTCCTAGGTACAGAGTCTTCATCTATCCATTGGACTTAGATTTTGGAACCTTAGCTTTTCTAATTTGTTTTTGGGATAGTAGTCTAATTTAGACTTGTGATCCATTTTCCCAATTATTGTATTGTACATGAGTATGCCCGTGAGTACTTTGTATATATTTTATAGTATTAATACACAACATTTAACCATAAAAAAAATTTACCTTCCATCTAGGTCCTGACCCGATGGGCCTACTTGATATATTCTGGGTGTGTATGGCCCAATTGAAGCTTTGTTAGCCATTGTCAGGGAAAGCACATATTTTCATATTTGCATGTCTCTATAACTTTAAAAATAGAAATCATAAAGTGCAATAAACTAAAAAAAATAAAGATGAAATAACTTAGATCTTCTAGTATTTTAAGAAGCAAAATCATCTCAACTTTGATCTTCAAGCATTTTGAGAAGCAAAATCATCAATAACATAATCAAGATCGAGTTTTTCCAATACTTCATTTTCAATACATAAAATTGCTAGTCCATTTAACTTATCTTGAGACATAGTAGAATGCAAATATGATTTTATCAATTTTAATTTTGAAAAACTTCTTTTTACCGAAGCTACAGTAACAGGTATAGTCAACAATATTCTATATGGAATAGAAACATTAGGAAAATAGTCTAGAGTTTTAGCAAATTCAAGAACTTCACCAATTGACTTAATTTTTCAAGAACAACAAGGAGAGCATCGAATGGTCAAGTGTGCCGAGTGCCGAGAGGAAATTTCAAATGAGAGGACCGCTTATGTTCTATGTTCTTTTTATGTTAGTGTTTCTGTTCTTTATTGATATTACTTGCGCTTCATTATTCTCGTATCATTAAAATGGACCGACTGCAATTATAAAAAAGAGAAAAAAGTCATTGCAATATCATTGGCCATTTCGGTATTAATTAATTTATAAGAGTAGGCTTGATATATATTCTTTTAGGAATGGAATATGTCTATTTGTTTCAATTCTATGTATAATATTGGGCTTCATATTTTTGTATATAACATTGGGCTGTGTAAGTGGGCTAGGTATTTTAAATTTGTGTCCTCAAATTTGGGGACTCTAGGACAATGCCCCATTGGATATACAAGGGCTGGCCCTGGGCCTTTCTAATTAAAAAAATGTGGGTTATATTTAACACATGTCAATACTTTTATTGTGTGGTGCATATCACGACATGCAAAAGTGGTATAGACAAACTTTTGTGAACATTTGTTAGTTATATAAAGTTTACGTTTTAGTTTTGCTCTCGCATAAATTCTTATTTAAAATATTGTGTACTCCTATTCCCTCTCATGAAACTGGCTTTGTGGGACTGAAATAAAACGATATACCTTAATAAACAAAAAGTATAATAAGACTAGGTATGTTTGTTAAAGACTAAGTGGGTGTTTGTAACAATTTATAAATTGCAACTTATCACCTAATTTAAGTCAAAAATGAGTGTTCGTAATAGCTTAAAATTTAAGTTCTCTTAATTAAAGTTGGGGAAACATAAGTCGGTGAAGTTGCCAAGCCAACTCGTATAGCTTATGCAATTTCGTAATTCTAGAGAAGTTACAATTTTACGATTTTATCCCCATATGTATTTTAAATATCTATTCGTATCGTCTTCTTGTTGGATCAACCGATCTTTAAGCCACTTCATATTTTCATGTACGAAGGTAAAGTTAAGTTGATGTCGATGTCGCCACTTCATATTTTATTCCCATTGGATGTTAATGTCGCCACTTTTTTGGAAATCATGTGTTGCATCGGATGCCTCGTTAAAAACCTTTAATAAGAAAATCTTTTGGAAAAAAACTTAGAAATGAAAAAAGAGTACAACCATCATTTGACCTTTAGGAAACAGTATAATCTTCAGGATTATTTACAATTTATCACTCTCCCTCAAGATAACAATCTTCAAGGTCCACAATAATATATGCAAATAGTTCAATCATCCTCATGGAGAATACTCTCACAAATAGACTAATACCATGTTTGACTTGAAGATAAAAAGATGGTCAATACCAATTTTGAATTCTTCTATTGCATATAAATTAGGAACTTCTGGTCCTAAAATATCTTTGTTATCTTCTATAGGTCTAAATGAGTCTTCATCCACTTCAAGTGATTGAAGCAACTATTAGGTAGCTATGTGGATCTGATACTATAAAATCTCTTTAAAGTGTAACTCCATCAGGGAGATGCTCGATCTATGGATCGAGACAATTCTTAGTTTTACCTAAGTCTTTCAATTCAAACTTCGTCTTTAGGCATGCATATATTTCCTCAAGTACTTTTGTATTTCATATAGTGATTCACATATCATCTTCAAGAGGAATTTGGAGTGATGTGTTTCAAATTTCTATGTATACTTTTTATCTTTAGCACCAATAAATCTCTCACGCTTCTGCCGTCAAAGAGCATCTTTCTATTTATTTTGTCTATGAAGAACTTCAGTTCTTTCATGATGCATATACAACAGGTACATGAGAAATTAACCACTCATTTTGCACTTAATAATTTGATGAACTTCAACTCATAGTGCGTGAATCTAATTAACTAATCCGACGAGATATTCACGGCATTATATATTTCTTATTTCATATATCCCCTAATCCTGACAATAATGTGAGTTGGGTTACAAATCACGTACCTATCAGTCAAACAGTCCACAATTTATATTTGTCATCTTGACGGAGTATACACATAATTGTCAAGTATTAAACTCTTCAAGAGTCATAATCAATGTCAAGTAACAATATAAATTGTTTTGCATATTAGTTTTCTTCTTGAAAACATAAGAGCAAATATATTCAATTTGTATTCTTCTCTCAAGAGATACTCGTTGTTCTTATATCATATATGGCTAGATTGTTTCAGCCCTTACAACGATTTTTGCAGTTTACTTGAAAAAAATATATTGGACTACGTGATTAAAGCAAATTAAATTCTTCAGGGCTTTTCATGTATTTTTCACTATCTAGTGAATCATATAAATAAATATTTACTACATTCATAAGGCGTGTATCAAGTCTTTGTGACATAAATAGATTAATCAAACTTTAAATTATAATTGCATCTATTATGGGAGAGTGCATAATTAATTCTCGGTCTTTTGAGAGAAAACTTTTGTTTCAAATATTGTCTTATATCTCATAATTTCTCATTTCTCTTTTTAATAAAGACACATTTTTCGGATGGGAACTACATGTCCTAATGTTTTCCGATTTTCTAGGAAATTTTTATTCACCTTGTATGACTTCTTTGCTCTTTGGCTAATTATTTCAATCTTGACAATCTCTAACAGATCGTCTTTGAGAATCCTCTTTTATAATTTGAAAAGTCATATTAAAGGTGAACATATCGTCATGCGTCCACGATGATATTTGATCTTTCCAATATTTTGAAATCTCATTATTTTCAGACGCTTGTAATTCTTCAGGAACTTTCATTTGATTGGTAATCATTTTCGTTATTGTTTGGTTCATATCTTGTAGTTATCGGGATTTGATATGT
Organism: Lavandula angustifolia; assembly: GCA_028984105.1. NCBI lineage: Eukaryota > Viridiplantae > Streptophyta > Magnoliopsida > Lamiales > Lamiaceae > Lavandula > Lavandula angustifolia. Next base: position 20,593,862 of record CM054802.1, on the reverse strand, counting down.
GAACCTCCTTAAATGTTACTTATAAGTTGCCATAAGTTAATAATATTAAAATATGAAAATAAGTTAAAAGTAACTTATTATTTAGAATAAGTTATTTCGATAAGTTCTCTTAAGCGCGCGTAAAATGACTTATTATTTAGAATAAGTTAAAATAAGTTGTTTATAAGTTCTTTCAAACGGGGCCTAAGTCGAATTCATATTTCTTGAATCGTAGTTTATTTTGGGTTTTGTATTTTAGGAGAGTTGTTAGTTGTGTGTGGAGATGTGGGGCTCTTAAATAAAATGTTTATAAAAAATTGTTATTTTAGAAAATGAGACAATGAATATGGGACAATTATAAAAAGAAAGTGGAACAAAAATGTTGGAAAAAAAAAAGTGTACTTTTGGACAAAATCCCTTCGTTCTTTATCTGCACAATACAAATCACATGCATGCTTTGTTTAACAAGACATATGAACTCCACTATAGTATCATTATTCATTAATATTTGTTTGTTTTATCATGTGATCGAAATGTGCGTTAACTATATTGAAATCCCTAATTATCAAAATGGTTGGATATCATCTATGATTTTTATGAAAGGGCTGTGTACCATAAGTTTCCATTAATAGACTTATAGCTACGTTAGATTACCCTTGTAAGCAGCTTCTTCGACATCAGAAGCGGAAACTTTATCTTAAGAGTGTATTTACAAATCTAAGCACTTCGCATTTTCTTTTTGAAACTTTAAAATAATTATTTTTATGCGTTTTGGAACCATTATCACATCCGACTTAGTCCTTATATCCTTTATTTGTACATTTCTTCTGAGACGTGCGAAAGGAATTCCAAGTTGAGATCAAGTACGCAATGGTAACATGTGAATGTTACTGCTATCATCAGCGTTGCCATGTTTCACATTTTCTACAATATTAGACGCAGAAACTGAAAATATTCAACTATATCATCATATCATATTAATTTATTACATATATAATCATATAAATCATAATATTCATCACAAACAAGCTCTCGTGAAGATGAGTTCAAATCCCAAATTATACAAAAACGACGCAACTACAAGTATTAGGCAACAACCGGAATAAAAGATTTACGTCATTTACAGGTATTATTATATCATGGTCTCTTCAGCTTAGACAAACGAGTCAGTGCAAGTGTGCTACCAAAAGAATCATGAGACTACAGCAAGGCCTTTCTATTTGAAGATGTTAGGAAAACTCACCAGCAAGTTCAACTCTACCCAGGCATCCAAGATCACGCCTACGACTATTGATTCGAGTCGTGAAGGCTTAGGAATTCAATTATACAGGGGTATATTTGTTCTGCAGCCTGCAGTATTAAGTAATTTTGAGGTATCAAGATGAGTCGTTAAAAGGCGAGGACGCCTAAAAAATGAGTGAAGAAGGTATGATTTACAAACCATTCGTCCTCCCACAAGATCATAATGAGCATAATGTGGACCATCGGGTTCTCCAAATACTTTATAGGTCACTAAGTGTTGAGGAATGAGTTTCACAGTCTCTGCATGATATTGCCAACGAAAAGTAAAATATTATTACAATATTTTTAACAGTGTTATGTCGGACAGGATATGTAACTAACCATATACGGCTTCTGGTGGACAGATCAAGTCGCGGTCTCCAGCAAGCGCTAAAACGGGAACATTTGTCTCACGCAGATGATCCTTGTAGAAAAATGTACCCTTTCTATCACGGAGCCCTCCTTCCTTAAAAGCAGTGGTTAATTGCAGTAGTAGTTTAGCTGGAATAGTACCTGCCAGCAGTGATGAAGTGTATGTTAAGAAGGTTGCGATTACTACGTTGTAAACCAATTCTCGTAGAAGTAATTTGAAGAAATTGACCAGGACAGGGTGAGGCATTTCCCTTGGTTGACAGCAAATATCTCATACAGAATAAAACAATAATGAGATATTCAATACAGGGCTGGTTATGCTTGGCAGTATCTGACTAACGGCACGAATAACAGATCATATGGCCGTTATTTTCACTTACCGTGAAAAGTGAAAACGTAAGAAAAGACAAAGTGACTCACAAAAGTTGTTGAGAACAAGCTTCTTTAATAGCTCAGGGTGCATCATATCCTGGGCTGAAATCAAGTCATTCATCCATGATAAGACATAAGGTGGACGGGAGGAAAGAGGATAAGCTGCAGATAGTAACGCTCCTAAAGGAACAACTGGCACATTGAGAGCCTGTGCAGGATCAGCCTGCAGAACAGAACAAGTATCAGAAATCTAGGACGAGTTAAGAATTGAAGTCTGATAACCAACACGCTACTTACAAGGGGAAGAAGCAGTTTCAGTGCTGATTTAGATGATGTATAATCGAGTGACGATGCCAATGTAACAATAGCAGCTAAACCAGGATCTCTTCCTTCTGAGCCTTTTAAAATCAGTAACAATATAGTATACATAAATTCATAATCATGTAATCAGGAATGTATGTATGGGATGAAGCATCAAACCCTGTCACACAGTTCAAACAAAAATAAACCTAACTCACAGGCCAGAACAGAGAAAAACAACAAAAACACTCAACTACAAAGAGTACCAAAATGAATTACCATTGAAGAATTCATGAGTGAAATGAAACATGAAGTTGAACTAGTGGTCAAAGAACATGTGATAACAATAGGCTATTACAGGCACGTGTCCATTATTCCTGAACAAGCATAGAATCGTAATAGCTTTACATAGATTGATAGACACACCATTTAATAATGTACCTCTGTATTTGTTACCTAAATCAATGCAAAAATCTAACTTACTGTATCGTGATAGCATGGCATATAATAAAATTCCTCCCATTGAGTGACCAATAGCAAGTAATTGGCCATCCTTCGGTTGGGTTTGGGCCTTTATGTATTCCACCTGTGAAATAGGGAAACAAGATAAAGCATCAATAGAAAAAAAAAAGATTTAGTAACTAAAAAACACAATATTAGACATACAAGAAGTTATATCTCTGGAATAGGCAGCATGAAAATAAACATGTTAAGAAAGCTGATAATACATATAGAGAAATAGGCACCAACTGACAAAAGAGATATTGCAACTAAAACACACAATGCCTGAAATAGTATGAGTTCGTTAACAACAAGAATAACCATCACCAAGAGAAATGTCACCTCACCACTGCAGGAACATCCTCTTCCAGGTAATGATCGAAGTCCCAGTCATATTTGACAATCAAGTCCAACTGCTTCTCGAAATCCTGTAAAGTTGTTACTAGACGTTCTTGCAGATCAAATATTTGAGGTGAAACTGAGCGTTGAGCTTCTTCAACAATATCCACTAATTTTTGACTAAGCTCCCTGATCTGGTTAGTAACAGCAGAGTTTTGCCTTGTCTCCAGCAAACTTGAAAAGTTTTTCCTTACTTCGTTAAAGCGTTCAGATATGAAGGAGTCCTCCAAGAGTTTTGACACTTGGTCAAAGAATTTGGCTGACACAATCTTTGATTGACTTTCACTAAGAAAGCCAGAAAGTCTTTCCGACAAGCGTGTAAAAGTTTGTGTCAATTCTGCAACCAGTCTCGATTCATCCCATGCTGTTCCAAGCCCATTTAAATCTTCATTGACCCCAGAAACCTCAGGTTTTTCCAAGCTACTTGGTGCTAAGGAAAACTGCTGGTTTGCAGGGGCAGCGCCGTTGGTCATATTATCTACAGCAGCTTCCATCTGGTCAGATATTTCATGAGCCGACTTCTCAACATCCTTATAATCTGCCTCTTTTGTGCTTAATCCTGCCCCTCGAACTTCTAGTACCCAGGTATCGAATCCTTGGCCGCACATATAACGGGCAAATGAAGACTGCAATAGTGTTCATCGAAAGCAAAATCATTAGTTTTCCTCTCTCTTCTTCATCTTCTTCTACTACAAAAACTTCTATCCCTTTTTATTATTAATAATAATAGATAGATAATGGTATATGACATTTTCTATTATATCAAATACCAACAATGCCATCAAAACCTCCAAAGGAGATGATCATGAGTTGATGCCTACTCACATTAATTACTTATACTCCATTTAGACCTTCGGCATCAGCTATATTTCAATCTCTTAAGAATTTCCCTTAAAAGTTATCAACTTCATAAAAACCCAAGCAAAAAATAGAGAGAAGGTTACAGATACAGGAGTAGTAAGAGCAATTTACTACCTACCAGACTCAGAAAGTTATTCATCGTATATAATAGCATGATTTCTTCCAAAAAAGTATTTCTTGTTTTTTTAACCGAAACCAAACTTGGCGTTAGTTCTAATCCAAAAATCAGAAACATCATGAGTATGTTTTGCAAAATCGACATTTAGCCACACACACAAAATCCATATCTTACCAATACCAAAGAACGCCCATCTCCACATTGATATTGCAAGTTCGTATAAGTATGAGTAAACTAACCCCAGAAGAGAGATCATATCCAATTGCATTCGTTCCCACACCTGATAACAGCAGCAGCGGGTGATTTCTCGGTGGTGCCTGCTATTAAGAAAAACCACTTGAACCTGAAATTCAACTCTGAGACTCATAATCTCTTATATTTTCAATATATTATTACCAATAAATGCACAACTATCGGAGCCGCACATATCACATTTTTATCTCAAACTTAATCATGTTAACGGTCAAATTGCAAGCGGAATCTGAAGCATTTCTAGTTAACTTAGCACGTGTCAAAATCATGGACACGGGAGCTTTCACACTCGACAAACATACGGTATCAAGCATCCAATTTTCAGCGCACAAAAGTACCTGCGGCGAGGGGTTATAGCGCCAGAGAGCGAGTCTCCAGTCCGAGTTGTTGACAGTTACGTAATGGAGCTCGTCAGCCGTGCATATTGGCGGTTTGTTCGAGAGCTTCTGGACATCGGCCGGCTGCGTCTCGTTGGTGGAGAACGCTCTGACTCTCGAAGACACGATATTGAGGGGGCGGAATGAAGCGGCTTGCCGATAGACGAAGCGGTGGCGGAGGAAGTTGAGGCGGTGGTGGTGGCAAAATGTGGAGGCGGCTAGGTGGATCGCCGGATTCATGTTGGATTGGGCAATCGCCATGATTGAAACGTGTTTATAGTAAAATTTGTGAAAATTGAAGGAGTTTGGGACGAAATATGGATTGGATTTGCTTCCTTTGTCCTGAGATTATAACTGTTAGTTTGTAGGAACTAGGAACAAGGAGGTTCCTTCGGGACAAGGATAGGGACGAAGGGGACGACACGTAAGCTCGCAAGAAACAAAACGGCGTCGCATGTTCAATTGCAGAAGAGATTCTAATCTTGTATTTACTCAGTCTCATTTGAAATGACATATTTTCCTTTTCGGGAAGTCCCATTTGAAATGATTCGTTTCCTAAAAATGAAACAATTTCTTCATATTTTATCATTTATCTCATCTACTTTATCTATCTCATCTACTTTATCTACTCTTATTATATTAATAATTTTTTCTCTCATACTTTATTATCTATTTTCTCACTATCACAGGCTATCTTCTCTCTCTTACTTTATCATTTACTAATTTTTCATACTTTATTTTTAACTTTTTTAATTTAATTCATTTCAATGGGACAAATATTTGTTGCGTGTAAAAAAGCGCCGCCTACTGCACAGAAAATGGGCCTATCGGGCTTCTATTCAACATGTTAGGAAAGAATATTGTTTGAAAATGCCGATAACTTTCCCTGTCAATTGTCATCCAAGGCCAGTGAGATCTTTCGTCAAAATATATAGATGAAAATTTAAATTTAATATTTAATTTGGAGGATAATGAGTATTGTTTATGAATATTAAAAATAAGCCATAATCATTGTCGGTACATCTAAAAAGTTACTTTTTTGTATATGAGTGTGTTTGAGAAGAATCAAGAAATTCGTATCTTGGTCCCTTTGGGATGGCATAGCGGTGAAAGTGGGTGGCCCGGGATCGATAGGTCATGGGTTAAATTCCCACTAGACACGTTATGTGTGAGCCTGTCACATTAAGGGTGGTTTAACTCTTCTGTATGGTTTGCAGGCTATTGCACAGGAGCGAGGTTTACCCTGTGCGCACCAAAGGTAGAGGCTGCGGGTTCCTCGTCAAAAAAAAAAAATCGTATCTTGAAGCTCATCAAGCGATGGGTTTCTAAAGGTTTTTTAGAACCAACAAAAGATAATACTTTGGAGACAATTGCAGAGAAAAACTTTAAGGACATGGTTGATAGGAACCTAGTTCTAGCTGTTGATTGGTTATTGGGATCTACCGGAAACATAAAGCTCTTCAAAATTCATGATTTGCTAAGAGATCTGTGCATAAGAGAAGTTGAGAAATGTGAATTTTATGTTTATATTGGGGAACATATTCCTCAAGACATAAATTGCATGTGTCACGTCATTATTCCCCAATCATTTTTAGAGAAGATAGTTCCCGAGGCCTTAGAATCTATGTCTGTTGGAAAATCGAAAGTATATGTATATATATTTATATATCTATATATATATATATTGTTATTATGGAAATTTAATTAGCATTAAATGCTAATTTGACCTGGATAAAATTCAGCCCGTTTAATCGTCTTTTTGAGCCTCAATATATATTCGATTTATGAATTAAGATATATGACGTAAATCTACGTTTCGAGTAGAAAATTATAGTGTGCTTAATTTCTCGATTCCGGTTTTCAGTGAGTGTGAAATAGTGACTCGAAGTTTGGGGGGACAAAACTAATATGTTACCTAAAGTGGAGAAACTTACCTAATTCGGGTTTTGGAGAGTTATTACATTAATCAATGTCCCACATTGATTAATGTATAATGTTTTGTGTGGTATTTAAGTCTCTATCATTTAGTAGGAGATAATAAAGTGACATGTAGTGGGCTTGGGCCACACATGCTCATGCTTGTAGCCTTTTACGCCGACCGCCTCACACGCGGCGCGCCGCGCGCCGCACCGCGCCTGCGCCCGTGCCCGGCCCCGGTCCTTGGACTTAGATCTTGGCAATTGGTCATTTTGGTGGTCCGTGGGCTTGGCAGTTGGGCTTTGGCTAATGGGCTTGGTGGGCTGGCCCAGTCGTTGGTGTAGTGAACCGACTACACATGATTACTCTCTATGGTGCAGTGCTCCTGCTGCACCAGAGTGCATCTTTTTTGGAAGTCTCTGGAATGAGACTATTCAACATCTCTCCACTCTCCACTTACCATCCCCACTACCTGACGAGTTAATGCTCCAGCAATAAATCACATAAGTAGAACAGCCTATAAATAGGCAGGTTTTCACTTCATTTGAACACACCTGAAAAACATCTGCATCTGCATTCGCTTGCACTCATCTTAGCTCTAGCTGTCCAGCTCTTGTCCTCGCCGGAAAAGTCCAGTTCGTCGGAGCTCGAAGATCTTGCGGTGCTGCAATCCTCGAGACGTCGTCGTTTCATCTTTGGGGACGATACGCCAACATCGAGAGCACTACCAGGGGCGTATTTCGTCTTGCGGAGAGAGGACTCCTCGACTCGATGGTTTCTTTTGTTTATTTCTTTTTGAGATTTACCGATTTACTTTGTAATAGCAGTTTGTAATCCAACAATGTCTCATACTAATTCTGTTATATGTGGCTATGATATGAGCGATGGGGTTATAATGCCAATCAAATCAAGGTTGTTGAGGACAACTATGTCATCTTGAGTAGATTATTTATCACATGGAAATTTGTTTGAATTAGCTAAACTTGAAAGACATGATGATGACGATGTGTCCCGAATCCCTCCTCATTCAATCTCTTTTGAAATCTGCACTCACTAATTTCTTGTCATCGTGAATGTTTTGTACCAACTGAAATTTGGTGCATGCCTCATTTGAGGCATGTCAAGCTCTATAAAGTGTGTCTACCAGATATTTCGACCAACCATCTTGTTGGTCCCGAGTGTACGGTCAGGTGTAGAGGGGGGGGGTGAATACACCTGATTCGATTTCTCAATTTCGAACTTGCACAGTCCTATTCAGGATGGTGTGCATGCAGCTTGAATTCGGCGGACCGGACAACCGTTACCGAATCGAGTTAAAGGCTAAAAGAGTACTGACTCAGCTGAGATCTGCTAACTGACTAGGTCAGAATTCAGTATCGTTCAGTGAGAGTTCAGTGTGCGGAATTGTGTAGGCCCAAATCAATTTTTGTGAGAAAACGTTTTAAGTCTCAGTTCGGTAGATTTAAAAGTTCGGTATCTTTGAGACAGTTGATTGATTTAAATATGATGTTCAGGATGAATAGTAAAATCAATGCAACAGCTTAAGAAAGCGATAAGAGACACAGGATTTTTAAAGTGGTTCGGATATCGCTCAAATCCTACGTCCACCGTCCCGAATGATCGGGAGGCTATTTATTATCCTCGAGTTAGTCGCGATCGGCTTGCACACTTGGGCAAAGCCGCGTCTTGGTTTTTATATCGATCCAAGTCTCGGTTACAACACTATCAAACTTAAAGTGTTTGACAAACTTCTCCAACAGTGAAGGAGTCCTTATACAATAAGGATTGGGTTCAAATGTGAACTCCTTCGTCTAAGCTATGGATATAACAAGTGAGCTTAGGGTTAGAGGGATAAGGAACGAGAATGTAGCTATCTAGAGCGACGAACAACTGAGGGTTTAGCTATAGGTTCGTGTCAGTCGCTTGGATACTAGAAGCTTATGTCGGTTCAGCTTGGTTCCTTTTGAGCTGGATGTAGTCTTTCGCCGGAGATAACTCGGTTGTTTCTTGCGGAGGACTTAGTTGTTAATATCGCTCGTTTGAATGCTCTCTCGTGTTCTAGGTGCGCGCATTCTCTCTCAAATCTTGAATGATCCCTCTATTTATAGAGCAGAGATTGAAATAGATCCGTTGGAGACGATCTTCTTCTCTCTCTCTCTTTTTGGTAGCAAACGGCTCTTTTGGTGTAGGTAACAGTGTACTTTCCCACCTTTTTAGGTAAAAGGTTGATCGCAGCCTTTAGCGGTGAGAAGACACGTGTATGCTTGTCATTCGTCGAGGTGGATGAAGTGGTCGAGACAAAGACAAACTTTGAGACAGATCGAAGCTAACTTCTCTCTTCCTCGTACATGACAATGCCGATTGTCTTTCAAAAGATTCTCGACATCCCCGAAGACTATCCGCCGTTCTTGAGTCCGACCTTGTATTCGGTAGATAGACTAGCCGAGATAAGTCTATCGAAGATCGGCTACGAGTCCAGTGAACTACTCTCGCTTAGTTCGGTTCAGCGACTCTCTCGCATATCTTTGCTCTCGCCGAGTCCAAGATTACTGAGTCTTCTACACTGGTGCTGAGGCTGATGAGCTACTGAGCGCCTTGACCAGAGCAGAGTGTCTACTGAGTCTGAAACCTCAGAGACAAATACGAATACAAAGGAATGGTTCACCAATCAGATAGGGTTTTGGGACCTTCAAATCTTCTCAACAGTTCAGAGCACGAGGCTACTGAGCATGATTCAGTATAGAAGATAAGAGTAATTTCCCACAAGTATGATCATGCTGAGGATTGAATCATCACCCAACACATCTTGTCAGAGGAGGATTCAAAGGGGGGCGGGTGGGTGCGACTGTCCCCCCGAACTTTCGTGTAATACTATGAATTGTCTTCAATTTTTAGTAATTTATACATTTGTCCCATTTAAATTTTTGGATTCACCCCCCGAGATTTTTGAATTTGTCAACTTACACCAAAATAAAAATTAAGAATTAGTGTGAATGTGACCACTAATTTAGGCAAATATTAAAAAATGTATGTTACGTGTCACTAATTTTAATTTTAGTAAAAGTCTAGAATTTAAAGTTTTGAATATCTATTTTGATAGAGTTACATATACAATATAGCATATATCTTTATGTAGTTATATGTTATGTTTGTGTTTTCATTTTTTTATACTTGATTGTCCTTTAAGTAAAATTAGCAACATTTGAAGCATAAAAAACTCTATCTTTTAAATACTTGATTAATTTATAAGTTAGAAGTTTGTAGGGACAAAACTAAATTGTTACCTAATATGGATGAACTTACGGTTTTGGGGAGTTAATACATTAAGCAATGTCCCACATTGATTAATGAACTTCGATTGTAGAGGTATTTAAGTCTCTTCCACTTGGTAGGAGATAATAAAGTGACATGTGATAGGCTTGGGCCACACACGCTCATGCGCGCGAGCCTTTTAGCTGACAGTCGCACCGCACTGCGCCCGAGCCCGTGTCTGGCCCCTGCTCCGTGTCCTTGGATCTTGACAATTAGTTCTTTGGGTGGTCTGTGAGCTTGGTGAGCTACTTGTGGAGTGGCCTAGCTAGTGGTGTAATGCTCCTGTTACACCTGATCTTCTCATTTTGGAAGGCTTTAGTAGATATCCCTCTCCACCACTCCACGTTTTTTCCCACAAACCTGGCTGCCATAATGGGCAGCATTTACTCCTCCAACAATCTTCGAGATGTCGCCGTTTAATCTTTTGGCCCGAAACGCTGAAAATCGAAAATAATACCAAGGCGTTTTTTCGTCTTGTACTGGTTCCTCGACTAGACGAAGTTTCTACTTTCTTTTCTATTCTATTTTTTTGTTTTTCCAGACTAAACGTTTTCTGGATTGTAATAGCAGTTTTGGTTGTATTCTACATCATCAGCATCTTCAGGTTTTCTCGGAGTTTAAGTAGATGCATATGTCTTGGAGATGACTTGTATCAAGATCTACAACTACTGATTGAAGAAATGGATTTGATCAAGAAAGCGGTGATGACGATCCATATGGAGAGTACTGCAATTCGATCTCAGCTACGGAGACCTTTCTCAACCGTTGTCGGTTCCTCCACGTCTTCTTCTTCCTTCGCTCTTCTTCTTCCGTGGTGGGCTTTGACGATGCGCTAAATGAACTCTTAGAAAAACTCGTGAGAAGCAAAGTCAATCTCCAAATCATCCCGATCACAGGGATGGGTGGAATTGGTAAGACCACTCTTACTCGAAATATATTTGATAGTGCATATATTAAGGAGCAATTTCTTCTTCGTGCTTTGACTACAATTTCTCAAGAAATTCTTAAAGAGCTACTTAATAAAGCAAAAGGAATTTCAAGTGATAAAAGTGAGGATGAATTGGGAAAAGAATTATACCACCATTTATTGGGGAGAAGTTGTCTCCTTGTGTTGGAAGATATGTGGAGTATAGAAGTATGGGATAACATAAGCCGTTACTTCCCTAATTATAAGGATGTGGGTTGGGTAATAGTAACAACTAGGCTAAAAAAACTTAGCTTCTCACTCCAATTGTGCATTTCTAAATGAAATCTATTCTCCAAAACTATTTTTGGTGAAGAAAGCTTCCCTCTCGAATTAAAAGAAATTTGAGAGAAGTTTGTAAGAAATTGTAAAGGACTTCCTTTGTCACTGTCACCACATAAGGTCTTTTGGCAAAATCTGAACAAACACGTGTATATTTGGAGCGTATAGAGGGAAAGTTAAATTCAATAGTGAATTAAGAGGATGATAAATATTCCTTGAGAATATTGAAAACGAGTTATGATCATTTACCAGTCCATTTAAATACATGGTTTTTGTATATAAGTGTGTACGAGGAGGATTATAGTATTCATATCTCAACGCTCAAAAGTTGTGGGTTTCCGAAGGTCTTCTGGAACCAACAAATTCACGAAGTTCGGAAACAATCGCTAGGGAAAACTTAAAGGATCTGGTTGATAGGAACCTCGTTCTAGTTGATAAGTTGGGCTCTACTGTAAACCTGAAGTACTGCAAAATTCATGATCTATTCAGGGACATGTGCCTGAGAGAAGTTGAGAAAGAGAGATTTTATTGTCTTCTTAGGCAACGTATTCCTCGAGGCGTAAATAACTTTCGCCGCATCGTTGTTTCTCAAGATACTTTAATGGTTCAATTCTGGGATGCCTTAGAATTTATGCCTAATGTTCGTTCCATTATATCCAATTATCATGGGTACGTCATCCTAGATCCAATTATCAATAAGGTAGTTGAGGATATTGCAAGGAAAAGATGATGTTTTCCAAAAATATGTGTTTGAATTAGTTAATTTGATGTGCATTTTATTTGTTACGTTGTATATGGACAAGCTAACCTCTTCGTTCAATAGCAGACACTAATAGTTCGTGGTAGCGAATCTTTTGCCGCACCAATTGAAATTTGGAACATGCCTCATCTTAGGCATGTCAAAGTCCATCCCCGGAGTGCGACTTCCGGACCCTCCGACCAAAGAACCTTGTCATCATGGAAAATCTAAAAACATTGAAGAGAGCCGGACATTTCAAGCTCAATCAAGAAGTGGTTAAGAGAATTCCAAATATCAAGAAATTGGCTATATGGTATTTTGAAGTTGAGTCAAATGGGGATTATTTGTTGGTATTAAAAAAAAACTGCTATTACAAGTAAACTATTAAATAACAAAATGAATTAAAACAACAAAAGGAGAAAACCGTCGAGTCGAGGAAGGCCTCTCTCCGCAAGACAAAAACGCCCCGGTAGTGCTCTCGGTTGTGGTGTTTCGTCCCCAAAGATGAAACGACGACGTCTCAAGGATTGCAGCACCGCAGGATCTTTGAGCTCCGGCGAACAGGACTTTCCGGCGAGGACACAAGCTGCTGGACTTGAGCTAAGAGCAGCTAAGATGAGCTAAGAGCTAAGAATGGAATGCAAGCTTTGTATGGAAGCTTTGTTGTTGCAAGTGTTGGTGTGTTGAAATGAACCGAACACACGCCTATTTATAGGGGCTTGCCCCCGTGTGAAAGGGTGTTGGTAACTCCTGCCAATTAAGGCATGCTGACGTGTCCATGGGAGTGGAGGAGTGGAGAGATGGAAGGGTGGCTTCCAGATCCTTCCCAAAAGTACTACTCTGGTGTAGCAGGTGCAGTGCACCACGGAGAGGAATCCAGTGCAGCCGGTCCACTGCACCGCCCGACCCGGCACCCGACCCGGCACCCGACCCGGCGAACGACCCGACGGACCACCCAAAGGACCAATTGCCAAGATCCAAGTCCAAGTCCAAGTCCAAGTCCAAGTCCAAGTCCACGGACCCGGAACCGGAACCGGAGCCGGAGCCGGAGCCGGGCACGGGCACGGGCACGGGCGCGGTGCGGTGCGGCGCGGCGCGCCGCCGCGCGCCGCGCGTGTGAGGCGGTCGGCGAAAAGGCTCGCGCGCATGAGCATGTGTGGCCCAAGCCCACCACATGTCACTTAGTTATCTTCTACAATATTGTAGAGACTTAAATACCACACAAAACATTATTCATTAATCGATGTGGGACATGATTAATGTAATAACTCTCCAAAACCCGAATAAGGTAAGTTTCTCCACTTTAGGTAACATATTAGTTTTGTCCCCCCAAACTTCGAGCCACTATTTCTCACTCACCGAAAATCGAAATCGAGAAATTAAACACACTATAATTATCTACTCGAAACGTAGATCGACGTCATATATCTCAAAACATTAATCGGATAAATATCGAGGCTCGAAATTGCGATCAAAAAGGGCTGAATTTTGCCCAAGTCAAATTAGCATTTAATGCTAATTGAATTTCCATAATATATATAAATAATATATATATAAACGATTTTTTCCAACAATCCCCCACATGAGTGGAAATAGCCAAATGCATGCATGCAGACACACAGCTCTGTCCTCAAGAGACAATAAAGCATTAGGGTAGGTGGCTTGTGACCTTGAACCTTCCTTAGTCAGTGCTATCGAGCATACCGGCGGATTAGTGGACACGTGGCCTTGAACTATTCCTCCATGGTGTATACTGAGACAATAACACTAACACTATAAAGTCTCAACCTCGTCCGTTCTCACGTTTGTGTCCTTTGCGGCCATGGACAACCTCTTTGGATTCATAAGTGTTACATAGAAGCGGCCCTCACTTCTCACTTACATAGGTGATTCTTACTCGAGTATCTCGTCATACTCCACCTTCTCAAGGCATCCAAGAATCATTAAAAGTCAAAGACTTAACCTCACCACTTGACAGTCACCAACACTCTCGAGCTCTTTTAGGGAATAGACTATTTGAGTGTGGTATCAACAGACTCATATAGCTTAGTTTTCCCATTGAACCAAGTTCATGGGATCTCCAATCTACAAGGTTGGGTATCCACTATAATCGTCTTTAACGTGTGGATTTAACTCCCATTCCCTCTACGAGCTTATACATTTGATCTCGATTCAAACTCTTAGTAAGCGGATCCGCTAAGTTATCTATAGACTTGACATAGTCTACGAGAGATAACCCCACTCGTGATCAAATGTCTTACGGTATTATGTCGACGACGAATATGTCTCGACTTACCATTATACAACCCACTCTTGGCCCTACCAATAGCTGCTTGGCTATCACAGTGAATCATCACAGGTGGCACGGGTTTCGTCCAACATGGAATATCTTCAAGAAAATTACGGAGCCATTCGGCTTCCTCACCGACTTTATCTAAAGCAATAAATTCGATTCCATGGTGGATCCGGCAATGCACGTCTGTTTCGTGGATCTCCACGACACGCCTCCTCCCCCTATAGTGAACACATAACCACTAGTTGACAACGAGTCTTTAGTGTCGGATATCCAATTTGCATCACGGTACCCTTCAAGTAATCGGGGGATGTCGCGAGTAGTGCGGCCCCAAAGTTAAGAGTGTATTTCAAATACCTCGAACTCTTACAAGAGATTTCCAATGTTCTCTACTAGGATTACTAGTATAGCGACTCAGTTTGTTCACAGGACAAGCTAGATCAGGCCTCGTACAATTCGTGATGTACATAAGACAACCAATGACTCTAGCATAATCCTCTTGAGCAACAGGATCACCCCTATTCTTGCTCAAGTGAACATTAACTTCTAGAGGAGTCTTTGCCGGCGCACTATCAAAGGCATTAAACCTCTTAAGTACTTTCTCAATATAATGAGATTGAGACAAAACAATCCCTTTAGGAGTTCTTTGTATCTTTACTCCAAGAATAACATCAGCAACTCCCATATCTTTCATATCGAAATTTCTTTTAAGCATACGCTTTGTGTCATTTATGACTTGAAGGTTTTGTCCCATAATTAACATGTCGTCTACATAAAGACAAATAATTACAAAGCCATTCTTTGTATTCTTTATGTAAACACACTTGTCACATTCATTAATCTTAAAGCCATTCGACAACATAGCCTCGTCGAATTTCAAGTGCCATTGTAATGGTGCTTGTTTTAACCCATATAGGGATTTCACCAACTTACATACCTTTCGCTCTTGACCAGGTACAATGAACCCTTCAGGTTGTTCCATATAAATTTCCTCTTCTAAATCTCCATTTAGAAAGGCTGTTTTCACGTCCATTTGGTGAATCTCAAGATTGTGCAAAGCAGCAATCGCGAGAAGCACACGGATAGACGTAATCCTCGTTACAGGCGAATAAGTATCGAAGAAGTCATATCCTTCAATTTGCTTAAAGCCTTTAACCACTAAACGAGCTTTATACTTATCAATTGACCTATCTGCCTTATACTTTCTTTTTAGGATCCATTTACATCCTAAGGCCTTGCAACCTTCGGGTAAGTCTGCTAAGACCCAAGTGTGATTCTGCATAATGGAATCAATTTCACTTTGGACAGCTTCTTGCCAAAGTGGGCCATCGGGTCTAGAAAGAGCTTCTTTTATAGACCGCGGCTCTTCATCCAAAAGAAAGACAACATAATCAGGACCAAAGTCCTTAGCAACTCTTGCTCTAGTGCTACGTCTTGGTTCTAAAGTTTCAAGATCGACTGACTTGCCTTTTTACGTGTATCGGGTTCTACCCCCACATTTCTAGAACTATTAGCAACTTCTCTTGCTTCACCACTAGAGTTCGACTCAATTTTATCATCCTTCTTACAAGGATATACATGTTCAAAGAATATAGCATTCCTTGATTCAATAGTAGTTCCAACATTCATATCGGGCACAGCCGACTTATGAATGACAAATCGATATGCACTACTATTCAGTGCATATCCTATAAAGATACAATCGACGGTCTTAGGTCCGATTGTAACTTGCTTCGGCAAAGGCACTTCTACCTTAGCCAAACACCCCCACACTTTGAGGTATTTATAGGAAGGTTTCCTTCCTTTCCACAACTCGTAAGGAGTTACATCTCTACCTTTTAGAGGTATTTTGTTTAATAAGTAGTTAGCCGTCAAGACGGCTTCCCCCACATGTTGCAGGGCGGTCCAGAACTTATCAACAAAGCATTCATCATCTCCTTTAGAGTTCGGTTCTTCCTTTCAGCTACACCATTTGATTGAGGCGAATAGGGGGCAGTGGTTTGATGAATAATACCACTTGTCTTACACAACTCTTCAAAAGGAGCTACATATTCTCCACCTCTATCACTTCGTACCATTTTGATTTTACAATCAAGTTGGTTTTCGGCTTCTGCTTTGAAGTTAGAAAAAGCTTCAATCGCCTCATCTTTACTCCTTAAAAGATGAAGAGTACAATACTTGGTGCAAGTCATCAATAAAAGTAATAAAATACTTTTTCCCACCTCTAGTTTGTACAAACTTCAAGTCACATACGTCAGTGTGAATGAGTTCTAGAGGTTTTGTGTTCCTTTCTACAGAATGAAATGGCTGCTTAGCCAATTTTGCTTCAACACAAACTTCACACTTGGTTTTGTTAAACTCATTTACTTTAAGTAGATCGAGATTAACTAATCTTTTTATAGCATTTAGATTAACATGTCCTAATCTAGAATGCCATAAATCGGAACACTCAAGCAAGTAAGAGGAAGTAGTTGCGTTTTCATTATCTTTGGCCTCAATGGCCTCTTGGCGTATCGCCATTACAGATAGTTTGAAAAGGCCCTCAGAGAGGTAACCTTTTCCTAAAAACATTCCAAATTTTGTCAAAATAAACTTGTCGACTCAAATACTAGTCTAAAACCTCTCTTAACTAGTACAGAGAGCCGGACACCAAATTCTTCCGGATATCGGGGACATGCAAAGCACCTCTCCAAGAGTGAGGTTCTTGCCGGAGCTCAACCTTAGCACCACGAGTACCATAGCCAACCACCTCGGACGAGGCTTGATTACCCATATTGAGCTTCCTCCCTTGGCGGCTCTTGTACTTGGTGAAGCGGCCCGGTCACCACAAACATGTGCCGTGGCAGCGGTATCAATATACCACTTCCCCTCATTCTCCACGACGTTTGCTTCTTCAGTGACAACGGCCGCAAGGTCGGCTTCAGTGAGGTCAATCTCCAACATATTGGCTTGACGAGCCCTCTTCTTCTTCGGCTTTCGGCAGTCCTTGGACATGTGGCCGGATTTGCCACAGTTGTAGCAGTCCCCTTCAAACTTGCGGGATTGCACCTTGCCCTTCCCTTTGGGGTTGCTATTCGAACGCCCTCTCTTAGCATTGTTGGAGTTGCCACCTTTCTCGGCCAAAGGTTGACTCTTGGCTCCACGGGTGCTTTCCCCTTCCCATCTCGAGTCCTCATGTCGGTCTCGATGCGGAGCTTAACCACAAGGTCCTCAAGCGTCATTTCCTTTCGCTTGTGCTTCAAGTAGCTCTTGAAGTCCTTCCAGCTCGGGGGAAGCTTCTCAATTACAGTTGCCACGATAAAAGCATCTGGCAAAAGCATACCTTCGGCGTGGACATCATGGACAATGAGTTGGAACTCTTGCACTTGGTCCATGACTGGTCGAGAGTCCACCATTTTGTAGTCCAAGAACTTGGCGACTACAAACTTCTTGGTACTCGCATCGTCGATGCGGTATTTTCTTTCAAGTGCCTCCCAAATTGCCTTGGAGGTCTTTACATTTGCATATACACCGTACGTACTATCATCTAGTCCACTAAGCAAGAAGTTTTTACGTAAGTAGTCGAAGTTAGCCAATTATCATAAAGGCTATGCGGACTTCCAAGTTCTCTTCGTTGTCACTTGGAGGGGCGGGAGTATTCTCCATCGGCACGGTTGTAAACCCTAATGTTGTCGGGTAGAACAACATCTTCCCGTTGCCACCTCTTGAAATCGGCTCCACCAAACTTAGCCGGCTTCTCGGCGACGGGCGGCACTCTGGACGAGTGCGAGAGGTGCCGTCGGGGGTTGGGTTCGAACCCCCCACCACTCCATGGTGGTTCACACTCCCAAATGGGACGTTGCTCTGCAAGGCAGAGGACATAGCAGTGAAGTTGAATGCCGTGTGAGCGGCATTAGCACGGTTAAGTGCTATCCTTGCGTCGGTAGCGGCGGAAATGGCGACTAGGGTTGGATTAGCAAAGGCCGGAGCAGGTGTAGGGACGGACGTCGGTGGAACGGTGTTGCGGAGGAGGCAATGACGTCGATACTGCGGGGTTGGTGGCAAGCGAGGCGGCGGCGGTAACGTCGGAGAAAGCAGCACTTGAGGAAGACATCTTCTTAGTTTACTTGAAGCAGATATGTGGTTTTTCGTCTTGCGATTGTTGGTATTAAAAAAAAAACTGCTATTACAAGTAAACTATTAAATAACAAAATGAATTAAAACAACAAAAGGAGAAAACCGTCGAGTCGAGGAAGGCCTCTCTCCGCAAGACGAAAAACGCCCCGGTAGTGCTCTCGGTTGTGGCGTTTCGTCCCCAAAGATGAAACGACGACGTCTCAAGGATTGCAGCACCGCAGGATCTTTGAGCTCCGGCGAACAGGACTTTCCGGCGAGGACAGAAGCTGCTGGACTTGAGCTAAGAGCAGCTAAGATGAGCTAAGAATGGAATGCAAGCTTTGTATGGAAGCTTTGTTGTTGCAAGTGTTGGTGTGTTGAAATGAATCGAACACCCGCCTATTTATAGCTGCTGCCCCGCAGTGAAAGGGTGTTGGTAACTCCCGCCAATTAAGGCGTGCGACGTGTCCGTGGGAGTGGAGGAGTGGAGAGATGGAAGGGTGGCTTCCGGATCCTTCCCAAAAGTACTACTGCGGTGTAGCAGGTGCAGTGCACCACGGAGAGGAATCCAAGTGCGGCCGGTCCCACCGCACCGCCCGACCCGGCACCCGACCCGGCACCCCGGAACGACCCGACGGACCACCCAAAGGACCAATTGCCAATAAGATCCAAGATCCAAGATCCAAGATCCAAGTCCAAGTCCAAGTCCACGGACACGGACACGGACACGGACACGGACACGGACACGGACACGGACACGACCGGCACCGGGCACGGGCGCGGTGCGGTGGGCGCGGCGCGCCGCGCCGCGTGTGAGGGGTCGGCGAAAAGGCTCGCGCAAGATGAGCATGTGTGGCCCAAGCCCACCACATGTCACTTAGTTATCTTCTACAATATTGTAGAGACTTAAATACCACACAAAACATTATTCATTAATCGATGTGGGACATGATTAATGTAATAACTCTCCAAAACCCGAATAAGGTAAGTTTCTCCACTTTAGGTAACATATTAGTTTTGTCCCCCCAAACTTCGAGCCACTATTTCTCACTCACCGAAAATCGAAATCGAGAAATTAAACACACTATAATTATCTACTCGAAACGTAGATCGACGTCATATATCTCAAAACATTAATCGGATAAATATCGAGGCTCGAAATTGCGATCGAAAAGGGCTGAATTTTGCCCAAGTCAAATTAGCATTTAATGCTAATTGAATTTCCATAATATATATAAATAATATATATATAAACGATTTTTTCCAACATTATTATTGTCTAAACTATCTCGAGTCTGCACAAATTGGAATCCTTCAACGCCTAGGCAACGGTATGAAAGTTCATGATTGTCTAAAGAAGCTCACCTTCCCACACTCGCTCAAGAAATTGGAACTTGTCTTTAACGATGACTTTGAGTTGGAAGAGATGTTGGAAAAGATTGGTTCATTACCAATGCTTCAGAATCTCATAATCAGCGGTGGATTCTTCAGAACATGCGAATGGGTAACAGTCGATGGCCAATTCCGCAAACTCGAGTTTTTGACATCGCGACAGTGTGGCTGTCTGGGACAGTGGACATCGGAGAGCTCCCATTTTCCACTCCTCAAGACTTTCATCTTGATCGTATGATAAATTTGAAGGAGATCCCATTGGAAATTGAAGATCTACCAAATCTACTAGCAATTCTGTTGGATAGAAGCAACATGTCAGCTGTTATGTCTTTGAAAAAGATAGTTGATGAACAAGAGGAATTACACGGGCAAGAAGAACTAGCCTTCCATGTTCAAGTAAATATGGAGTACTGGAGTGCAGAACGAAGATTTGAAGCGGAAGCTCTGCGGAGATTGGCAGGTCCCAACTTTGAAGTGGACTGACTACCCCTACCACTTCTCCAACGAGCTTGATTACTAGTAGCAATATCACACCATTCATTCATCCCTTCTTATTCATCATCTGCTCTTTAGTAATTCAATTATAAAGTCATTTCTTTGTTCTTCATGTTCTCAAGCACCTGCACTAAATTCGTAACTACAATCATATGAATACATAAACAATGCCTTTGGGTCCTTCAAAGTCCAATCTTGTTACCAAGGCTTGCTCCTTACTTTCAACTGCTGACATAACCGAACTTTTGAGTGGGAAAAACCGGCTGAGCAAGGCCAGATCGTGTGAGTTGTTGATCGACCTCAACTTGCCTCGGTTAAGTTCCTCCTTACTACGAAGGATGGTTTCGTTATTTTAAGAATTGAGGGAGAGAGTCTTTGATAAAGAATATATTATTAATTTAAATTGACCATAACATGATGTTATCGGTAGAGTTTTTGATAAGTAGAAATATCAACTACACTACGTATTGTTGCAAGCAGATATAGGCCTATGCACATTACAATTACATAGCACACTTTCCAGCTTCTCACTGGCTGAAAGCAAAACCTCTCTTAAAGGAGTTAGTGATTGTGATGCTTTGGAAGCTACAGCCTACATGTATATATCGTCCCTTCTTGAGTTTTGGTTGCTACAAGGGAAGCTCAAAGTATTTACTTATAAGAAAAGTAATACTGAAACCTAATAATCATAAATCGTTTTTTTAGCTACTAATTTTAACATTTCTCATTTGAAGATGTTATCGACGGTCAAATCTCTCTCTCGTTTTGCAGATTAATCGCTCTCTGTTTTCAGGTGTATTCCGCCCTTCTCTCTCTTGAATTCCTGACGGGCTCTAAATTTGAGTTTGATGATTGGCCGGAGCCGGAGTTCAGGCCACCGATGTCGTAAGCATTTGGTACGACTGGTGCAGCGTGCTAATCTGAAGGACACTTTGGTGGTTAAATCTTGTTTGTTACGTGTAAAAATTACACAAGAAATGGGCCTATTGGGCTTTGATTTAAACATGAAAGAAGCCCATTATACTGAAGCGGTGAAAGCCCATGCTATTCGTAATTGCACGGACCTCCGCCACTTTTCTCTTCCCCTTCTAAAACCTCCCCCTCCGTCGCCGGCGGATAACCCCTCTCTCACAATGGTCGCTGACGGTGAAGAAATGGCGGTGGAAGTGGAGAGACTGTTCGTAGGAGCAGGCTGCAACAGAGTAGTTAACAACGTTTCATGGGGCGCATCTAATTTGCTCTCTTTTGGTGCGCAGAACGCCGTTGCCATCTTTTGCCCCAAGGTTGTGCTGTAGTTTTACTTTAGCGTTTGATAAGACTTATGTTTGCAAGTGATACTAACGGTGTTTCTTTTCGATAGACTGCGCAAATTTTGACTACGCTTCCGGGCCACAAAGCGCATGTCAACTGCACGCATTGGTTGCCCAGCAGCAAGTTTGCGTTCAAAGGTCGAATACTTACCTCGTCATTCTGCTGGTTGAAACTTTTTCTTCATTTTTCATTTGGGAAGTTTATGTGGTGAATTGAGTTTGATGATTTTATTTTTCTCGTTTAAAGTTATTTTTGGTTGGGGTATTGATATTTCTACTATAATATTCATACGGGTGCTGATTCTTTTTTAATGAAGAGCTGAGTTTATCTGAATTTGTTGGTAGATGGTTAATATGGTGTATATTTCTATCTCATTTTGTAGCCAAGAATTTGGGAAAGCATTATTTGTTATCTGGAGATGCTGATGGAACGATCTTGCTGTGGGAACTATCCATTGCTGATAAAAAGGTTTTTCTTGAGCCCTAACTTTTGGGTGGGTGGGGGAGGGGTATTTCAGCTTTTCCATGTCATAACAAATTAACAATTAGTATCTTGGGCTAAGTTATTGCAAAGGAAAATAAAATAAGAGAATACACTTTTGAATGTACTAAGAAGTCGAGAAATTCATTCTCTCTTGAGGTGAGTGTGTGAAATTATTCATTTTGGCCTGCCTTGTTTGGAATTCATTGCTTCAAAATGAATTTCTTATCAATTTGAGCATGAAACTCAGAATGAAATGGTGTGCTAGGTTGAGGTGAGTAGGTAGGGCTAATTATCGAATGGATTTGGCATGTTTTGCACCCTGACCTTGGTAGTATAGGCATTAAGATAAGAACTAGATTGAGAATTCATCGTGAGAGATAAGATCCTAGTTATCACCCTCCAAGTGAGTTTTGAAGTATTAAACTTATCTGAGATACAATTTATAATTCGGCTGAAACCTGTTTATGGATGGGATTTTCTGTACAGTTTTATGGAGAAGAAGTAATGTTGTAACGTAAAATTCTAATTTTAATCTATTTTGAGCTGTTTCATGTATTTCTGACTCTCAATTTTTGGGGAAATAATAATGAAAGGGTGTGGCATGTTTGGTAAATCCTTGTATACCTACTACCTTGTGTTTTTCAGGGTTTAGTAAAACTTTTAATTTTAATTTGAAGGTGGTTTGAGAGAAGTGATCTACCTAAGAAAGTTTTCTTTATTTTGTGCTTATATCAACAAGGATGGCCATATGTGATGATAATATTTTTCTAAACAAATCTTATCTTCAATTGCCACTTGTCCAAAGGAAGGTTAAAATGCCATTACCAAATTCTAGACTTGCGACATCTATGATATGCTTGAGGTGTGTCGTGCTTTGTTGCGCGGCCCAGTATCTGGTGATGATTAGTTTTGTTCAAATCAAGGTTTTAAAAAACCCAATTGAGGCCCGCCTCGAATCGAAACGGCGAAAAAACGCCTTGAGGCGTACGCCTCAGTCCATGCGCTTCTTCTAAGCGCCTCGTTCCGGCGAGGCGCGCCTTTGAGGCATTTTTTCATTGAGGCGGTCCCTTTTTTAATTGGGCCAGAATTCAAATTCTTATAAAATTAATGTAATTGGGCTTAAACCTAAATCATTAATTAGATTTTCAGTCAACCCAACCCAAAATATTTAGATTAGAATCAAAATTGAGTAGAAAACAACGTGAATTGTGAATTGCATTATCGCGCCATGAAATCGTGAATTGCATTCTCGCACCGCTCCTCCCTGCCGCCGTCGCCGAAACCGCCGCCGCCGCTCCTCCCTGCCGCAGCCGCTGCTCCTCCCTGAAATTAATGTTGCTTCCAGACACCCGTTATTAGTGCTGCTTCCAGAAACGAAGAGGTTATATTAAATTAGACATTTCTTTATGTGTTTATTAGATAGCTAGGTATAATTAATTATTTAGCTTAATAAAACGAAGAGGTTAGCTATGACCTAGTAAGATTCATTGTATTCTTCTTCCAGAAAAGACATTTTGGCCACCAATTCCCATGTATTTCACTAAAAAGTTAAAATCCTAGTTGTGGAGAATATTGAATCCCATGTATTTTGAAGTTGAGAGTATTTTGGACTTATGTGTTATTATATATTTATTAGGGGAAAAAATTAAATTTACACCTCAATTTTACGCCTCGTTCCGTTTCGAGGCTTACGCCTTGTGAAACCATGGAAAAACGCCTCGAAACCCGTTTACGCTTTTTAAAACCTTGGTTCAAATGCAACTATATGGGGGTTAAAAGTCGTGGATGCTTTATGAAGTTTGGAAGTGTCCATTGAAACTTAAAAAGAAAAAAGGTGGTCTATTCTTAATATTATTTTTTTCTTACAGAAACTTATCTTCTTAAACTGCTAGCAAATTTCCAATTTGAATAGTGATGTGTTAATTTTTGATACATACATAGGGCGCATGCATATATTTTATATCCTGTTGAATATTAACTCGGTATCAAATTTTCTCTCAGTGGAGGAATGTGCTACAAGTCCCAGAAAAACATAAAAAAGGTGTCACTTGCATCTCTGCAATTGTGATATCTCAGACTGAGGCTATATTTGCATCCTCCTCATCTGATGGAGTAGTGAGCGTGTGGGAAATAATTTTTCCATTAAGCACTGCCGGTGAGTTGCTTGGATTTGAGCAATTCTATATTATTAACTCTGCAGTTGCTTTACATTGATTATATAATCTACCCAATATTGATATTATTATTCCCTTATGATAATTTGTAATGGGCAAATATGTGGATAGGGCCGGAATTTACTTTGCTGCAATTAATCTTGTGATTGACATTGCTCTTTTCTGATATTTGATTTCTTATAGTTTCATTTTACTGTCTTAGGTGAATGCAAATTGTCATGCTTGGACTCTATAGTTGCTGGTAGAAAACCCATGGTTGCTCTTTCACTTGTTGAGTTGCCTGGAAACAGCGGGCACCTAGCTCTAGCAATGGGTGGTTTGGATAACAAAATTCACATTTACAGTGGTGAGAGAACAGGAAAAGTGTGTATCCTCTGGTTCATTAGCTTATTTTTAATTCTTCTTCATTATGCACTTTTCTTTTGCTAAAGGGATTCAATTTCTCTTACTCTATTTCCAGTTTGTCCATGCCTGTGAACTGAAAGGGCACACCGATTGGATTCGTTGTCTGGATTTCTCATTACCTCTATATGCCAATGGTGAAACATCAATTCTTCTTGTGAGTTCATCTCAAGACAAAGGGATACGTATTTGGAAGATGGCTTTACATAAAGCTCTTGCTGATAACAGCAACGAAGAAACCAGTTTGGCCGCTTACATTAAAGGCCCTATATTTGTATCCGGTTCATCCTCTTACCAGATTTCTCTTGAATCCCTTCTTATTGGACATGAGGATTGGGTGTACTCGGTGGAATGGCATCCTCCTCAAACCTCCTCTACTGATGGCATCGAATGTTATCAACCTCAGAGCATTTTATCTGCATCCATGGACAAGACAATGATGGTATGGCAGCCGGAGAAGACTACTGGTATATGGATGAACATGGTAACTGTTGGGGAGTTGAGTCATTGTGCTTTGGGCTTCTACGGTGGCCACTGGAGTCCAAGTGGAAACTCAATTTTAGCTCATGGATATGGTGGATCTTTTCATCATTGGAAAAACGTTGGCACTGACTTTGATGACTGGAAGCCTCAGAAAGTTCCTTCAGGTCACTTTGCATCAGTGTCAGACATTTCTTGGGCTAGGGATGGAGAATATCTGTTATCTGTTAGCCATGACCAAGTAAGAAGCTTATTGATATTCAGTCACGTTAAATTTTTTTTTTCATTTGGGTGCGTATGCTTGTCAGTTATTTTTCGGGTAAGATTTTGGTTAGAGGTCGCCTTCAATTATGATAAACACGTTGCATAAGATAAAGGCAAGCAAAGTCCTTAGTCTATTTGGATCTCTTATTCATGAATGAACATTTGCACTTGAAATATATAATTTTTGGATAGTTATAGCTGTTGAAGTTATTTGGTTATTACCTGGTTTTCTTGGTAGGTTGATTTGGAAATGTGGATTTGTTATATGAATGCTTCTAATCTTTGTCATCTTTTAGATTTTTAAAGGTACACACGTACTAATTGCTTCATTTGTTTGTTTCCTTTTCAGACATCTAGAGTGTTTTCTGCCTGGTCTGATAAATCTCATGTAGAAGATGGAGAGGCTTGGCATGAAATTGCACGGCCTCAAGTTCATGGGCACGATATTAACTGTGTGGCGATTACCAGAGGAGAGGGGAACCACAGATTTGTAAGTGGGGCTGACGAAAAAGTTGCCAGAGTTTTTGAAGCTCCGCTCTCCTTTCTAAAGACATTAAATCACACCTCTTCCTGGAAATATACCTTTGCTGATGCTCTTCCATCAACTATGCAAATTCTTGGTGCAAACATGTCCGCCCTGGGGCTATCGCAGAAGCCTATATATGTTCATGGTGAGACTTGTTCCAATCTACACCACAAATTCTTAAATGTATTGTCTTTAATCTAAATGGTTAATACTAATACGTACATCAAATTTAAAACACTTTGAACTTTTAACACATTGTTGTTCGCCTTACCATCCTATCTTATTAGCCTGATAGAATCTTTCTCTAAGCCTTCTACTTGCGGTATATGAGATTGTCCCATCCGCTGGCATATGGTACCAGCATCTATTCATCTATACTTCGTACGATCTATTACACTACTTGAAACACTACCTGAGTAGTTTATCCGAGGAGTTCTGGTGCTAAGGCGTTTCTGTTTTGTTTCCACATGTGACACTTGCTAAAACATTATTTGCCAATATGCTTTTACCTTTCTCTGCAGCATCACCCGAGTCAAAAGGAAGAGATAATAACGAAGGCATCGACACCCTTGAAACTATTCCAGAAGCAGTTCCAACTGTGTTGACAGAACCACCCATTGAGGAGCAACTGGCATGGCATACACTATGGCCAGAGACACACAAGCTTTACGGACATGGAAACGAACTTTTTTCTCTTTGTAGTGACCACGACGGAAAGCTAGTGGCTTCCTCCTGCAAGGTATTTCTTCGTTTTCTTATCATACCGTGTTAACTGCTTAGTAAATTTAAACTCTTATCAAGACTCTTAACTCATGGGAGGGAGAGAAGATTTTACATAATATTGAAACAAGTTTTGGACCTCATAGGCACAGTTGGCTTCTGTTGCTGAGATATGGTTATGGCAAGTGGGCTCGTGGAAGGCCGTAGGGCGCCTTCACTCACACAGTTTAACCGTTACACAATTAGAGTTCTCTCACGACAACGCCTTCCTTCTATCCGTGTCCAGAGATCGCCACTTCTCCATATTTGCAATCAACAAGACAGGTGATCAAATCTTGCTGTGATTTTCCACTACTGCTATAGTTTTCACTTTTCAACAGCATATACCAATCTCTTGGAGTAACAACAGGGCAAGACGAAATAAACCCTCAGCTCGTCGTGAGGCAGGAAGCCCACAAGAGAATCATATGGGCGTGCTCTTGGAACCCTTTCGGCCATGAGTTTGCCACTGGCTCGAGAGACAAGACAGTGAAGATATGGGGACTTGAAAACGGATCGTCGGTCAAGCTGCTCACGACTCTGCCTACGTTCCGAAGCAGCATTACTGCATTGTCTTGGCTGGGTGTTGACAGACAGAGGGGCGTCGGGCTTCTTGCTGTGGGGATGGAGAGTGGTCTGGTCGAACTGTGGACCCTCTCCAGTGGCGCTGCAGCGCGAAACACTGCTCTTGCTGTTCGTTTCGATCCATTTATATGCCATGTTTCAGCAGTTCAGAGGTTGAGGTGGAGGAAGGCGGAGAAGGGAGGAGATAGTACGAGCGTGCAGCTTGCTTCTTGTGGAAGTGATCACTGTGTAAGAATATTTCAGGTGAGCTTTTAGTTTTTTTTTTTTTTTTATATATATAATGGAATAACGTTTGTTTTCTGAAAGATGAATTACCAGTCAGTTTGTATTATTGTATTTTTCAACCTCATTTCACTCGTATACTAGAAAATAAGTTTTTATGTTATAGGTTTATCTGATGTGGTAATATGAGTAAATTTTATAGTTATTTTTAACACATTCATTATATAATCAGGAGAATGGCCGATTTTACCCTAGAAAAAGTAATCGGACTACTTTATCGCATTTTATGATCGGAATCTTGACACTGATCGGGGCTTCTTAATGTATGTATGTACGACACAAATAAGACTATTAAACCTATTATTTCAATTCATAAACGGCCTTCGTCGTAAATTTTCATAAATTAGGGGACAACTATTGTGAAGGAAATTATATATGAATTGGGTGACACTTTTTTCGATACGATTATTAAGGAGAATTATTAGTTATAAGTAAAGTTATGTAAAATTACAGATTCTTTAAATAAAATGTGTAAATAGGAAGAAAGCAGAGGAAAGAAGAGTTCCATTTGGATCAAAGCATAAAATTTTGTGTGTACCACTTTTATATACAATTATGTATGCCACACTACAAGGGTATTGACATGTCTTAAATATGACCCACTTGATTTAATGAGAAATGCTACATGTCAATACTCTTGTGGAATAATACAAACAAAGGTATACGGAAGTGGTACATACAAGCTGCTCCGGGATCAAAGACAATTTCTTTCCCTCTATGGGGCTTTAGTAATTTTTTCTGACACTTTCTATGAAATGATTTGAAAAGTAAATAAGACATTTTTTATGCGACTGATGAAATATTAATATTTTTAGGATTATAGTAATGGGCAATTGTGGCCTTCGGAGTAGTTTGTATGTGCCACCACACAAACCACATTCTCTTCAGTGTAATAGGATCCAAGAGTCGGATAAATTATAACTAGACAATCTCAAAATACACGATAAAATTTGATGAATATAGTAGTAACTAAATTGC
Organism: Lavandula angustifolia; assembly: GCA_028984105.1. Classification (NCBI taxonomy): domain Eukaryota; kingdom Viridiplantae; phylum Streptophyta; class Magnoliopsida; order Lamiales; family Lamiaceae; genus Lavandula; species Lavandula angustifolia. The sequence goes on along the minus strand of CM054802.1, from coordinate 20,565,317 downwards.
GGAGATGATTCGTGATTGAATAAAAGGTTCTGATTGTGTGAAAGTTTGATTTCATCAAATTATTTAACCGTCGACACAAATTAAGGAAACAAATATTTTCTTTATTTCTTTTTTAAAAAATTCAACGGCTTCATATGTTTGTTCAACCGTCTGCGCTGGGGGCGCCTCATCAGCATTTCAAAAAATCAAAATCTTCTTGTTGTCATATTATTAAAAAAAAAATCCAGACAGAGTTTTCAAGATCTGAAAACGCTTAAGCAAAAATTAAGACTTGTTGGTGGAGTACAAGCCAAGTAATTCAAGGTATCATTAATTGCCATTAAAACTTCAATTTTACTGGAACAATCTGTAATTAGTTGGTGGGACATTGTCGTTTCTGGGAATGTGTGTGCTCTTTTTTTTTCCTACACTTTTTTATTACTCCCTCCGTCCATTGAGTTGTGCTCATTTCTTTTTTGCACGTAGATTAAGGAGAGTTGTTAGATGTGAGTGAAGTGTTGAGTCTCGTAAAAAGAGAGTGGGTAATTGTGTGTAAAAATTTACCTTTTTTGAAAACAGAAACAGATGAGTGGGACAAGCTAAAAAAAAACGAAGAGAGCTCGTTGGGACCGAGGGAGTATTGTTTACATGCCTGAACCCTTCCTTATCTTTGTGGGCAGATTCTCTCCAGTGTCTTTGAATCGGATTAACTTGTTCTTGCCCAGATGGGTTTGGGAAGCATGTTATCCTTTTGCCCTCCGATGAATCTGCGGAACATGTTTCAGGTTTGGTTTTAAATTTCTTGCTCTTCAGAGTTCTAACCTATAACAAAGATGTTTAGCTTTGTTGTGGGCAAGAAATTGATGTCTACTTCAGTTGATTTAGGTATAAAATGGCTAAATCAGTATAACCCCTTTTTAGATCTCTGCATCTTAAACTGGCTGGTGTATATTTTTACCAAAAGATGTTATTCTTGAGAAAAAGTAGAACTGCTTTACCAACTGCCAAGGTTGTAAAATGTTAATTACTGTTCTCTAAGTTGTTTGTTACCAGAAAATGTGGACTTAACTGAGTTATTTAAATGTTTTTTCCTGAAAAGACTTGAAAAGGGGACAACCTTTTTCAAAGGTTGGCTTCAATTAGGGTTCAGCAGATTGGTAGTAGGACCTTTTTTTTTTTGCTGTATGTGTTTGAAATCTTGCTTTTCTTGATCTTTTTTACATTGGAAAATAGCAGTTTAAACTCATATTTTGCCTTGGTTATATATTGACTAACAGGCTAGAGAAAATGAGATTGAGCTGGGAGGCCGGTATACAATCAAGTCTCATGGCAGACAACTTGCAAGAAGTCATAAGCATGACTGGCTGATACTAATACTGCTTGCGGTCATAGAGATAACATTAAATATCATTCACCCGTTTAAGCGCTTTGTTGGGGAAGGCATGATGGAGGATCTTAAATATCCCATGAAAGAAAACACCGTTCCAGTGTGGTCAGTTCCGGTGAGTTGAGACCTATCTATATTATCGAGCTGCTTATTCACGAGTATGATTTTGCCTTATGTGATTCTTGTGATTAGATATATGCAGTTTTGCTGCCTATTGCTGTTTTCACTATTTACTATCTCCGGTGGGGAGATGTGCACGATCTGCACCATAGTGTACTAGGTATTATACTTTAACTTCTACTTTCTCCTATGATATAGTAATATGTAGTATAAGTTATTAATAGGAGGTATATCTATTCTTATTGGTTTAATGGAGCAACAGGGAGTTTTGCTCACACCATAGTCATGACTGAATGTTAGGCCTCTTATTTGCTGTGCTCATAACTGGAGTCCTCACGGATGCAATAAAAGATGCAGTTGGCCGACCACGACCAGACTTTTTCTGGCGTTGCTTTCCTGATGGAAAAGATGTAAGTTATTTTGCCATACTGTTTTTATGTTTCATATTTAGACATTACTTGAGAATTGGGGGTTATTTGCAGTCTATTCAGTAGCCAATTGCTTTGCTATCCTATTTCTTAAATTATTAACCGTTTCTTGTTATTAGCTTTATGATCGGTGGGGTAATGTGGTCTGTCATGGTAAAGCCAGCGACATAAAAGAAGGCCACAAGAGTTTTCCAAGTGGGCATACTTCATGTGAGTTAACTTGCGCTATTATATATCTTCTTCACAGAATGTGAGATTAGAGAACCTATACATATAGCTTGTTGTTTGCATAGCTATATGTGGATTCAATGAAAGTTGTGTTGACTAATATTATCAGTTTCAAATGAGTTAGACCACTTTTCTAAAAATCTTTCTTACTCTTGTTTGATCAATTCTAATCAGTTAGGAAATATCATAATGACTATTCAAAACAATGAAACATGATCTTTCTGATAGAAATCCTTTTGTCACATCTTGTACCTCATTTACATTGATCGTGTGACGATAGATTTTATGATATTCCGCAGGGTCGTTTGCAGGTCTTGGTTTCCTATCACTGTACTTGGCAGGAAAGATTAAGTGCTTTGATGGCAAGGGCCATGTTGCAAAACTGTGCCTTATTTTTCTTCCCCTTCTTGCCGCGTGTCTTGTTGGTGTCTCCCGCGTGGATGACTACTGGCATCACTGGCAAGACGTGTTTGCTGGGGGTCTCTTAGGTCTGTCCCACCATTCGTTCGTTGCAACAACGTACCCTACTGTTTAAAGCTTACATCGAATGATACTAACATGTATGTATGCCATGCCAGGTCTCACGGTTTCGACTTTTTGCTATCTCCAGTTCTTCCCACCTCCATATCACTCAGAAGGTACATCTCTTGCCCTCTTTCTATCTAGTTTCCATTTATTGAACTTTATTATTGGGAAATCAGTTTCAATCCTTTAAATCAAAGCCATTCTAAATATGTGACTGTTCTTGAACCCTAGAAAAGCATGAGAGGAACCAGCTTAGAAGTGGATGATAGTCTTAACTCTCTTCTTGTGTTGGATTTTCGGATGTTAGGTTGGGGTCCATATGCGTATTTCCGAGCATTGGAGGAATCGCGTTCCACTATGCAGCCCGCTAATGGAATCAGTATGCAAGGAGTGCAACGGACTGCAACAAACAGGAATGTAACTGCAGATCAAGTTTTAGACTCAAGTTTTGATGCGATGGAGTCTGGGAGAAGGTAGGACGTGCATTTCTTTTACCTTGTGAATACTTTTGTAGGTCAACTAGTAATTTTGTCATATTTTTTCATCCTCATGCTCATACTGCTAACGGTTGTGATCTCAATTCCTACTACTTCAATGAATTGAAATTCTAGTCCAAATCGAGTACGAATTTTCATTTTGGATTCAGACGAAATCGTGCCGAAATCTGATTTTTTATACTTTTTGGCTTATTTGAATAGTATAAATCTTGAAATTATGTTGTCAAACAAAAATCTTATACACATTTACAATCAGCTTCCTAACAAAGACGAGATTGAAAATGAAATCCAAAAGCAGAGATGAACATATTTAAGTCCATTGGAATCTGGTTATCGAATCAAAATTCATTTATTCCAATTAAATGAAGTGGAGGCGAATCGGTCTCGCCTAAATGTGGAAACTCTCACGGCGGCGCTCCCGACGCCGGACCGTAGCATAGGCTGCCATCCTTCGACAACTCTCGCTTCAATCGGCTCCAAGGGCGGATCTACCGGTTAGCTGTATTAGGCTCCAGATACGTGCAGATTTCAGATAAATATATACATTAGTATTTAAAATGAAGAATTAGACCATTAGCCGAGTGGTCGAAATGTGAATTCTTTTTCCATGCGACCCGAGTTCAATTCCCTTCCTCAGCATTTTTGTTCCTATTATAATTTATTTCTATTTCTACTATTATTTTCCTTTTATTTCTTTGTACTTTCTTTTCTATACTCTTTTATTTATCTCTTTTGTTCCCTTATTTATTCCTACTTTCTTTCTTTTTTCTAACCGTATTTAGATTTTTTTCTCCTTAATTCTTATCTTATTTCTTTTCAATTTTTGTATTTCTTTTTTTTCAAATTTCTCCATTTCTTTTTTTAATTCCTTTTGCAGTTGCGCATATTCTTTTCTAACTTCTTTCTCTCTCTCTCTTTTTCTTTTTAAACAAGTTCATTTCAATTTTTTTTCTTCTTCATTTGTATTCCCACACTTCCTTTTCGAATTTATATTGAGTTTTGGTCATTCGAAAAATAGTAACATGTAAATATAAAATATATATATATATATATATACCTTTATTTTACTAGGGAGGTTCCGTGAACATATTTTTATTGTGTGAACGCGTGAACACTGCACTTTAAAGACAAATGTACTGCACTTTATAGAGAATAATATTGCACTTTAAGTACTGAACTTTCAAAATGACCAGACTACACTTAAGAGGCATTTTTTTAAATCTAACGAATAAAGTGCATTATATTGGCCTTGAAAGTACAATGTTGGTACGTTTACACAATAAAATTGTTCACACAGAAACCACTCTCTATTTTATATATATATATATATATATATATATATATAATGAAGTCTTTTTTCAGCCCACCCCACCGTAAATTCTAGCTCCGCCACTGATCGGCTCTCCGTTGCACCCGCTCGTACGTACTTTTTATCTAATCGCAGAATCATCTATTTAATTCACCACCTCAATTCATTGAAAATCATCAAATCAATATGAACCGATCGGGAATCCGAGTGTTTTGATAGCACAGTCGCCGATTTCTCCGTGAGTCGTAATCTCATTTCTAACAGGCGATTGGCCAATTGTACAACCAGGTCCTGAGTTGCGGCGGACCGATTGCAATGATTTATGTATTGGCTGAAACCGAGCCCGATGACCTTCAACATGGGCTCATACACGGCAAAGATTATCTCGGCCGGACTTTGAGCGGGCTTTATTACTCGTCTCCCGAATTGGGCGCTGATGATTAGGTTTGGGCCCTTGCGTCTTGGTTAGTTTTCTCTCTCAACCTTTTTCCAATTAAAATAATTGGGATAGAAAATGAAAACTAATATTTTCCGTCCCGCCCGACTTGTCTTGTATTCATTTGTTGGTCATCCCACTCAACTTGTCTTATTTCCTAAAAAGAAAAATAATTATTACACAACTCTCACTTTCTACACACAATCACCTACTCCTCTACACATAACTATCCACTCACCAAAATATTTACGCCGAAACCAAACAAGACAAGTCGATTGGGATGGAGGGAGTATTATTTTGGACTTTTGGATGTATTTGCAACTACTTATTATAAGCACTTATTATTTACTTTTATTTAAAGTTAAAAATAATTATTTAAACACCAAAAATATCTTAATAAATATTTTTAAAAATTACTTAATTAAATAAGTTTATACAGTCAAAAATAAATAAATATTTAAAATAAACTATTACAACAAGTTTGAAGATAGATTCAAATTTCTGTATTTAATGCCCTCGCGTTGCCACTTTCCCACGTTCACTTGTCAGTAGGGGTGGACGCGGGACGGGTACCCGCGCTGTGGGTACCCATTTACGGATATCCGTGCCTGCGGATAATTAATTTTAATACGCATTTTGTTCCCGCATAGAACGGGTACCCACATGCGGGTACCCGTGCGGATACGGTACATGTACGAATTTACCCGCAAATATTATCACCTATTTATAATATATTTAAATTCATAAATAAAAATTAAAAAAAAACCAAAAAATGAAATTTTAAAAACATAAATTAAAATTAAAAAATACCAATATATTTAAACCACTAAATAGGACTATAGGAGTAGATAATCTGTTTTATAAATCATGTTCCAATGGTGTCTCACCATAAATTATAATTATAAAACCGATCATATGATTATCAACTATGAAACCATAGATTCTTATAATTAAAATTACCGTGGAAAACTGTTTAGTCACACTCTAGTGCTAGCACAAAACATACAAACGGGTACCCGCGACGTCCCGCGCCCACCTCTACGTAAGAGAACCTCATATAAAAAAAATTTGTATATTAATGTGGGTACCCGTTCGGGAACGGGTACCTAAGAATAAAACTCATTCCCGTTCCCGACCCGCTTGATTTTTTGCGGGTACCCGTACCCGTTTTTTCCGACCCGAACGAGAAATACCCGAACGGGACGGGTACGGGCGCGGGAACCCGAATTGTTTACACACCCCTACTTGTCAGCCCATATCATGCCTTTGAACTTATATAATTTTGAAATTGATATTTGAATTTTAGTAATTACATATTGCAGTCAAGTTCATCTACATTATGTCAGTCATTAACATCTCTCCCAAAATTGTAGATTTTGCTACTTAATTAATTAACTCGTAAATCCAGATTCATTCCTATATATAGGGGGTGTTTGGAGTAGCTGAAACTTATTGATAAGTCTTTGAAAGACCTATTTGTCTTAAAAGCTGCTCAAAGCGGACTTTATTTGAAAATCAGTTAGTGTTTGGAAATAAGTGCTGAAAGCTGCTGAAAGTGGGAAAATAGTGTTTGGGAATACTGCTGATAGAAGTAGCTTATTATTACTTTTTAAAAGAAATGTATGTTTTGCCCTTAGTATTACTAATTATTATTTATAATAAATAATAAAATTAAGAAATAATTGTTATTCAATATTTATTTTTTGCTTACAATTTAAATCTAATACTATAAAATACTAAATTAACCTACATATTATATATATTATAAAATTGTTTCATAATAAATATAGTATATAATTATATGTTAAATATTATTTATTTGTATAAATTAATCATACAAACAAAATACATAAAAATTCCTCCATAAATTTTATGAAGAATTGAGAGAGAGAAGAGAAGAGATGCGGCGGATGTGATAAAAATGTATCCTCACAAAGTATTAGAGTTAGGGATAATTCTGGAATTAGATAAAATTATTAGGGGTAGTTTGGTCCGAAAAACGCATAAGCTATAAAGTTTGAAAGCTATAAGGCTAGAAGGCTGGGGTGGAGCGAACTTCAACAGATTCTCTATTTTCAACCCAATTTTAGAGAATCTCGGACTTTAAGTGGGAGTTCCAAACACCTCCACACCGACTTAAAAAGTCGAGCAGCCTTACAAAAAAGTCTGTTCCAAACACCCACATAATGTACTTCAAAAAATATCATATTATTCATGTAAAATTTTAAAATTTTATACGAAGATAGTGTTTGAAAAAGCTTTGATAAGCAACTTTTAGTTGCTTATGCTTAAAATTATTTAAACTTGTTATTAAGTAAAAGTTGTTAATATTTGAAATAGTAGAAAAAAAACAGCTTAATTTTAAAAAAAACAGTTTTGCAAACACTGTTATAAGTACATTTTTCAATTTCTTTGGGATTCCAAAAAAAACTCGACCCAAAACAACTTATGAGTTTTTCCCTTATTTTAGCTTATTTTAAGCATAAAAAAAATAGAAGCGCTTATTCCAAATATTAAAAATATGTTTTTACTATTAAAAAAATTAATAAATACTAAAAGCAGTTTATTTAAGCTGTTTCAAACACTTCTGAGAATTATGATTTGGAAATCAATTGGTTAAACCTCCAAATCTCAGAATATTAGGTGGTTGGTTTATTCCTAATTCTCCCTATTAACACTTTGGCCCCGTTTGATTGTCAGGAAAGTAATGTTGTTAGGGGGGGGTTGGATTGTTATTGAGTTGTGGAATATGATTGCGAGGAAAATGATTAAGGAAAGTAAAATTACTGAGAAATTTTATTCCTAGGAATATGATTCTAGGTAAAACGAGGTAATACTTGCTTGTTTGTTTTGATAAAAAAAAAAAAAAATTATATTATAATAAAAAAAATAAAAAAATATTTTTTTTTTTTTTTTTTTTTTTTTTTTATAATTATTTTATAAATATATAAAATCACTTTTTTTTCAAAAATATTACTATTGATATTTTTTTATTATATAATTTATAATAAAATATTCAAAATAATTAGTTAAAAATATATTTTTAATATTATTAACATCTTTAATAATAATAATAATAATAATAATAATAATAAACCTATTAAAGTACTCACTTATTTTAATAATAATATTTTTTTAGAATAATAACATGATTATTTAAGAAAAATAATAATTATTATATTGCTATTATTTTTCATAAATAAAAAATAATAAAAAAGACAAATAAATTAAAATATTCAATTAATTTATAAAAATATATTAACTACAAATTAATAATATTATTAACTAATTATTATTTTATTAATAATAATAATAATAATAATAATAATAATAATAATTAATAATAAAAATAAATAAATAAACCATAAAAAAATACCCCGAAAAAAGGGGGAAAAAGAATCCCCCTAATCGAATAAGAATATTTTCTTTATTAAGAATTTAAAAATAATTCCCTAAATTTTTTCATAATTTTTTTTATTTCTAGGATTTTGAATTTTATTTTTTCTAATATGTACAAAAATAAATAAAATTAAAAATTGGAAATCAAATTATTAAAATGCCAATACTACCAAACAAAAGAATTTTAATAATGTGGAAAACGGAATTATTCCTAGGGAATCCTTCCCACTTGTGGATTAAACCAAACGGGGCCTTTAGTCATTCTTGATTAATTGAACGGATAACTTGTGTTGAAAAATTATGAATTTGGATATGACTAATATATATTTCATCCATAGCATTAGTTTAGTTTTCTTTTTCGAACGGTTTCATTTATTAGTTCACTTTCACTTTTTAATTTAAAATAATACTCTAATATATTTTAGTGATACCATTACTTTATACTCATACTTTACACATAACAAATAATTTTCTCAATTTTCGTATCGAAAAGAAAATGAACTAATAGAATGAGACGGAATGAGTATATGAATGTTAGATTATCTGAACAAGGTTTGCTTAAATCAACGAGGTGCGACTTGAGTACCTATTTAAGACACGTGCTATAAAAGTTAAATAATTGCTCATTTAAGTTTTCGGATTTTGAAAATAAAGAATTTTGGATATGAGTTTGACTAGAGCCAGAGGCCAGAGGCAATATCCTTCAACTTATTGAATTATACCTTTTATATTATAATATAATTTATTACTAGATTCTTGGTAGGCATTATGAATTCAATCTAGTGAAGGCAAAGCCAATTTGGAATTGAGTAATACAGTCTACTGCTACAACTTGCTAAAGTTGAATTTACCTATAATCAATACCGAGTTTAATACAAATCATACTTTCAGAATTTTCTTAGACTATTTTAGTGGGTCTTGACATTAAGTTTTGGATCAGCTGTAGAAGGTTAAAATCTACAACAGTAGATGTTAATTATGAAAAATTTGAAGGCCCACATATGTATGCAATAATTATTTAATTCCGTATATATTAAATAATAAAATTGACCATATGCGTCCATTTATTATTCAAATCAAATTGACTGCCCTGCGCAATGAAATCAGAAAAGGACGTGTAACGCCCATGCATTTATTGTTGATGATTTGATTTTTCTGTATCGACTGCATTAAGTTCATGCTATATAGGAAATTAGGCGGTACTTCATATAGTATTGAGTTCGATTTGATGTTAACAGCTTATTTACTTAATTTTCTTAACTTCAAACACGTGTGCCACCGTTCACACGTTGTTTTAGTATCTAATAATTAAGAAATAGTGGAGAATCCGACATCCAACATATGATTGTAACATTTTTATCTAAAAAGAATAGTGTCATACTTTAGAGTCAATTAGACGTGACATAAAGAACTAAAGCATGATAAGTGTTAACCATTAGCTTAAGGATGTTGTGGACTTCAAACAGGTCCTCTCACACGTAAGGGGAAAAATCTATTCTAACCCATATTTTGTAGATATTTATGGTGTGGAGCAATGCTTCCTCATATTTTGAGATATGTAGTGAAACATAAAGTGAGATAGAAGATCCTCCACCGAATTGAACCCACAACTGCAAATCCATGATAAAAGTTCTACTATTCCACCAGATTTGCTGTTCAGTTTATATCTTACATTGAAAATCTTTACCGGGGGGCCAGTAGCACCCCTGCCCCAACCCTCCCTCCGTTCTTGAATACCAAATCGATGTGCAATACAAGAAGTCTTGTTTGGTAATTTATTTATTTAAAACAAAAAATTGTTCAAATTTTCTCAGATTCATTTTACGTTACAATCTCATTAATATAATCTCGATTGATACTTACTCGTTTTGGTGTTTTCTACCAAAAAAAAACCAATAATCTAAGAAAAAGAAAATGATTGCTTGCACAAATTGGCAGTCTTTTACTCTATTAGTTTTTGGTGCGTCTTAAGAAAAAATCATTAGTTTTCCGTTGTGATTTGCCATATTGTAATTCAGTCCGCAGAATATTAGGCTATTAGCTGTAACTATCTTTCACAAAAAAAGTCTTCATTCTGAATTTTCATTCTAAGAAAGAGGGACATTAGCTGCTACTTGATTCATCGGATCGAATCCGAGGAGCATTCTCCTCCACCCTCTCTCTTTCTAAAACTCGCTTGCATCAAGAAAGAGAAAGAGAAGATGGTGTGGGAGCGAGGAAATAATCAATCGCCGATTCCATCTCATGTTCGAGAAAAGCCCCATGACTCTGCTGATTCCGGCCATGCACGTCTAAACGAGCTCGGCTACAAACAAGAACTCAAGCGTGACCTCTCGTAATCCTCTAAGAATATATCTTTTTTTCATTCTTGAATCTTGAATCCATTTCTTTTTATGTTTATTCATTAATTTCTTTTTATTTTATTTTGTTGTGTTGTTTTGGAGTGGTGCAGAGTGCTGTCGAACTTCGCCTTTTCGTTTTCGATTATATCGGTGCTCACGGGAGTGACCACCCTTTACAACACCGGTTTGACTTACGGTGGACCCGTTTCGTTGGTGTATGGATGGCCGATTGCTGGCTTTTTCACGTTGGTTGTTGGCTATTCAATGGCTGAGATTTGCTCTTCTTACCCCACTTCTGGGGGGCTGTATTACTGGAGCGCAAAGCTCGCCGGCCCCAGCTGGGCACCCTTCGCCTCATGGATCACTGGATGGTAATTTCGATTTTTTTTAATGCTCCAAATGATTGCCTTTGTGTTTGTCTTAGTTTGAGTACTAGTTGAATTGAATTGACCTTGAACTTGCAGTTAGTTCTTCCCTATTTTCTTGGAAATTGGAGTTTTATTTTTAATGTGCTTTATGATGATAGGAAGCTTGGTGTTTTAATGATTAGTTGTAGAGAACTCCACTTCCCTCTAAGTAGAGCTTGCTCTGTTTTTTTGTTTTTGTTGCCAGCTTATCATACTTGTTTAGTATGGCCAAAGTTCAAAAAAAAAAAAGGGGGGGGGGGGGGGGGGGGGGGGGGGGGGGGGGGGGGGGGGGGGGGGGGGGGGGGGGGGGGGGGGGGGGGGGGGGGGGGGGGGGGGGGGGGGGGGGGGGGGGGGGGGGGGGGGGGGGGGGGGGGGGGGGGGGGGGGGGGGGGGGGGGGGGGGGGGGGGGGGGGGGGGGGGGGGGGGGGGGGGGGGGGGGGGGGGGGGGGGGGGGGGGGGGGGGGGGGGGGGGGGGGGGGGGGGGGGGGGGGGGGGGGGGGGGGGTGCCTCGCTCTCGAGGCGGGCCTCGAGGCGTATAATCGAGCGCTTTTTAATTCCATGAGTATGGCTTTAGCTTCCATTTGAGGCTACTTTATCATGGGCCTAACCCTGTACTCCTTTAGTAAGCATATGATTTTCACTTGTAATACGGAGTTCGTTCTTGGGGGTTTGTGATTATGCATACATTTGAACAAATCTTAACCTCTGGATACAAATACTTCTGTGGTAATTTTGGATTGGATAAATTTATGATTGGTTTTCACTTTTCACATGATCTTTATTTACATTCATTTTGGGCCAAATATGACATGATAACTAAATTTTATAGATCATTGTATGCACACTCACATTGATATCGTTTTCATATTTGAGACTTGTTGTAAACGGATGTCGCCCTTTTACTTTATCTGGGAATACATTTGTTGTGCCTGTGGTCACAACTTTTGATTGTGCCTCATTGAAAAGCTTTTCATATCTGCATTTGCAACTGTCTATGCTACTAGTTTAATCTGCATTTTTTATGCATTAGCATGTTGTTTTAAAATATCCATTCTAATTTGATCTGTTGTCTTCTTCCTTCGCAGGTTCAACATTGTTGGTCAGGTACTTAAAGCACTCTGCCGTGCAATTCAAAGTATTTTCAACAATGTTCTTCATATGATGCCTCAATAAGTAAAAACTAATCACTTCAGATTTCTTCTTCTGCAGTGGGCCGTCACAACAAGTGTGGATTTCTCTCTAGCACAGTTGATTCAGGTGATGATTCTCCTCGGCACAGGTGGGAAGAACGGAGGAGGATACGAGGCTTCCAAATACGTAGTTATAGCATTCCACGCTGGGATTTTGTTCCTGCATGCTGTCCTTAACAGTCTTCCTATCTCTTGGCTATCCTTCTTCGGACAGCTTGCTGCAGCATGGAATATTTTAGGTACTCAGATTTTTCATTATTTATTGGTATCTAATTAATATGATATTACATATAGAATCATGAATCTGTTTTTGGCTTTCAGGTGTCTTTGTTCTTATGATCCTAGTTCCATTGGTGGCAACTGAAACAGCCAGTGCCAAATTCGTATTTACCGACTTCAATACAGAAAATGGAAATGGAGTCAACAGTAAATTGTACATATTTGTTCTGGGACTGCTGATGAGTCAGTATACCTTAACAGGCTATGATGCATCTGCTCATATGGTGAGTTCTGTTTACATAATCATAAAAATCATGCAGATAAAGAAATTCTTGCTAAATCAATCTAAACTATCAGAGAGTTTGTGTTACCCAGTCTTGATCCAAAACTGAAATCTTTACTTTTGGTTAAATTGTTTAATTGGCAGAAACTCAAGAAAACTACTAATGAGAAGAAGTTATATTCTCTTTCCCTTCTTTATTCTAACATCTACTTGATCCAGACAGAGGAGACAAAGGATGCAGACAGGAACGGACCAAAGGGAATCATAAGTGCGATAGGCATATCGATAGTCGTAGGTTGGGGCTACATACTAGGCATCACATTTGCAGTAACAAACATCCCAAACCTTCTCAATCCAGACAATGATGCTGGCGGCTACGCCATTGCTGAGATATTCTACCAGTCTTTCAAGAACAGATACGGCAGTGGGGCTGGTGGGATCATCTGCCTAGGTGTAGTTGCCGTCGCCATATTCTTCTGCGGCATGAGCTCAATCACCAGCAACTCTAGGTAAAGCTTGATCTTTTCTTGAATCACCTCGAGTAAAGTTCATTAAAGAACAGCCTTTTAATGTGTGTAAACATTTGCTAGGATGGTGTATGCCTTCTCAAGAGATGGAGCCATGCCATTCTCCAAGTTTTGGCATGAAGTTAACAAGCAAGAAGTCCCCCTACATGCAGTATGGCTGTCGGCATTCATAGCATTCTGCATGGCGCTAACGGTATGTCACTCTTCTCTTCTCTACAAACTAGGTGAAACTATACTGTGTTTATGTTATTATGTAAAATCTTCCGTATTCCTAAATAATGTTGCCTCAAATCCACTATTTTGTCTTTGTGTTTTGATGTGGCGTGAATCTCACTTGCTCTAAATTCCTTAACAGTGTCGAGAAATTATGTAATTGTCCTTGTATTTATGTAACTTCCCGAAAACCCTTCCCACAAAATGGTGTCAATAATGATATTGAGCATGTTTCCCATCTCCTCTCGAGAAAGAAGTGGGCTATTTCTTTGCAAAATTGTTTTTTCATTGGTTATGTTTTCAGTCAAAACATGTCGAAAAGGCCACTTATGTATGAACAAACATAAGATGAACGTGAAGGATGAAGAGAAAAAAGTTGTAGTCGAGACATGAGAATTAAGAGGCATTTTAGATATTTAGGCGTGTTGAGCAAGTGAGATTCACGTTAGATTAAAACCAGCCGCAGAGGATTTGGTGCAACCTTATTCAGAAACAGGGGTGATTTGGTACAATTGAAGAAACGCGGTGTGGTTTTGCATAGTTTGTAAAGAACGTATAAGGAATTTTTAGCCGTTTTTCCAACTGTCTCTCTTTAAGTTAAGCATTCTACTACTTAATTCACTTAACATCTGCAGTCACTGGGAAGCTTAGTAGCATTTCAAGCCATGGTATCGATAGCTACAATTGGACTCTACATCGCGTATGCCTTGCCAATCTTCTTCAGAGTGACTCTTGCTCGGAAGTCTTTCAGTCCGGGGCCGTTCAACTTGGGGCGATACGGGGTGGTCGTTGGCTGGACCGCAGTCCTGTGGGTGGCGACGATCTCAGTTCTGTTCTCGTTGCCAGTCGAGTACCCGGTGACGAAGGAGACTCTGAACTACACCCCTGTTGCAGTTGGAGGGCTGCTCATTCTCACAGTTGGTTCTTGGATTGTAAGCGGCAGGCACTGGTTTAAAGGCCCTGTTACAAACATAGGTAGCTCAGACTAGTTGGTTGGTATTGTAGTTTTATTGTGTAACTTTTGTGGTGGAAATACATGTTGATGGATGCAATGCTTTTGCATTCTGTTTAGTAGCCATGAATTTGTACGTCTTTAGTACACTTGTGATTCAAAAAAAAAAACATTCAATGTTATCCAACTCAAAGGAAGCCAAGTAACTTGATTTTGTGTCAATTTTTTTATTTTGCATTAGTAAGTTTTTATTACGAAATTATAGTGTGAATATCAATTTCATATAAAAAGTTTGAAAACAAAAATGTACCTTAGAATACTTTTAGAGTTGGATTAGTAATGGTTATAGCTTGTAAATATACGAACTTCAATCGTATTATGATTTTACACATGATTTTTAAAATGTTCGTGTAATCATAACATTTTAGAAATTTATACTTGCAAATCACACATGGACAAGTCGGCAAAAAACAAAACCGATGTTACTACTTAAATAGTCGACATCGTTTCTTTGAAGCCTAAATTTTTCGAACGCATAAAAGCTTTAACAAACTAAAAGGTCGTATATTTACGCAAATATTTTAAAACTATGTACAAAACTAGAATCTGCCCAAATTTTATATATTTATTACAAGGTAGTACTCCCTTCGTCCCACACCAATTATCCAGTATTACTTTTTGGATTGTCCCACTTCAATTATCCACTTTCCTTTTTTAGTAAACTAATACTCCATATAAATTAATGGGTCCCACTATTTTATTACTCTTTTACACACAACCACCAACTTTCTTAATCTCCGTGCCGAAAAGAAATTGAATAATTTGAGTGGGACGAAGGGAGTAACAAACTTACAAAGAAACTGAAATATGTGAATAATGCATTAAAACATGACTTGAAACATCGAAACTTATTGTTGGAATATGTGATGTCCAGGGCTGCGCAGTGGTGGGCTATGTGATGCCTAGCACCATGCCCCAACGTGACGAAGCAGCTTTCGAACTGTAACCATGGAGCTGACTGTTACGCAATAAGAAATAAAAGTTGCGCCCTTACCACCAACAATTGTTTTTGGCATAGTGGCAAGCACTTGAGGTCCAAGACATATAAAATTCATCCCAAGTGGATTTGTTAACCATCTACAAACAGAATTTTAAAGCAACAAATTTGAACACATTCTCAGCTGAAAATTATTTGATTGCCTCTCGCGGTAACGCATATAATTTACAATATTGGTGCTGGAAAAGGAAGAGTTTCTCTGGTAATCTTATTACATAACCTAAGGGAGGGAGATGATCATCTCGTCCCTTGTGTCTTCCTCACGCTCTCGCCTCAGTTCCAGCAGGACGAGCACGTTCCTTCTGTCTTCTTCTTCGCGCTCAGCTCCAGCAGCACGATGCATTTATGCACTGTTCCCGGTTGCCTTAGGCAAAGAGGTAAAACTGAACCTGCAACATAATAACCCAGTTTATACTACAAACTGCTCCTGCTACTGCCGCATCTTAAGCTAGAAGTTTAAACTTAATGAGACTCATACCTAATAAGCGGCTTCTGAGCCGGCAGTTTTGCTGATGCAGAAGCCATTGCACTCGATATAGGCAATTCCAGAGGCTGCACTCATACAACCACCAAAATCCAAACAAAATAGATTATTTGCACTTAATGCAGATACACTCATAATTAGGGATGCAAAAATAAGGGGAATTCTTGATTGTTATACTAGTTCTGCACTAAAACTGGTAAGGTAAAAGTGTTTCAGTGAAGGAATCCAGAAAA
The DNA here is from genome assembly GCA_028984105.1 of Lavandula angustifolia. Taxonomy (NCBI): domain Eukaryota; kingdom Viridiplantae; phylum Streptophyta; class Magnoliopsida; order Lamiales; family Lamiaceae; genus Lavandula; species Lavandula angustifolia. The sequence continues at coordinate 20,549,102 of CM054802.1, read as the reverse complement.
TATCTGGCCAAATCCAACTTGAAAGCATTATTGAAGTTAAAGAAGCAATAAGGGCTTGGCATTGCAAAATACACGACAGAACGAAGAAACAAGAAAAACCGTAGAAGCATAAGAAGGTAAGTTTAGAAGACCTCCACCTCCTCCAAGTCAGCCATGGGTTGAATACTGGAGGCCGCGTCCCCTGCTATATCTTGCTCTGCTGTGAAGGACTCTGATTGTTTAACTTCTTCTGCCTCACCATTGCTTTGGGTTTCACTGCTCAACAACCCTTCAAGCCCATCAACTACTTCAGAAGAACCTTGCTGGTTCATACTAATCTGTGCACAAGGCTGGTCGACCATCTGGTTCTCCATCAGGAAAGCACCAGTAGAAGCTGGAATAGGTATAAACTCCGACACTCCCCCTCCAATGTTGGGGGCACTACAATCAAGTTTAATATGTTTCGTCGCAATTGTTTGATCCAATGAAGTTGCATCACTGGCGCACACACCAGTGCTTGCAGACTCTGTCAAGCTAGTTCCTCTATTGGCTTCGTCTAGTTTTCTCTTCTTTGGACGATTTTCAAAGCTTCTTGAAGGGGGAGAAGGCCGTACTCCACCGGGGAAGACAAAGATAGGTAGATCCTTGCGTTTAACGTGGCATACATGGATCCACATTGTTGGCTTCCAGACCGAGTATGCATACACATCGCGCTTAAAATCCTCGACCGTCATTCTTATATCAAACTGTTAGCCTTCTTGAGGGTTTGCGCCTTGTCTCCTCCTTAGACCCATAAAATAACTCTGGTGAAACGGCTTGCATTTATCTGAAAATTCACTGGGATGCGGATGGCACTGAAGCACCCCATTTGTCTCTTTCAATCTAAATTATTGACAAAAAAAAATGTCAAAAAAAGGGATAACACCAAATAATCAATTAATGATATAACATCAAACAACTGAAAGAAATAAAAAGTAGAAAATAGTACCTTCAAGGTAAGGAGACGTTTTCGCGACTCAACCCAACCTTTCCAGTTCATCAAGTCATCATCAGTTTCTGCTGCAATGTCTATCTGCAGATAATTTTTGTACGCTTCAAAGAAGGCGAAAGGCACAAAGAGAGCATCCCAGCTAAGCTTGTTCCTTCAATTGCCTACATCAGAAAAAAATGAATTTTTAAATCACCTACAATTTGTAATTAATAATTGGTGAGTCAAGAAACACATCTACAAAGAGAACAGTAAACATCCAAATTTAATTGGAAAATACATTACCTCACATATCTCTTTTCCCCTATCAAATTCTTCCATCATGACTCTCAGTGTGCTTGTTGACACATTGTAGCTAGAGTTCATGCAGGGATATGCAGGAGTTATTATCGGCATCAGGTGTAATCTGTCCTTGTAGTTTTTTCTCGGATCCCAGAAAGAAAGTCCTAAAGATCCCTCTTGAATTGGACACAACATTACAGGATTCGGCCACCGCCACAAATTGTAAACCCTAAAAAAGCGCGAGACCAACATGCTGGGCAGAGCGTTTGGGTACAGCTGGCAGATTCGGGCAACAAGCAATGCCCAATTGATACCACCAAGGAAACCGGTAACCTGGCTAATTGAAAAGCAGTTTAAGGGAAAGACGTTACAATAACAAATGCTTGCATGACTGTATGTACACTAGGGAAAGAAAAAAGAAAAAAAAAAAGAAAAACATAATTTCCTCACATTTGAATAAACTCCACGCCGCTTCGCCCAAAGCCGCATACATCGCAATGCAGTACGAAAAGTCTAAGGGTGAAATAATAATTGAATTTAGAAAATATGATCAAGAAAATCATTTGCAAAACAAATAATTCAAAAAACTGTACCATTCACACACCTGAATATTTGGGACCAGACGCAATATTTGATCAGTCACTCTGCAACCATTGAGACTACGAACAGTCTGGTCATCCACATTTTGGAGAATAGATTCTTGTGAAACATCCAAGTCCTAAAAGCATGATCACGGACAAATTCACAAAAGTTTTTTCATCATGAAAGGCATCAATTTCAAATTTTCTAGAAAGCTGCTAAGCATATAAGACAATAACAATCCTTGTGATTGTCATAGCAACATTAATAGCTTGGTGGTTCTTTTTCTGTTCTTTCTTTAAACAATTTTTTTCTTCAATTTTTACTCATGGGTGGCTTTTCTCAAGGTAACAATCAGATGCTATTCCAAACAATCATCAGATCACCATAACTACCACGTGGACAAACTTGATAGCAGGCACAAATGAATAGGGAAAAAAAATTAAAAAAAAAAGATTTAAAGAAAAAGGCCTTGCTGGGAAGCAAATACTTGGTAGCATTTTAAACAAGATTGTTTCATAATGAATCAGATGACCAAATCTACCCATTAAAAGCCACCATATCACATGCTAGAATGCATCATATCTACATACACCAATTGGTATCAGTTCAGGGTTGCAAGAAATCTCCAATTCTCCATACAGAATTATGCCCAACTATAGCCATTATAAAAAATATAAACTGAAAAGACAATTATGAAAGCTAAATCTAACTATGCAATGTCATAAGATCTTAATGGGCAGAAAAGGATAAGAAAAAAAACAGAAAAAAACTTAGAATAACAACAGAGGATAACATCTGTCATAATGTGCATTACACCTGAACAAAGGAGCAAATGGAACATAAAAGTTATGCATACTCAAGGAGAAGAATCGTACTTCAGGAATAATCCACAGGGACACATTTGCATAAAGTAGATCTATGGAGATGCCATTGAACTTGAACCTCATCACTGGAACGTGAGCTTCTGGTACAGAATGAAGCTCCTGCACTTCAGGCATCTCGGACAGCATTCTGTGAAGTTCACCAAAGAAGTCTTCCTGCATATGACAAATATATTATCTTCCTTTCAGAAACCATACTTCAGGAGGATGCCGACTAAGAAGCTTACATTTCGAGTGGCATATTTCGGTCCAACGCACAAGGTATCAATATCAGCACCAGGGCCGTGAACCTATAAATAGAAGAAAGCAACAAAACTCAATTCCTCAGAGGCATGTCTGGTGCCTCTTGAAAATCGCTATAACAATCTTAACATAAGACTAGATAAAATGTTATGCAATCATTCATCCTTAGTGGAGTTAGTGATGTAATTTGGACATCTTGTCCGTTTAGCCTAAACTAACCATTTTCAACAACATATTTATTGAGAAAATTGACTTAAAACTTATTTACTACGAGATTTGCAACTCTAAAAGCTATTGATTGGTAGGAAAACATCAAGTTTTAATAGATCCCTCACAATTAAATATAGTTCTTGCTTCTGTGTGGTAACAAGGAGATACAAACTAACATAAGAGCAGAAAAACAGAACCATCAATAGTCTAAAAATCCAAATGTCCATTGACTTGCTATAATCAATATGAAGAGCCTTATGAGTTAAAGAACTGAGACTACTTAATAATAGATGAAGAATTGGAGCAAAGAGATAGGCATCCATTGATAAGCAGAGTACCGTATAAAATTTAATAATGTCAAAAAATAGAAGATGCAACTACAGATGCTTTAACAAAATTGGGAAACTATACTGTCTTCCACTTAAATGTTTGTCTAATGCTAACACAATGATTTGAAGGAAAAGTTGAAACAGAACGAAAAATAAAAGACATGTAAAAGTGATGGAACTCATACACCAAGCCGGTAGGAACCAAATGTGAAAATCTTTGCATTCGCCTCATGGATCACCGACCCATTATAACCTTTGGAACGGCTTATATTCTTCACCCAAGTCTTCACAATCTGTGAGTCAACCCAAGATAAATAATTTGAGCACGATCAACTGAAGGAATAACAAGCAGTTCATTTTTAGAATTTAATGAATGACCTAGTCTAGTCTACCAAGAACTTCCTCCCTTTTAATAGCTTCTTCATGACTTTCATACAATCCCACATACAAGAAACTGATAACCCAAACACAAAGAACTTAGTTAAGTAACTAGTTTATATTGGTTAAAGAAAGTTACATCACCAAAGCAGATTCACGTAGAGAGGGTTGTCATCCCTAACGCAATTCATATGTTTGTGTTTTCACGAAGTAGCAAAATATCAAAGTTCTTAACTTCTCTCGTTGCTAACCAAAAACCATCTATTAAGGTTTTATTAGTTTGATGGCTAATGTAAGGCATAATGAAAAGGCAAGCAAATCAAGAAACTATAACTTTCCAGGCTTGTATCATTCTCTAAGTGTAGATATCCTTCATTTGCCAATTTTATCTTATTTTTCAAGCATAAATTGAATCAAAACCAATTGTCAAAGTTGCATAAAATTTCCACATCAGTTTTTTCTCCAGCTATGTCAGCAAACACAATCAAGTTGTCTTCCAAACAAAAGTACAGCCGAATAATGTATTACTAACGCAGATGAATATAAACAACCAACCTTTTCCAACTCACGAGTCTTAGCAACATCAGATTCGCTCGGGCCCCCAGTCGAGATTGGCTCAGATAATCCAACACGAGTTGCAGTAGCCAAAGCAGTTGATCCAGGGCTACCCATTAACTACACTCCTCTCAACGATTCAATGTTTTTCCTTCACTTTGCTTTTTATTTTCGTTTCTTTCTTTCTTTTTTTTGTTTTTTCTCTCAGTACATCAAAAGCAATGACGAGAAATATGCTAACCGATTTTTTTTTATTACAATAACAATTAACAATCAACTCCCTTCAAAAAATTAATATTAATCCGTACATCGAACAATCAATCAACAGAAAAAATAAAGATAAAAGTAAAAACAGTATTCCTCAATGCTTTATTGAGTTCCGGATATGCTACAACGGAGGAAAAACATACAAGAAATTGGGAAACGGGGCCGTTGAATAACAGATAAACCTCTTCTCAGCTAATCTTTATCTCTCTGTAGCTATGCCGTCGTAACTAAAATTGAAAACCCAAAAGTGCATCGAGCGACACCTGGTAATCGTATTTTTTAATTTTTTTTCTTTATTCTTTTTTCTGGCGTTCGTTCTCGATGAGTCCTTTGGGCCTTCTTGAAAAAGAGAAAATCCCTAAAAATCAATCGAAGCACTGCAAGTTATCCACAACTGAGAATTAATTACAACTACGTGTGGATAAAGGGGGATAGAGAACTTACAGGAGGAGAGACGGTGACTTGGGGAAGACGGAGATAATCGGAGAATATGCACAAATAATTGATGTCGAACAACAATATATCAAAATATGAAAACAGTGTTAATAAGGAAATAAATACTAACAAAGTTGGATATGCGTGCGTAAAATAAAACAGAACGCCATATGTTATCCCAAAAAAAAAGTAATTTAGTAAGTGGTTTGTTTTTTCTATACACAGAGTAATAATAATTTATACTGTAATATAAAAAAATAAAAAATCTAGTTAGAAAATAGTTGGAATCATGATTGATGGATCTTTATAAGTTCGGGAAAAATGAAATTCAGCCCGTTATATTAGTGTCCGATTATTTTAGTCCGTTATTTTGATTAAGTTTAATTTTAGTTCATTAATTTGGTAAATTGTTCATTATTAGTTTATTTTACAAAATTGGTTTAATTTGTCCAATTTTAATCCATTAGGTTTAAAAAAAATAATTAAAATTATATCTTTTAATATTAAAAAATATTTGTAATAGTATCAATTTTCGTCCTTTAAATGATAAAATATTTAGTTTTAATCCACTATGTTAAAAAAAAGAAAATTACAAAAAAGGAGGTTGATTGTTTTTTTTAATATTTATTATTTTTAAAATTTTCTTAATTATCTAAGTCTATCTCTAAGTCGGATTTTCATAAATTGTTCGACAAACAAAATAAACAATATTAAGAAAATTAATCAACCCTATTTTTGGTTTTTTAGACATAATGAATAAAAACTGGACATTTATAACATACAAGAAAAAAATTAAATACTACAAATATGTTCTAATATTAAAAATGTGATTTTTTTTTTCAATGCGCACTTCGGTGGGAAAAAATCATTTTTGGTCCGTTATTTTGACGTCTGATCACTTTGACCCGTTATTTTGGTCGAGTCCAATTTTAGTCCGTTAATTTGATAAATTATTCGTTTTTAGTCCGTTTTACAAAATTAGACAAATTTGTCCAATTTAGGTCCATTTAGTTAATTTTAAAAAAATCACATTTTTAGAACATATTGTTGGTCCCGAGATTAAACGTTCAGGTGTAGGGGGGAAGGAGGGGTGAATACACCTGAAAACAATTTCTCAACTTAAAACGCGAACAATCTTTTTCAGGAGAATGCCGTACTGAACATGTTCAATAGACCAAATAAGTTATTCTGAATCGCGTGGCAGAGTGACTGACTTCACTGAGGCCTACTAGCTGACTAAGGTCAGAATTCAGTACCGTTCAGCTGAAGTTCAGTATAGTGCGGAAATATGTAGGCTCAAATTCAGTTGAGTTAGAAAACGTTTTTAAGAAAACAGTTTCAGTATATTAGTGCGATCAGTTAAGCTTTGCTGAAACTCAGTTGAATGATTTAGAAATATATTTTCAGTATGAACAATAATCAATGCACAGCAAAAAAAACACGAAACACAAGCGATTTTAAAGTGGTCCGGATCCAACAATCCTACGTCCACTGTCTCGAAAATATCAGGAGGCTATTTTATTATACTGAGTTAGTCTCAGTCGGTTCGTGCACTGGACAAACACTGGTCTTGAGATTTATACTGAGCAAGTCTCAGTTTACAAGACTTCAAGGTGGATCTGAAGCTGACTTCTCTATACCTCGTATGACTCTGCTGAGACTTGTAAACTGAGACTTGCTCAATATAAATCTCAAGACCAGTGTTTGTCCAGTGCACAAACCGACTGAGACTAACTCAGTATAATAAAATAGCCTCCTGATATTTTGGGGACAGTGGACGTATGATTGTTGGATCCGAACCACTTTAAAATTGCTTGTGTTCTGTGTTTTTACTGTTGCATTGATTACTGTTCATACTGAAAATATATTTCTAAATCATTCAACTGAGTTTCAACAAAGTTTAACTGATCGCACTAATATACTGAAACTGTTTTCTTAAAAACGTTTTCTAACTCAACTGAATTTGGGCCTACACATTTCCGCACTATACTGAACTTCAGCTGAACGGTACTAAATTCTGACCTTAGTCAGCTAACAGGCCTCAGTGAAGTCGCCACTCGCCACGCAATCGTAACAACTTATCCGGTCCCCATCGAACTCGTTCGGCACGGCATTCTCCTGAAAAGGACTGTTCTCGTTTTAAGTTGAGAAATTATTTTCAGGTGTATTCAACCCCCCCCCCCCCTCTACACCTGAACGTTTAATCTCGGGACCAACAATTGGTATCAGAGCAGGAGTTCTCTAAGACTCTTATTTTTCTGAAACTGGTCTACTTGAACGGATCCAGAAAATGTTTTCACTGCATATCATTCTTCATTCATATCACTATTTTCAATGTCTGATATGTCAAGGATCAGGATGGTACCCATGTTCTTAGTAGAGAACTACGGGGTATGGCGAGTCAGAATGGAGGCACATCTGACTTCCCTCCACGATAGCATGACAGAGGTACTGGAGGACGAACCTATAGTTCCCGTGATAGATAGTGTCGAAACTCAGGACCCAACACAAGGAGAGGGCATGGTGACCGGGAAGAAGATCCCCAAAGATAGAAGTCTCTTCACCCCTGAGGAGAAGAGGCTTCACAACTTAGACCGGGTTGCCCAAAACGCCATACTGACATGGATTCCTTCATGGATTCATCAGATGATGAAGCGGCATTCATGGCCGTAGAGCTTGAAGAAGATGCTGAAAAGTGTCTCATGGCAGGAGAAGAGGATGAGGTAAACTTTCACGCTCCATTTAACTCCTCCTCACACTGCACACACGACACTATTTCAGGTGCAGATGAGAATCTAGACGTCTCGATCGCCTACGAAGAACTTTTAGACGAGCAGATTCAGATAAGCTTGCAGCTCAGCAAGACTCTTCAGGAGTTGGATACCCTGAAAGTGGAGACTCAGAGACTTTCTCAGGAGAGTCAGGTTGCTGCGAGTCGAAGGACTCGTGTTGAGACTCGTGGGAGGAGATAAACTCTCCGATGGCCAAGTCTCGAAGCATCAAGAAGATCGGATCTCGCATCGACCAATGACTTGACTCGAAAGATACCGAACCGAGTCTGCGAAGCAAGAGTTGTCAGGACTTCAGACCGAGCATGAAACGCTTAAGAAAAGTGATGATGTCCGGAGGAATCGATGACGAGCAGCATATGAGCGCCGAAAAGAAGCTTGAGGCCATGCTAGCCAAGCAACAAGCCTAAGCACCGCAAGGAGGGACTTGGATTCGGCACGGGAGCCTCCTCATCCGCCCCCGTACGCTCGTAGAACCGGCTAGGCCGATAGATTTGTTCAAGGGGGAGACCATCAACACCGAGATTCCGAACCCCCTATCCAATAACAAACGTAAGATGAAGGCACCTCATCCCAGCTATCAGCATTCTGACAAGAAGATTAGCTCAAAATCACCCCAGTTTAGTCAAGGGGGAACCAGCAAACTTAAATGGGCTGATCAGTATGGACCTCCACAGCTGACACATCCAGCTCAATATGGGTCATATTATTATGATCCTATAGTCAGGAGAGGACCTAGAAGTCAGAAGAAGAAGAAGAAAGTCATTCAGAAGGCAAAGGTCAGCAGTCCACCTATTCAGAAGATCAGGACTCCTGAACCTATGAAGCCTCAGAAGTCAGCTTCGACCAGCCCAGTGGTCAAGTATGTTGATCAAAGTGAGAAGAAACTGTCTGAGACCACCAGGGTCGTGAGATAGATTTGGGTTTCAAAAACTAACATCTAAGGACCCAAAATAAAAAATAAAGGGTACCTGAATATAATTCTGTTTTGCAAGTGCACAAGGACCCTTGGTATGTGGACAGCAGATGCTCAAGACACATGATATACCAGAAGGATCTACTGAAGAATTATACTACTGAAGAAGGACCTAGAATCGAGTTTGGAGATAACGCAAAAGGCTATACCAGAGGCTATAGAACACTCAACATTGGAACCGCCACAGTTCCAAGAGTATTATATGTTGAAGGACTTCAACACAATCTTCTCTCTGTTAATTTTGTGATAACTCGAATAGAGTGATTTTTGACGTTAGTTTATGTGATGTCATTGATAAATCTACAGGGAAAACAATGTTATCAGGTTCGCGTAAAAAGAATATCTACGTAGGCCGATCGGAACTCAATGAACTCGAAGCTTGTTTGTTGGCGAAAAACGACAACAGAACGGGGTGGCTCTAGCACAGAAGACTCAACCATCTCAACTTCAAGACGCTCAACAAGCTAGCTAGAAACGCTCTAGCAAGAGGACTGCCGAATGAAGTATTCAGCAAAGACACTCAGTGTGAAGCATGTTTGAAGGGAAAGCAAACAAAGAAACAAAATCCACCTGTTCCATCGCCTTCCACTGATGGAATCCTTCAGCTGCTACATATGGATTTATTTGGTCCAGTCTCTCCGGTGACGATCAGAGGCAAAAAGTATGCTTTAGTGGTCATTGATAACTACTCGCGCTACACATGGGTCATATTTATTGCCAACAAGTCTGACATCAAAATAGAGTTACCTACGCTTCTAAAAAAGCTCAGTGTCGAGAAGAACACCAAGATTATAAAGATACGTTCAGACAGAGGAACTGAGTTCCTGAATTCAATGGTGGAGGAGTTCTGCAAAGCTGAAGGCATAGAGCATGAGACGTCCGCCACGCGCACGCCTCAACAAAACGGGGTTGCTGAAAGGAAGAATAGAACACTCAAAGAAGCAAAGAAGAACCCCGCTCGCACTCGGGACTCCCAACCAAATTCAGGCGAAGCAACCGACACCGCATGTTACACTCGTAACGCATCTCTACTAACTAAGCAGCATAAGAAGACACCATATGAACTATGGAACGGAAGGAAGCCTTTCATATCTTATTTCCATATTTTTCGGTGTTCGTGCTTTATCCACAATAATGGGAAGGATCAGTTAAAGACTTTTGATAGCAAGTCAGACTAGGGAGTCTTCTTAGGATACTCCCAGGTCAGCAAAGCCTTCAGAGTTTTTAACTACCGGACCCTTTGCGTGGAGGAAAGCCCTCATGTTGTTTTTAATGAGTTTGCTACTGAAGACAGGAGCAGGAACTCTAAATCAGAGTCTGAGGACATCGGTAAGCGCCTACGGGATCTCGAGCCTCGAAAGATAAAGTTGAAAAGATCCAATGTGTTGGGATGATGATTCGAAGAGGAAAATGAAGATAAGACAATCGAATCTCGGCCCCAAGAATGTAGTAGCTGAACAGATTGACTCTACTGAACAGAGTCAATCCCAAGTAACTCAAGTCGATGAAGAAACCCAAGTGGTAACTGAGACTTCTACTGAGGATAATAATTCAGGGGGAACGAATGAAGTTCGTGAGCTAAATGCCCCTTAACCTGGTGACTCAGTAGACCCAACTCTAGTAACTGAATTGCTTCAATCTCAGAATAGTACAACTGAAATGCCTAACTCACCTACTATTTGTGTTGAACAAATTTCAGATAAAGAGTTGAGACATCGTCGATCGTGGCTGGACGCTCACACTTCTGACTTGATTATTGGAGATCCTTCAGCAAGCGTAAAGACAAGATCCAGATTTTGTCAGGGAGAAAGTGCATTATATTCATGCTTTTTGTCTACTGAAGAACCTCAATCAGTTGAGGACGCACTCAAAGATGCTGATTGAATCATAGCTATGCAGGAGGAGCTGAATCAGTTCACGAGAAACGAAGTATGGGAGCTTGTTGACAGACCCCGGCATCAACATGTGATTGGAACTAAATGGGTCTTCAATAACAAGCGAGATGAAAATAACGTTATAGTAAGGAACAAAGCGAGACTCGTGGCAAAAGGCTACTGTCAAGCCGAAGGGATAGATTTCGACGAAACTTTCGCTCCAGTTGCAAGATTGGAGGCAATAAGCCTATTCCTAGCCTACGTAACATGATGAGCCGTTTTCGTACCTAATTATTTCTGTCTGGAAAGTCTCTTAACTGTGCTGGCGAGACGCTTTTGTTGGCAGTTTTGCAGGAAAATAGGCCGATTTGGCACGATACGTGGAGATGATGTGGCAACGAGTTTTCCAGCTGGAATGGCGAGATTTTGAGCGGATTTGGCCAAGAAAAGAAAGAAGGAAAGAAGGAAAGAAGAAGAGAAGAAAGGAAAGAAGGAAGGAAGGAAAGGAGATAAATAAGGAAGGAGGAGATATTTACCTTATCTCATAGATCCTTTCCTTATCCGAAAAGGAACCCTTGTGATCTAATTCCTAGGAGCACTCATATAAAAGGATGAGGAAGGCACGAAATTCAGCACCTCCTCACAACCCTCTTCATACACGATACACATCCTTTTTTCGTCCGATCATTCCGAACTTCATATCGCCGCCGCCGCCGTTCGATCATCACCGCCGCCATCGCCGATTCCACCACACCGAGGAGAAGAAACCAATTACCGTTCCATTCTATTTCATGCAAGCCGTTAGTTTGAGTAGAAGAAACAAACACTTTCATTTTTCAATTTATTAATGTTCGAATGCTAGTTTAGTTTGTTGCTTACTTTCCGTTCGTTTGAGAGATCGAAGACTAATCGGTACTCTTGATCTTATTTCCTTTTTAGTTTTAATTCAGTTCGTGTTTTGATTTAATTCAGTACGTGTTTTGTTTTCAGTTTTAATTTGTATCTTTTGTTTTATTTTCAGTTTTCGTGCATGCTAAGATTAGGGTTACGAATGATGAATGTTCTATTTTGCAAAGTGTCTTACCTGTGCAGTCAGGATAGTTTCATGAGTAGCTAAACTTTTAGTGGTCCGACAGGATGTAAAACGCACACGTGAACAGTACATGAGGCTTAGGTTCTAATAATTAATTGAAGGGTTTCAGGTTAATTCTAGTTTATTTAATCTGACTAGTAATTTAGGCTTGATCACTCTAAGTTGGGTAGTTTGTAGCTAACTTGGTACTTCTATCGTTTCTCGTGGAACAAGGCTAGGTAAGTTAGCAAAGTTATTCATTAGAATAATTGGGTTAAACCGGTAGGAGACTATTAGATGCCCAACATACGAGTAGGCTCCTATACTAGGCTCACTTAGTTCGATAAAGCTGTTTAGCTATTAAATCTATTGATTGCCCAACAACGTAGGTTGTAGCTAAATTAGGGAAGTAGCAGTTTCGATGCCCAACATGGCGGTTACCGACTAAGTAAGTGGGAGTGAAGATTACACAGTTTAAGTTACGGTAATCTATAACTAGTTGATTCATGAGATTAATTAATTTTATGTGCCAATGATTGGAATTACGTGTGTGTGAATATTCTGCTGGACCCATCTCTCAACTGCCTAGTTAAAACAGTTTAATTCCAGCTTTCAGTTTTTATGCTTTCTTTCAGTTTTTAATAATTTCTTAGATTAGATAAATCTCAAAACTTGCATGGTTGCTAACCAAACTCAAGATAAGTAGAAAAATAATGTGTCTAGTCCTCCATTCCCTATGTTCGATACCCTGTGAACTATACAGATATAATTCTCAAGTTTTGCAGGATTGTTTGGTGCAATACAGCGATCACCAAATTAGCGCCGTTGCCGGGGAACGGTGTTATCTAGTTTTATTGCTTTTCTACTAATCTTTTTGTTCTTTTAAGCGTTGCATGAGCAGGTCTTCCAACCCTAACCTCATATTTGATCCAGAGGTCGAGAAAACAACAAAGAGGAATAGGAAGAGGACAAAGCTGCAAAAGCAACAGATTCTGTCCGAGGCAGGAAACGTCTTAACTGGCCAGTCAGGAGACAGAACAAACGTCGGTGATCAGATCAGCGACTCAGAACCAGAAACTGTTTTGTTCGACAAAACAAGGCATAATACTCCAGTAACTAGCTCAGAATCAGAGAGGAAGAGATGGAGGACGAAGTGCACAATCCACAACCCTTGAGGATGAATACCGGATCGCTTGACATGGGAGCGGACCTTTCCGGTCCAATTCAAATCACAACTACTGAACAAATCGATGTCAAGCTGAACATGGTCGCTGCCATGCCGAAGTTTTATAGGAGGACGAACGAGAACCCAAATTCCTTTTTGGCGTCGTTCAACCAAGTCTGCAACCTACACCGGCAAGGCAATCTGGATGCATTCAAGCTCAAGGCTTTTCCATTCACACTGCAAGATGGAGCACAAGCGTGGTTCTCAAGTCTAAAGCCAAAAACGATCACGACGTGGGCCCAGATGCGTACGGTCTTCTTGAAGAAGTATTTCCCACAATCGAAGACAAATGCACTTAAGAAGCAGATTTCCGAGATCGCTCAATAAGTTGACGAGACTTTCGGCGCATATTGGGAGAGATTTGGATGAGTTGTCGATAGTTGTCCGAACCATGGCTACTCAGATATGGAGCTTCTACAGATTTTCTATCAAGGGATGACAGACGAAGCAAAAGCCATGGTTGATATCGGTCTGAGAGGGAATTTCCACACAAGCCTCTACGAAGATGTAACGAACATTATTGAAGGACTTGCAGAATCCACCTCGCAATACAAAGGGCCGAGACCAACAAGGAGAGCTGTCAATTGGTCTCATTCCGATTACATGGATGAGATCGATAGTAAAGTGGAGGCAAAATTCAGCCTATTGCAAGACAAGCTCGATTTGATACTTAAGCAGAATGCTCCTGCTTCGAGCCGATCGAATACCGATCACGCATGTGGAGCATGTGGAGAAAAAGGGCATACGTCGCTGCAATGTCTGGGAGAAGATGTAAATGCAGTTGGAAATTGGAGCAGGCAGCAAGGGGTTCATCCAAACCTCCGTTGGAAGCAACCGAAGGAGCATTTCCAGCCGAGGAATCCGCCTCAAACCCAATTTCAGCAACCATACCAGCAGCAACAAGGCTATCAGCAGCCGTACCAACCTCCTAATCAGAATAACTATCAGCAGACGTATAGACCCCCGCATCAAAGGTAGTTTCAGCAGCAGAGTGTCCCGCCTGCCCAGTCGGAGCAGCAGAGCCCTTTAGAAAAGCTTTTGGCCGAAATGGTTTCTTCGCAGAAGGACACCACTGCATTTCAACAACAAATGCAGAAGGAAATGATGCAGACCCAACGGGAGATTAATCAAACGAAGAAATAGCAACAAATGACTATGGATAACTTGGCCAATCAGATGAATAAGCTCAATTCTACCATTCAGGAAATCAAAACTTCCCAAGGACAGCTTCCAGCTCAAACTCAGTAGAACCCTAATGCTCAGAACTGTAACCATATCACATTGCGTGGGGGGGAAGGAACTACCTGGCCCGACTATACAGGCAAGACACCCAGAGAAGTCAGCAGAGAAGAAGAAGGCTGCAGAACAGCCTCTACCACCAGAAGGCTCGAAGGAGCAAGATGTCAAGATCCGAGAATAAGAAAGAGATGAGGAGGACGTCCTGACTGGCCTGTCGGAACATGAAATCTGATTCCTCCACCATTTCCCGAAGCTTTGAAAAGGAAAAAGACACCGAACAACGAGTACATGGACTACCTTAAGCTATTCGAGAAATTAGAGATCAACATTCCTTTCCTTGAAGCCGTCAAAATTCTAAAGTTTGGGAAGTTCGTGAAGGATTTTATTGCTGGAAAAATCCTAAAGTCCGGGAAAATTGTCATGGACCACTCTATCTCGGCAATCATTCAAAAGATACTACCCGCTAAGTGTGTTGATCCAGGTATGTTTACACTACCTTGCTTGATGGGAAATGTTATGATTAAGCAGGCTATGTGTGATTTAGGAGCACCCATTAATGTTATGCCATTATCCGTTTATAATCAATTGATTGGAGCTGAATTAGTATCCACCAAAGTGATAATTCAATTAGCGGATAGGTCATGCATTGCCCCAGTAGGTCTACTTGAAAACATCTTGGTCAGAATTAACAACTTTGTTTATCCAGCAGATTTTTATGTCATAGACACTAATGATAGGAAAGTTGAGGGTACTGCGGGTGTTCTATTGGGTAGACCGTTCTTAAAAGCGTGGAAGGCCATAATCAATGTAGATGAAGGATCTATAAGTGTTGCATATCATAATGAAATCTATGTTCATCACATTGCTGAAGCACTTAAGATGCCTTTTGATCATGAAAATGAAGATGCTTTATCTACTGACTCCATTGAAAGCTTTGTCCAAGAATATCTTGAGACGTATGTGATGCAGGATAAAATGGAGGTTACCTTGACTCAAGGATTGACCAAATCAGACCTCGAAGATATGAGGGACGAAGAGATCAGAGAGAGCATCTCGGCTTTGTACGCAACTCCAAAATTGAAAACTGTCGGCAGCATGTCTCAACTGCCCAGTCAGGACGCTTATGAAAAGCTGCTGCCGTCAATCATCAAGGCACCAAAGCTGGAACTTAAGCCACTTCCAACAAATCTGAAATATGCCTATCTCGGAGACAATGAGACGCTGCCCGTCATCATTAATAAAGAACTTGATGAAAATCAAGAGAAGGCGTTGTTGAAGATTCTAAAGAAGCGTAAGAAAGCCATATGATGGACTTTAGCCGACATCACCGGCATAAGTCCCGACATTTGCCAGCACTCTATCCTCATGGAGCCAGATAGCAAACCTTTCCGAGATCATCAAAGAAAACTCAATCCGAACATGAGGGAGGTCGTCCTGAAGGAAGTATTGAAGCTCTTATCCATGGGAATTATCTATCCCATCTCGGATAGCAAATGGGTATGTCCCGTACACGTTGTGCCCAAGAAGTCCGAATTCCAAGTTCTCGAGAATGAGAAGAACGAATTGGTTCCGGTACGCTTAGTGACGGGATGGCGCATGTGTATCGATTATAGGAAGCTCAATGCGGCGACACGAAAGGACCATTACCCGCTTCCATTTATCGATCAAATGCTCGAAAGACTTGTGGGGAAAGTCTATTTTAGCTTCTTGGACGGATATAGCGGCTATTTCCAAATCCAAGTGCGAGATGAAGATCAAGACAAGACGACGTTCACATGCCCTTATGGAACGTTTGCTTACCGTAGAATGTCATTTGGATTATACAATGCGCCGGGCACCTTTCAAAGGTGCATGATGAGCATATTCTCGGACCTTATCGAGATTTGCATAGAGGTCTTCATGGACGACTTCACCGTCTATGGTGATTCTTACACTTCGTGCTTGAAGAACCTCGATAAAGTCCTAGCTCGATGCGTGGAGAAGAACTTGGTCTTGAACTACGAGAAATGTCATTTCATGGTAACCGAAGGGATAGTACTCGGTCACGTTGTCTCTAAAAGAGGAATCGAAGTCGATAAGGCAAAGGTGGAGGCCATCGCGAAGTTGCCATTTCCGACTACTCCAAAGGAAGTTCGTGGTTTTTTAGGGCACGCCGACTTCTATCGGCGTTTCATAAAGGATTTTGCAAAGATTACTCAACCACTAACAAGGCTAATTCACAAAGATGTCGAGTTTGATTTCGATACTAAGTGCAAGGAGGCCTTCACCGTCCTTAAAGATAAGCTTACAACAACTCTTGTGATGCAGCCCCCGGACTGGAACAAGCCATTTGAGATTATGTGCGATGCTTCTGACTGTGCAGTCGGGGCAGTGCTGGGACAGAAATCTGGAAAGGAAAGACATGTGATTTATTATGCATCCAAGACATTAAATCCAGCACAATGCAACTATTCCACCACAGAGAAGGAGCGGTTAGCTATCGTCTTTGCCATCGACAAGTTTCGCTCATATTTATTTGGCTCGAAGATCATTGTGTACACCGATCACGCCGCTGTCAAGCACCTCCTTTCCAAGAAAGAATCAAAGCCGAGACTTATCCGATGGATTCTTCTCTTACAAGAATTTGATTGGGAGGTTAAGGACAAGAAAGGAGCTGAAAACCATGTGGCGGATCACTTGAGCCGATTGATTCAAAAAGACGACGGAGAGCCAATTAAGGAGACTTTTCCCGAAGAGCATTTATATGCTGTTCCTGAGACGGTTTCCAGTCTTGCCAAGCTTCTGCCCGCACAATATTTTACTATTGGAGTCCAGGAAGTGTCTCAGCTGCCCAGTCAAGACAACTCTGACGCAGAATTATTGAAAACTGTAGGTAACACTTCTAAATTACCTTGGTTTGCTAATATTGTGAATTTCTTGACCTCTGAGCAGCTTCCACCCGAGTTCACTCATGCCCAAAAAGGGAAATTGAAGAGCGAGTGTAAGCAGTACTTCTGGGACTCCCAATCCTTTGGAAAATGGGAGTTGATCAAGTTATCCGAAGATGCATTCCGGAAGAAGAGCAAGGCGACATCCTATTCCATTGTCATTCATCCGCTTATGGAGGACACTTCGGACCAAAACGAACCGCACCAAAAGTGTTGGATGCAGGTTTCTTTTGGCCGAGCCTACACCTTGACGCCTATAATTACTGTAAGTCATGTGCACGTTGCCAAATGACCGGGAATATATCTATGAAGGATGAAATGCCCCAAAAGCCTATGAGATTTTGTGAGATATTTGATGTATGGGGTATGGACTTCATGGATCCGTTTCCTAGTTCAAAGGGTAACGTGTACATTTTACTTGCCGTTGATTATGTTTCTAAATGGGTTGAGGCAAAGGCTACAAAAACTAATGACTCTAAAGTGGTTGCAGGATTTCTTCGAACTAACATCTTTTGCAGATTCGGCGTACCTAAGGCCATCATAAGTGATCGAGGAACACATTTTTGCAACTGTACCATAGAGTCGTTGATGAAGAAGTATGGAGTAGCCCATCAAGTTTCTACCGCTTACCATCCTCAAACGAATGGGCAAGCTGAAGTGTCAAATCGGGACGTCAAGGAAAGATTGGAGTATGAGGCTGGATGACGCCTTATGGGCTTATCGAACAGCCTATAAAACTCCACTCGGTATGTTTCCTTATAGATTAATTTTCGGTAAATTATGTCACTTGCCTGTGCAGTTGGAACACAATGCCTGGTGGGCAGTGCAGAAAGTCAATTTGGATCTGACCGAAAGTGCTAAGGAGAGGAAGTATCAGCTTCAAGAGCTTGAAGAAATTCGGTTGGAGTCCTATGATGCGGCTATGAGGTACAAAGATCGCACAAAGGCTTGGCATGATAAAGCGATCCGTATGAAGACCTTTGAAGTAGGCCAACTTGTATTGCTTTACCAATCGCGCCTACGCATCATGCCTGGAAAGCTCCGCTCGAGATGGATAGGTCCATTCCGGGTGTGTTCTGTCTGGCCAGGCGGGGCAATGGTGATACAGAAATTGGACTCAGACGAGACTTTTACCGTCAACGGTCATCGCCTTAAGATTTATCATGCTGCCGCACTGATAGAAGATGTGGACGAGCAGAGCTTGTCCATTTCCTCTTATATTTGACTCTTTGAAGAGGAGGTCTAGCCAAAGACTCTAAAGAGAGGCGCTTCCGGGAGGCAACCCGTATTTTTTTTCCGTTTTTCTTTGATTTCGTATTTTTAGTTTGATTTTATATTTGGTGTTGTTTCTTTTCTTTTTTAGATTTTGGCTAAGTATGGAATTGGGGTCTTAAGTGTAAGGAGAAGGAGTTGGAGGAGCAAAGATGATGAGAAGAAGAATTCGGGGTCTTAATTGCCATTTCCAAAAATCAAGGGACCCAATTGTAGCAAGGGAACGATTTTGAGGGACTCAATTGCATAGAGTACGAAAATATGGAGTCAATTTAAGTTGAGAAAAAGATGGGGGTTGAATTGAAAAGAAGGAGGGACCAGATCTCTTAACTGCACAACTGAGAGGGCCTAATTGCAAACTTCACTTCTATAAAAGGGGAGAGGGGGATCAAACCCTACCATTTGTTACTATTCAAAAACTTTCCCTCTCTATAACCGCCGCCCACTACTTTCCCTCTCTACAAGATCTTCATCTTCTTCAAGAAGTTTCCTCCCTGCCCAGTTGAGACGCCACCGCCATGTCTCCAAAGAAGAAATCGGGAATGTCTGTTGTAGCCCGTTGGTTTACCGCCGTCCAGGCAGATCCGGAGACGCAATGCCGCCACGATGCTGCTGCTGCTCACCGGGAGGCCGTGCCAACTCAACAAGTTCCGCTCCTTGAGTACAAACTGCAACCACCGGAGGAATTCGAGTATGTGGCGCCGACTTCGCAAACCGTAGAAGTTGACACCGGATCGCACTATGCCACAGAGTCCACTTCTTCGCCGAAACCGCCTAGACGACGGTTATGACGACACACGGGAGTTGCTATTTCTGAACCACCATGAGAGCCGACGCCCGAGCCCATGCCTCCGTTGTCCCCACCGCATCGTTCAAGGGTGAGAAAGCCGAGAAAAACCCACGCGGATGGTGCTTCTTCATCCAATCTGCCGCCCTGATCTCCACAAACTCTTTACGAGTGGTTGTCGTTTCTCGAGTTTCAACATCCACCACCACCACTCAACTATTATGATGGGGTAAATTGGAGCGAAAGCTTATGTGCGGAATTGCCGAGCCAAGAGGAGGAAGATTCGGACTATAAGTCCGATGATCACGATGCCGATTTTGAAGAGGACTTCAACTTGAATTACTTATCTCTTGCTGACTCCGATTCATCTTCGGCTTTTCCAAGAGCGGAGGAGTATGGAAACCGCATGGTTGTCCATATCGATTCACCGGAAGTCGTGCATGCCCTCTCTCAATTCGAGATTGAGTACATGAATTTGCGTTTACAAGAGCGCGAGGGCAAGGACTTCTGAAGTGGCCGACTCCTCGATCGCACGTTTCTTCGCGCGGCAGGTATTATTGCACCTTTCTTTGCATATTTTCAAAATGTTGGTTGGTCTTGGTTGCTTGAATTGCATCACTACCCGTGTTACAAAGAGGTTGCAAGTGAGTTCTTTAATACTTTTCATTTTGAGGGTGACAAAGATTTGGTTACACCTTGTATTGAGTTTCAGTTATTTGGAGGGACTTATCATATTTCGGTGGCCGAATGGAATGCTAGACTAGGGATATGTTCATTTGATGATTATTATCTTGGTCATTTTGAGATGGGGTTTCATGCTTTTCCGAACAAGGACCCGACTTATATTGGTTCACGGGCCGTGTGGAGGCTTCTCGCCCCAAGCGACCCAGATGAGTTTGCCACGTCCGATTCTCACGTAAGTTTTCTAGAAGATCCCGCCCTTCGCATGTGCCACCAATACTTAGCCCATAACCTAACCGGAAAGAGTACTTCTTTTGAAAAGGTGACTGCAAATGAATTGTATTTTCTATGGTGCATGACTACTAGGCGTCGTCTTAACTTAGGTTGGTGGATTGCTAAGAACATTTTCACAATTGCTAGTCACATCGTGCGTCACATGACTCTATGCCATATTCTTGCCACGTTCATTGAACGCAACTTTGTCATACATGATGCTGGTTATTTGACTAGGGTGGATCCTTCATCTTTGTTTGATTTGAACTTGTTGAGGCATACTCGCCTACAGTACCAACTGCCTAATCGGGAGATCCAGTTTTATCCACCGGGACCTCATGTCTCGAGTGTCTTTACTTCTGCAGATCAGGATACGGTGCAGACTCTAAGGACTGATCTGGATTCCCTTGGACGCAGAGTAGATCGCCTCCGCCGCACAATTATGAGCAGACTGCCTCGCCTGCCCAAGCAAGGCGACCGGTGACTTTTCTTCCCCAATTTTATGTTTCGTTTTTCGTGTTTTTGTTTTATGTTTTGAGTCTGTTCTTGTGTGTTTTTCTTGTTCTTACACTTGATAGGGATCAAGTGTAAGGAGGGGGGTATTTCTTTTTATTTTGTCTTTTGTCTTTAGTTTTAGTTAGTTCTTACACTTGATAGGGATCAAGTGTAAGGAGGGTGTTTTTGTGTTCATTTTGTCATGCCTTCTCTCTTTATTTTATCTTTTCTGTCTTGCTCGAGGGCGAGCAAGGTTTAAGTGTAAGGAGGGGGGTATTTTGTGTCGAAGCATGCCAATTTTTTTGATTTTTGAAGTGTCGTTCTCTATGATCAAGCATGTCTTATTTGTGCTTTTATTTTCAATATGCTTGTTTGTGGACTTTGTGAAGAGTAGATCTAGGCACGTATATGCATGTAATTTGGGATGACGAAAAATAAACTTTGTTGGATCGAAATTTAATAACCACTCACTTATATTAGATTTGAGCCTTAAAGTAGGACACTTCCTACTATTCTTTTGAGAGTGTTTATCCGCAAAGTCACAATATGTTTGAGTCACTTGTGATAAATGATAGGAGGCACTAGGGATTTTTAGCCACACGGTCGCGACAAAATATTTCCAACCCTACATTATCCCTTAGTGAACCAATTTGAGCCTTGACCATTTCTTTGGTTTGAGTTAGTAAAATTTTAGTCAAGGCCTTTTAAACTTTCTCTTGACCCATGTTATTGCATGTTTTACGAACTCTCTTGTGCATGATAGTTAAAATCTGAAGTGTATTACATATGTCTCCTACCTGCCCAGTCTAGACGTGCTACAAAAAACAGGTTGGATAAAAAGTCTAAGTGTAGAAACTGCTCTATATAAGCATAATTCAAAGTGTCATGTCTGTACAGTTAAGACAGTTTGTGCCCAGTTGCTAAAAAAAGAAAGTATATGTCACGAAATAAAAAGAAAAAAAAAAGAAAATAAAAATCTCTGAATATGAAACGTGGCAGAAAAGAAAGAGTATGGGTGCATAGTATTGATGTTGTAGCATTGAAGTGAATTTTCTTAAGTGGTGGGAGTTTGACTGTTTTGACTGCACAGGTGAGAGAGTTTTACATGCATAACATTGAATCTGAATTTTAATGGAGCTTAGTACCCCTAGGACCCTTACCAACATTAATTTGTCTAAGTCCTAAGCCCCATTACAACAGAATGAGAAAGACCTCCTTGATATTGCTATTGTGATGATCTCTTATCGTGATTGCGTGGATTGTTTTCCTTTGAGTGGCTTGAACCGGACCTAGATTAGTTGAGTGTTGAGTGAAACTTGAGGAGATCTACATTGTTTAGATTTTGACCAAGTTGATATATATGTGCTTAGTTTCAAAATTTGCATTGTCTACTTGTTGGATGAGATCATGATTGCATAGTTTGACATTGCTTGGCTAGTGAATTGATGCGGAAATTTTTTAATTGATTGATATGGCTTCTTGTTTTCATTTTGTGAGTCCGTTGTTATTTTCTTTCTTCCGTCCGTGTCGAGTCTTGTTTTTGTTCTTGTTCGAGTCTTGAGTCTTTTATTTTGTGTCTTGAGTCTTAGGGAAGACCAAAATAATTAGGTACTTATCTTTTGTTCTTCTTATACTCGAGGGCGAGTATAATTCAAGTCTAAAGAGATTTGATGAGTCATTTTCGTACCTAATTATTTCTGTCTGGAAAGTCTCTTAGCTGTGCAGGCGAGACACTTTTGTTGGCATTTATGCAAGAAAATAGGCTGATTTGACACGAAACGTGGAGATGATGTGGCAACGAGTTTTCCAGCTGGAATGGCGAGATTTTGAGCGGATTTGGCCAAGAAAAGAAAGAAGGAAAGAAGAAGAGAAGAAAGGAAAGAAGGAAGGAAGGAAAGGAGATAAATAAGGAAGGAGGAGATATTTACCTTATCTCATAGATCCTTTCCTTATCCGAAAAGGAACCCTAGTTGTGATCTAAATCCTAAGAGCACTCATATAAAAGGATGAGGAAGGCACAAAATTCAGCACCTCCTCACAACCCTCTTCATACACGATACACATCCTTTTTCGTCCGATCATTCCGAACTTCATATCGCCGCCGCCGCCGTTCGATCATCACCGCCGCCATCGCCGATTCCACCACGCCGAGGAGAAGAAACCAATTACCGTTCCATTCTATTTCATGCAAGCAGTTAGTTTGAGTAGAAGAAATAAACACTTTCGTTTTTTAGTTTATTAATGTTCGAATGCTAGTTTAGTTCGTTGCCTACTTTCCGTTCGTTTGAGAGATCGAAGACTAATCGGTACTCTTGATCTTATTTCCTTTTTAGTTTTAATTCAGTTCATGTTTTGATTTAATTCAGTACGTGTTTCGTTTTCAGTTTTAATTCGTATCTTTTGTTTTATTTTAAGTTTTCGTGCATGCTAGGATTAGGGTTACGAATGATGAATGTTCTGCTTTGCAAAGTGTCTTACCTGTGCAGTCAGGATAGTTTCATGAGTAGCTAAACTTTTAGTGGTCCGGCAGGATGTAAAACGCACACGTGAACAGTACATGAGGCTTAGGTTCTAATAATTAATTGAAGGGTTTCGGGTTAATTCTGGTTTATTTAATCTGACTAGTAATTTAGGCTTGATCACCCTAAGTTGCGTAGTTTGTAGCTAACTTAGTACTTCCATCGTTTCTCGTGGAACAAGGCTAGGTAAGTAGCAAAGTTATTCATTAGAATAATTGGGTTAAACCGGTAGGAGACTATTAGATGCCCAACATACGAGTAGGCTCCTATACTAGGCTCCCTTAGTTCGATAAAGCTGTTTAGCTATTAAATCTATTGATTGCCCAACAACGTAGGTTGTAGCTAAATTAGGGAAGTAGCAGTTTCGATGCCCAACATGGCGGTTGCCGACTAAGTAAGTGGGAGTGAGGATTACGCAGTTTAAGTTACGGTAATCTATAACTAGTTGATTCATGAGATTAATTAATTTTATGTGCCAATGATTAGAATTACGCGTGTGTGAATATTCTGCTGGACCTATCTCTCAACTGCCTAGTTAAAACAGTTTAATTTCAGCTTTCAGTTTTTACGCTTTCTTTCAATTTTTAATAATTTCTTAGATTAGATAAATCCCAAAACTTGCGTGGTTGCTAACCAAACTCAAGATAAGTAGAAAAATAATGTATCTAGTCCTCCGTTCCCTGTGTTCGATACCCTGTGAACTATACTGATATAATTCTCAAGTTTTGCAGGATTATTTGGTGCAATACAACGATCACCATAACACATCAGCGATTCAGAGTTTATCAAATGGATGTGAAGTCTACGTTCCTGAACGGCGTACTGAAAGAAGAAGTCTATGTAGAACGACCTCCGGCTTTCGGCCAGGGGACATCGTGTCTGGGCACTCGTAAAGACTCTGTACGGGTTAAAACAAGCACCCAAGGCTTGGTACGATACCTTGTCTGAGTTTCTTTTTCAGAAAGGTTTTCAGAAGGGCACAATAGACTGCACATTATTCAACATTCGACTGGAAGAAGACATTTTACTTGTGCAGATCTACGTAGATGACATAATTTTTGGATTGAAGAACGTCATCATGTGTCAGCAATTTGAGAAAATGATGAAGGATAAGTTCGAGATGTCAATGATGGGAGAGATTATCCATTTCCTCGGTTTTCAAGTCAAACAATATGAGAAGGGAACATTCATCAATCAAGGCAAATACACTCGAGACCTCATCAAGAAGTTCGGTTGCACATCCGGCAACCCAATCAAGATCCCGATGAACACGAATATGAAAATTGATCTTGATAAAGAGGGAGTATCAGTAGACCATACTGAATTTCGTGCTATTATTGGTTCATTATTATATCTAACTGCTACTCGACCTGACATAACTTATGGTGTAGGTGTCTGCGCTCGATCTCAGGCGAATCCCAAGCAGAGTCACATGGACTGAGCAAAGAAGATTCTCCGCTATCTCAGAGGAACACCTGACATGGGTTTATGATATCCAGTAGATGATAATATTGAACTAACTGGTTATTCTGATGCTGACTATGCATAATGTAGAATTGACCGAAAGTCAACTTCTGGAACTTGTCAGTTCCTTGGCAGTAAGCTGATTTCGTGGTTCTCAAAGAAACAGTATTAAGTAGAGATGTCAACTACTGAAGCTGAATATATGGCTGCCGGAAGTGGCTGCGCCCAAATCCTTTGGCTGAGACAGCAGCTACGCGACTATGATGTCATTCAGAATGAAGTGCCGATCTTCTGCGACCGCTCCAGTGCAATTGCAATCACTCAGAACCATGTACTTCATACTAGATGCAAGCACGTGGACATCATACACCACTTCATTCGTGATCATGTCAAAAAGAAGGACATCAGGATGGAGAAGATCCATACTGACCGTCAAAGGGCATATATTCTGACCAAGCCTCTAGCTGAAGCCAGATTCAGAGAACTTTCAGTAGAACTAGGTCAGTTGGACCCTACTGACTCCAGTCCGTAAGTGGATTCAGGAGAGGAGCATTCAGCAAGGGGGAATGTTCACTCTCAGTACTGAACTAATTCAGTACGTAGAGACTCAACAACCATCTACACGAGGTATCAGCTGACTACGATGTTCAGTTGACAGGTTTGCGTATCTCTACTCAGTAGCCAATGAAATATTCTGTACATTAATGATTCAGACTCAGCTTCGTATTCAATGCCTTAGAAAATATCATTTAATATAACGGTTTACATTTAATGCACGACATTCTATGTAAAGTATGCTGAACTCTGCGGCGCATTAAATGAATGTCTAATAAAGTTACTTCTTTGGCTATATACAACTGTAATTTGACTTAGGCGGCTAAATTGATCACTGTCTATTTTATAACATTAAATCCTAGTTGTCCATCTTATAAAGCAGATTTAAACTGAACCGTGGATTTATAACTGTTCATCTTCTTTAACATATAAAAACACGTTCAAAGTTTAGAAATCGTCATTTTACTCTGCAAATTTTCACAACCCTAGAATTTCTGAGAAAGCTCTCGATTACTTGCAAACTTCTACTCCAATCTCTCAAAAACATCTTTGGTAAATCTTAATGATTATTCAGCATTGTATACAATCTTTATAATATTTTTTTCGATACTGATATTTTTACTTTGCAGATTATAAACCATGGTAGGAAGGGACGTAAGTGTTCCACTTGATATGAAGGAGATCCTAGAGAAGGATCGAGTTTGGTGTGAACCGATGATGGAGTTTGATGCATGCGACCTAGATTTCATGGAGGAGATTTTCGACGCTCTGAGGGCGTCAGGGTTGGAGGCTTTTCTTTCTAGGAAGCCATCATACTTCCTCTCGCGTCAAATAGCTGAGTTGTATCTGAACTCAAAATCAGTAGAAGGCGATATCAGATGTCGCTTCGTCACTCATCAGATTGGTGACCCTGCCCGTGTTGTGCCAGAGATCAAGCTGATGTCAATCAAGGAAGCTCTTCAGCGAAGCTTTCAGCTTCCGAGCGAGGGGTTCAACACAGTGGGCTATAAGGATGACATTATGGACGAATACTTGGAAGTATTCTGCGGGAAGCCAACCGCCTTTAGAGTCGTCTTCCCAAAGAATGCTATGCTTCCGAAGTTCAGAGCCTTAGCCTATATCGTGACTCAGATCCTGACGAGTCAGGCTGGCTCATTTGACCAAGTATCGAGGCCAAAGATTCAGATGATGATGGACATCTACGATCAAGCGAAGAGTAATTGGACTGAGTTCTTCCTAAAAGAGTTCATGACTCAGGCAGCCAAATTCGATAGATCCACAAACTGCCTAGCCGTGAAAGGAAAACTCCTCTACGGACTGAAGCTCTCCGTGATGATAGAAGATCTATGTGGAGCTGACCATCTAGTCTATGCAGACAAGATGTATTTTAATCCGAAGAAGGTGAGGTTCCAGAGCAGGGCAGCGGTCCTTCAGCAAATTGGCTCAGGGCCTGCTGAGCCCAAGCCAAGCTCTCAGAAGACCTCAACTCCATCAAAGAAGAGGCCACCTTCCAAGACAGCTCCAAAGACACCGACCAAGAAGCTGAAGAAGGTTAGTGAGGCTGTAGTTGTACCTCCTTTACAACTTAGAGATGAGGCTGAGTCCTCAGAGAAGACAGTGTCAGTGGAGAAAGCCGTCTCCACTGAACAGGGAGCCGTCTCCACTGAACAGGGTGAGGCAGTGGACCAAGGGGTAGAAGCTGATCCGATCTCTCCTACTCAAGTCCCCTTGGATATCCCACCACTCAGCAGCATCCCATTTGCTGAAAAACAACCGTCTCCGATAGAAGTTGAGGATTCGGAGACTGCCTCAGAGTCAGAGTCAATCGGGATGGAGGCGTCAGCTCTACAATCTAGAGCCTCCCGAGAAGTGTCAGAAGCAATCCCCGAGATAGCCAGCCATTCAGACTTGATTATATTGGCGAGGAAGGCTAGCCTCCATACTCTGATTCGGTTCCAGGCGTGGTCAACGCTGAATAAGTTGATCCAACACCACTCCTGCGAACAACTCCATGAGGAGGAGTTGATGATCCGGGAGAAGATAGGCTATTTAGAGCCTGCAGAAATATGCTCCCTGGAGGATCTGAGGGAGGCCATGCTCGCTCTGCTGAATGACCGATTACCCACTTCAGCGGCGGCTCCCTCAGATGGGTCTGATCCTGACGATCAGGACCCGCCCCGTGATTCAGGCCCTGAGAAGCCTGATGAGGGAACTCAACTGGAGAAGGATGCTCCTTCTACATCTGCTGAACCACCTCTCAGCATCCTTCCTTCAGGACAGTCGGCGGCTGGTACCTCTTAGTCGGCGAACCTTGTACAGCTATTGCTGGGGTCTGCATTCGAGGTAGCGCCCAACCCGAAGAGCCGACAATCAAAGATAGTGGCAATGGCACTAAGGAGTCAAGGTGCTCAGAACAGACTCCTTGCCCGCGCCGTCCACAAAACGTGGAGGCAGTCCACTCAGGCTCAGTGTGCGGAGATCAAGGGGCTCAGAACGTCAATTCAGAATACACCTGCCCCTGACTTCTCCACAATATTGACTGATGCACTATTCACTCAAAGAGCCAAGTTCGGAGAGCAACAAAAGCTGATGGAAGCTGCTCAAGCCAAACTTCTTGAAGACTTCAAGGCAGCCCAGACAGCTCACACTGCATCCATATCTTCCCTGACTCAGGCCTCAGAGCTTAGACTCCAGACCATTCAAAAGGCCCTGGAAGATAAAGTGGATCAGAAGTTAAACTCTATTTAGACTGTGGTGGAGACCTCTCAGAAGAAGTACAGTGAAGAACTCACAAATGAGAGGAATGAACTCCACGAGAGGCTTGTAAAACTGCAGGATGCTTTAGATAAGCTTGCCTCGGCCTATACAAGTTTGGATAAGAAGGTACAGATACCTACCCTTGGTCTATTTGCTGATGCCAAAAAGGGGGAAGGTAAGGAAAAGGTACCTAGAGCACCAAGGGGAGTCAGGACAGTGGCAGGAGCATCTCAGACTCAGCAATTAGCTCCCACTGCTCTCACTGCTCAATAAGAACAGAGTGAGGCCCAGGGTGTCTCAGCAGCAGGGGCTGTAGTGCTTGCTGAGACCGGCCCAAGTGGCTCAGGACCTGAAGAATCTGGAACTCCGGCAACTCAGACTCCTAGTGATATTATTAAGGAAATTGCTGAGTATGCAGAGGAGGACTCTGAAGAGGAAGAAGTCCCTCTACCTCCTCCAGTTCAGGGAAAGGGAAAGAAAATTCTGAAGCTTTCCACTCCACCCAAAAAGAAGGATCTAAGAGGTTCATATCTCCTGAGGAAGAGGCTCAGATTGCAGCTGATGAGAAGCTGGCAAGGGAGATAGCCGAGGCAGAGGCTGCTAATAAGCCAAAAAAACAGCCTGCCAAAGGCAGAACCAAAGTTCAGAGGGGCAGGAAGCTTGGGACAAGGCTACCCCCGAGGAATCTGAAGCTCAGCGATGAAGCTGACAAGGAAAAGGAAAGAGAACAAAGAAGAAGAATGAAGAACCGGTCAAGAGGGTACTTATAAAGAGAAATCTTCAACACCTGTTGATTCAGAAGAAGATCAAGAGCACGTTCCATCCTATGTTCCCTCTAAGGCTCTAGAGCAAGAGATGCAAAAAATCTGGGATCAGATGGAAAGGTACTTAGATAGAGGAGCTGAAGCCAGGCAGATTAGTGCAGCAAGGGAAATGCTCAGACTCGCTGATCTAGAGGCTCTAAGGATCAAGGCTGAGAAGGAAGCAAGTCAGAGGGTTCCTGAGAAAGCTGAAATTCCATACAAGTACAGAAGACTCAGGAAGCCCACAGACCTCAAAATCCATAGATGGCCCAGGGTTGATACTTGGATGCCATGGAAACGGACTCAGAGGTGGGAGACTCTGAAAGCTGACTTCATCAAGAGATTCTATTTATCATCAAGTCATTACTTCGAGACCAATTTTTATTAATAAACAATCAAGTTCTAAAAACTCTTAGGCTATCTTAATTAAAGTGAAATTCGGTGGTCATAAGAGTAAAAACAAGATTTCCAAGGTTAAGAAGTACCTTCATGCGCAAGTTTGATTAAATCTTGCAACGATGAGTCTTTTCTTGCAATGAGGAGGCAAAAGTTGAGAGCTTGGATTCCTCGTATCCAAAAGCTAATGTGAAACAATCGTGCTGATAACGTGTTATAAACTAAATTGAAGTAGAGAATAATATAGAGAATGAGAAATAGATGTATATTATTATGAGGGTGAAGACCTCTATTTATAGATGGGTTCATAGACTTTTAGGGTTTACATGGTTATCACAATACATGGTTATCACAATATATGGTAAGTATATTCATTTGCGTGCTAAAATACGAGAGCGGAATTTCACTTTAAAATGCACACTTTAATAGCGACAACAAGTTACTCTGATCATCCATACAAAAATAATAAAAAATGAAAGGGAATAATTATCATTTCAGTGTCACATGCACAAGGGTATTATACCTTTAGGGTGTGACAATTAAGATGAAAGATATGAGGGTGATTTGCATATATAGTCAAAGTAGATTATAAAATTGCAAATATAATCAATCTCCATCAAAATTGCATTCCATAGCCAATATAGGTTTACACTCCTATTTTCCTTTTTTCCTGATAATTTCACCAATTTATTATTAATAAAATTATTACCAGAATGTTATTAAATTTATTACTTCGTTGTAAATTAAAATTTGACATATTAATCATAATTACTATCATAATTTAATATTTTTACTATTAAAATATCTCTAATAATTGTATTAGTAATAATAATATTAATTAATGTAAAAATATTAATAACAGTTTTTCTAAAATAGTTAAATAGATACTTAATATTAATAATAGAATTCTAATCATTTAACATGATGTATTACAATTAAAAATTATTAAAAAAACGTCCATAAAATAGTTTTCAAATGGACAGAAGAAAAAAATACTCCCTCCGTCCCATAATTCTTGTCCCTTATTCCTTTTTTGGACGTCCCACAATTCTTGTCCCTTTACCTAAAATAGCAAATTATTACACACACTTTTTCTAAGGGCCCCACCATCTCACTCACAACCAACCACTCTCCTAAATTCCCGTGCCCAAAAGAAAAGGGACAAGAATTGTGGGACGGAGGGAGTATATAAAAGTAAGAGTAGAAACCTATGTTGGCTATATAAATATATATATGCAAATCACGAGATATGATATATATTAATGTGTTCCTCTGAAATTACGGAATATCCCCACTCTACTTTACCAGTCTACTCCAACAAACCCAGATTTTGAAAATCTCTCTTAAATTTCCCCTTTGACCACCGTACCATTTTAAAACGTCACCGTGTTTTCGCCGCCTGTTCGATCTTTCACTTTCTCTCTCTACTTCCACCTTGTTTTTCACCGACAGAGTTTCGTACCGGCATTCAGACGCACATTTATGTGTGTGTTGGTTTCACGTTCTTAGTGAGTGGGAGTAGACATGCCCATTACCAGTTCCGGTTACGATTACAGTTTGAAACCGCCGATTACGGTTTGTCAAAAACTGAAATCGAAATCGAATCACATATAGACAATTTACGGTACCGGTTTGAAACTGTCGGTTCCGGTTCCAATTTACCGGTTTCACGGTTTTCATAAATTTTATTTTTTTAATTACTGAATTAATTTTCTTTAAAAAAATACATTTTTCGATTTCGAATCAAGTCAATAATAAATTATAAATAAAATTATACAATCTCATGAAAGAATTGAACAATTAAATATATTAATACAATTTCATTGTTGATTCTTCATTATCATCATCGTTTTAGAAATAAATTTTATATTATTATTTTCGATTTTTCGTAGTAAAAATCAGAAGATTTAGATCTTCAATAATATTTTTAATTTAAAACTCATTTATCTAATTAATTAGATATCTGATCTTTGACAATTTTAATAGGTGAAATCGTCGGTTTCACCCGATTTGGAACTGACGGTTTGAAACCGACAGTTTCGCAGTTTGAAAAAGAGTAAACCGAAACTGAACCGAAAACCGACGGTTTACGGTTCAAGACGGTTTCGGTTTGCACCGGTTCCGATTCCGGTTTAAAACTCGGTTTGAACCGGTTTCGGTTTGAAAATGGGTATGACTAAGTGGGAGTGGAGTTCTCTTTTAGTGAGTGATACTCATTCTAGCCTTAATCTTTCCCCCCTTTAAATGTTCTCCTTTCTCTCAAATCTCGATACGTTGATTTGATCCGAAGGCTGTGATTGTATCGTCGCCTCAATCTCGTGGCTGGGGTTCGCCTATCAGAAGAGAAAATATCGAAATTGGTCCTATAATGTGGCTTATGTCCGATTTTGGTCCTTTAATGTGGCGTTGTCCAATTTTGGTCTTTTAACTCTCGAAATTGTTCAATTTTGGTCCTCTGGGAGAAAGTGTAAAACACGCGCTATAAAATTTCATCCAAAGATTAATTCCTTCAACAATCTGACGCCTCAATGCCCACTCATCGGACGGAAAGCTCTTTGAACTAATATCCATTTGATCAACTATTATCCTACGGATCGATATCATTCCAATTAAGTCTGAAATCATGACAAGAAGTATTTACCAGATTGAAAAGTAGAAGAGAAAGCCAACAACTTCTGATTTCTCAATTCTGCCATCCGTTTATCAAGTTTTTCGGCTCCGATGTTACGCCGGAGAAAGATAGTCCATCTACTACTTGTTCTTGGAGTACGTCGCCGGCGGGATGCTCTCCGATCTGATCAGAAATCGAGGAGTCTTGAGGGGTTGAATTATCTCCACCTCAATGGGATTGTGCAATGCGACATCAAAGGCCAAAATCTATTGATAGGAGACGATGGGCTTTCGGCGAAGATTGCGGATTTTGGATGTGCGAAGAGGGCGGAATGCGGAGGCTCAAGCTTTGTCGGAATGCCGGCGTACATGGCGATGAGTGGGTTTGCTGGAGATGAAGTGAGAACTGAGAGGCGCGTGACTTTAAATGGGCGTGTGTTTTACGCTTTCTCCCAAATGACCAAAATCGAACAATTTCGAAAGTTAAAGGACCAAAATCGGACAGCGCCACATTAAAGGACCAATATCTGACATGAGCACGTTAAAGGACCAATTTCGATATTATCTCCCTATCAGAAGTTCTATCTAATTGAGTATGAAAAAGAAAAAAGATTTGATCCAATTGGCTTGAGCTCCTGTTTTACTCTCGCTGTACTGTCAAGTTTTGTCGTTATTACTTGAATGTATGCGTGTATGGATGTAGAGATTGCTCTAACGTACAAACTTGTGTGTATTTTTAAGCTAAATCTTTCGGTGAAAGGCGATAAGTGATTCTTCGCATGCACTGATGGGTCTTGTTGAGTTGATAGGGCCACTCTATTTTGACTAATTAATCGACTTTCAAGTCGAGAATGACATTCGAATCTTAGAATTTTGAGTCTGCTGCGTTTTCCATAACATGATGATTGATCCTTCGGAATTCTTCTGTACGTTTATTTAGATTTGTACGTTTTATTTAGATTTGTGTTTTAGTGTCCTATAGATTGTATTTTCTCTCTCTTTTTTGTTTTTTTAATTTTTTGTTGAGGGAGTTAGTTAATTCTCCATATAATTGGTATTGTTCAATATGAAACCTTTTTTCTTGGTTTATGAATTAGAGAGGCGTGTGTTTAGGGTTTATAAAGCTGAGTGGTTTCGTAGATGGATCCTAGTATTTCCCTTATTTTATTATATTACTCTAAAAGTTTCAATTAGACTGGGTAGGTGCTTTGAAACTTATCTATTTTTATTTATTTTGGACTAGTAGTTTACTTATGTTTTTTGGTTTACCGATCTTGTTTTGCTAAAAGGTCTTATGCCCGGTATTTGAACAGTTCACCTGATAACTTTGCAGGGTTTATTTGGATATGAACGATGTATTTTTATAAGCGTTCTAGAGTATGCTTTGCCTATACTTGTATGATTATATCAAAATTCAAGGTGATGTGGTGATGGACATTATGGAAAAGCTATCAAATAGTGAGGTCTTGAAATATGTGTTTTAATTTCTCATGGTAGCATGTGGGCAGAGGCTTCCATATAAGAAATATTATTTTCTTTGCTATATATTTTGACTTGTTGAATCACCTTGAGGCATTATCTGTAGATCACTTTCTATGACATTGAATTAATTAGCTTTTACGGGGCTCTTGCAGTGATAAGTAGTATATCTTAACATTATGGAACTTAATGGTCATCGGACAGCTAGGCGGAAGGTTCATGTGGCTTATCCATGGAACAATTGAGCACATCAAGTAGTGAAGATGAGCATGATCCATGGACTGTCTGGGTTTACAAGCCTCGCACCATTACATTATTACTAATTGGTGCATGCTTTCTTGTGTAAGTTGGTTAATTTTTTGGTATACCATTTATCTGTTGCTTTATAATTTTGGGTTGCAAAAGACTAATATTTTTCAATCTCTGTTTAAATATATAAACACATAGAAATTAGTTGTCTTTTCATTTCTCTTAAGATAAGTGGATTGCCTTAAAGTTTCCCTTGTTGATACTAGCAATCAGAGGACCTTCTTGAAGTGTATCAGAATTAGAAGAGAACTAGAGAAGCATCTTTGTGTTCTGTGGTTTGCAATTAAAAATTTCAAAAGTTTAATCATGTCTTAAAAGTTCATATGCTTTGATAATTCTCCTCAGATGGGCAAGTGGGGCACTTGATGCTGAACGTGGTTCAGAAACTGATCTTATTACCTCTGTGAAAAGGTGACTGTTAGACATTCATAATTGTATTATCTTTCTGAGATTTTTAATAGGATTTTTAGATACTCCAATTAAGTTTTCAATTTATGCCTTTTGGTAGGGGTGTGTGGGCAATGATTGCGGTGTTCCTTGCTTATTGCAGGCTCCTTCAACGTAAGTTGTTTACTTTCCTTTTATTTCTATCCCATTTAACTTGTGAAATATGCTCGTTTTTTCATTGAAACTACAAGTTTGATTAGGATCCTCTTCTTTTCATGGAAAGACCATTTTGTCAAAGTCTTCACTTTGGATGAACTGCTATTTGCTTATTTATGTGTTCCTAAATCTGATTTAGGATACTTATCCGGCCGCATCCTGCAATTTGTCGACTTGTTCATGGAATGGCTGTAATATACACCTTGTTGCATTAACGTTTTTGCTGTTCCAAG